>JAIEZT010000019.1:26879342-27564342 GCA_019594935.1 Periophthalmus modestus | reverse complement strand
GGAGACAGGTGGAGAAATGGAGCGTGGAGCAGCTGCATCGACAGACACAGGCCAGAGATAAAGTGGAAAACATGAGCAACCAAAAAACACAGCTGGAGAGACGGAGATGGACCTGAAGGACTTTCACTGGAGACAGAACCACCAACTTTGGCTTTGGTTCTGAAGTATAAGTACATTCTTTGTTAGTTTTTGTGGAACGTATTGAAGTAAAAGCAGTAAAAAAAACATACTTAAGCACAAATTTTCAGTATTTGTACTTTACTTGAGCCAATTTTAAAGTACTTCTTACTTTAACTTCACTACGTTTGAGAGCAGGTATCTGTACTCTAAGTAAAAGTATTTTTTCATTATTGTTTGAGACCTGAGGGTTTATTTTTAACACATTCATTTTCTGTTGAGCAAAATTAAGCACTATATTATTTATGTCAAAATCACGACATTTGAAGCTTTATTAGGTCTCAAAATATGCACAAAATACTTTTACTTTTTACTCTTTAAGTACATTTTGAAACAGGAACTTCGGTTCGGTTTTACTTAAAATTTTTCTTTTACTTCAGTATTTTCTGCTGCCGTATCTGTACTTTTACTTAAGTGACACAATTGAGTACTTCTTCCACTACTGATTGTTTATTAATGACTTCTCTATTTCTTTCCCAGTTTAAGCGCATTCAAAACTAGCTTAGCGCTCACTCAGTTGTGGTTCATGGTTCATATTTAGTGTTTTTCTTTTGATAGTTTTCATTTGCTCAGGGTTTAGTCCGGCCCGGGTCTGTAGGCTGGAAAAGGGCCACTGGAACCTCATTTATAAAGGTCTGTTTGAGACCATAGACTGTATAGATAAATAGGAAGTGATCATATTGGCTCCAATTCACTTTCCATTGAAAAACTGTCACCACTCTCTCTGTAACTGCTGCAGTGAGACCTCGTCATTTTGGTCTTAAAATGTTCGTATCAACCCGCTCTACATGATCCTGTTTTTTATTTTGACATTTTGTCCAAGATATGAACATCAGGCGCCTTCTTTCCCTGAGATCACTCCCGCTACCATTAGCAACAGGTTTGATTGACAGCGTTCCTAAGTGCCTGCTCCCTGCTAAACCAGCGGTACAGACGGGAAGAGGCGTTACCTTCAACATCCTCGCTCCGGATTGGCTCTCTGGTTGCTATGATACTCACTGTCGGAATTCTAAATGTGGAACTTGGCTCCAAATTAGCCGCTATAACTGTTAGTCTTGATGAGCTTCATTTGACTGGGATCGAACGCTGTGGGTGACATCACACTCACTTAGTCCACTTCTTTATGCAGTTTATGTCTGAAACTGGAAAAATTATGACACTTATGGACCAGTATGGACTTTTCACCCTTTTGAAAGGCTGGTCTGGTCTGGACCCGTCTCTGGGTTTAGTCCTGGTTTAGTCCTGGCTTAGTCCTCCCTTTTCTCTGTTCTATGCTGGTATTCATATCAGGATTTAAACTGGGGTCACTTGCGAACACATTGCAGTTTGGAGCTTGTATGAACTCCGCGTGCATCCACAGACCGTCATGTGATCTGCCCTGGTTTATATCTCCGCTTGAATCTGTCTGACAGATTTTGGACAGATAAAACCAGCAGGAAAAATGTGTTTTAGTTCAGCTGCAAATAGACTTCCTGAACGGTTTCGAATTGTTTAAAGAGCATAAAATATCCCCATATGCCAAAATAACTTCCATTATTCACTGAGCAAATAAACAAAAACAAAGTCAGGTTATATTGTACAGTGTAGCAGTGCCACTCCACAGATCTGACCTGTAAATTGGCCATACTGTGGAACATATACTGTACCAGGCAAGCCAATGACATGTCCAACAAACAGCTGAACTAAAAGCGTTTTTTTTACATTTAAGTGTTTAGCCCAATGACACAATAATACTGTCCGTTCCCTGGTTGATGGAATGAACTGTGCACCATCTGGTTAGTGGGCGCTCCCGGCTTTACCACTGAGCCACTGTCTTCCCATTTTTAGTTTGGCAGTTCAGTTCATTTCAAAGACCCCCACAGCTTGAGAAACGCCGTTGCTGGTTGTCATGGCAGCCTATATTCAATAAATAGGAAGTGGCTGATATGAATAGAATGACAGGATTTGTTTTAGATTGGACATTTCCCATGACAACCACCCCCCCACCTTCCCCACCACCACCCCCACCGTCCTCACCCCCACCCCCCTCCTGCTTCTTTTCATACACAAACAGAGCACAGGGTCAAACACAGACCTAAGGGTGAAATATGACGTCAAACTTGTGCTAGCGCATAGTTAACGTTAGAGCAGCATGGAACATAAATATTTGTCATGTTCTCGTCTGATCGCATGTGGGACAGTAGCCTTCGGCCTCGCGTAAACTCAAGTCAATAGGCGAGGCAGACGAGGGGTTAGCTAACAGGGGAGGATGATATCAGCTGGAACCATGGATTTGAGATGGATCTTAAGGAGAGAATGCAGGAAAGATTAAGATTTCATTGACACTTGCATCTGAAATCCCATAAACATGATCTACGAGCGATTTTAGGGTCTAACCAACTGGATTTGAGCATTGAAACTGGCAACACAAGTGAAAAACTCATATGAGGCTCATTCTGTGTTCTCATTGCATGATCGTCTTGCATCAAAACACCAAAATGTCCGGTGTTTTTTCTGGGGACACAGATATGTCACATTTATTACATTTAAAATAAAAATCTCACATAGTTTGTTTAAATATCTAAACAGCTGGTTGTGGTGTTTCCCTTCAGCAGGTCTGGGTCAGAGAGGTGTGACTGACAGGACGTCCTGAGTGCGTGAGAAGACGAGAGGAGCTGAAGTGAAACCTCGAGATGCTTCTGTGGTTAAACTGTCTGTCACGACTCTGCTGCTGTGGAGGAATGAGGCGCGTGTGTCGCAAATGTACAAGTACAATACAAGTACAACTAGTACAAATATAACAAACTGTGGCCAAAGCTGCTTGATCATGTCTGAGATCAGAAGAAAAGACCAGGCCTGGACAGGACCTGAGACTGAGACCGAGCCTGGACAGGACCTGAGACCACTGGGAAAACCATTTGAATGTTTTATATGGACCTGTATACTTAGTAAAAGTACTTGTATACTTGTTTGTTTTGTTTATTTTTCTGTTTGTATTGTATTTTAAACAGGGCACCCATGAAAAAGAGCCCAAGTGCTCTCCATGGGTTCTCCTGAATAAATAAAGATAAAAGGAAAGAAAAGGTGCCACAGACACAGATTGGCAGCCTTGCTTCCGTCAGTCTGCCCCGGGGCAACAGTGACTATGGAAGTAATGTACCCCACCCCCGTGTGGAGTGAATGAATACTGCACTGTGAAGAGCTTCTGGAGTCATGAAACTCACTACATTTTTATGAAGAAAATGAATATGATGTTTAGGTTATGCTCAGACTCAACTCCTCGACTCCTCACAGACAGATCGACAGATAGATAGATAGATAGATAGATGTATTAGATGTATGTACCATATGTTTACAGGTGTTTCATCCATCTACACTGTAACTGTTCTTTTTACTTAACATCAGCCTGTCCAGGGACGACAGGTGGAAATTAGTATTTTTGCTATAACCTGGCACCAAACATCTTTACTGTTTTATTTTTTTTTTAAGGTCAATATAATGTCGTGCACTGTCCCTGTACAAATAAAAGCAGAATATACCAGACCATCCCCAAGGAGGAAACTTACACGCCTTGGACCCACATGAACAGAAACAAACACTAGACACAACACAATACAGAGTGTCACATCAGCACAAACACACACACACACACACACACACACACACAACACGTCTGCACCACAGCCTCAGACACACGGCTTGTTATAAAACACATAACGGCTGATACATAAACTATGAAAGAGTTTTTGAGGCATTCAGTAGAGACAGAGGCCGTTCATTTAAAAAGCTGAGCAGAGGACGGCCCAAAGAGAACCTCACCTACACAGAAACTGTAAACAACAGCTGTTTCAGTTTCAGTGTAGTTAGCTCCTCCTTTGAGAAAGATATAAATCAGTGTCCACCAGTAATCTGACGACAACTGAAAACATCTTCACTCCTACAACCTTTTGTCCACTTGACAGAATTTACTTTTAGCTGTTCAGACCTGAGGGATCACACAGACAAAGGTCCAAAGAGAAAAAACACAGCAGCTTATCTGTCACTGCCAATAATTATACGTAATGTTACATAGTACAGCTTTACAATACAGAAATTAATCCAAAAAACAGCCTGACTCCAAACACAGCCACATTTCCATCGGCCAGTTTAACCCTTGAAAATAAAATCCCAAATTTAACCGTTATAACTTCACATACTTGTCATAAACGGCGTCGGACAGAGTGATGTGGCTCCCGTTTCGGTCTTGTAAAACAGAATTGTGGTCTCGTGCGGGTAACTTTAGGCCTGGGAATGACTTTATGCAGTTTTAATGTTACGGCGAGAGGAGAGAGGGAGCTGCGCTGGTATAATCATCACATATGAAACGTGAGAGGGGACGTGGGAGAGGGAAGGACCACTGAAACACACAGAATCAGAACCGTTTCAAGTCATTTCGTATTTGAATTCACTAAATACAACTTTTATGTTTAAGTAGTACTTGTTTTAACACTATTAATCAGTATATATAAAGGTTTGGTAATGTCAAAACCCAACTCAAGACACACATTGCAGATTTATATGTTAAAACATGTATTAATAGCTTTTGCCGTCCCAATAAAGCGAACAACTAGCATGCTAATCACGCACTTACAAGTACTTGGACAATAAAACGCTTTATAACGCTATTATATAGGCTTAAAGGCTCTGTACGTGTTTTAAAAATGTGAAAAACTTAACTAAAACTACCATTTAAAAGTTTTGCTGTGGTCCAATAGGGCTTTCTGCATTCCGAGCATCCTAACAATTCACGGTGATGAGTTTATAAGAGCTTTTTGCAACTTTCAGACATCGGAATAGAGTTTTGCCGTCCCAATAAAGCATGCTAATCACGCACTTCCTGATACTCGGACAATAAAAGGCTTTATAATTATGCTTCAAGGCTCTGTACCTGTCTTAACAATGCAAAAAAAAAACCTAAAAAAAAAAGAAGTAGTTCATTTTAAACTCTTTGCACTGGTTCAGTTTTCCAGTTCTCACCTTGGGCTTATACCTTATGCATTCTGACTATCCTAATAATTCACAGTGATGAGTTTATAAGAGCTTTTCACAGCTTTCAGACACTGGAACAGAGTTTCGCCGTCCCAATAACGCGAACAACTAGCATGCTAATCACATACTTCTTAGTACTCGGTCAATAAAACACTTTATAATGAGGCTTAAAGGCTGTGAATGTGTTTTTAAAAATGTGAAAAACAGAAGTAGTTCATATAAAAGTTTGCAGTGGTCCAAAAGTTTTTTCAGTCCTCACCGTCAGGCTTATACCTGCATTCTGAGCATGCTAAGAATTCACAGTGATGAGTTTATAAGAGCTTTTCGCAACTTTCAGAGACCGGAACTAATAAAGCAAACAATGTACTTCCTGTTACTCTGACTCATAAAAACGCTTTATAATTGGATGTATGTTGTACACAGCGGGTTTATTTTGACCTTAAGAGCGGTTTATACCACACATCTGTACAGGGGTGAGAAACACTTTGCTTTTTTTGCTTTAACAATGGCTTTACTGGAAACTGGCGACGGTCACATTTCGACACTCGGACGCTACATTCTCGTGACGCTGCACTAGCGCGTTAGCATCAGGGGTTAGCCAGGTTAGCTATGTCCGTCTGTGATGTCATTTAGCGCAATTCACTTTTCCACAGGAGACATGTCGCAGCTTTTTCACTGCATTCTTCTCAAGCTACGATGCTAAAGGCTAAAGGCTAACTGCGTCCTCAGTCACTGGTATGCACGGTATTTTCCACAGTAGTGTTAGCCTGGTGTAAACTGAACATCGCTATGCAGAGGTCACCGAAAAGCATGTTACTTCTAAATACTGTAAATACTGCAAAAAATGGCCTTATATCAAATTAAACGCAGTTCTTAGGTCAAAATGAGACCACTGTGCGCTGTCAGCATCTAATTATAACTCATTTATACTGTTCGTGAAGCAGGAAGTAAGACTGGTGCTATGCTACACACAAAACCGCTTATAAACAGTGGTAAAAGTACTTCATTATGTTAAAGTACAGATACTGGGGCAAAAAAATACTCAAAAGTAAAAGTATCACATGAAAAGATCAACTTAAGTAAACGTATTCAGGTACCTAGTTAAAAATGTACCTAAAGAGTAAAAGTAAAAGTTTTTTGCGCAGATATTTAGGTCTTATAAAGCTTCAAACGTAGTAATTTTGTTCAACAGAAACAGGTCTCACAAAAATAAATACTTTTACTTTTCAGTCCTGTTCAGAAATGTGGTGGAGTAGAAAGTACAGATCTCAAATGTAGTGAAGTAAAAGTAAAAAATATCCGCTTAAAAATGTACTCGAGTAAAGTACAGTACAAAGGACAGTCTTACCTAAATGTTTACTTAAGTACAGTGCTTTACGACTTTTGCTTCTGCTTATAAACTCATCTTGGTGAGTAATTAGAATGTTAGGAATGTGTGAGTGATAACTTTGGACCGCTGCAAAACTTATATAATAATTTATTTTTGTTTTTTACATTTCTCAGGCAGTAAAAATCAGTCACGGCTCGTTGTTGTGGGAAAGTGTCCAGCGCTGGCCCGACTTAACAGACGGTATAAGAATGGGGTGAATGTAACTTTCTATTTAAGGAAAGACGAGTATTAATCTTGAGAGATGGGGTCCAGGTGCACACGGATGTCTCTCAAATCCTCAAAGCCGTTTCCAGGAACAAATCTGACAAACGCTGCGGACAAAAAGCGGACAATTCTCTCTTTGAAGCGCGACCTTTGACCCTGAACATGGCTACTGCCTGTCATGTACGGTTAATGTTGAACTCTAAAGCCCCGTGTGCTGCGCCGGACTGGAGCTGGGGAGGGAACAGAGACGGTCCATATGTGCAGGAGACCCTCGTGATAGTGTTGTGAACAATTTGAACTACTTGGGAAAAAATGTCTAATTGTGATTTTCCTGACAAATATTAGGTCCAAGACATTAATATGGTAAAAAGTTGCATTTTTATATGGCGCTTTTCCACCTTCAAGACACTCAAAGCTCTTTACATCAAGGAACTACTCACTAATTCACACACACATTCACACACCAGTGCACACAGACACCAGGATGAGCTGGGTTAAGTGTCTTGCTCAAGGACACAAGGACAGCATTCATCTGTGGGAGCTGGAATCGCACTCGTGTGTAGCCAGAGCACGATGGAAGATGAAGGGATGAGAAACAGAGGGATGAGCTCAAGTGGAAAATGAACAAGAAGAGAGATGATAACATTAAAAATAACAGTTATTTAAGAGAAAAAAAAAATCATCTTTCAATATCTGGATTCTGTTCAAAGTTCACGTTTAAAATCACACTTCAGAGCATGTTTGTACAGATTTAAACTGTGGTAAAAAAAAAAAAAGTGATTATCTAATTCAATCTATTCAAATTTCGATTAATGTTGCAGCTCTAGTTTTAGTCAAAGTTATATTTCGGCTGATAAAACAAAATAAAATGTACAGACCAATTATAATGACTAAACGAACATGACAGAAATTAACAAAAAAAAAAAAAAAAAAAAAATCTAGTAGAAATAATGTTGACTAAAATTATGAAAATGAAACATAAATGGATAAAAGGAGTGAAGACTAGATCTAAGTCCCACTTTCCAAACCCAGAGCCACAAACTCGATGATTTATTTATTCATTTATTTATTTATTTATTTGATTGGGACGGTGCGTGTTAATGAACGGATACGATTCAACGTGAAAGTAAACACACGGATTATGGCCAAAGACTCATTTCCATCCGTGAAGTAAACATTAGACAAACTGACTGTCCAAGGAAGACGTCTGAACATGTCCCATGATGCACTGCAGTTTAAGACGAGAGAATGAGAAACAGGCTGATGATTATGATTCAGTTGGCACGTTTATTTGTACAGCACAATTCATGCATAAAGTCATTCAAAGTGTTTTACAGAATAAGAAAGACATTAAAGTCACATGAATCAAAACAGGAATAATCATCATTAAATTAACATTAAAAGAGAAAAGGCCGAAAAAAAACCCTCTTTCAGTCACATGCACAGATAAACAAAACCGTTTGAGGCTGGATTTAAACATCGTCAAAGTCGAGTCTGTCTCACATCTTCAGGAAGAATGTTCCAGGTTTTAACTGCACAAAACTGAAACAATGATTCACCAAGTTTAGTCCTGGTTCAGGCCTGGTTTAGTCCTGGTTTAGTCCCTGTTTAGTCCTGGTTTAGTCCTGCTTTAGTCCCGCTTTAGTCCCGCTTTAGTCCCGTTTTAGTCCCGCTTTAGTCCCTGCTTTAGATCCTGCTTTAGTCCTGCTTTAGTGCTGGCTTTTAGTCCTGCTTTAGTCCCGCTTTAGTCCCGCTTTAGTCCTGCTTTAGTCCTGCTTTAGTCCTGCTTTAGTCCTGCTTTAGTCCCGGTTTTAGTCCCCGGTTTAGTCCCGCTTTAGTCCCGGTTTAGTCCTGCTTTAGTCCTGCTTTAGTCCTGCTTTAGTCCCGCTTTAGTCCCGCTTTAGTTTAGTCCCGCTTTAGTCCCGCTTTAGTCCCGCTTTAGTCCCGCTTTAGTCCTGCTTTAGTCCCACTTTAGTCCTGGTTTAGTCCCGGTTTAGTCCCGGTTTAGTCCCGCTTTAGTCCCGCTTTAGTCCCGCTTTAGTCCCGCTTTAGTCCTGCTTTAGTCACGGTTTAGTCCCGCTTTAGTCCTGGTTTAGTCCTGCTTTAGTCCTGCTTTAGTCCCGCTTTAGTCCCGCTTTAGTCCCGCTTTAGTCCCGCTTTAGTCCCGCTTTAGTCCCGCTTTAGTCCCGCTTTAGTCCTGCTTTAGTCCTGCTTTAGTCCTGCTTTAGTCCTGCTTTAGTCCTGCTTTAGTCCTGGTTTAGTCCTACTTTAGTCCTGGTTTAGTCCTCAGAGTGTGAGATGCTTCATGTGGCTCTAACTTGTGGGACATGTTCTTTGGTGCAGAGCTTCTTTAAAGTTTATTCTCTGAGCTCAGGATTTACTGGTGAAACGAGAAATGTACAGACACTATATAAACATCTGACTTCGAAGTAATAAAACAGGGTCTAGAAAATCCTTGTCTCATTATTCTGGCATTTAGCAAATAGAAATGATTTTGGTAATCCTAACTGACCTAAAAATGTCAGACAGTGAGAAAAAAAGCGTATTTGGAGAGACCAGTGAGCAGGACGTTACAGTCGTCTAACCTATCACAATACTAACATATTTTAGCCAGAAGACCAAGACAAAAAAACCCATAAAACTCTTTGAAATGTTTTATCAAACGAACATCTCAAGATCTAAAGACGTGATTGGAGAAAGCAGAGCCCATTGTTCGTGTTTAAAGATGATGAATTCACAGGGAAGTGGAGCGGGACTTAGCCGGGCGAGGAAACTGGAGCGCCCGGAGGAAGCCCACACAAAGAGAGAGCAAGGAAAGACCAAACAAATACACCAAGAACGGCGAGATGAAAGTGCAAATACAGTGCAGCCAAATAGTACTACACTGGGAAGAATACTCTGCACATGTATTTAAGATTTACACCTCATATCTGCATGAAAACTATAGACTGTATATGTAAATGGACATAGCTAACCTGCTCGCCGCTGTGTCCCAAATAGAAAGTGATCATGGGCGCGATTTCAGGTCCATCGACTCTGGCTCCAATTCACTTTCTATTGAAAAACCGTAACTGTACTCTCTGTAACTGCTGCTGTCAGACTCGTCATTTTGGTCTTAAAATGTTCGCTCTACATGATCCTGGTGTTTTCATTTCGCTATTTTGTTCGTAAATCAAGATATGAACATTAATAACTGACAAATCAGGTGCCGTTAGCAATAGGTTTGATTGACAGCGTTGCGAAGCGCCTGCTCCCTGCTAAACCAACGATGCAGGTGTGAAGGGGTGTTACCTTCAACAGCCTCGCTCCTGATTGGCTCTTTGGTTGCTATGATACTCCCGGTGGGAACTCCAAATATGGAAATCAACTCCAAATTCGTCGCAATAACTGCTCTAGACTTGATTCGCTTCGTTTGACTGGAGCCGAATGCTGTGGGCGACGTTAAATTCACTTAGTTCACTTCTTTATACAGTCTGTGATTAAAATGTGACGTGGTTGTTTTTGTTTTTTTTATTTTATTTTATTTATGAAAAGAGAGAGAGAGAGAAAAAAAACAACAGTACAGAACAAAACATAACAGGACTTGACAAGAGATAGAAACATGCAAAGAAGACCAAGAAATAAACAAGAAAATGATAGAAAAATATTGTATAAAGCATAGGGCAAAAAAAATTAATAAAAATAAATAAATAAAATAAAATAAAATAAAATAAAATAAAATAAAATAAAATAAAATAAAATAAAATAAAATAAAATGAAATGAAATGAAATGAAATTAAATTAAATTAAATTAAATTAAATTAATTAAATTAATTAATTAAATGAAATTAAATTAAATTAAATTAAATTAAATTAATTAAATGAAATTAAAAATTAATTAAATGTTTTATGTTTGAAATGTGCTTATCTATCTGTTACTTATTAGAGAAAGAAAAATCCCACAGCTGCACACACAACAATAGTGAAGTTTCATATCACTTTTATCATGCAGTTTGGAGCTTAACTTGAGGAATCAAAACCCAAATGGACCAGGACAGATTCATGGGGAAAAGTCCAGGGCTTTTGTTCGATAGTGAAGTCCTCTGTGTATAAATGAGGTGCTTTCACTCGTGTCGCTCGTGCAGTGGAGGTCAGTTGGTTCAGCTGGCTCATTTGCGTGGTGTATTTGGAGCAGGCTCGCTGATGCCATCTCCTCCTCAGGAACGCAGCCAAAATGAGCGGAAATTCCTCCTCTGTGCGGGACATTGTTTCACCTCTGACACACGAAATATGTAACACGGCTCCAGAGCACGAAGAGTTCAGCGGAGACTGTAACTGTGTGAAGAGAACTGAAGGACTGTAAGAACAAGCAAATCTATGATACGACTGTCACCACCTCAATTTAGTCTGGTTTAGTCCTGGTTTAGTCCTGGTTTAGTCCTGGTTTAGTCCTGGTATCAGTCCTGGTTTAGTCCTGGTTCAGTCCTGGCCTCCTGCTGGTGCTCAGAATCAGAACTAAACCAGGACTAAACCAGGACTAAAACAGGACTAAACCAGGACTAAAACAGGACTAAAACAGGACTAAAACAGGACTAAATCAGGACTAAAACAGGACTAAAACAGGACTAAATCAGGACTAAAACAGGACTAAAACAGGACTAAATCAGGACTAAAACAGGACTAAAACAGGACTAAAACAGGACTAAATCAGGACTAAAACAGGACTAAAACAGGACTAAATCAGGACTAAACCAGGACTAAATCAGGACTAAACCAGGACTAAAACAGGACTAAATCAGGACTAAAACAGGACTAAAACAGGACTAAATCAGGACTAAAACAGGACTAAATCAGGACTAAATCAGGACTAAAACAGGACTAAAACAGGACTAAATCAGGACTAAACCAGGACTAAAACCAGGACTAAACCAGGACTAAAACAGGACTAAATCAGGACTAAACCAGGACTAAAACAGGACTAAATCAGGACTAAAACAGGACTAAAACAGGACTAAATCAGGACTAAAACAGGACTAAAACAGGACTAAAACAGGACTAAAACAGGACTAAATCAGGACTAAACCAGGACTAAATCAGGACTAAAACAGGACTAAAACAGGAATAAATCAGGACTAAACCAGGACTAAATCAGGACTAAACCAGGACTAAATCAGGACTAAATCAGGACTAAACCAGGACTAAAACAGGACTAAATCAGGACTAAAACAGGACTAAATCAGGACTAAACCAGGACTAAAACAGGACTAAATCAGGACTAAAACAGGACTAAACCAGGACAAATCAGGACTAAACCAGGACTAAATCAGGACTAAACCAGGACTAAAACAGGACGAAATCAGGACTAAAACAGGACTAAATCAGGACTAAACCAGGACTAAATCAGGACTAAATCAGGACTAAAACAGGGACTAAATCAGGACTAAACCAGGACTAAATCAGGACTAAAACAGGACTAAACAGGACTAAATCAGGACTAACTAAAAACAGGACTAAATCAGGACTAAACCAGGACTAAATCAGGACTAAAACAGGACTAAAACAGGACTAAATCAGGACTAAAACAGGACTAAATCAGGACTAAACCAGGACTAAATCAGGACTAAACCAGGACTAAAACAGGACTAAACCAGGACTAAACATGGTGAATCAGTGTTTAAATTTTCTGCAGCTAAACAGGACTAAACCTGGAACAGTCGTCCTGAAGATGTGAGACAGACCTCCAATTTGCTCTTACAGTTTTAAAAATGTCATTATAATCACAACTGTACCTGCTTTACCAGAGCCTTAACCTGCAGATAGAGACATACACATTTGTCTCATTGTCAGTTTATGGACAGGCCTCATGTGAAAAGTGAGAAACTCTTGACTTCAAACTGAGCTACAGAGGCTGCACTAGCATGATAATAATAATAAATCATGCCTTACACCAATGGACTTTAAAAGCCTCTCAAAGCGCTACACTGAAGTAATTATTCATTCACTCCACACTTTTGATGGTAAGCTACTATTGTAGCCACAGCTGCCCTGGGGTAAGACTGGAGACGGACGAGGCTGCCAGTTTGCTGCGCCATCGTTTTAACCACCACCGATCATTCACAATCACAACTTTCATACTAGGCAATGTGGGTGAAGTGTCTTTGCCTAAGGACACATTTGACAGAACTTGTCAGTCCGATGGACTCGATCCTCCGACCTTCAGGTTGGGAGACCAATGCTCTAACCACTGAGCCACTGCACTGAGCGTCAGAGGCTAACCCCAGCACTGATGCAGGTGCTGGGGTTAGGTAGAGACCATTCAGATCAGAGAGAGTCCTTTTTTAGGTTTAAACCAACTGGATTTCAGCACTGAAACTGGCAACACAAAAGGAGAGATTTTATCTGATCATGTTTGGGACGAGGTTGTTTATAGGATTTAAAGGGCCCATATTACACTTTTTTATGATCTATGTTATAATGTTTCCTCATCACAAACAGACCTGGAGCTGTGTTTTGTTTCATTTCACATGTTTAACTCACAAACCTGCTTATTTAGGCTGAGTTCTTCTCTCAAACTGAAAACACTCTGTTCCACCTTGTGATGTCATCATGTGGTAATACAGGAAGTGCTCCACTGTGTTTTTAAACTCCATACACCTTCACTAGAATCATCTGGATGATTTCAGGCCTGGAATTGCTAAATCTTTACTGAACTAAAGGTAAAACGTAGCTGTTAACTTGAAAACTACCACTTCATGACATCACAAGGTGGAACAGAGCATTTTGAGCTTTGAAGATGTAACAGACTAATAATAAAGTGTTACTCAAACATGTGTGAATGAAACAAAACACAAGTCCAGGTCTGTTTTTTTGGAAGTAACAGCTTAAAGTTCACAAGAGTCAGTTTTGTGTAATACAGGACCTTTGAAATCTAAATCTTACATGATTCTTCCTTTTAAATTATGATTTCAACTCATTTCAACTTCAATTTCATTTCTCCAAAGCCCATCACTCCAGCATTAAACAACTGCAAACACTTCAGAATAAACCATGAGGTGATTTTCCTCACAGAAAAGCGGATAAAGTGCGGAGTCTGTCTTCACTCCGCTCTGATGTCGTCTGGAAAAACCCTGTGATTTCTTATGGGAAGTTTCCTTTCTCTCCAGCTCTGCCAAAGTGTCAGTTTGATTGAGGGCAGAGTTCAACAGAAGCAGGTTATCAAAGTATTTATCAAAGTATTTATGGAGCCAAGAGCAGAAAATCAGAGAAATGTGTGTAATCTGCAAAGTGATGCAGTTTATATTAAAGAACTGTCTAAGATTACTGCTATTATATTAAAGGAACTGTCTAAGATTTTGATTTTAAAGGTTCCTTTTGACTCTTTAAGTTCTAATATGCCTGTTACCTCCTCAAAAACATACCTGGAGTTCTGTTTTATTTCATTCACACATGTCTGAGTAACACTTTATTATTCGTCTGTAACATCTCCAAAGCTCAAAACACTCTGTTCCACCTTGTGATGTCATAAAGTGGTCGTTTTCAAGTCCACAGCTACGTTTTTTACCTTTAGTTCAGTAAAGATTTAGCAATTCCACGTCTGAAAAATCACCCAAATGATTCTAGTGAAGATGTATGGAGTTTAAAAAGACTTCCTGTATTACCACTTGATGACATCACAAGGTGGAACAGACTGTTTTGAGGTTTGGAGATGTAGATAGAATAACGGTGCAGGATTAGTCAAACATGTGTGAATGAAGCGAAACACAACTCCAGGTCTGTTTTTGAGGAGGTAACGACATAATACAGCTCAGAAAACAGAGTAATATGGGCACTTTAAGTTTCATACACAAGGTACAAAGTATAAACTTGTTCAGGCTTTTACATTAAAGTTGGACATGATGGACGAGTTGTTTCTGTTAGAATTTGTCGTGCCCATATACTGAGAACAACCTGTGTCCTCTATCTGCAGGTTTAGGATCTGGCAACCGAGGTTCAGCTGTGACAGTAACTTTTTATACCAGTAGGAGGCAGGCTACAGCCACTTTAACAGAAAAATAGAGAAAACTGAAACAAAAACACTCTAAATTACAAGTTAATTAGCAAGTTGTTAATATACGTTTCCATGGAGATGTTTTGCTTTGCTTGGAATGTTCCGAAGTAAGGCATTAAACATATCTATCTCTATGAAAACAGGGCACCATCAAGTTACTGGTCAGATCTGTGGAGAGGCGAAACAAGATAGAAGAGTTAAAAATACTGCCATACTGCATCCTACACAAAGCAGTAATGTCTCTATAGAAAAAGTATTTACATATTTAACTGTAAAAGAAATAAAAATACATAAATGAGACCTTCTGTGACCCAGCACTTAACAGTTCAACGTCACTACTGCAATTGCATACTGTTGTTGTGTCCTTTGGCAAGACACTCAACTTGTTCAAGCTAAAGTGAAGGTGAGATGGTCTGTCCCACACTTAAAGTCAACTTTAATCAGGCAAAAGATATTAAGGATTTAGTTGTGGGAAAAATGTTATAGTGAAAGTCATCAGTGCAGAGACATAAAGAGTCTGCGAGGAACTGAACCTGCAGCGACACCACGTGGACAAACACAACATTACAGCTCTACATTTCAAATACTGTACTTATTCATCATTCACGTGGGGTTTTAGTGGGTGACTTTTCATTCTGCAATAATGTGCTTGGACTTTTGGACAGTGGGCAGTTATCCAATTACATTTCATGTTTTAAGACTTAAACTGGTGTAAATGAGGATCAACTTGTTTGGGTTCACAGGATTAGAAAGACTTTAAATGACAACCCAGAGACTTTATCTAACTACAGTCCTGCTCCCACAACATGGAGGCAGGAGAAGATAAGGCAAAGCAAGTTTATTTGTACAGCACAATCAGTACACAAAGTAATTCAAAGAGCTTTACAGAATAAGAAATACATTAAAATCATAATACAACACATCAAAACAAATAATCATCATAAAATTAACATTAAAAGAGAAGAGGCTTTTTCAGTCACAGATAAGCACAGATAAACAGAACCGTTTGAGCCTGGATTTAAACATTGTCAGAGTAGAGGCCTGTCTCACATCTTCAGGAAGACTAAAATGTATGACTTGTATATAACCTATGCTCTACACAGCTTACAGCAATGGATATCTGTCCCATTACTGCACCAATATAAAACATCTCTGATAAGGGACGATAAAACCAATCTGAAAGAAATTCAAGCTGCAAAGGAAAAAGGGTTTTGGATGCTTTATTGAAAGATACAAGATGCAGTATTTCTCATGCCATGTGGAGTCATTTCAATGGTAGAATGAATAACAAAAATAATACAATGGTTTTAGATGTCACAAAAAATGGTTTATATTACAAGACATCAGAGTTTTGATGAATACAATTTTTTTTTAAAGTTTTTTAAAAGTTTGTTAAAATATGAATGTGAAATAACAAAAGAAAGAATTTAAGATTAGAGAGTAAACAGCAAAAACCCAGTGAAGGTGTTGTAGTTTCGCACCGCATGGTCATGGACCAGTCTGTTTGCTGCCAGCTCCACGTACACAGTGTCTCCAGCCTCTAGGGGGAGCACTGCTGCGTTACTGCCCGTGTCATGTTCATCTGATTGAGCAGTGTCCCACACAGACACCACAAGCTGCTCATTTTTCTTCAGGCTCACAACTGAATTAGGAGAATGGTTGTTGTGCATTGAGAAGCGGAAGAAGTAAACGCCTTTGATAGTTGCTGTGAAAATTCCTAGGAAAAAAAAGTGAAACTTGAATATTGAGTGCCCCTCACAAGACTATTTGGTGACACTTTGGTGTGTTTGTTTTTCTACTGCTCCCATGTACCTGTAGCCGGATTGTAGTTGCTCCCAAAGTTGGAAAATACATTCTTGTACTTCAGAGGAGTGGCAGTGTTGAACGGCCCAGTGTCTCCAGAGCCAGTTATATAGAGAGATGCAGAAAAGGCCACTTTGGGAGTACCTGAAATAACACAATGTGACTCATAACAATTATGGTTCCTATGACAATTCAGTGTTGATTCCCTCATTTTGTAAAGGGCCTGACAGGTGTATGACCACCATTTACATGAACAAGATGCATGCAGTGTCTTGCCCAAAGGCTCAACAAAACAGTACATAATGCATATAATTAGTGATGTAACAAGCTGTGTTGTCATAATACTTACCCAGAGTGATGCTCTTCAGTTGAGTGAGTTCTGTCTCCGTCTGGTCCAGTTTGGTTTCCACTTGTGTCATTTTGTCCATGAGATTTGCCACTTTCTCTGTCAGAGCTCCCACAGTCATAGACACAGAGGCATCGCAGCATTGGGCAGGTTTGGGCCCCATTCAGATTGTCCTGGGCCCCATTCACTGCACAACTGACCAGCAACAACAGGACTACAGTCCTGCATCATGTTTGTGTCTAAATCCTCTCACTGTGAAATGGTGGCTCCTTTTATACTTGAGCAGCCAGGAAATTCCTGGTTCCGTAAAGTATCAACATTAGACATGATTTACTTTTACTGGCTTAGTGGGACTTTCCATTTTATTGTGTAATAATGGACACGCTGGAGGGAATATATCTCTCGGCTGACCTGGGAGCGCCTTGGGGTCCCACCGGAGGAGCTGGAGGACGTGTCTGGGGTGAGGGAAGTCTGGGAGTCCCAGCTTATACTGCTGCCCCCGTGACCCGGCCCCGGATAAGAGGAAGAAAATGGATAGATGGATGGATGGATGTGTAATAACGCCTTTTGGACAGTGGGAAATTTTATAGTTTTAGACTCAAAATATTTTTATTTTATTTATTTATTTGACTGGGATAATGCGTATTAATGAACAAACATGAAAACATGAAAGTAAATACACCAGATTATAGCCAAGGGCGAATTTTCGTCTGTTGTCCCAGGGGCTGGGGTCACAAAAAGGGTCAAGTTAAAAATTGCATTATATTCACAGTGTAAATAGTGTATAAACAATTTAAACAGTGTATACACTATTTTAATGACACGACAACATTTGACAGGGACGCCATATTGGCAGTGTTGAATCAGTCATAATGAATGATGCGAAGGCCACTTTTGAAGTTTTTTTCCACATTTTTGAATGATTTATTTAATCTAAGCCAACTGAACATGAGAAACCCTCACACGGCACGGGTGTTACTTTAAAGAGGATACATTGCGTAGATTTCACTTTAATTATAATAGCAATATCTGAACATCTGGTTTACTTTTCACCTTTAATCAAAAAAGTCCCTTGAAATGTTTGCAAAAAATATACTTAACTATAAAGCCCTGCACTGTAATGTTTACTGATATCGCCAGTTTAAATGATGTGATCTTGATAAAATAGAGAAAACGCCATGTGCTTTAACTAATGTATACTCAGCAGGATAATTCATGTTTAATGTGATAAACACCCAAAAAACATTGGTTTATCTTAAATTTGTGATAAATTTTTCCACCATTGTTATTTCTAAGCATTCAATTAATATTACACAAATAAACAGTGTTTCCTCTGCCTAATTAAAAGACTGACATGAATCGACAATACACAAAGTTTTTTTTTATTGTTATGAGGCAATGGTTAAATCATTCAAATAAAACCAAGTGCATGTTTAACAGGGCTCCAGACACACAGGGACTAGACAAGGATGTCCACTCTCCCCATCTCTCTTCACTATATTCATCAAACCACTGGCTGCAGTTATCCATCAGAATCCCTCTATTGCAGGTAGACTCTACAAAATCCAAATGTTCTCTATAAAATCAGTCTCTGTGCTCATGATATATTACTTTACCTCCAAAACCCAATTTTCTCTCTACAAGAAACTGTAAATGTCATAGACTCTTTCTCCAAAATATCAGACTACTCTATCAACTGGTATGAATTCTCAATTCTTCTTCTATTGGAGATACAACTGCCCATAAACTCCCTGTCTCTGTTTGCACAATACTGGGGAGTTAGGATTTTCTCCAGGCTGTCAGAGTTAATCAGCCTCAACTTCGCTTCATTACTTACAACATTGACTGACAACCTTAAGTTGGGTTACCATTGGTTACAAGTTAGTTTCTCTGCTCACAAAATGAAGTTGAACTCGTCTCCGGCATGCTGGGTAATGAATCCTGCAATTATCAGGGACAAGTTCAGAGCTGGAGTCAAACCTCGATCATCTGAGTGCAGCGTCCTCGTCTTCCCAACTACAAATCATGAGTGTGTAAGTTTACCAAAAGAGGAACCTCCAGTGGTGCCACTGTAATGAGGTGAATGCTCAATTTTTAGTTAATAGTTCTAAATGTGTAAGCGGGACAGATGTGAAAGAATAGCTAATCCTTCCCATTCAGTCCATACACAAAAAGGTTGAACAGTAATTAAAGGAGAGGCAGCTGACTGCTCAATTATTCCAATAAAACAGGTACAAGACATAACCCTGCTGTTTAGGATGTTTTATTGAAAGATACAAGACACACACCATAGGGACTATTAATATTTGGTCATGTTTGTAACCAGATTTAATGTCATTTAATGGTCAGTTGGTTGTTACTTGCAAAAACTGTGATACTCATGGAAAAGGAAATGACAGAGATTAAGATATCAGAGTTTGATAATATATGAATGAATTTAAGATTAAAGAGAGAACAGAAAGAATCCAGTGAAGGTGTTGTAGTTATTTGTATCGTCGTAGACCAGTCTGTTTGCTGCCAGCTCCACGTACACGGTGTCTCCAGCCTCTAGGGGGAGCACTGCTGCGTTACTGCCCATGTCAGTAGCATCTGATGTTGCAGTGTCCCACACAGACACCACACGCTGCCCATTTTTCTTCAGGCTCACAACTGAATTAGGAACATGGTTGCTGTGCATTGAGAAGCGAAAGAAGTACACGCCTTTGATGGGTGCTGTGAAAATTCCTAGAAAAAAAAAAAAAAAAAAAAAAAAAAGTGAAATTTGAATATTTATATCCCCTCACAAGACTATTTGGTGACACTTAAAATGTATCACACTTCAAAGCTTGTTATTGTGACCAGTCTACTTCTGCTGCACTATGACATCTCTGTGTTTGTTTTTCTACTGCTCCCATGTACCTGTAGCTGGATTGTAGTTGCTCCCAAAGTTGGAAAATACATTCTTGTACTTCAGAGGAGTGTCAGTGTTGAACGGCCCAGTGTTTCCAGAGCCACTTTCATAGAGAGATGCAGAAAAGGCCACTTTGGGAGTACCTGAAATAACACAAAGTGGCTCATTATGGTTCCTATGATAATTCAGTGCCGATTCCCTCCTTTTGTAAAGGGCCTGACACTTGTTTCGTAACAAGTTGTGTTGTCATAATTCTTACCATGAATGATGCTCTTCAGTTGAGTGAGTTCTGTCTCTGTCTGGTCCAGTTTGGTTTCTACATGTGTCATTTTGTCCATGAGATTTGCCACTTTCTCTGTCAGAGCTCCCACATCCAGAGACACTGCATTGCAGCATTGAACAGGTTTGGCATAATCCACGATGTCCTGGGCCACATTCAGTGCACAACTGATCAGCAACAACGGGACTACAGCCTGCATCATGTTTGTGTCTAAATCCTCTCACTGTGAAATGGTGGTTCTTATTATACCTGCACCTTTAACAATTAACTTATTACCGTAATTCTCGGACTATAGAGCGCACCTGAATAAAAGCCACACCAGCTAAATTTGATAAGAAAATCAATTTTGTACATACATAAGCCGCAGCTGAATATAAGCCGCAGGTTTTCGTGATGTAACATGAGATATTTACACCAGGGGTCTCAAACTCAAATTAGCTGGGGGCCGCTGGAGGCAGAGTCGGGGTGAGGCTGGGCCGCACCCCCCCCCCCCCCCCCCCCCCCCCCCCCCCCCCCCCCCCCCAAAAAGGCATTTTTTATTTACAGCACAGTATAGTATTTGGCGTCTTTCTATAATACTGTGCTCATTTTTTTTTTTTTTTTATCTACGAAGGTTTGAACTTTGAGAGTGTTTAAAAAAGAGAGAAATGTGAGAAAATGTTAAAGCTCGTCTGACGGTGTGACCCTATAATTGGTCCGGGTTACCGGGGACTGTTATTGCCGATGCACAGGTGCCACTATGTGACTGCAGACTATCTCCCATTTCAGCACGAAGGCAGAGGAGCACCCGTCGTTGGCCGGGCACTTTGAACAGCACTTCGAAGTGTACTTTGAAACTGTGCATGAGGCAAATTGGGACACGGCCAATGACCGACAAATAACGGTGCGACCCTATAATTGGTCCGGGTTACCGGGGACTGTTATTACGGTTGCACAGGTGTCACTATGTGACGCAGACACAGGAGGAGCACTGAGCTCTTTACTTTTATCCCACCACATAACCATCACTTTCATTTATTTTGTCAGAGAGAGACCTCATATGAACTCTCTAAGTGCCATTGACGTGCGTGTGTAAATATATGAATATATTTATGTACATTTATATATGTGTAATATCCCACTGAACAGCGTTGTGTTGTGAACGCAACGCGCTCGGACGAATGTGGCGTGTGCTCAATAGAAACGAGGCATCCGTTTTACGGCGGATTATAGTAGTTTCACTGCGAAACGAAGACGTGCATTCGCTGGAGTCATGGAAGAAGCCAAAAAACAAAACTTTAACACATTCCTCCTTTATCCGGCCACCTTAAAACTATCCAAAGGATCCGAGTCCGTTTCCTTTACAAATATTGAAGATGCGGAGAAATACTTGGCCTCTTAACTTCTACTACGGGACAATGGAACTGAACAAGCAGCAGTGTTTTCACAACGGATGGACATGAAAAATGGACCTTAAAGTGAAAGGTAATGGATTTAATTTCGATCTTTAGATGGATAAACATATATTCTTTGTTTAAAATAAAATAATAATAATAATAATAATAATAGTAATAATAAAAATAATAAAATAAAAGGAAGATATGTAAATATACTAATAGCAACGGGAATGGGGCGGATTTTCTTTATGTAGCCACCTTCTCACATAGTCAGGTGAATATATTAGTTTAGGGAGGGGAACTCACCTTACGTGAGGTTTCAGATTTTCTTTCTCTTTTTTTTTTTTTTTTTTTTTTTTTTTTTTTTTTTTCTTTTTTTTTGAGCTCATGGTGATGCAGGGTGGGAGTTTTGGGATTTCCATATGTTCTGGTTACTATGTATTATTATTGCATGTTAAAGAACAAACTGAAATAACATGACAACTTGTGTTAATATATGTACTTGGAATACAAAGGTTTAAATGCCCCTATCAAACGCACGGCATGCTTAGATCACCTATTAAGACACAGTGTTGACATTGCCTTTATACAAGAGTCCCATCTGCAAAAAGCAGATGTTAATAGATTTTCAAATCAACACTATTTTATTGCTGCATCTTCTTCACTAGAATCAAAAACCTGTGGAACATTGATAGTAATTAAACGTAATCTAAATCTAACAATTACAAATAGTTATGGCAGCTCTGATGGGCGTATTGCGTATATAAAAGCTAATATTTTAGGACGAGATTATGCCTTAATTTCAATATATGCACCAAACCATTATGATCCAGAATTTTATGGGAAAATAATAGAAATCTTATCAGGGTTACAAGAATATGCAGTAATTATTGGTGCTGATATGAATGCTATTTTAGATGTAACCCTAGATAGTTCATCTTGTCGCTCACAGTACTCACAAAAAATGTCAACTAATGCTTTTGGGAGTTTGTTATTTGATTTTTCCTTACAAGATTTATATCGTTTATCAAACCCAAATTTAAGACAATACACGTTTTTTTCAAATAGGCATAAAACATATTCTAGAATAGATTATTTATTAGCTAATCCTTCTGCCTTTATGAAAATACACAAGGTTCAAATCATTCCAAATGCCTTATCTGACCATTCAATGGTCATTGCCAAATTGTCTCCTAACAATATTCCAATAAGAGCCACTAGATGGCGTCTCAATACCACCTTACTTAAAAACTTAGATTATTGTGATTATATTAGGAAACAAATAAAACAATTTTTAATTTGTAACTCAGCCCCTGAAATTGACCCACGGACATTATGGTATGCTCTCAAGGGTTGCATTCGTAATGCTACGATTTCTTACTCATCACATATTAATAAGAGGAAGTTAGAAAAAATTAAACAATATGAGTACATTTTACAAGTATTAGAACAAAAACAACATCGAATGGGATTCTCAGATAATAGAGCTAAGATTATTGAGGTTGTTAAAGCAAAGTTATACACACTTCTCCGAGCCAGAGCTGAATTTGACATTCATAGAGCTAGACAAAACCTCTATTTTAACGGTACCAGAAATAATTCACTTCTTGCCATGAAATTAAATAAATGCACAAAACACAGTAATATAACTACTATTAAAGCAAACAATGAAATATTAACAGATCCCAAAGATATAAATAATGAGTTTTATGCTTTCTATCAATCATTATATTCATCGAGAATTGAGTTAAATAAAGCAGGGTGTAAAAAATTTCTACATGACTTAACATTAACCTCATTATCTAAAGAAGAAAGTACAAATCTTAACAGTAAAATTTCATTGATCGAGCTTCATACTGCCCTAAATAGCATGAAACAGGGTAAATCCCCAGGTTGGGATGGGATCCCTCCGGAATTTTATCTTACTTTTTGGAATGATTTAGGACTTTTGTTCTTAAAAATGATTTGGACTTCAATGAGAAAAGGTTCCTTCATTAATGATGCGAACCAAGCAATAATCACTATTTTACCTAAACCAAATAAAGATCAAACTCTATGTAGTAATTATAGGCCTTTATCACTGCTTAATACTGATGTTAAAGTCTATGCTCGTATCCTGGCTCATCGCATTGATCCATATATGTCAAAAATGATTAATTGTGACCAAACCGGTTTTTATCAAAAATCGATTGGCATCTGATAACATAAGACGTTTACTTCATATTATCCACGCCGCCACTGATATCCCATCTGACTGTGTTATTTTATCTCTTGATGCTGAAAAAGCTTTTGATCAGCTTGAATGGGAGTATCTCTGGATGGTTATGGATCATTTTAAACTGGGACATACTTTCATTAATATGGTCAAATTATTATACACGGACCCTTCAGCTGTGGTAATAAGTGGAAGTATTACATCATCTTCTTTCCGTATATCTAGATCATGTCGTCAAGGTTGCCCTTTAAGTCCTTTTCTTTTTGCTTTGTCTTTAGACCTTTAGCTCAAAAAATAAGACAAAATAACCTTATCCTTCCTATAAGTTTTAATAATAATACTAACCATCACATCTCTCTATATTGTGACGACATCTTATTATATATAGATAAAGCATCAACCTCTATCCCACATGTACTTGAGGCATTTAAAGAGTTTGTTTCGTATTCTGGATATAAGATAAATTGGTTAAAATCGGCTTTACTTCCTCTAAATTCACATGCTAACCTTGTATCACTTCCGTCTATAATTCCCAGAGTGGAGCATTTCAAATATTTGGGTGTGGAAATCTATTCATCACTAAATGTAATTGCTTCTAAAAATTTTACAAACATTTTAAACCAGGTAACTCTTGACTTACAACGATGGGATAATCTCCCTACCTCTTTACAAACTCGAATTTCCATAATTAAAACAGATATATTACCACGTATAAATTTTTACTTTGCAATGCTTCCCCTCTCTCCCCCGCCCAGGTATTTTGAAAGGCTTCACTCTCTGATTTCAAAATATCTATGGAAAGGAAATCGGCCACGTGTCTCTTTAGCTACTTTGCAGCGGCACAAATCTTCAGGAGGCCTTTCAGTGCCAAATTTCAAATATTACTACTGGTCTTTTGTTTTACGTCCACTTTCTTCATGGTTCTGTCCAACAAATGACTCTGCATGGAAATGCATTGAAGAAAACCTAGTTCATCCTCATAGATTAAAGGACCTGATTTACTCCACCATCCCACTTAAAACAAGCAAAGACTCGTTTTGGCCCAATAATTACAAATCTACTATCAGTCTGGCGAAACGTGGAAAAAGAAATCTAAAAGTATACAAAAATGGCATAAGAACAGCCCACTTTTTCATAACTATTCATTATTATCTGGGGCCAAACCCTTTGCATTTTCACAATGGGAAGAGAAAGGGATTCATGTACTAGGAGACATGTTTGGTGACTCTGGGCTTCTCTCCTTTAATGATTTACGTGCCATTTTTAACCTGCCAGCATCTTCTTTTTTCTTGTACCTCCAGTTGAGATCCTCCATGAAAGCTTATGGGGTTCCATGGACTGAACCTCTCACCACACACAAATTACACCACATATTAAATAGAAAATTAAAAAGAGCTTTGTTACACAAATATATAATTTATTATTGATTGCTAATTATAAACCACTGAAAATTGAAAATGTGTGGACCAAGGATTTGGATGCAGTGATGGAGAATGACGACTGGAAAAGAATATGGAACACAATTACTTACGCATCAAAAAATCCAAACCATCAGATACTGCACTTTAACTTTCTACATAGAACTTATTTAACCCCCAAAAAGAGGTACTTGATGAAGCTCACTTCTTCTCCATATTGTGATAAATGTTCAGACGCGATTGGTACTTTTATCCACATGTTTTGGGACTGTAAAGACGTCAATATATTCTGGAAAACGGTACATTCTTATTTAACTAAAATGTTAAAAAAAGATTTTTGTTTTTCCCCATTTATCTTTTTAATGAATGATTTTTCAAAATTATTAAATTGGTCCTTTTTTCACAAAAAAATACTACTGGCAGGGTTGACAGCTGCGAAAAAACTTCTGGCTCTTCGCTGGCAAACATCTAACAACTTGACTCTGAGTCACTGGATCAACACCTTTCGTTACATTATTAACATGGAACTATCAGTAGCTAAAATGCATGGAGCCAAAACAAAACTATCTCATTATGGAGTAAAAACTTTATTAGAACTGGACAATCTTAAATAAGCAAATTTCATTAACTGTGAAATAGTGGAAGAGATATTATAAAGCAAATATTCTGTTAAATAAAAGGTATCTATGTATGTATGTATGTATATATGTGTATATGTATGTGTATATATATGTTTATATATGGGTATATGTAGGTGTATATGTATGTATATATGTATGTGTGTATGTACATGTATGTATATATGTATGTATGTGTGTATGTACATGTATGTATGTAGGTGTGTATGTATGTATGTATATGTGTATGTATATATATGTGTATGTATATATATGTATATGTATGTTTATATAATAATGTATAGGGGTATAGAAACACAGACATAGTGTGCAAGTATATGTTTTATGGAATAGGTGTGTGCATATGTATGTATGCATATATATATTTGTATTTAGTATTTAGTTTATGTATTTTTTTTTTATAAGCATATGTGCGCATACACCGAAAAAATATTTTGATCTTGTACTGTGGAGCCCAGGGAGGGGGCTGGGATATCACCATGAGCTCGGGACCAGGGTTTGTTTTTGTTTTGGTTTTTTTTGGAGGAGGGGGGGGGGATTTTTTTTTTTTTTTGCTTTTGTCCTGTTTATTTATTTTTTTGTTTATTTTATTTTTTTGTTATTATGTAAACAATAAAAATTTGATCACAAAAAAAAAAAAAAAAAAAAAGAAACGAGGCACCAGGCACAGAATATAACACTCCATGGCAGCGCTACAGTAACTTTCACTCAATGAGAAATGTTTCTCTGCATCAAACCGATGTCCCGCCCCCAGCCGCCCCCAGAGCCATATACCCCACCGTGATTGGTAGATTCGTTCAGCTCCGCACACAACACTGTAAAGTGCCACATGTCAAACCCGCCGCATTAACATTAAAGTTTCATATCAAGGCGGGGGCCGCAAACTACAGGCCCGAGGGCCGCAATTGGCCCGCGGGCCGCGAGTCTGAGACCCCTGATTTACACAGAAAGAAAGTTTTGGTTTTTTTTAAGTGAAGACATGCTTTTTTCTGTGCTTGAAAATCGGTAGTACGGTACCAACACAGATGAACACACCTGCAGGTTTAGAAGATAAAACAGCACCAACACGAACCATCTGCTTTTATTTCCTCTAAAAGTTTTTCTCGTCTTTTTACATTGACTAAGTTCTTCCCGCTGCTACCTCCATGTCGCACCATCGGTTCATTAAAGCCAAACTTTTCGTGCAGCGGCTCCATTTCCGTCTTTAATGCCAGATCTTTGCCTTATCTTTAAAGCTGCATCATTTTCATTTCGTCATGTGTTTTCCATGATGAGACTCTGTGCATGATGCGTAAAATGACAGATCAGAATCAAAACTAGTGTATACTTCAGCGAATAATCATCCCCCACGTCTGTCTCACTTTTGAATTTACTGGTACAGAGCGCCCCCCGGTGGCCGTTAGCCAGTAAAATCTATCTATAAATAAGCCACAGGGAAAAAAGTTCGAAATTTACGTTAACTCTTTTTTTTTTTTTTTTTTTTTTTTTTTTTTTTTAATAAAGTGTAACAGTAACCTTGTTCCCAAAGTAAATTTCTCACATTTTCCCTTAGACTTTCCGAAAAAAAAATTAATTAAAAAACAAAAAAAAAGTTGTTTGAAAGCTTGCTAAGGGCTAATCGGCTACGTGGTAACTAATGATCACAGGACCTAGAACTTTACTTAAAATCTGTTTCTGAAACTTTACAAACCGCTAGTTATTCAAATATTTCACGAATCTTGTGTTTTAAGTGTGCTTTCTGGACTTCAAACAACTATGTTATGGATTTTCGAGAGCATGTAGCTGGTTAGCATGTAGCAGGTTAGCATGTAGCTGGTTAACCTCCCTGATTTGTGGGGAAAAAGAATGGAGATTTTAATTTTATTTCCAGAACCGGAACCAACTTTGAAGTGGGTGAGACTGTTGAGCTCCATAGGTAATTATAACTATTTATATTGTTTAAACATGTAAATGTAACTGTAAAACATTAAAGGGCCCACATTACCTACTTTATGATCTGTGTTGTTTCCTCATTACACCTGGAGTTGTGTTTTGTTTCATTCACATGTTTAACACACAAACTCTGCAGATTTAAGCTTCTCTCAAACAGAAAACACTCTGTTCCACCTTGTGATGTCCAATATTTTTTAAACTCCATACATTTTCACTAGAATAAGCTAAATAATTTCAACCCATCTCTACTAAACCAAATGTAAAAGTAGCTATTAACATGAAAACTACCTCTTCATGACATCACAAGGTGGAACAGAGCATTTTGAGCTTTGGAGATGTAGACAGACTAATAATAAAGAGTCACTCAAACATGTGAATGAAACAAAACACAACTCCAGGTGTGTTTTTGTGGAAGTAGCAGCATTATAACATGACTTAAAGTTTTATAAGAGTCCATTTTGCGTAACATGGAACATTTACACAATTGAAGAAAGAAAAAAAGCCACATTTAAATAATATTTTTTCACTTTATTGACAATGACAAGTGCACAAACATTAATATTGGGTGAATTTCAGTGCTGCTCCCTTCTACATGTGACACGATCGTTTAACTCCACATATATTTTTACCACAATGAAAATGAATAAAGTTACAGTAACATGGAAACGACTAAAAATAACTACAACATGAAGCTCAGATTGATTCAAGTTGACTACCATATTTTCCCTTTGGACTATAGCTCATTTATTAGTGTATTTCTAACGCAGTATTGTGTGCAAATATTAATATATAACTGATTTTGTAGGAAAAATTGAAGGATTTAAAGCTCAACTATGCAACTTTTCTGGGAGAATGCCACCTGCTTGTTTCCATAGAGATGATATTGCCTAGAATGTTTCCAAATATGGCATTAAAGCAATCAATTTAGCATTCATTCATTTACAGATGTTTTTAATGCTCAGAAAATACATTGAAAAACTACTGCGAGATCTGAGCTGTAACTCTGAGCTGTATTCAGGCAGCGGTCACTGTTAGAAAAGTTACAGAGTGTGCTTTAATTTAATGCATGCCAGAAAATATTGTGTTGCTGCTAAAGTTACAGGGGAAAAACAGAGACAATATTTCATAAAGGAAATGAGAATAAATAACAAAATAAAACGTGTAAAACAAAACACTTCACAAAACACGTAAGGACTTGATGCTTTTGAAATACTTCAGTGAGTGTTTGTATAAAGATTTAGAAACAAGAACAAGAATTTGAGATGAAGTTTTTGACGTGATTGTGATGATTACTCTTCGGCTCTTCCTTCGAGGATGCTTTCAAAAGTGAACGGGAGGAACTTGAATCCTTGTCCAGAGTAAAACTTGTTCTGAAACTCCACCCTGAAACAGAAATCAAAAAGGGAAAAAGTCAGTACAAGTTGCAGTAGAACAATAAATTAATCTTACAACAAATTAAGAATCTATAATGCAAAACAAAAAAAAAAAACTATTAGGTAAAAATGAAGATTTGCTGAATTTATAATGTTAATTTTCAGACTTAAAATAATAATACCGCTCTCTCAGATGGAATTGGTTACCAGTAATTGTGAATTTGATAATTTCTCTTCATAATTCAGTTTTAATCATAGACGATATAAAGAACTGTTTGTAATTCTGACCGTGAGTATCATAGCAACCAGAGACCCAATCCGGAGTGAGGCTGTTGAAGGTAACGCTCCTTCTCGCCGGCATTTTAAGACCAAAATGACGAGTCTGACAGCAGCAGTTACAGAGAGAGGGGTGACAGTTTTTCAATAGAAAGTGAACTGGAGCCAGAGCTGATGTAGTTGGAAGTGCGCCCATGATCACTTCCTATTTGGAACGCAGCGGCTAGCAGGTTAGCTATGTCCATTTATATAAACAGTCTATAGTACTGATCTAGCAGTTTCGATTTTAAGACTAATTTACTTAAGACTTTATCAATACTGAGCCAACACAAGTTATTACTCGTAGGACCTGCTTTTCTTTCTTTTATTTATTTACGGACCAATCGTAGTTTGTAAACCAACAACTACAAAATTTAGGAAGCTCAAGTCCACAGCAAAAGTGTCAAGTTAAAAGTGAAGTAACAGGAGCCAGTGACCCCTGCCCTCTATTCCCCCCCCCCCCCCCCCGACACTGTAACAGACCTCACCACACACACACACACACACACACACACAGACACACACACACACTGTAACACTCACACACACACACGTGCACACACACACGCACACACACACACACACACACACACACACACACCGCACACACACACACACAGAGACATACACACACACACCCCTGCGACACTGTAACAGACCTCACACACACACGTGCACACACACACGCACACACACAGAGACAGACACACAAACACACACACACTCACCTGGTCTTGATCTTAGACCTGGTTTGGACCCGGTTTGGACCCGGTTTAACCTGTTTCAGAACTGTTTAAGTCCTGGTTGGAACCCTGGTTGGGACCCGGTTTTGGACTTGGTTTAGACCTAGTTTGGACCTAGTTTGGACCTGGTTTGGACCCAGTTTTAGACCCTTTTTAGTCCTGGCTTGGACCTGGCTTGGGACCCGGTTTAGACCTGTTTTGGACCTGTTTTAGTCGTGGTTTAGACCTGGTTTGGACCCGGTTTGAGCCTGTCTGCTTCACTAAAACAGACTGCTCTATTTTTAAAAGCTCAGTACTATGTGATGACTGGATGACCTTTTAAAAGAACAGCCACAAAATACATCATACTGCTATAAATCCACTAGAGGGCGCTGTTAGCTCAACGGTAACTTGGGCTTTCTTCCTGTGCTTCATCACGTTGGGTAAAACATGCTACAAAGCCCTTTTAACCCTTAAAATCAAGAGGGTTTTTTTCTGTTTTTATTTTTATATTTTTGTTTAATTTGATCAAACTACGAACATGCAAAAAAATAAAATAAATAACCCTCAGCCTTTTCAGCAGGTCTTAAACAATAATAAAAAATACTTTTACTTTTCAGTCCTGTTTGATCATGTAGTGGAGTAGAAAGTACAGATCCTGCTCTCAAATGTAGTGAAGTAAAGTAAAAAGTATCCACTGTAAAATCTACTTAAGTAAAGTACAGAAATCTTTATTTAGGTACTGTACTTTTACTTCCTTAAATTCCACCACTGGGAACTATTATCCATTTAGCCACCACATTTCAACTTTATCTGGTTAAAAATTTGCAAATTTGCAATAAAAGTTATCGTCTGACTTGCTGACAAATCAGTTTAAATAATGAGTGAGCAAAATTAACACTTTATTTTTGAATCATTCTACAGTACTGACCCGGGACCAAACCAAAACTAGGTCTCAAGTCCAAAGGATCCCAACTACAGAAAATGCACACCCCGAACCGCTGATTGAGAACCTCTAATTTCACCAGCTTGCACGCAGAGGTCACATGTTTCACTCCACTATAACAAATCAAATAGCAGGGGCTTTATAAATAGCCTCCATGTAAGTGATACAGACTCTGTGGGGTCTTCACTAAATGATGACTCATGGGGTGTCTCATAAACAGGACAGATATAGAGCGTAACACGGCTGACATTTCACCAAAGACAACAATGATAAACACAGAACAAAAGAGTCCCAGACCAGAACTAAACCAGGACCAAGGTCTGAGGTCTGGGCCAGCTGGGCCACCTGTTACATCGCTCTGTACTGGTCACATTTTTATATAACGCTTTTCCACCTTCGAGTCACTCAAAGCAGCTTTACATCAAAGAAACTCTCACCCATTCACACACACATTCATACACATCGCTACGCCAACCTGTGGGTCGGTAAATCTGGCCGTGTGAAGTTTATATCGAGTTTATGTTCCTTGAGGTAAAACGTTTGAGTGTCTTGAAGGTGGAAAGCGCTGAAATAAATGAATAAAATCTAACCATTTACAAATACATTATAAAAGGAACAATCATTTTTGAGGGTTCATATTTGCCGTGGGTACTTTTTCTTTCTAGCTTTTGTGAATAATTCTGTTTCATTGTTTGGTTTCAATATTATTGTTTATTAACTATACGGACTTCAGCAATATATCGTACTTCAAAATGTGTTACCGTGACAGACCTAGTCAATACAAATGTGCAGTGTTGAGTTTTTAAGTCAAATCTCTCTTTACAACTCCTGGACTCACACCACTTATTGTCCCTAAAAGACAGTATTTCATTTGTATATCTTATCTTTCGTAATAGAAGCCAATTGTTGGATCACAAAAAGTTAAAATAAGGTTGTATATAATTCACAATTACTACACAAGTTACCCCAAATTGTTACATTTTTAGAGAATAAGTTGAGCATCGTATAAGAAGTAAAAAAGTAAGAAAATGCATTTGATGTGTGTATGTAGATCAGTAATTTTGTGTCATCCTTCTTGTTGCTGGCAGATGGCGCTCAAGAGCTGATTAAAAGCTATGGATCAACCATGAAGTAACAAGTGTGACATATAAAGGTTTCCATGTTTTTACAATTGTTACTTAATTTGGTGGGACAATACAACTTAATGCTGTAATGATACTTACATTTCATTACATTTACAACTTGATTTTGATACTAAGGAACAGGCTTGATACTTGAGACAGATTTTGAAGCCACAATGATCATAAAAAGGCTTTTTTTTTTTTGGGGAGTGGTCTTATATTAGTTAGAGTTAGGGTCTCAGTTAATAGTTAATATAAAGTTAATATTAATTTAAGTTAAGTTATTATAAAACTGGTCCTCCTGTTTAAATAATACTTGCTCCGTGCTAAATCAGCAGTGTGGGCGGGAATGGGCGTAACCTTCAACAGCCTCGCTCCTGATTGGCTCTTTGGTTGCTATGATACTTGCGGGTCAGAATTTCAAATATGGTACTCGGCTCCAAATTCACCCCTATAACCGCTAGTCACGATGAGTTTCATTTGACTGGAGCCGAACGCTGTGGGTGACGTCTCACTCACTTAGTCCACTTCCTCATACAGTTTATGAGTCTAACCACGTCATATGCATTTAAAGAACGACTGAATAAAACACAATAATATATCGACAGGTGAGGTGTATCTCTTGACTCACCAGTGCAGTCCTGAGCGCGTGCAGGAAAGCAGACAGCCCCTCCATGATGAGCAGAATGGCCACAGTGAGAATAGAGAAGAAAAAGAAAGTGATGGTAAGAAGAATAAAACCTCCCAGACTTCTGCTGGAGAGACCGATCCTCATCACCATGGACCACAGCACCTCCGACAGCTCTGAAAACACACACACACAGGAGAATTACAAACATACACATGGTAGACACAATATTAAAGGTCCTGGACGCAATTTTTCAATTGTATTTGAGGAAAAAATGTACTGCTGCGTACTGTCTGCATCTAATTATCAAAGGGACCATATCATTATTTTCTGATCTATTATAATATTGTTTCCTCATCACAAACAAACCTGGAATTGTGTTTTGTTTCATTCTCACATGTTTAACACACAAACCCTGCATATTTAGGCTGAGTTCTTCTCTCAAACTGAAAACACTCTGATCCACCTTGTGATGTCATCAAGTGGTAATACAGGAAGTGCTTCACTGTCTTTTTAAACTCCATACACTTTCACTAGAATCATTTCAATTCCTGGAATTTCGGCCCTGGAATTGCCAATTTCTACTGAACTAAAGGTAAAAGGTAGATGTTAACTTGAAAATTACCACTTCATGACATCACAAGGTGGGACAGAGCATTTTGAGCTTTCGAGATGTAGAAAGGCTAATAAACCAGGATTGTGTGAATGAAACAAAACAACTCCAGGTATGTTTATGAGGAGGTAACAGCTTTATAACATGACTTAAAGCTCACAGGAGTCCAATTTGTGTAACATAGGACCTTTAATTATCTGTAACATTATATTGCACATCCCTGTCAGTTTTTTCTTACGTGCATGAGCGAGGCTGAGCGCCCAAAGCCTCAGGTAGGACGCCGTGTTGGAAATGCAGCCCAGACAGTACTCTATGGTGTGAATGGCCTGATGCACGGCCTCGTCAGCAAAGTTAAACTGGAAAACAACAGACAACAATACAAAACAAAGATTATTATAACAGGTTTACGTGTAGAGTAGAGACGGGAAACTTTACTACGAGTCCACAGCTCATGAATCACATGGACCATCACTTCATAGACATTGGACACACATTCCCACAATTACACAGGCACTTTTCCACTGACACCAGAGCCTCTTACATCAAGAATATGCAATCCCCAGTCAAAAGTTTGGACTCACTGTTTTTTTTTCCTTTATCTTTACTACTTTCTACTTTATAAATGCACATAAGACATCAAATATATGAAGCAAGATACATGGAATTGTGTAGGTAGGTATGTAAGAAAAAATTTAATAACTCTATTACATATTTTTCAACAAGGATTTAAATCTATAATATGTACAGCAAAAGAAGAAGTTAAAATCTGTCAACTGGACAAATCGTTGTAGGAGTGAAGACGTTTCTCTGCTCATCCATGTCTTCACTCCTACGACGATTTGTCCAGTTGACAGATTTTAACTTCTTCTTTTGCTGTGGATCAGACCTGGACGACTGAGGGTTTTTACACAGCTAAAATATATATACAAAATTGTAGGTGAGTTATTCAGTTATAACGCTTTTTCTTTACTACACAATTGCCTATATGTTACTTCACATATTTGATGTCTTCTGTTTCTATATAAAATGTAGAAAGTAGGAAAAATTAAAAAATTAAATAAATAAGAGGGTGTGTCCAAACTTTACCACAATTACACAGACACTTTTCCACTGTCACCAAATACATGTTAAACACCAAAGAGCCCATTACATGAAAAGTATACACAATCACCAGTCAATGTATTAGAGACATAATGCAATTTTGACAATAAAAGTTAACCAAAAACGTTATCACTGACTTCTGAAATGTTTTTGAGGCAACATGTTGAGGCAATGTGAATGATTTGATCCAAGTTCTGGATGATTAGCAGACAGTGTACTTTGCTGCAGAGAACTAGGTCAACTGGAAAAAAAAACAATACGCTGTAGGAAGCAACAATTTCCAGGTGTGGACTTGAAGCCTTGGTTTTCCATTTTTGGAGTGAAGGAAATTAGACCTGTACTAAGTTTACATGTCCGGTGCAACAATAGACTGTAGAGAGAAGTGGACTAAGTGAGTGTGACGTCACCCACAGCGAGTCGAGTTTGATGATTGGAATTCAGACTGCAAGTATCATAACACCCAAAGAGCCAATCAGGAGCGAGACTGTTGAAGGTAACGCCCCTTCCCGCCCTGCCCTCTGCTAACCAGGGGTGCGGACGCTTAGCAACACTACTCAAACATGTTGCTAATGCTAATGGGAGTGACCTCGGGGAAAGAAACCGCCTGATTTGTCTGTTATTAATGCTCTTATCTTGATTTATGAACAAATCAACAGAAAGTGAATTGGAGCCAGAATCGATGAAGCCGAAAGCGCGTCCATGTTCGCTTGCCATTTAGAACGCAGCAGCTAGCGGGTTAGCTATGTCCATTTATATATACAGTCGGTGCACAGTGAAGTGGTTGCTCAAAAACATGCCTGAACAAAAAATAAAATAGTATTTAAAGTTCAACATTACTTTGTCTTTCTAATTATGCAAATCAATTCATTATATATACATAGAAGATACATGTCTCTAATCAAGAAACTGGTGAGGGCAGAATACCACCCATTACAACCATATATGTAAACTACTAACTGCACCGTTATAATAAACACAGATCTGACACATGCACTTGGACACAACGGTACAGGAGAGGAAAAGAGATAGAGAGAGTGGGAAGGAGAGAGGGAAGGGAGAGAGATGGGGGGGTGCGTTTTACCTCTTCTTCTTCGTGGGCCTTGAAAGCAGGCGACAAAAGGGATTGCTTGGTTATTTAGACACACACACAAACGGGAGAACCGAGAAACGAAGAACATAGTGGGACAGAAAACAAGTTACAACAGGGACAATGCACAGCCAAACTCAGGGTTAGTATTACACGGCACAGCATCACATGGGGAATTACATTATACCATCACAATCCCGCAATTCAGGGGTTTCAGAGTGATTGTGAATCTATGGCAATGTTGCCATGATTTTCATTCAAACTAATATTTATATGAATGGCCAAAAGTGCTCAAAATAAGACCTATAATTACAAAGATAGCTCTGCAGTGTATGAAGGAATCAAGGTAACTTTATAGTCTCAATGACATTTATGAATAACTAGTTTTGTTTTTTTTATTGTTTATTTTAATAGGGACAGATACATAAATACATAGATTAGATTAGCAATTCAGTAATGTGATGCAGGTATCACAGTGTTTATAGCCTAGGCTAATTTGCGACACCAGTCCCCAAAAGGGCTTTTAAAAATATTCTGAGGGATTATTTGAGAAAAAAGCCATAGATACAGTGAATTTTGCTCTTAATTGTTAAAAAGTTTATCTAGCACATAAGGACTAAGGAAAAGGACTTAGTTCTGAGAAAATCTTGCAAATTTGGTGCAATTTACAAATTCAATGGCATGAGTAAAGAATATTATGTGGAAATACTGAAGTAACAACTCAAGATGTTAGCCAGAAAGTTAAAGCTTTGGTGCAAATGGGTTTTCTAAACAGACAATGACCCGAAGCATACTGCCAAAGTGTTTACAAAGTGGCTTAAAGATAACAAAGTCACTGTTTTGGAGTGGCCATCACAAAGATCTGATCTCAATAGTCTTGAAAATGTATGGACAGATATGAAAAGGCATGTGCGAGGAAGGCAGCCTCAGTTACACCAGTTCTGTCAGGAGGAATGGGCCAAAATTCAAACCGAATTGAATACTGTAATAACAAAATCTTGTAAATTTGAATTAAAACTATACAATTTGCAACATACAGCCAAAGTGAAGTTATTGTGTTACTATAATTGGATTAGGTTTAATTATGATGAATTATAATTATGTTTAATCTTTTAAGCATTATACAGTTCAGATTTTTTAAGACTGATATTATCACAGTAGAAATACAAACACTAAAATGCAGCTAATGAAAAAATGGAGGCAGAGCTAATGTATTAAAATTACATTGAAACTTGAGTCATGGGTTTTAGTTTCCACTTGGAGACAGGTCAATTATTTATTTAAAAGGAAGGAGAACATTATCTCTCAGGCCAGTTCAAACTTCCTCCATGTTTGTTAGTACTTCGTCCATGTAAAATGCTTTGTAGATAATATAGATAAATATATTTGAATGTATTTTACCTCTGGTTCGTCTTCGGATTGCTGAGCGAGCTGGTCGTGTTGAATGATCTCCGCCTCGTCCTCTGTCGGACCGTTGCCCACTCTGACACCTCCGAAGTTTTGAGTGCCCTGATCATTATAAACAAAAACACGAGATTAACTTTAAGTGTATTGGAAATTACCCAGGTCAATATTTCAATACCAGACGGTGGACAGCAAGTTATGGATAGCATGTAAATGTACAATCTAAATACTTCACTGGAGGAACCATCTGTGTTTAGAAAAGTAGGTATTTGTGTCTTGAAGCTAATGCTAATGCTAAATGAAATGAAAAGGAATTACTGAAGTTAAAATGGCGCTACAGTCTGAATAATTTTGCGCAGAAAAACAATGGACTTATTTTGTGTTCTATTTTTAGCTTTAGATTAGCTTACCATTAGCATTAGCTTTGAGATGCAAATACCTACTTTTATAGACACATAGTTTAGTAAGGTTAAGCACTTACATCATTGTAAAGGTCTCAACACGGCGTCTGTGATCATCCATCTGTAACTGTCCGCTGTCTGATATTTAAATACTGATTTATTTTAGCAACTGCAGCTCTGCACTTTGTGAGAGAACTGGAACTAGCTGGATGGCTCTGTGAAAAGTGTCTGTTGGAGTTTGTAGGATGCTAAGTATTGTCTCAGTAAATGCATGCAATAATAAAGTGCCTTTTTTAAGATTTTAGTTTAATCACTTATTAGTCTCTTTTGATTTATTTGTTCAAAGCTTAAGTCACATAGCTCCAAATTTGGTGACCATAAAGTCTACAGGTATTTCACAACGATGTACTTTATATTTTCTATAGTTTTTAAATATATGCATAATGGAAAATATGTTTTTTGTAAGTAAAATAGAAATTTGATTGAAAACATCCTTTTATCTTCAATATTTCTAAAACTAGCAGGTCTTACCAGATGTTTGCGCCACATATGTTGTCTCCGTAGAACCAGAGTTTTCACTATTAACATGCAGGGAACGCACGCCAATGCTATGATCACCAGGAATGACTGCAGCACAGGCTGGGAACAAAAGAAACAAACATTAAAGGTCTTATATTACACATAATTTACTTTTGTGAGCTGTAAGACATGTTATAAAGTTGTTACCACATCAAAAACATACCTGTGAAATAAAAACGAAATAAAAACACCAGGCTCATGTAGAGCAATTTTGGTCAAATGAACAGAAAAAAAAAAAAAAAAAAATCATACCTGTCCAGCGTAGAGTCGTTTGACGGTGGGGTCACGGTATTGAAACAGAAACATATTGATGAAAGCGATGAGGAGGCTGGGCGCGTCCCGGGATGTGCGAGCGTTGTACGAGACCCACTTATAGAAGATGATAATGACCAGGTATCCAAACAGACAGGACATGAACACGATCTCAGGGATGAAACCCAAGTAAATGTTTATGGGCTTCTGGAAATAACTGAAAATCAACATAAAACTATATTAGAAAACCTGCTAACACATTAAAACAGCAGTTAGAGAACATAACAGTTGGTGTGTGAGCGGCAGGTGCTTGTTCTAGATGTATTTTTTCAACATTAGTATTTGGGACAGATATAATTGTATAAAGAGAACTTGAGGTCAAAGTGATGCCGCTGTCATCTCCGTTAGTGCCATGTTAGCGCCACATGAACCACCTCGCACCCTGAGGACTCCGACTGGTGCCCAGAATCAAGGTCAAACCAGGGCTAAACCAGGGCTAAACCAGGACTAAACCAGAGACTAAACCAGAGCTAAACCAGAGCTAAACCAGAGCTAAACCAGGACTAAACCAGGACTAAACCAGGACTAAACAACGTCTAAACCAGGACTAAACAACGTCTAAACCAGAGCTAAACCAGGACTAAACCAGGACTAAACAATGTCTAAACAACGTCTAAACCAAGACTAAACCAGGACTAAACCAGGACTAAACAACGTCTAAACCAGGACTAAACCAGAGCTAAACCAGAGCTAAACCAGAGCTAAACCAGAGCTAAACCAGGACTAAACCAGGACTAAACAACGTCTAAACCAGGACTAAACAACGTCTAAACCAGAGCTAAACCAGGACTAAACCAGGACTAAACAATGTCTAAACAACGTCTAAACCAAGACTAAACCAGGACTAAACCAGGACTAAACAACAACGTCTAAACCAGGACTATACCAGAGCTAAACCAGAGCTAAACCAGGACTAAACCAGGACTAAACCAGGACTAAACAACGTCTAAACCAGAACTAAAGCAGGACTAAACCAGGACTTAACAAGGACTAAATCAGAACTAATCATGGGGAATCAGCATTTTCAGTTTTCTTCTCTTTTAATGTTAATTTAATGATGATTATTTATGTTTTTGATTTGTAGCGTTGTGATTTTAATGTCTTTCTTATTCTGCAAAACACTTTGAATTACTTTGTGTATGAATTGTGTTATACAAATAAACTTGCCTTGCCTGTGTACTGTCTCCATCTAAACATAAAGCGTTTTAATGTCTGATAATCAGGAAGTGTGCAGTTAGCATGCTAGTTGTTAGAACTTAAAGGCCAGAGCAGTGTTTTACCGTTACTCTAAATCTGTTTTAAAAATAGGTAAAAAATTAGGTAAAGCCATTAAAGGTGCTCTATGTAGCTTTTCCGGTGAAGGGTTTTTCCATCTCCCTGTCTCCATGGGGATGTTACTGCTTAGCCTTGAATGTTCCAGAGTATGGCATTAAACACATTTCCATGTGAGTGAAGCAGGAGATAACACCACACACAATTACAGGTGAGATCTGTGGAGAGGCAAGCCCCTAACTAAAGTGAAATGTAGGAGTGCTTGAGGAGTCTGGATATTTATTACTACATTTTTTTTCCTTATTTTAGATACTTTTTGAGTATTAAAATGTACTAAAACTTAAACACAGCAGTACAGATTTTACAGCGATATCTTACAGGTGGTTAAAGAGGCTGAGCGTGACTCCAAACAGCATATGGATGACCCCCAGGATGACAGACATCTTCATTTTAAAAGAGTTGAGGAACGTCAGTTTGTTTGAGGCAATGTTCCAGATCTACAACACAGGAAGAAGAAGGCTTAGAGTAATGAGAAAAACCTGGATGATTAACTTAGAGGAATAGCTGATCACAGTGCAAGCCCGTAACTAAATTCAAATCTATGATGCAGAAGTCTGGATATTCATTACTATTTTTTTTTCTTTTAGATACTTTTAATGCAATACTTTTCTTTGTTCGCAGTGCTCGTTTCAGCATTAGATAAATGGCAGAAGTGCATAGAATCTAATGTAGCCCATTTCCTGTGGTTCTTCCAGGAGCAATTAGCATCAGCACACATTCAACTTTCAGTAGAAAACGCCTGTACATGTCACTTCCAAGAAACTACAGAGTGCAGTAGATGATGAACAGGACCTTCACATCAACTTCTCAGCATAGCAACCAACAAGCTGATGTGAAACAGACACATTAACCAAACAAATAGTTACAAGAACAACAAAACTTTGATCTAAACTCAAAAGATCAGATCATTACATTATTATATCTTTTGAATGGTCAACTGTCCTTAAAGCTCCAATACTACATAAAATAGACTCTTTTGAGCTTTAAGTCATGCCATAATGCTGTTACCTCATCAAAAACAGACCTGGAGTTGTGTTTTGTTTCATTCACACGTTTGAGTAACACTTTATTATTCCAGGGCTGAAATTATCCAAATGATTCTAGTGAAGGTGTGTGGAGCACTTCCTGTATTACCACATGACATGACATCACAAGGTGGAACTGAGTGTTTTCAGTTTGAGAGAAGAACTCAGTCTAAATATGTAGAGTTTGTGCGTTAAACATGTGTGAATGAAACAAAACACAACTCCAGGTCAGTTTGTGATGAGGAAACAACATTGCAGCATAGATCTGAAAATGGCAACATGTAACAGGAAGCTGAAACCCATAAACTGGGATTGTGTCATTCATTTCACAACAGATTTTAAGTTAGCCTAATAGTAAACAAACAGAGATTATATAATATTCAACTTACTTTTGACTTTTATCATTATCACACAAGTAATCTCTGGTATTTCACAATAACTTTTGTTCATTCAATACAATTCAATAAAATACTCACAGGATCAATCCCAATGGGGTAAGGTCCTTTGAAAACTCCGTCTATAGCAGGGTCCAACTGCAAAACCTTGCTGCCATTCAACATGTCAAACCTACAATGGGACACAGTGAGTTAGATCTGCTGTTGTGAAATCAAGTTGCATTTAGGCTTTAAGTCTGTGGAAAACGCATATTAAAAGCCCTATATTACACAAAATGGACTCTTGTGAGCTTTAAACCATGATATAATGTTGTTACCTCATGAAAACAGACCTGGAGCTGTGTTTTGTTCCATTTATGCATGTTTGAGTAACTCTTTATTATTAGTCTGTCTGCAGCTCCAAGGCTCAAAACGCTCTGTGCCACCTTGTGATGTCATGAAGTGATAGTTTTCATGTTAATAGCTGACTTTGACCTTTTAACATTTCAGCCCTGGCGTTGCCCATCTCTACTGAACAATTCAAATGATTCTAGTGAAGGTGTATGAAGTTTAAAAACACAGTGGAGCACTTACTGTATTACCACATGACATCACAAGGTGGAACAGGGTGTTTTCAGTTTGGTAGAAGAACACATAATAAAAATGCAGGGTTGTGTGTGTTAAACAAATGTGAAACAAAACACAACTCCAGGTATGAATTTGGTAAGAAAATGTATGTAATGTCAAAAGTAAACCTGTTGAGGAGGAGTATATTTTGTATTATTTTGTGCTGTGGCATTGCTGCAAGTGTTAAAGTCCTGGAGGAGCGCTCATATCGTTCAACCTTAATACTACAATCATAAAAAAAAAAAAAAAATTTATAATATGTGACAATATAAAGACAAAATGATTGTATTTTCTTGAATATTATCATGTGGTCCTATAATGGTCTTGCTCTAGTTCAGAAATTATATTAATACAAGATCACATGTAATATAAGTACATATACTGTATATTGAGGCCCATTTCCAGTAACTATCACTCCAGTGTTCTAATGGTACAATGTGTTTGTTCATTGTGTCAGAGGCTAATGGGTGATTAGAAAAACCTTTGTGCAATCATGTTAGCACAGCTGAAAACAGTTTAGCTGGTTAGAGAAGCTATAAAAGTAGCATCAGTAGTATCTGGAGCATCACATTTGTGGGATCAATTAAACGCTCAAAATGGCCAGAAAAAGAGAACTTTCATGTGAAACTCGACCGTCTGTTCTTGTTCTTAAGAACTTAAGAAGGGCCCATCCAGCCAATCCAACTTGTGGGACGGGCTTCTAGAAGTGTGGGGAGAAATTTCTGCAGATAACCTCAACAAATTAACAGCTGGAATGCCAACAGTCTGCAATGCTGTAATTATTGCAAATAGAGGATTCTCTGACGAAAGCAAAGTTTGAAGGAAAAAAAATATTATTTCAAATAAATATCATTATTTCTAACCTTGTCAATGTCGTGACTATATTTTCAATTCATTTTACAACTCATGTGGGAAATAAAAGTGTGACTTTTCATGGAAAACACAAAATTGTCTGGGTGACCCCAAACTTTTGAACGGTACTGTAAGTCTGGACCGGCCGCACCAGAACTGAGGTGGAAAAAGGGGGTTGGATACTTTGGTGGCACAAATGCACTTTAATAATCTGGTGATAAACATTTATACTCACACCTGTTCCTGTTTTTAAAATTTAAATGGACTTATGGACTGGTTTTGTTTGTTTTTTGTTTGTATTGCTCTGTGTTTGAACAGGGCGGCCCTGAAAAGGAGAGTCGGAGTTCTCTCATTGGGCTCTCCCTGTATAAAGAAAGATACACAAAATATAAAAACACTCTTGTTAACTTGTAGTAGAAGTAGTATTAGTAGTAGTAGTTTTAAGGCAGTTATTTTTTTTTAACAACCCTATACCATTTAGAACAGAATTGAACTGTTTACCACATTTTTCTCACACAATTTTTTGTAACTAACTGCAGCACTAATTCTAATCATGATTAAAAGCTGATATCGTTTAAAAAGCAGCGGCCACTCACGTCCAGTTTCCTCCGACTTTGGGGTCGAACATGGGCCGGACGCTCCAGCCCGATCCGAACAGGTTTATGGATTTGGAGAAGCAGTCGTTATAAATGATGCCGGTGTAGATGGAGAAGATTCCCATGAGGAGGATAATGTATCGGCCCGCAAACACCATACTGAACATCTGACCAGGAGAAGTGGGAAATGAGAAAAGTGAATAGGTTAAATCACTGTAATTTAAAACGGATTTGGAGGAGTGGCTGTGATTTGCTGTTTAAAAGTCCTATATTAACCAAAACTGACTCTTTAAAAAACCACGTTATAATGTTGTTACCTCCTCAAAAACAGACCTGGAGTTGTGTTTTGTTTCATTCACATGGTTGAGTAACTCTTTATTATTAGTCTGTCTGCATCTCCAAAGCTCAAAATGCTCTGTTCCACCTTGTGATGTCATGAAGTGGTAGTTAACTGCTACCTTTTACCTTAAGTTCAGTAGAGATTGGATATTCCAGGGCTGAAATTATCCAAATGATTCTAGTGAAGGTGTATGCAGTGGATTTGTGTGCTAAGCAGTGGTAAATGAAACTAAACAAAACTCCAGGTATTTTTGTGATGAGGAAAATATGAGATAATGACATAAATCAGTAAACAGTACAATATGGGCCCTTGTGTGTAATTACTGGGCCTATCCACATGAAACAAAAAACATATCTCTGTCAGCACAAGTAAAAGTGAAGTGATTTTATTCATATATAATAGCTTCAAGTGGTGCCATTATTCAACCTCAAAGACGTGATTGTTGTCAGTTAAAATTACTTTAAAGCAAGATTAACATGTCAAGTCTGTGAGCCAACCACAAATAATCATAAGATCCAACATTTGAGTATCAAATAACTTTCCCGGCTGGGTTCACTTTCTACAATTTGATTATCTTGAAATCTCAGATGGAGGGAATGGGGCCAAGATTGCTTTGTGGGTAAGTTAAGATCCCATTAAACTTGATTACTGTTAATCAGTGACTAGGCACCAAAGGCACCATATTAATCTGGTGGCTTAATACACTTACCAATATATAATTGTGCTATGGAGAAAAAAATTATACTTTTGCAGAGTAGACAGCAAAAGAATCATGGGAAACAAACTGCCTGACACTATCCCAGACACTTGATTCGCGTCATGGTGCGATATCACAGCGGCAGAAAGGACTGAATGGGATGAGCGTTCAAACTAAAACACGTCCCAGACTCATGGTTTGAAATCAGGTACAGGCATAAAGGCTCTAGACAGACATAAACCATAGACTGTATATATAAATGGACATAGCTAACCCGCTAGCTGCCGTGTTCCAAATAGTCATCGTCATTTTGGTCTTAAAATGTTGGTTTTAACCCACTCTACATGATCCCGGGGTTTTCATTTTGCTATTTTGTCCATAAATCAAGACATGAACTTTAAGAACAGACAGATCAGGTGCATTCTTTTGGTGATGTCGCTCCGAATATTGTTAGCAACCGCCTTGATTGACAGCGTTGCTAAGTGCCTGCTCCCTGCTAAACCAGCGGGGCGGGCGGGAAGGGGTGTTACCTTCAACAGCCTGGCTCCGGACTGGCTGTTTGGTTGCTATGACGCTCGGATTAGTCGGATTACCAAATGTTGATCCGCCGCTATAACTGTTAGCCTCTATGAGTTTCATTTGACTGGAGCCAAACGCTACGGATGACGTCACACTCACTTAGTCCACTTTTTTATACAGTCTATGGAGTGAACAGATAAACTGTGTATGGGATGGTTGATGTAGCGCCCCCTGTGGTGTCCCTACCTCATTGTCGTTCTTCTGCGCTATGAGCCTGGTCTCCCTCAGCACCAGATACAGAGCAGCACATGTCATGAGAATACCGTGACCCAGATCTCCGAACATGACGGCGAAAAGAAACGGGAATGTGATGATGGTGTATGGAGCTGAAGACGACATGAGGAGCAAAGCTTTAACACAGGGAGGGCGAAAGGAAATGCAACACTGGGCTTCCATAGTCTCACATACAACAAATAGAGTATGAAAAGTTAAAGGTACACTGTAACTTTTCTTGTTGGGGGTCCGTAGACATGTTATCGCATTGCCTATACTGCAGAAAAAATCCAGGAAAAGCAATACAACAGTGAGAAAAGCAGGTTGTGGACCCCCTGTCAAGACAGTTACATAGTGCATCTTTAAGTAAATCAGTTTAGCAATATTAAACTTTTAATACTAAGTTAAAGCTTGAAAAATACTAAACAATAAATAGCTAAATAGTCACCAAGAAAAAAAAATTGGCTTTTTGATAAATACATTTGTGCTTAATAAAGTGATTCTTTGATTCAAACATATGGTTTTATATCGCAGGGATTTTACCTTAAAAATAAACAAATACATCAACTGAGGTGAAAATAAGTGGCTCTGTGCACAACAACGCCCGGCAACCTCACTGTTAGCGTCACTACTTCCTGTCCAATTTCATCTCTATGGGTTTTTGTGCTGAGACACGCTATAATGAATAAATATTTAAATATAAGGCAGTGAACAGGGAGCTGCGGGTGGATGAAGAAAAAATGTTTATGTCTCAATGCTAATGCTAATGCTAATACTAATTCTGAGCCATAATAAATATTAAAACAACATCACAAACTGAAGTATTCTACGTTTAAAAACAATCGGGTAGTTTTTTTTTTTTTTCGTACAGCGTGAAAAATGGGCCCTGTAAAATGAGGGTCAAATGAATCATCAGTAATAAAATAAATATTGTATGGAAACCCAGCTACAAAACAAACAAACAAACATCACATAGAAGTGTCCAAACACAAAGACAATGATGATGAAATCGGCCCATATCCTGCTTCAGCTGTTTAAACAAATGCTATTGTTATATTTAGAAACTGAATATAGGCTTTTGTTGACATATTAAACATACTGGAGCGTGAGCAGCTGGTACCTGGGTTTATCTCCCTGTAGCTGCCGATCCCGTACGCGTCCACGATGTTCTGAAAGCCCGACGTGAACTTGTTTGTTTTATTGTAAGTGGGCGGAGTCTGCTTGGTCTGCATCCGATTCAAGATGGAGGGCACTGTGGAACCACTTTTCTCCTAAAAACAAAATACCATGTAATATAAAGAAAAGTCAATATTTACAAATTTAAAATAGCTGGAAATTGCTTTGGAAAACTGTTAAAAACTCATCTAATACCATTCACATCTTTTTTATTATTACTATAGCAAGAAAACCTCATTTACGATAACATGTATTCCTGGATTTTATTATTACTTTGCCCATTCATAATATGATAATTAGATTTTAATTTGTAATGCTCAAGACAACAATCCCATTTTTTATCAATGAAAACCTCATGGATAGCTTAATTGTCCATATACTGAACGGCAGCACTGTGCGAGTTTAGGTGTGGTACCTTTATTGTACCAAATGACTCCACTGTGTCACTGTGTCCCTCTGTGTCGAGTAGGGACAATTCTCTAGATTTTGAGCAGTTTATAGTCAGAAGTATAAACATGTTTTACATTTGTTGATGGGCAAAACTAGGATGTGGTACACACAAAGGTTTTCTTATATTTTCTTATGTAAAGCTCCAACTAACATAAGTAAAATGGATCAAACCATTATCTGGATTTAATCTTGTTTTACAGAGGATAATCTACTTAAAGGGCCCATATTACGCTATCTTCTGATGTATGTTGTAATGTTTCCTCATCACAAACAGACCTGGAGTCGTGTTCTGTTTCATTCACACATGTTTAACACACAAATTCTGCACGTTTAGGCAGTGTTCTTCTTTCAAACACTCTGTTCCACCTTGTGATGTCATGTGGTGATACCAGAAATGCAGCCCTGGAATCTCCCATCTCTACTGAACAAAAGGTAAAAGGAGCTGTTAACTTTAAAACTACCGCTTAATGACATCACAAGGTGGAACGGAGCATTTTGAACTTTGGAGCTGTAGACAGACTAATAATAAAGAGTTATTCAAACATGTGTGAATGAAACAAAACACAACTCCAGGTCTATTTTGAGGACTTAACTACATTATAACATGGGTTAAATCTCACAAAGATCCATTTTGTTTAATATAGGACCTTTAAAGAAAACACATTCTGGTATTTACCAACTATCTCCCCTTAAAGTGCAGTAAGTTAATTATTAAAAACCTACATTACTGAGCCCGTCCCTCCCGGTGATATGATACTGACCGTGCCTCTACGCAGGGCGAACTGTATAGAGTCCAGATCACACACGGGGCACCACACTTCAGCGATGAGACACTTCTGCGTCACGTCGATGTTGCACAGGTTCAGTGTGTGGTAAATGGCCTTCATCTTCCTCACTTTAATGAACCACACACGGACAGTTTTGGCGGCGGCCTGGAGGACGCGCTGTCTGTGGTCCTCCGTTTGGTTCAACACCTGCAGGAATGAAACAGGTGAATGAAGAGATCGACAGAGGGACATGCTGGTAGTAACAGAGCTGTGCCTGTAACTGTAAATTATACTTTGAAAAGGTAGTTACAAAGTTGAGGGTCTAAACTACTGTGATCACCAGACACTATCATAGTACTGTGATTATTCAGTGGTGTACTCAGTGTTGTTAATACAGACACCGGAGCAAAAAAAAAAAACTCAAGTAAAAGTATCAAAAATCTACTTAAGTAAAAATATTAAAGTACCAGTTTAAAAATGTACTTAAAGAGTAAAAAGTAAAAGTATTTTGCACAGATTTTGAGGTCTTATAAAGCTTTTAAAGTATTGATTTTGATAAAGATATGTGGTAAATATTTTTCAGTATTTTATTTGTATATTTTTGTTTGCTCAAACTAGTACAAATGTGTTCAAAATAAACCCTCAGACCAGTTCAAAAATGCAGTGGAGTAGAAAGTAAAAGGTATCCACTTTAAAATCTAAAGTCAAGTACAGATACCAAAAACTGTACTACTTTTACTTCGTTACAGTCCAACACTGCTATTATTCCCATTATTCCCATATTTTGAATCAAAGTTATTTATCTACAACATAGATTACAGCAAAATCTACGGATATGCAAAATATAAAATGAGTATCAAGCACAATCGAGCAATGCTGAGTAAAAAGATTCATTTCTCTCATATGTTTAATTGCGAAATTCACATAGTTTTTGTGTTTTTTGTGGTAAACGTGCACAATGTACTACTTTTCTGGTGCAGGGTCATACTTCCAACATCCCAGACAAGGCATTACATCTCCATGGAGACAAGCAGGTGGCAGACCCCTCACAAAAACGTTACATAATGCACCTTTAAGTCAGGGTGAGTTTGTGGGAAGCTGTTGGCATTTAGCTTCCATTAACGAGCTTTTCTCATTGGTCATTGTCTGGATAAGGTTTCACTTTCAGTAAACAAAGCCTCGTAGTAATGCTGCTAATGAACGTGTCTTGCATATATAAAAGTCAGTGTATTTTTAGCCCTGTGCGTCTCGTGTGTGTGTGTGTGTGTGTGTGTGTGTGTGTGTGAACAGTTGTCATAGGTCGGTGGCATTGGTCCATGTAATGCATTAGCTTCTCTCTGACCATAATCTGTGAGTCATACAGAGAACCTACAGTCTCATGATCAGCAGATAGCAGCGTGAAAGTGCATATGAAGGCGTACTTTCACTAAAACATAATTAACATATTTTTTACGCACAAGGAGAACAGTTTAGACATTGATTTAACAAAATAAACGTGTTGTTATTTAATTTCAGTTGTCCATTCATAACTGTTGTGCAATTTAGACATGTTTTGGCCATGTTTTTGGTTAATACGAACATTTTAAGACCGAAATGACGACCCTGACAGCAACAGTTACAGAGAGAGGGGCCACAGTTTTTCAATAGAAAGTGAACTGGAGCCAGAGTCAATGGAGCCGGAAGAGCGTCCATGCTTGCTTTGTATTTGGAACGTGGTGGCAAGCAGGTTAGCTATGTCCATTTATACATACAGTCTATGTTTTTGTCCCCTGTTAACTTTATGGTTGCTAGGTAACATACCTCTGTGTTGGTCATATCTGCTGCCCAAGTGCAACCAGGAAGTAGAATTATAACCTTTATCAAAATTCCAAAACTATAAAAGACTTAAATGTTAAATTAAATTATGTTACCTATGTTTTAGAGAAATTAGTAGTAAACTGGTCAATTTAAGATGTAACTAAAATCCATAAACGTTACCTAGCAACCATTAACCGGGGCAAAAACCTGTCTAAATTGCACTATAGCTATGATTAGACAAATAAAAATAGATGACAACACCTTTACTGTTAAAATCAATGTTTAATCTGCCATTTATTTCTGTATTTTTCTTCTCCACTTCTTCTCCACAAACTGCTACGTATCTGATGTAAAACTACAGATGCTACAGAAATTAAGTCTTAATTAGAAAACACGAAGAGGTGTCACATTCTTGTTAAACCCTGCTCCTATACACAGCTGTGAATGGCTCAACGCACTATAACAACACATCCTCGTGATTCCAGTCCAAATAACTGCATTCTTTCACTAGAGTTATTCCACGACTCAGCTGTTGTGCTAACTCAGTGCTAATGCTACATCGACCAATATTGGGTTTCGAGGTTGTGCAAAGACTAAATACTTTTTAAAAAAAAGTTACACAAGCATGCTACTTGAATGGTTTGTCATTTACAGCTGGCGATGACATACACTGCCGGGCAAAAGTTTGGACAGGCCAACTCATTCAATGTTTTTTATTTATTTTTACTACTTTCTACATTTTAGGTACATACAGAAGATACCAGATATATGAAGCAAGATATATAGAATTATCTAACAAAAGAAGAAAAGTTAAATAACTCTACTAAATATAAGTGTAAACCCTCAGTCGTCCAGGTCTGATCCATAGCAAAAGACGAAGTTTAAATCTGTCAATTGGACAAATCGCTGTAAGAGTGAAGACGTTTCGCTGCTCATCCAAGCTGCTTCTTCAGTTCTGGTCAGATTGCAGCGAAACGTCTTCACTCTTACAGCGATTTGTCCAGTTGACAGATTTAAACTTCGTCTTTTGCTATGGATCAGACCTGGACGACTGAGGGTTTACACTTATATTTAGTAGAGTTATTTAACTTTTCTTCTTTTGTTAGATAATTCTATATATCTTGCTTCATATATCTGGTATCTTCTGTATGTATGCTATAACTCTACTAAATATTTACTATATATATTAGACTAAAATCCTTAAAGTAGCCACCCTTTGCTTTGTCAAAAAATATGTGTTATTTACTGCATAATTCCACATATCTTGCTTCATATATTTTTTATTCTAGTCTTCTATATGTATGTATTTTGACTAGTAGTGTAAATAAGATGGGATATCATTTTATATTTGCCAGTGAAGCCGATAAAAGTACTTTTAATAACTGCAAACTGTGAAAGGAGAAGGCAGGCAGGTAGATTTAACCAATATAACATAACACAAACCCAAGCACTCACATTCATACATTTTTCAGGTGTATTGTTTTAACTTTGTGAGGAATGTTCCACAAAAGGCATCAAACTTATCCATATAGTATTTATCTAATTACAGCTGTTTTTAATCCTGCTTTTGTACTGTAATGCTCTGATATTATGTGTTTAGTTCAGGTTTGACACCTTTTGTTGCTCAGTTGCTGGTCTGTTTTGGAGACTGGCTCTGATGAGTTGACGCCGCTGTTGTTTTGCTCTTGTTTTGGGGGGTTACGACTTACTGTAGCCATTGTGTTCAGAAAATAAACAACCAGAAGAACTTGGGCGTGTTTCCTTACACCAGAACACTGCAGTATATTTATGGAAAACTGTTGTGCTGGAGCATGAGTGACGTTGGCTTGTGGGCGGAGCTTTGGACAGGCTCATAATGGCAAACGCAAGGAGGGTTTGCATAGTTCCCTGAGGAGATCGCGAGATTACATGAATGGATGGAGTATAATACAACTTCAGGCATGTTTTTGATGAGAGAACGACGTTAGAAGATGGTAGAAACGTCCAAGTCATAACATCTCCAAGGACACCATCAGAAAAGTTACATAATGCACTTTTAAATCTGTTGTTAAAATGTCAAGGTTAGGGCTTTGTGGTTGTGCAGGTTACGCCAGTGTCTTGTGTAAGTGAGAGGCTGCTTCTCCGTTTACCATCTGAAGGTCGTCGATGCGAGCGTTCACTCCGGCCAGCATCTCCTTCCTCTCCTGAGGCGTCTCTGGACATGGATACAGTGTCGCTCTGAACCTGAACAGAAAAAAAGTCAGAAAAAATATATTTATTTGCATAACTTTACCCAATTCCACATGTTTAACAGTTACATGTGTACAATATATGTGCATTAATGTGTTTTTTTCACTTTGTTTCCATAGAGTGATTACTGCTTTGTCTGGAATATTCTACAGTACGGCATTACATTTATCAATCTCCATGGAGACAAAAAACATGACACCACCAGGCTGAGTTACGAGTCAGATCAGTGGAGAGGTATATATATATTTTTAAGCAATGAAAACGGTCTGTAAAACACCCGATGACAAGTTAATTATCATACTGTGGAGCATTCCAAAGTAAGTATTAATATCTCCATGGAGACAGGCAGAGACAGACCTCTCATCAGAAAAGTTACATAGTGGACCTTTAAAGCAGATATATTAATTTGTCTCATGACTCACCCTTCACAGATTTTCTTGACCCTGTTTTTCAGCTGGTCTCCCTGGAAGAAGATGATGAAAACCGACTTGTGGACTTGGTCGCTCTGTGGGAATAAACATTCTATTTTTAAAATTTGACCCATTGTGACTAATAAAAATATGTTTTGTAATTTTTGGACTGTTTGTACTGACTGTTGTGGGATCCTCCAGAGGGTCTTCGATTTCCGCCTGCCTCAAAAACACATTTCCTCGGCAAACTCTCCACAGCATCCTCTCAAATGTGGGAATTCGCTCTCGGCCGATGACGCCAGCTACAAATCTGCAAGACGAGATCAAATTTAAACAAATTAACTGGGTAAATTAGGTTTGAAATGTAGTATATTGAATAAATGAATGCTGCTTTATGTTAGTAGTAAAATGGTTCACATCTTCACTGATTTAGACATCTGAAGATTAAAGCATTATAGGCTATACGGTATTAAACTGATTTTGGACCTTTTAACCATGTTTTAACCACATGCATGTTGCACTGTGGATCATTCAACAGGGATTTCACTCTCTCCTTATAAATAGTAACAGTGTTTTTTAGGTTTTTTTTGTATGCTCTGAAATTAGAGGTGAATTCATTTTCCTCTTATTTTAAAAGGGAACATATTTTAAAAAGTACTTGAACTTATCCATGTTATAATGTTTTACCTCCTCAAAAAAATACCTGGCGTTCTACATAATCCTTTATCATTAATCTGTCCACATCTCCAAAGCTCAAAGTGCTCTGTTCCACCTAGTGATGTCATGAAGTGGTAGTCTTCAATCATTTTAACAGCTCCTTTTACGTTTAGTTCAGTAGAGATTGGCAATTCCAGGGATGAAATGATCTAAATGATTATAGTGAGGGGGTATAGAGTTTAAAAACACAGTAGAGCACTTCCTCTATTACCACGTGACATCACAAGGTGGAACAGAGTGTTTTCTGTTTGAGAAGAACTCCTGAACACCTACACACCCAAATATGCAGGGTCTGTGTGTTAAATATGTGCAAATGAATCAAAACTACTAAATTTCAGTTATGTTTTTGATGAGGAAACAACAATAAAACGTGGTTCAGAAAATACAGTGTAATATGAGTCCTTTAACTGATCCCTGTATGTTTGAGTAATCCTGCATCGTCCTGCATTTGAGGCTTGAATACTCAGACAGTTGTTTGCTACAGTGAAATGCCGCAATGAAGAGGACCTTTTTTTATTATGATGTCATTTTATATCAACATTGTTATTCACAATGTACAAAATGTAAAAGTATGATCTTCTACGATGTTATAGTTTATTTCTGAGTACCCAACGAGAGCATAATGCGCATTTTTAAGCTACACAATGTAATAATATCAAATCTCCGAGGTTTTTAAAATGTATTATGTGGGATATTTAAATGTTACTTTGAGTCGCAGAGGTCAAAGGTCACATGATTTTATGGTATCGTTCATGACACTGGCGTTTAGACTTACCCCAGTCTGAGAGGGGCTCGGGTCACCTCGCTGGGTTCCAGGAGAATAGACGACTCTTCAAGTAAACTGGGATCCTCCATCTGCAAAACAAAGTGCGTATATGACAGGTTTGTCTATTTTTCTAATTATGACTTGATTTGGTGGTGAAGTAACTGTGGTAAATATTTATCATTGTTTTAGATCAGGTAAGTGGAGATTTGAGGGTAAAAAACCTGGCCAAAAAGTACAAAAATACAGGGAGTAGCACAGAATACCTCCTGATGTCATTTACCTCCCATCTACTTATGTCATCTATACAACTCCATCCAAAATGCAGAGACAATTTATGCACAATACATTTTTTCTGACAGATTGAACACTGATAACAAAATAAAGGTTTCATTTATTTGTATTAGTCTAATTAAAACTATTGTGCAAATTAGCCAAGTTGGCCCATGTAAACATTATGTGTGTTAGGTAAAAGTTATAGTTAATAGTGAAATTACTTCTATGTTTGTCATATCGGCTGCCGTGTCCAACCAGGAAGTAAGATTATAAACTTCACCAAAATTAAGAAACTAGAAAACTCTGTCAGTAAAGATATTGATACTTTGCAGTGACATCATGCTGGGAGGACTTCAGTGTATGTCTATGGAAGAATGTTCAGCCGTTTCCATGGTGACACAATGCATGCAACAGCAAACACAGCCTGATAGGCTTTTATATTGTCAGAAAATACGTTTAAATCAGTTTTCAGCAATCAATGAGCATCCGTGGTCCTGTTTAGGTGTTTGATTTTCGACAAAAAAGGTGACCATGACTCACTGAAATTGTTGGCTAATGCTAGCTAGCTTGTGACTGTTATATTTTGTTGAGAGGGACTTGTTTAACAGAATAAAAGCAGCTCTCATGTTGTAATTCCAACTATCAGTCAGCTCTTTATGGTCAGATTGCATTAAAACAAAGCTCAGATTAGAGTCTAACTTGAGTAACAGAGCTTCAGACAGAGCAGTGCCCCCAGTTAGCTCCACACCCCCAGGGAAAGTTGATGACATCAGCTGCAAAGTATCATTTGTTACACCTGATCGGGTTTAACATAACAGTTAAAGTATTACCCGTAACTATCCACACGGAGAAATGTGTTTAAGCAAATGTTTAACAGAGAATTTGAAACATAAGAACGAAGAGTAAACCAGGCCAAACGGTGAATCTGAACTGTAACGATGTGTCATTGAGGTAAATGATTTTCAGCAGTTTAACATAAAACAACCTGTAAAATGTGAAAATATGTGACCCAACTATGCACAGGATCTGAAAACAATAAAAGGAAATAAACAAAACTGAAGTTGAAAGGCCAAAATACTGTATAATGACTGGACCAACAGAGTAAGGACTGCCTAATTAATCGAAACAAAATCGCAATTTCAGTTTGTGCCAATATGAAAACGGCAATGCTGCAACTGTTTAGAGAAGAGAATATCTATGTTCTAAAACACATGGGATTTTTGTATTAGTTTAAAAGTCCTTTATTACGCAAAAAATGACTCTTATGAGCTTTAAGACATGTTATAATGTCGTTACCTCCTCAAAAACAGACCTGGAGTTGTGTTTTGTTTCATTCACACATGTTTGAGTAACACTTTATTGTTAATGTCTACATCTCCAAAGCTCAAAATGCTCCATTCCACCTTATGATGTCATGTAGCTGTAGTTTTCAAGTTAACAGCTACGTTTTACATTTTGTTCAGTAGAGTTTGGCAAATCGAGAGCTGAAATTATCCAAATGATTCTAGTGAAGGTGTATGGAGTTTAAAAAGACAGCAGAGCACTTCTGTATTACCACATGATGACATCACAAGGTGTTTGAGAGAAGAATTCAGCCTAAATCTGCAGGGTTTGTGTGTTAAACATGTGTGAATGAAACGAAACACGACTCCAGGTCTGTTTTGATGAACATAACATCAGAAAGTAGCGTCACGGGTCCTTTAACAGTTCATATTTCAGTCTTGCTCCTGGAGTTGTTCACAATGCCTCTGAACATAATCGTACTTTTTAAATCGCAAACCTAAAGGCAATTGTAATTTGTAAAAAAGAAAAAAAAATCTGAAGTATGCAGCCCTAAACATTATATTACTTTACACAGCCAGTACTATAAGAATCAATATAAAAACACGGAGGTTGGTGAAGAAATGGCTCATCAGCATGTCTAAAGTCTCATTAACTTTCACCAGAATAAAGTGCATCAGGTTTTACGGTTAGTGCAGCTCAACAGGAAATGATTGTGGTTTCCTTTTTCTTTTGCAAGTTAACAAAACAAATGTAATGTTGCACATCTAATACCTCATTTATCTGTATGTGTGTGTGTGTGTGTGTGTGTGTGTGTGTGTGTGTGTGTGTGTGTGTGTGTGTGTGTGTGTTTGTAGCTGTGGAGGTGGGGTGGTTGAGGGACTGTTTTATACTGACTGTAAAGCACTCCTGTGTGTTACATTTTTATATGAAAAACGCTTGATAAATAAAGTTTGATTTGATTTGAACTATGATTTGATTATGCTCAACAGATTTTTTTCAGGAAACAGAAAACACCAAAGCCGAAGTATTTTAAAAGACCTGAATTATGCAGAATTTAATCTCTATAGACAGAGAGATACCAGGTCGACGCAGCAGAAAATGACAAAAGTTCCACTGAAACTAAGATTCAATCATTCTTTTTAGTTTTAATCTAGTTTTAGTCTATGAAAATATTATAATAATTAAGTCAGGTAAATCCATAATAGTTTTCATTAACCAGCAAATATATATATTTTAATTTTAACATTAAAGGTCCCATATAATGTTTCCTCATCACAAACAGACCAGGAGGTGTGTTTTGTTTCATTCACATAAGTTTAACACACAAACCTGCATATTTAGTTCTTCTCTCAAACTGAAAACATTCAATTCTACCTTGTGATGTCATCATGTGGTAATACAGGAAGTGCTCCACTGTGTTTTTAAACTCCATACACCTTCACTAGAATGATTTACATCATTGCAGACCTTGATTTGCCAATCTCTACTGAACTAAAGGTTTAAAGGGAGCGGTTAACTTGAAAACTACCACTTCATGACATCACAAGGTGGAACAGAGCGTGCTGAACTTTACAGATGTAGACACACTAATAATAAAGTGTTACTCAAACATGTGTGAATGAAACAAAACACAACTCCAGGTCTGTTTTTCATGTGGTAACAACATTATAACTTGGCTTAAAGCTCACAAAGATCCATTTTGTGTAATACAGGACCTTTAATAAATTGTATTGCATTGCATCATGGGACATGTGAAGACTCTGGGACTGAAAAGTCAAACTTAGATCGAGTCTCTCACTCTTTCCTTTTGAGTTTTTATTATTCAACAAAAATATCAGTGTTTTCACTTCATGTTTTATTAAACAAAAATGTGTGCAACTTTAGACATAGTTTCAGTCGTTATACTTACTTTTTATTTCGTTTTTATCTAGTTTTAGTCAGCAAATATATGGCAATGGAAATAATTGAGTCGACACCAACACTGTGACCAAAGTGTGTCTTACTTCGTCAAAAAACTGCTGTGTGCGTCTCAGGATGTGTTTGAGCTCCGTCAGCTCCAGAAAGTTCTTCTTCAGAGCTTCCTGGTTTGTGTTAATCTCCTTCAGCTCGTTCTCCAGCTTCTCAAATGTGGCCTTTTGTAGAAAAGCACAAGAAACAACAAGACCTTACCATCTTAAAAGTAAAAAAGAAGTAATTATGACTAAAAGACTAAAAAAAAACAAAAACTAAACTAAAATAACATAAAATAAAATAAAAATGAAATCTATATCAGACCTTCACTATTTTTTTATGAACCACAATGTGATGTTTCCACTTCCTTAATTACGGCTTCACCTATAATTATGATCTTTCTTCGAAAAACAGTCATTTTGCAACTGGGTAATACGGGATTATAAGCTTTGGATAATAGTTACCTCCAGATCGATCATGTCTCTTGGGAATGGGACTTCTGGGTTCTCTCCTGTGTCCACGATGTCGATGTTTGCTTTTTTTATTTCTTTCTCCACAAATCCTACAAGGATATAACACACAATTTTAACAGTCGCCTTGATAAGGAAAACATCAAATATGAACATAACCTACTTGACCATCATGTAGTTATAACGTTTTTTTGTTATTCAAATCAAATATGGCTTTTACTGATAATAATTCAAATGCTGATTTATTCTGAACATGTTTAGCTCTTTACTGGGGACAAACTCAGGCCAAACATATGAAATTTAAGCTTAAAATGTTACATACAGTTCCTTAAAACTTGAATTATCGTAGTATTAGAAATAGATTAACATGTGAAACCGCTTTAGTGCTAGATCTACACATCGGCTTTGGATTAGCATTAGCATTAGCTCGTCTTACTCAGTTTACGGTCCATTTCTTCGCATCGTCGCACTTCATTGACAAACTTTCGCTGGAAAACGTTCACATCTGGATTTAACTGCAAGAAACAAAGACAGCAACATTAATTTCTTTATTTTATGTAAATATTCGATTACACAACATAATAAAGGTCAACAAAGGAAGGATAACAGTTATAATGAAGCCGTGACACTGCTGAGGCTAGATCAATATTTAAATAGAAACAAAACCACATTGACTGAAGCTTGTAGAATGTGTTTGTGGAAGATATTTAGGTGTTTACAGAGGATAAGTGTTACATATTAACTGCAGTCTTTGCTAATGGTGAAAAGGGCTGAGCAAAAGGACAAAACCATCAGTTTTTGGGGGTCCATCCATCCATTTTCTTCCTCTTATTCGGGGCCAGGTTGTGGGGACAGCAGTCTGAGCAGGGACTCCCAGACTTCCCTCACCCCACGTCCTCCAGCTCCTCCGGTGGACCCCAAGCCGTACCCAGACCAGCTGAGTCTTCCCTGGGGTCTCCTTCCAATGAGACATGCCCAGAACACCGCCCCAGGGAGGAGTCCAGGAGGCATCCAGAACAGATGCCCGAGCCACAGCAGCTGGCTCCTCTTAGCATGGAGGAGCAGCGGCTCTACTCCGAGTTCCTCACCCTATCTCTAAGTGAGCACCCAGTCACCCTGCAGTTTTAACCACCGCGATCTTGTCCTTTCGGTCATTACCCAAAGCTCATGACCATAGGTGAGGGTAGGAACGTAGATTGACGGTAAATCGAGATGATTTTTTTTCTCAAATTGATCAGTCATTTTTTTACTCAATTATAATCCTTCAAATTAAAAACAAACCAAAACATAAATATTAAATCAATGAGACAAAACACACAATTTATGTCCCCAAACTAGGAGCTTAATTCCAAAATATGCCTTTATAGATTTGATTTCAGAATGATGAAAAATCAAACTGTTGCCATAGCGATTACAAATCTAAAACAAAACATTATATCTTTTGAATGGGAAAAAGTCCTCAAAATGGTTGATATAACTGGAAGCTGAAACCCATGAATAGTCGAATGATTCCCAGAGTGAGAGAATGAAGGATTTTGTGCTCAGCTGAAAGCACATGACGAGCCTTAAGGTATTTCAAACCCTCAGCAATCGTTTACTACTGCTACTACTGCTATTACTATTGCAACTACTACTGCTACTACTATTGAGATTACTACTGCTACTACTGCTACTACTGCTACTACTACTATTGCTAATGCCACTACTACTATTACTAATGCCACTACTACTATTGCTAATGCCACTACTACTGGTACTACTACTGCTACTGCTAACACTGGCCACTACAGCTAGTACTACTGCTACTACTAACAGTATTTCTACTACTAATATTTTAGATCACATGTGTCAGACACAAAGCCCGTTGTGTGGTAAAGCTTTGACAATTGTGTCATCTCTGAGATGTACAGTACAGTGAAGTGTTTAAAAACCAAATTGACTCTGTGGGAGACACAGACAGTGTTGTTTTTCTCTCATCCATAGATTTTTGTACTTTATTTTATTGTATTTCAATCCAATTATGTTTTAAAAATATTTCAGTTGAGTGACTGATAGAAAATAGTTGATATTATTTATTTCTTTGAAGTAAATTGATCCTACTTTTGTCATTTCCCTGAGAAAATATACTGATGGTGCCTTGAATAATCCTGCTTCATTCATTTAATGTTCATGTTATGGGGATTTTTATGTAAAGGAAGTTTGTCTTTTGTGCCTGTTGAAAATAAAAAATTACTGACAGAGCCATAAGAAAATATTGCTTTATTTATGTGATCATATAGTAATATATTTGTTAGGTTTTCAGTAGGTTCAATTAGGTTCACTAGACTATGTGCGGTCATTTTACATTTTTTTCAATGAACATTTGATCAGTCCGGCCAGCAAATTTTTTCATTTGGCCCCCTGTCAATTTGAGTTTGACACCCCTGTTTTAGATGTTTCAAAGGTTGTGCAGTTTTCTCAAGGACTATTTTTTAGAATTACACAGCAAACGTGTGGATTTAAAAAATACCCACCAAATAAATGACGATTTTTCAAAGCTTCATTACTACGATGTGACTGGAGAGTTTAAAGCTACAACTATTTTGAGTCTGAGACAGTGAGTCCAAGTCTGTTTTTTTTTCTTGTTTCAATTTATAGAATTTTCTTTTATTCTTTTATTTCTTTTATTTTTCTTTTTTAATAAAATAGTTTGCACTCAGATTCACAATGAACAACAAAAAGCTGAATAGAAAACAATCAAGCATTGTGCAAACAGTGCGTCTTTAAATGTGCCCTTGAGCAAGACATTTTGACCTTAGTTTTTCCTCCTAGTATCTGACCCGACTGGTTGAACGGTGTAATAGTGACAATATTGTTGGACTTATATTTTGCAGCTCGTCAGGCTGGTTGGAGCTTCACATGTTTCTTCATTCATAGATATTAGCACAAAGTATTATCTAACAAAAGCAGCCTTTAAAGAACCGTTGACATTTCAGAGAAGAGCAGGGCGTGGCGGCGGTGAACTCACATCTCTAAACTGGACCATCCCGATCTCTCCCAGTTCACTGACGCAGCAGTAAGCCGCCTCCGACTGAAGGAACAGCTGAGCCAGCGTCATCTCCTCGCTCCTCAACAGCTCCCCCATGATGGACCTGATGTGCGCCCCAAAACACTAAACACAAGAAGAAGCATCAAGGAAATTAAACAAGATTAAGTTTCCCACATCGTTCAATAAATGGGGAATATTAAAACTAGAAAAAATATGAGAAAACGCAGCAACACTTAATATAGAATAGTCAAAGCTTTATTAGAAAACGAATACTAAAAGGCCCTGTACCCTGTCGAGGTCAAAATAAGTCAGCATTGAATAAGAAAGTGTTTTATTGTCTGAAAATTAGTACACTGTTAGCATGCTAGTTTTCGTTAGCGTTCGTGTGGCAGCAAATCTCCACTCTGGAGTTAGAAAGAGCTTATAAACTTATAAGGTAAGTGAGGGATAACTCTGGACCACTGCAAACTTTAAAATGAGCTAGTTTTTCATGTTTTAAAGAGTAAAAGTCGGGTACAACGTCTTGATGAATTCCTAATCAATATTTATTTTAGTTTAGTTTATATAGAATGATTCAGGTTACTTCATTGAGGGGATGGATTTATGGTATTAATTAAGGGGTTCCTAAGCCTGAATTATTCTTATTAAACCATTTATTCATTAAGTATTAAGTGTTTCTTCATGCTGTATAAGGCTACTAACAATGTAGTTTAAAATGTTACCAAAATTTGCCAAACCCTCCAAAGAACAACATGATCTAATAAAAATAAGGGAACAAATAATAAAAATAAGGGAACAAAATGTTATATAGTGCTTTTCCACATCTTTTGCAAGTTACTCTGTTCTTCATCCATTCATTCACCTTCTCTGAGTGCTGCTAAGCTACAGCCACTCACTATGTGTTCAAGACTTACTTAAAGTAGTAGCAGTAGCAAGAATTTGAGATGTAGTAACTAGCCCTGTCACGATAACACATTTTGAAGTGCTGAAGAAAATACAGACGGCAATACAGTAATACTCAAACCAATATATGCTCGTGACACAATCACCCTAAAGCAAATCTGTTCTCTACAGTTTTCTTCATGAACATGAGCCTCCCTATATGAAACACTTAATGAGCCAGAGAAATTATTCAACCCTGTTCACCGTATTCAGGTTGTTTTATTTTACATGGGGCTGTTGATCTTGACAGTAAATAACTTTTACAGGGACGACAGAGCCGTTTTAAAGCCTCCAGAGAATCGAAGCCGTGTTGACTTGTGGGTCACATGAACAGAGAACGTTTTACACAAATCAAACTACTTTATATCAGATTTTAGCAGCGAAACGTCTCTGGGATTTCCACTTAATCGGAAGTGCCGCCACAAAGAAAGTGCCGTTTGGAGCATTTAGAGACAAAAATGGGGAGGGCAGAATGAGGTCAATACAGCTGAAATCTTATCTTACCTAAAGTACTGAAAAAATAACAAAATAAAAAACTAATCTAACAAAAAAAAGTACAAAAAAATAAATAAATATTGACCCCCCCTCCTCAAATAATTGTTGCATCCACAATGTACTGAACAATAAGTCAATATATAATTTATTGTGTGCTGAGTAATATAATACTGATAATAAAAATAATAATAAAAAATAATAATGATAATAATAACAATAGAAATAGATAGATGGATGTATAACTTAAGATTCATCCCAAAATAAATGGAGGCAGAGTGGTACAAAATTTGAAAAGTATAGGAACTTAATATGTCTACTTAAATTAAAAGTACTTTTTACGGTTCCATCCCCAGTAGTTCATGTACCATCTGCTACTAAAACAGTATAAAGTCCCTGTTCTTCACCTATAACAAATTTATAATTAGTGTTTATGCCAAGTAAGTCCTAAATAAACTAAATTAATTAGACAAAACACTGGAGCTCTGTGCACAGCATTTGAACATACTCGCTAATGACCCCATCACCTACTTGTTACTTCATGTGCGAGTGAAAATTGTGTAATTCATGTGACTGAAAAAAAAAATAAAAAAAACCTGCCCCTAAGGTTGTCTCATGATGACACAGGAATGCACTACAGCGAATAAGTTACCCAAGTAAAAGTACTCTTAAGAAAAATGATTGTAAAATGCGTAAATATTCAGTATTTCCCATAAATTTAGGAGGTTATGGTGGTTTTAAAAAAATTAAATAAAAAACAATTTTACTAACTATTACGTTGACTGAACAAAATCTCACTTAAATCAAAATAAGTAAATTCTCTAAACTATTGTACAAATCCAAAAGCCTCGAAAATGTACTGAATTTGAAATATAAAAGTACTATTGTATTTACTTTGTATTTAATTTCTACATTTGTTTAACACATGAATGAAAATACTGCACATGTCTTGTGAATGTGAATGTAAATGTTTTTAAGCCTCTTGCAATGTTCTAGTTTATACTATTGCACATTCAAATAAAAAATAAAAAACAATATAACGACATTATTCAAAAAAAAGACACAGGAATATGTGTCACTTCTAGGCATGGGACGACGCTGAAATTTTGTATCGCGATTATCATGGCCAAAATAATTACGATTAACGATTATATCACAATAATTATTAAAGGTTCGGACTTTTTAAAATGTTATGGATATGAATAATTGTAATTTTAAGATCCATGTTTAAACAACTTTTATATAATTGTATTTTCTTATCAGTGAAAACATCTAGCGGAGAACTTTATGGATAAGCAGGGCCCTCAACATAAATCTGGGGGCCCCAGTCAAGAAGTCTCACAATTCTGGGCCCCCCTAAGACCCTAGGTGCCTGGGACAACAGACCCCTTTTCCCCCCTTGTCGACGTCCCTGCGCTTACATAGGTTTTTTCGGCACATTCTGGTGATATAATGATGATTATCTTTGTTGCCAATTATCACGATTATATCAAATGTCCCAGAAATGATTATTGTCGACCCTTTTTATCGCGATAAATGATATTATTGTTTATCGTCCAATCCCTAGTCACTTCGCAAACTGTATGACAGAAACCGGTGAATAAAATAAAAATAAAATAAAGCAATATTTCCAGGTAATATGTATGTTTAAGGAAATTGAACATTTTCAGATTTGTAATAGTGCCTGCCATAGACTTTAAAGACCAAAGCTTATCTGGGATTATGGGGAAGCATGTGACCTGTCCCGTAGAAAATCTTAAACCCACACGCCTCCTGCATCAAAGCAAAGAGTTATTACATTAATTTAACCAACATCAACACTAACAACCATAAAATTGAACTAATTACATAAAAGGATTGCTTGTTTTAAGCTTGAAAACAGTGTCTCCCAGCTGTCAAACTGTGATCAACAAGAATACAACTACAATCAACACAGTAAATCAATGTAACACAGCGATCAAAGTCAAAATAATAACAGTGTAAACTCTAAAAAGCACTGTAACATGAAAAAAATGGGAATAAACAGTGAGGCTAATTAACTAAACGTTGCTAATGACATGCTAACAGAACTAGCGCACCTGTTGATCTCAATGGGAAAAGTCCGCACACTCTTCTTCCATTTTGGAGATAAATACAGACAAATAAATGACTGTAATGTAGGTTTTAGACAATAAAACGTACCAGTCAGCGGTTTCACTTCCTTCTTAGCAGTTTGTTGTGAAGCAGACACTGGGAAAAGAAGAAATCGATCCTTCTCCGGAAGACTTTGCTGCCACGGAGCTACAGCCCAGGCATTTCGTCCCGGTGGGCGTGGTTTATAGATTTAGTGTGATTAAATTTAAGGGAAAACTCTATATTCTAGTGCAAAAGTAAACTGTAATTGATTTTGTTGAATAATATAATTTCTTCCTTTAATTATCTTTCAAATCAGACTCCAAGCAGTTCAATTTAGCAGTGAGAACATCTGCACTCACTATGAAAGTTATTTTTATTATGATTATCCATGTTTTTATTTGTTTATATTGTGATTTTAAAATATTTATTATTCGGGAAAGCATTTTGAAGTTCAAGGTTGCTGTACAAATAGTTTTCTTTCTGTAAAAAAAAAAATTAAATGAATAAAAAAAATAATCTTAAACTTGAATAAAAGTACATTTTTTATATATATATTTGATACAACGGTCCATATTAAAATAAGATCCTACTCTTAACCCCTCAGCACTCAATGTAAAACTTAATAAACGTTTGTATATCTATGTGACAAAGTGACAGTAGACTAGAGCCACCCCCCGGTCGAAATGCCTGGTGTTTAGTGAGTACGTGAGTCATGTGATCCAGAGCGCGCTTCTGATTGGTCGCTCGTTCTTCCGCTGCGGGACGCCGGTGACGCACAGGGACATTGATTATTGAAAGGTTTTCCATTCTTCTAATGTGTTCTGTCTTTGTTTCTCTGGTGGTTTTACGGTCTGTTCTTTAGACAGATGGAGCGTAGATGTATGTGGTCCCAGGAAGTCCACAGGAGGTGTTATTAGGCTAAAATTGAGCTGGGGTTTGTTGTTGTTGATGATGATGCTTACAGGCAGATGTGGCTAGGCTCATTACAAAACAGCAGTTAGCATTCTGTCATCAGGCTAATTTATGTGATTGTGCCCCACTTTACTGCCTTAAAGGTCAAATATTAGTTTAACCCGACATTACTTCCTGTATTTTTCAACTTTTCTTCCCACTTTGCAAAATATTAACCATATAATAAACTTGCCATATGCACTTATGTCTAGTGTTTTTCACCAGACTGAGGTTGTCACCCTAAAAACTATGAAGCCCTTAACACCTTGGCATCTGGCTTTATTCTGGTCTGGCTAAAGATCACATTATATTTGTTAGATGTTTGAAAAGCACATTCTGACAGTTGTTGTGTTGTTTGTGGTCTGATCTCTATGTATAGTCTATATTCTCACACTGTAGTTAAGATGTTGTCATTACTTTGTCTGTATTTAAGTGGGCTCTTTTCTTGTTAAAATAGCCTTAGCTGTTCAAAGAAAAGTTATGTAGACTTTCCATTCAGTAAAAACTATAATAGGCCCTTGATAATTAGTATTTTGACAGCTATATACTTCCCTCTTGTGGTTGATACGTGGTAACTACAACACATGAAACGTTTTAAACTTGTTATTTATGTGGAGTGGAGTATCGAGTAAATGTATTAGATTTTATGGTGTCAGTTTTATCTCTAAGAATAATAAAATGTGTTAATTGTGTTTTGATAATATCCTTAAAGCCACATGTTGTCAAATATAATAATAATGTGAATATGTTTTTCCATAAAGGGCCCAGAGGACTTCAGCATGGCACTTCATACACAGCTCTGCTCCAGTCTGGATTTGTCTCTCACCTGACTCTCACTCCCTCTTTCCCTCTCTCCCTCTCTCCCCTCCCTACTTTACTCTCTTCTCTCTCACTTTTTCATTCCCCCTTCATCTCTCTCTCTCTCTCTCCCTGCACTTTCCCTCTCTCTTTTTTACAGAGGGGAACAGCAGACAGGTCTCTCTCTCTCTTCTTTCTCTCCCTCACCCCTCCTCTCTCTTTTGCCCTCTCACCTCCATTCCTTCTCTCACTAACTCTCCCCTTCCTCTCACCCTCTCGCTTCCTCTCTCCCTCCCCCTTTTTATGCAGAAGGGAGGGGTGGGCAGGTCTCTCTCTCATCTCCCTCTCCTCTCCCTCTGTCCCCCTCTCACTTTTTTGCAGATGGGATGGGTGGGCAGGTCTTTCTCCTCCCTCTCTCTTACCCCTACTCCCTCTCTCTCCCTCTCTCTTTTATGCAGAGGGGAGGGGTGGGCAGGTCTCTTCTCTCTCTCCCTCTCCCTCTCCCTCTTTCCCCTCTCTCTCCCTCTCTCTCTCTCACACCTATCCCCCCTCTTTCTCTCTCTCCTTTAAAGGCAGGGGAGGGGTGGGCAGGTCTCAGGTCTCTCCTCTCCCTCTCTCTCCTCTTTCTCACAGAGGGGTGGGCAGGTCTCTCTCTCCTCCTCACACCTCCTCCCCCTCTCTCTCTCTTTTATGCAGAGGGGAGGGGTGGGCAGGTCTCTTCTCTCTCCTCCCTCTCCCTCACCCCTCCTCTCTTCCCTCCCCCTTTCTCTCTCTCTTTCTCTGTTTGGATGGAAAGGCAGAGCTCGTTTCCACAGAGCACAGAGGCATTTCAGCTGTGAGGCCCCACTCCCTTCAGCTGGCTGGCATCCCGCGACACAGGCAGTAAGTAGCATGGAAATACACTTTCTACTTTAGAATAATATCATTTAAATGGGTTAATTGTTACTTATTTACATATTTAAGTGCTTCTTGTTAGCTGGGATTTAGTGACATACCAATACTGAGTTCATAATGTTTCATAAGACTCTTGCAGGCAAAGTTGTTTGTGTGATTTCTTGAAAAAATATAGCTAAATAGTAAATAATTTAGCTTAAAATAAATGATGAAACCTAATTTTTTCAGTGTTTCAACCTTGTTTCTATTTCTTTAATTCAAACTGAAAGTCCAGTTAAGTAAGAAAATCATCTTTAAACTCAGACCAGAGAACTTATGAAACTGGCGACCAGTTTGTTCACGTTTTTTAAGAAAACCAGGTCTTATAAAACAAATGATTATAGAAACAGCGAAGCCTGTCAATTGATATATTGCCGACATCAATGTAGAAGATAAATGATAATATTAAAACTAGTTTATGCCACTGACGCAGCAACCCAAGAGCAGATTTAAAGCACAAAAACTATTATAAATCTACAAAATAAAAAAAAAAATCATGAGAAACAACAGAATGAAACACTTTAGTACTTTAGTTTGTATCTGTAATGAGTCATACAAGTTATTAATTCCACCTTTTACAGCTTAAATCATATTATACAGCCAAAAAATCAACCAAAAATGTCCCAGTGGTGCAAAGAAAATGTACTCATGATAAATATCAATCCCAAAAATATATAGTTCCAGGTTTCATGGGTTGAACTATAAGTCGACACAGTGATTATCGTGACAGGCCTAGTAACAGCATCTAAACTAGTTCCGTTTTCTCAAATATTCCATAAATATTCACAATATAAAGGTGTGCAGTGTCTGTCACCAGTTTGTCTTCTGCTTGACCTGGAATGTTCCACAGTATGGCATTCAGCTTAAGTCCATTTATTCCATTACAGGTGTTTTTACTGTTGAACAAAATATCTTGAAAAGTAAATGATAAACGGTCACATTTTTATGTAGCACTTTTACACCTTCAAGACAATCAAAACTTTACATCAAGGAACCACACAGATACTGGGGGTGACGTGGGTTAAGTGTCTTGCCCAAGGACACAACAATAGCATTCGTTTGTGGAAGTTGGAATCTCTGTTTATGTCAAGTGCAGGGATCCTAACCGCCAACCTCCGGCTCAAACAATCAGCTAACTTTCCACAGACCTGACCTCTAACTTGGTCTAGACGTGCCATCTGCTTGTCTCCATGAAAATAGATGAGTTTAATGCCTTACTGTGAAACATTTCAGCTAAAACAATAACAACTTAGACAAGCAAGTGCAGATCCTCCACCAAAAAAAGTTCCATAGTGCCTCTACATTCTTTTTTTTTATTTTATTTTATTTATTTTTTTTATTTTATTTTTATTTATTTTATTTTATTTTATTTTATTTTTATTTTATTTTATTTTATTTTATTTTATTTTATTTTATTTTATTTTTATTTTATTTTATTTTATTTTATTTTATTTTTTTTTTTATTTTATTTTATTTTATTTTGGTTTGGTTTGGTTTGGTTTGGTTTGGTTTTGGTTTTGTTTTGTTTATTTATTAATTTATTTATTTAATATTATTATTTTTTTATTCATTCATTATTTTTTTATTCATTCATTCTGTGGTAAAGTTTTAGATGTTCTGAGATTGTAGTCCATTTACTATTTTTCAGGCTCACTGAAACATGGCGGACGCAGGTGTGAAGAAGACGGAGGATCTGTCCTACGATGACAACGATGAGGTCGCGTTGGTCTCTGCTGCTACCGACCCGGCAGTCGATGACCACTCAGGACAAAACTCCAAAGATTCAACTCTTCAGCGCTTGGATGGGGGCAAGAGCGAAGCCCAAATGAACGGCCAGATGGTCCTGTCTCTGCTGGACAAGATCATCGGCGTGGTGGATCAAATTCAACAAACCCAGAATGGATTGGAGGCGCGACAGGAGGCGATGGAGAAATCTGTGTCCAGCATACAAGGGGAGCTGTCCAAATTGTCCAAAAACCAGCAGGGCACCGCGGGGACAGTGAACAAAATGCTGGACAAGGTTCGAAAGGTGAGCGTCAACGTGAAGACGGTGAGGAACAACCTGGAGAAGCAAGCGGGGCAGATCAAGAAGCTCGAAAACAACGAGAACGAGCTGCTCAAGAGGCGCAACTTCAAAGTGCTCATCTACCAGGTCAGTGGAGACGGGCTGTGGAGGTTTAGACTGTTAATATAAATGGACATAACTAACCTGCTAGCCAAATATGTCCATCGACTCTGGCTCCAATTTACTTTCTACTGAATAACTGTCGCATTTTCTGTAACTGCTGCTGTCAGACTCGTCATTTTGGTCTTAAATGTTGATATTAACCCACTCTAATTGATCCCGGTGATTGTATTTTGCTAATATGTCCATAAATCAAGATAGGAACATTAATAAATCAGGAGCCTTCTTTTCGCGAGGTTGCTCCAGCTAGCCATAGCAACAGATTTGATTGACAGCGTTGCTAAGCGCCCATTCCCTGCTAAACCAGCTGTGCGGGCGAGAGGGGGCGTTACCTTTAACAGCCTCGCAACAGTTTGGCTCTTTGGTTGCTATGAAACTCGTGGTCAGAACTCTGCACCAAATTAGCCCCTATAACTGCTCTAGCCTGGATTAGCTTAATTTGACTGGAGCCGAACGCTGTGGGTGACGTCACGCTCACTTTGTCCACTTCTTTACACGGTCAATGGTTTAAACGATCAAAATGTTTCTATTTCTGGGTTTCAGATAACATCACAACATTCAGTAGGTCCATAATGGTTAATACAGATGGGGGCAGTTAAAATGAATCTTATTAAAATACAATTTACACAATTTACCTTTTGGATATTTCATGGCAAAGTACAATGTAATCAATAGGGAAAATTGGCTCTTGCCCCCATCTTCTAGTATTCGAAACCCACCAATTTTGCAGCGACAGGAGGCATGTCTATGGTGTGTATGGAGGTCTATGGTGAAATCTTCAGCAGAATTATCATCATGACGCAACGCACACATCAGCAAACTCTGCCTGATAGTTCTTAGATTATCAGAAAACTCAAGAAAAAACACAAACTTGATTTAAGCAGCACATTTTCAGGAGCCTGTGATCGATCGGAGGCTCATGGTCCCGTTCACGAGTTTGATTTTCAACAAACGAGTGTGAGCGACTAACTGAAAGACAGTTGGCTAATGCTAGCTAGCTTGTGACTGTAAGTTTATGTGTGAGAGACTTGTTTGGCAGCACAAATCAGCTCACCGGTTGTAGCTCCGACTAAGCCAGCTCTTTCTGGTCAGACTGTGTTAAAATAAAGATCAGATTGAAGTCTGACAGAGCCTCAGACAGAGCAGTGCCTACAGTTAGCTTCAGGGAATGTTAATGACGTCAGCTGCAAAGTATTGACAGGAGCTGATTGGACATTACAGCCACATTTATCATTTATATTTATTATTTAAGCTCGAGATGAAAGATGTTCTGCTTCAGGGACAATACGGCTGAAACAGGTGAAGTTTCTGAACATTTTGGCAGAAACTTGTGTCAGAACTTTCAAAAACAAACCAGACGACTTGGATTTTTGTAGAACTTATTATAGTTGAAGTTTGTACTAGTGAATTCACACCAGTTACAACAGATTGGTTAAATTAATCAGCAGTTAGTTCGTTAGTTGGTTGGTTATTGCATTTTAGTGAAGGGCATTTGATGAATTTGAATGAAAAAATATTTTGAAGTGATAATTTAGATAATTTAAATTTTTGTGATAAAACTTAAATTTGGTACCGTACATTTTTAAAAACATTACTCTATATAATTCATATTGTTCATGAATATCTGTAGTAAACATATATTGTGTATTGTATTTACTGTGAAATAGTTCAACGTATTACTTACTTACTTTGAAGTACTCCATAGCAGTGGTGGAGCATAACAAAAGTAGTAAAGTGCAATACTTAAGTACATTTTTTAGGTATCTGTGCTTTACTTAATTACATTTTAAAACAGATACTTTATACTTTTACTTCAGTACATTTGAGAGCAGTATCTATACTTTCTACTCCACTACATGTTTGAACTGGACGGAAAAGTAAAAGTATTTTTTATTGTTGTCTGAGACCTGCTGAAAAGGCTTAACATATTTGAGCAAACAAAAATATGCAAATAAAAACAGCTGGAAAAAATGATTTATTCAGTTGTTTCTTTTGAACAAAACTCAGTACAAATCTTTATTTAAAAAATCACTACAATTGAAGCTTTGTACGACCTCAAAATCTTTTACTTTTCGCTCTTTCTGGACATTTTTACACAGGTACTTTAATACTTTGATGAGATTTTTTTCACATGATACTTTTACTTTTACTCGAGTATTGTTTTGCTCCCGTATCTGTACTTTTACTTAAGTAACAAAACAGAATACAACCACTGCTCTATAATAATGGTGATGTCCAGGAAAGTATTTAGTCCATGAGACTTCAGTGTTCTCAGGTCATATGTAAAAAGTAAAATGTCATATATTTGGGGCTCGTGGAACTTGTCCGTCGGTGGTTAGATCCCAGCTCTGACAAACTGTCCTTGAGCAAGACACTTCATCCACCGAGCTCGTGTGAATGTGCAGTGAGAGAGTCTGTGATTGGCTGAGATTGGCAGTCACAATATTTCAAAAGTGCTGGGTTGTATTCTCCACATGGTCAGGATGAAGTTCTTGAAAGTCAAGTACGTGAAATAAATGTACACAGATTACTTCAGGAGGGGAGCAGTTACTAAAATGGGAGTTTCTGTGGAAAAAGGTGTGGCTTTCACTCCATAAACTGCAGGGTCACTTTTTCCTTATGAGGCTGATGAGGAGAAACACAACGTAATCCTCTGTTAGGAAAACTGCAGTAGTCACAGTATTCAAAAAGTAGTGAGATGTGAAAAGTACACAAAATGCTAAAACGTTACAAGTAAAATCAGTTTTACAAAATAACTACAGGGATATTACTACTACTATTACAATCACGGTTACTACTATTACAGTTATCACTACTCTACTAAAACTACTATCACTACTACTACTTATACTGCAGTAATCACGATTATTCAAAAAAGTTATTGGGGTACATTGTGAAGGTACACAAAATGCCAAAATGTTAGAAGTAAAAACGGTGTTCTACAAAATAACTACAGGCCTGTTACTACCATTACTACTACTACTACTACTACTACTACTACTACTAGTAGTATTGCAACTATGCTGCAGTAGTCACAATTATCCAAAAGTAGTGAGAGTAGTGAGAGAGAAGTAAAAATTTTTCTACAAAATAACTACAGGTCTATTACTACTACCATTACTACTACTACTATTACAATTACTATTACCACCACTACTACTACTACTAATATTATTACTACTGCTACTACTGCTAGATACTACCATCTACAATTAGTATTGCATACACTATACTGGTATAGTGTAACTATTATGCAACTTCTAATCTTACCACCACTACTACCTTTACTAATCTATCAGCTAGTATTTCATATCCAGGTTGCAAGAGGTACTAGTACTGCAAATAAGTACTACCACCAACAAAGTACTTTTTCTACCTAAAACTTCACCACAAACTTTGCTACTTATACCAAAAACATATCTTTACATTGTTTGATTTTTAAGTAAAATATTCATAAAAAATACTTCACAATGAATTAAACTTTCAGCTAAGACCCACGTCAAAGTACTTCCATGACTACTGCGACTATATAAAGCACAGGGCGAGTGCGTGAATAAAAATATAAGGCCTATAAACACTGGCATGAGGCTACTTGAGACTGACCCTCCTAGTCCCCTCCATACTTCATCTCACAGTACATATTTAAACAGATTTTGCCTTCTTCATATAAAAACAGCCAAAATACAGTGTTCAAAACATTTATGAATGAATATTTTTCACATAAAGTAAAAGTCGTTGGGCTGATGTGGGCGCCATGCTGGTTCCCTCGGTCTTTGCACTATCTCTTTCAACAACTTCAGTACATTTGAAACCTGGCGTGCTGAGTTTTTTTTAGCCCCGAGTGCTGTCATGTCTGGGTGCTACGCATGCGGACGCTGTATGCTAGCACCTTTGCTATGCTATAAACGTTTCCATATATATAAAAATACAAATATGCTTTTTTAAACTTTTAAATTCATGCTATTTAAGTTTTCTGGTGGCAGCTCCATTATATGCTTGTTATCGCTGTGCCTGGACTGTTCCACACTATGATATGAAACATCGCTATCTCCATGGAAACCGAGGAGGCGACGCCATAACGGCAAGTTACGTGTTAGGTCCATGGAGAGATGTCGCTCGTAGTACTGTATGAAAGCGTGTTTTTCAAGGTGTTTTTGAGCGTTATAGACACACGTAATGAAGTAAATGTACGATGGATGCGTTTAAAGCCATACTGCGGAACATTCAACAGCCTCTCCATCGCGATAAGCAGATGGCGGAATAGTTACGACGTGTTTCTTTCCACCGTTTATGAGATTATCGTGTTTAGGTTTTTTGAATTCACTGTTTATTCATGATTTTTAGCTTTAAAAGTTGTGGAATTATAGTACTGATAAATGAATATTGTGTAAAACTTTGCAAGTGTTTCGTGAGAGCGGCTGGCTGATAACTTGAAGCGCCCCCCTCCTGGCATATCCACAGCCGGTACAAGTTACACTATTGGCATGTAGCAGAAATCCAATCATAGACACAAGGCCGTAATGCTCCTGATGGCACTGACTGGTCCACTCAGGTGCAGGAAGTGTGCGGGAGAAATGTAACAAGTCAGCAGCTTCTCTTCACTTTAAACACTTTACTTTATTTGACTGTTTCTGACCTTAAAGCAGATCTGTTATGCAAAATTGACTTTTCGTCGCTTTTAATCGTGTTATAGTTGTTTCCCTTCACCGTTTACTCACCTAAAGTTGTGTTTGGATTCGTGCATGTTTGAATAATCTTTCATTTTTGATTATTTTCAAGATGCCATATTGCAGATTAATCCTCGTTTTCACTGCCACCTATACATGCCCACTGTGACGTACTTACTCATTCTCCAATTTTATTTTCTTAATCGGTGATACGTGTAGGATTCAGCAGTGTCTCATAGTCATTTTGGTACAAATAATAAAAAAAATCCACTGCTTGCTAGTGTGATGTGCAGCTATCGACGTTAGCTGACATGTTTTTCTTACAGTATTAACTAGTTTTAGATTAATATTGCGATATAAAATGTGCAAATTATAACATAATGATCCACAAGTGTCATAGATTATAACTTCATAGCACAGACAATAGGTCTACTTTAAGATTTTTAGTTATAAAGCAATATTTTATTTATATTTTCTTTTTATTTTAATATTATAGTTTATCCAAAGTTGTTCCTCACTTACCTCATCCATGCTGAACATCCTAATTATTCACTGCAATGAGTTTCTAAGCACTTTTCAAAGCTGAGGCCAGAGAAGTTTTGCAGTGACAGTAAAGTAAACAACAACTAGCATGCTAATGTGCACTTTTCTGATTATAAACAGAACACACCTGACATATTTTAACCTCAAGAGCTTTTTATATTATAGAGCTGTACCGGGGTAAGACCAATTCTGCTCAAAGACAAGTACAGGCCTTTAAATCTTTTTTACTAAAAGCATTGATTGCATAACATTACATTATTATTGCAGTCTTATGTAAGCCACACAACGAAGGCACCTGAGCAAAATGTCTAAAGCAGGGGTGTCCAAACTTTTTTCACTGAGGGCCACATATTGTAACATATTTGAAGCAGAGGGCGACAGACAGAGACGTTGTACCGTTAATAAGACTTGGAAGATAATTTTTAGGTCTGTGTCACAATGCAATATGATGTTATTCAGGTTATAGAGGTAGAATCTCTTCAGTTTGTAGTAAAAAATACTTCCTGATCAATTGGGCCAGTTTAGGTGGAGGCATAAGGGCCTGGGCCGTAGTTTGGACAGCCTGGTCTAAAGACTTAATGGTTTCACAACACAAGGGGTTGGTTCCCATTGACCAGTACTACACATTTGTACATAATTAATACATATTGTATTATTATATTATCATTATTATAAATTACATGTTTCTATTGAAGGGTTGTTGGTTTAACTTTTAACTTTTAATTTCACATGAACTTCACATGTTTTATAATTGTATGTATAGAGTGTGTGTTGTGCGTTTTGAGAGCGTGCTAGTGTGTTACGTTGTATTATACATGTGATAATCTTTACATATTTACATGTTTAAATGTGCTGCCTCTTTACAAATAAATAAAAGTGAGAATAATGACATAAAACACTCTTGACTCTTAAATGAATATGTGTGGGGAGGTACAGTAGCCGTTATTGGCAGGGGCTCGGGCTCCAGTTGCATTGGGAGCGGGGCCTGGATGGTGAGGGATTGTGATGTATAAAGATAACCTCATCACAAATGTCACAGGAGGAGCGCAGTGTAGCGAGTATACTGTGATTAAGCTTTTATTTATAGTCAAACCTGCCGATAATCATTTCTGGTTTCTGTTTGTTGATTGGCCATTTACGGTTTATAACAGTGACATAGACCAAGTTAGAGGTCAGATCTGTGGAGAGGCGATCCCCACTCACACTGTCACCCCAGTACATTCTTCTGGGACAGTAGCTCAGTTGGTTTGTCTACTGATCTGAAGGTTGGCGGTTCGATTCCTGCTCCCACAGGTTAATACTGTTGTTGTGTCCTTGGGCAAGACACTCAACCCATGTCACCCCCAGTGTCTGCGTACACTGTTGTATGAAGGTGTGTGAATGGGTGAGTGATTCCTGGATGTAAAGTGCTTTGAGTGACGTGAAAGTAGAAAAGTGCTATATAAAAATTTGACCATTTACTTCTGAAGCTGAATGCCATACTGCGGAACATTCCAGGTGAAGACAAGCTGATGACAGACACTACACACTTTTATGTTGAGAATGTTTATAGAATATTTGGGAAGACTGGACTAGCTTAGACGCTATTAGTGACCTGTCACGATAATCACTACATCGACTTATAGTTCAATCCATAAAACCTGGAACTTGGGGTCAGTATTTATCGTGTGTACATTGAACAATAGATACTTGCTGTGGAACTTTTTTGGTGGGGTCTGGCTATCCATTAATTGCCATGGAGATGTTATTGGAATATCCCACAGTATGGCATTAAAATGATCTCTTTAGCTATTCAAATACAGTTCTTGTATTGCTCAGAAATACATTAAAAACATGCATTAATACTATGCGTAGGCTCGCCTGTCCAGAGATCTGACCTATGAATGATAATGGTTCAAGACCCTAAAAGAGCTTTACATCAAGGAACCACTCACCCATTCATTTATAGATTTGATCAATGATGCCAAGAGTGGGATTCGAACCGCCAACCTTCTGATCAGTAGCAAACTTCATCCGAAATTTTCCATAGTCACCTTTAAAGCAGATCTGTAGTCTGTAGTCTATTCATAAGTTAATAGTTTAATGAGTTAATAGTTTAGTAGTTTAATTAATTCATTGTTTTAAAATTTTATATTTTTATTATTTTTGTTGTTTTTGTTCCATCCCCAGAAACCAGTGATTTATATCCCAGTTATTCTATATATCTATCTATATGCTACAAAACATGCTCTAAACTTGTAGAAATTTGGTTCATCATTTCCTGTATTTTTTTTCACTGGTGGATGAAGTAAAATCAAGTAAAAGTAAAAGTATCACATGAAAAAATCAATCCAAGTAAAAGTATTAAAGTACCTGTTTAAAAATGTACTTAAAGAGTAAAAAGTAAAAGTATTTCACACTTTTTGAAGGCTAATAAAGCTTCAAATGCAGTGATTTTCATACAGATTTGTGCGAGAAGCAATTGAAGTAAAGGTTTCGTTTCTAGCTGTTTTTATTTGTATATTTTTGCTCAAACTACAAATGTGTTAAAAATAAAGCCTCAGCCTTTTCTGCAGGTCTCAAACATACTTTTACTTTTCATTCCTATTCAAAAATGTCGTGGAGTAGAAAGTACAGACATCTGCTCTCAAATGCAGTGAAGTAAAAGTAAAAATCCACTTTTATCCACTTTAAAATCTACTTAAGTAATGTATAGATACCTAAAATGTATGCTTTTATTACTTTTACTTCGTTGCGTTGCGTTACTTCCGCCACTGATTTTTGTGCATCACACTTTGGGCTTGTTCTCCAGTTACACGGCGACTTTCATGTTGCAGCTTCTTTCTTTAGCCCCTGATCTCTCTGGAGAGACACAGAGACGGGACGGAGAGCGTGTGAGCCTGTTAATGTGCGGAGGTGTGCATGGGCTGGAAGTTTAGCTTTAGGTTAACAATGAGGTTACCCTGAACATCTGAAGAATTTATGCTCATTTATGTGGTCGCAAATACAACAATCGCATTTGGAGTACATGTCTTCCCATACACAAAATGAAAAAAAGACACAAAAAAAAGATTCCTCTATTTGAAAATGAAAGAGTAACTTTTTTACTTAACATGTAACAAATTCACACTGTCACAAAAAAAAAAAAAAACACTGGAAAACTGAGCTGGTACTAGTCATTTTCAACAAGTATTTTTCAGTTATTTACGGTAATATTTGTTCTATGAAATACTCTTAATTAGCTTTAACGCAAGGAGGATGGAGTTTCATTTTGGGGCAGCAATATTCAGAGCGTACAGCCACCTACCCGACGGTCAGCGGTTCAATCCCAGTTTGTCAGTGCATTCTGTTGATGTGGAAAGGGAGGGTTAGGGTAGGGATAGAGCTAGGGCAGGATTAGGGTAAAGGGTAGGGTTAGGGGAGGGTTAGAGCTAGGGCAGGATTAGGGTAAGGGGTAGGGTTTAGGGGAGGGTTAGGGTAGTTATAGAGCTAGGGCAGGATTGGGGTAAGGGGTAGGGTTAGGGGTGGGTTAGGGTAGGGATAGTGCTAGGGCAGGATTAGGGTAAGGGGTAGGGTTAGGAAATTCATGCATTACCTGTGGATGAGTGTCATTTTGCAAAAGGGTGATTGATAGCAGACGCTGCAGGTTGCCATGTCTTTTGTCAGCCTGTCCCAGGTCAGCTGTGGCTATAGAGTAAGCTAACCACTGACCCATTTTAAAGCAGACTTATTAAGCAGAATCAACTTTTAAGAGCTTTTAACCATGTTGGAGTTGTTTTCTTCTCATTTACCCTCTTGAAGAACTTGTTTTTGGAGTGATTCGTGCATGTTTGACCAATCTTTAATAGCTTATTTTCAAGATTGCCAATAAGCTCCCATTTTTAGCCACCACAGGTACACGCCCACTGTGACGTACTTACTTTGTCCTCGTTTTATTTTCTTAATCATTGATATGTGAAAGATTCGGCATTCGTCATTTTGGTAGAGATGAAAAAAAATCCACTACTCATAAGTGTGATGTGCAGCTAACCATCAGCTCCTTGTTGTGATGACTTTAAGGCGACGTCAGCTCCCATTGGGGACCGCAGTTTTCTAATCTGGAAGTCAGCAGATGTGTTTCTTTTATTAAGTTAAGGTATTAATAGTTAAGTTAAGGTATTATATTATATTATTGTTATAGCCTTGTCCACATGGTTTATCTGGCAACATCTGAAAATAGACTTTGCTTCCGTAACAGATTATAATTGACACATACTTGATTATTTTTAGTCAGCGAGTCCTTGAGGTTTCAGAATTAAACTTGCTGTTATGGTGGAAACCGTCTCCCGTAGTAACAGCATGGCACAACATCAAAGACCCTTTTTATCATATTTATGTTTAGGCGTCCGGTGCCATTTATATAGATCAATATTTGCGGAGTTGCTTTCTCGAGGGTGGACTTTGCAATGAGACTTATGAATCACTGTCTATAAATGTGGATATGGATATGTTGTTTTATTTATGTTACCGTAAGTTTGAGCTCATGGTGCAAGCTAACTCTGGCTGGGTTTACAAAACAGGTGTTGCTAATGTATACATTGTGCATATAAGACTTGTCGTTTACACGCTCCCTGACGAATGGCTTCTCTATTTATTAGGAGTAGAATGGGAGTCAAATCCCAAAAGACGGGCTTATCAGAGTGACACATTTCTTCCATGATTTAAAATGAGTCATATCCTTTTTCAGTGATGGGAAGAATGCTTTGAAAATATATTTAGTTACAAAATACTGAACACCCAAATTAATAGGTATTTCGTAACGTATTCAGATGCATTGGCCAATCGGAGTACTGTATTCTGAATACTCTGAATACTTTTACACTGAGATGCATTTAAATTATAATGATATATAAGTACAAACAGTTTAGATTTTGTTTTGTTGCACTGTTTGTTCTGGATTAATTTATGTCCAGTTAGAGTCACACACACTGAAGAGCGGTGTTTTCGATATTCTCACTAATACTGTCCAGATCAAAGCCAAAAAAACATGTTGAAGTACTGGCAACTTTTAATTTAGGGAAGTAACTGCATTCTGAAAACCACCAAATGAAAGAGTAAAAGTGCCAGAATGCAGTCACTCAAAAGTAGTATTCAGAATCCATCTTTTCAGTACATGTATTCAGCTACTTCCCAACACTGTCCTTTTTACCGTATATTCCAGGGTTGTATATATATTTTGAAAGTGTATTCTTTCTGGGTAGAGTATTCGTGCATTCCTTCGTTAATGTGCTTTCTGTTACTGGGATTTCCGTGTTTTCTTAATAAGAACTTGCTTTGAAAATGAACCAATTAAACTTTATGACTTTGACATTTCTGTTAGGTATTTGTATACTCCACGCAGGGGAGTCGACTGAGGGAGGAAGGAGTCTTACAGGCCAAGAATTGAACCCTCTTCGTATTTATTTATATTAGACAGGAGCCCATGTGAGGTTTCTTGTCCCAGGCCTTCAAATTTCTGTTAACGGGCGTGACTATACAACGGCACCAAAACTACTAAAAGGTGCACTATGTAACTTTAATGGTGGAAGGTAGGTCACCCGCTTGTCGTCATGGATATATTATTGCTTTGCCTGGAATTTTCAATCTTTTTATTCAATTACAGATGTTTTAATGGTTAAAAAAAAAAACCAAACAAAAAAAACTTGAAAAAAAATGTATTCTTACTGTAGGCAGTGTCGCATCTCCCCAGATCTGATTTGTAATTTGGCCTGGTGGTGTCATTTAAGTTGAAGACCATATTTTGAGGAACAAGTCAAGCAGGAGTCATGGGCCCTTGCCATGAAAAGTGACTTAGTTCATCTTTAGGGCCATATATGAAAATGTGTGGTGTCTCCTGGTCAGAACGCAGCAGTGCTATAAATACAGAGGCATAATTTGTGTATTAGACAAAACAGCAGCAGTGATTTCTTATCTGTGAGCTCATTGTGTAAATGGGCTGTAAATAGGCCTGAGTTAAGACTTTTTAAGGAGTGTCAGATACAAATGTCCCATGTGTTCGTTTGAGCTTTTGAAAGAGGTGAATCATAACCGTCAGATTCCTCACAGCAGCTGTGCACAGCCCCAGAGGACGACACATGTTCAACGTGCTCCTCCTGCCTTTATTTATCCACACCAGGGGGTCTCAGTGTGGGGTCTGTGACTGCTTTAAGTGCTTCAGAGAGCTGGGTGATATCATCTACATTCTACACACAGCACAGGATTAAGTTAATAGCATTTAAACATAGTTTATTATTTAATTAAAACAAGTTGGTATGAAATATACAGAACAGAAACTTGCTGTGTAGACTTTCAATCAAGAGTTTGTGTTCAGTTTGTTTTTATTTTATTTCTTCCTATGGACCTCATGAACCTTATGAACCTCAGCAAAAATATTTCTGGACAGGTTTTGGCAGGTTTCTGATGGATTAGTTTATTTTTGTCCCCTGTGGTATATATATAGTCCTTTGCAGTTCCAGGTGTTGGCTCATTTCTCCCACTATAGATTTTAGAGGCTTATTAACAGGTTATTCCTTGTTTAGACATAGTTAAGGCCAAGTCATACTTCATAAGTAGTGAGAACGTTGTTCTTACATCTAGAGCTGTAAGAACAAGAATAAACTTCTTTATGGGCTCAGACTTTTTCATCAGACGTTCTGCTGCTGAACAAGTCGATGCCGCTCCACCCACAGCTGTTTCCATGTTGTTATGATGGAGATTATAAACTGTACAGTGGCAGCACAGTTGTTTTCATTGTTAAAACATGTTATATGCTCATAGCGATGACTGAAATTGTCATTTTTTTATCTTAATGTAAAAAAAAAAAAAAGATATATTTATAACTAGCCACGCCCACTTTTAAAATCTAACCAATCAGAGCACAGGAGTCGGCCAGACCTGCTCAGTCAAGCTGTAAGAACTACAGAACAGGAGCTTTAAGTACAGCTCCACTTTTAATGAAGCATAAAGTGGCCTTCAGATTGTAGTTTTCTGTTTTGGATTTAGTGTGTGAGTGTGTGTGTCTGTGTGTGTGAGTGTGTGTGTCTGTGTGTGCGTGTGTGTGTCTTTCTGTCCTCACTTCCTTGAACCTTGCTTCAAATGATTACTAAATTTCACTAATATTCATTGACTCTTAGGTGTACCCCAAGGTTCAGCTCTTGGACCACTTCTTTTCGCCTATCTGTACATGCTGTTTTTCCACAATTTCCTCTCACATTTCCAGACATAGACTAATTTCCTGTTTTGATTATTTTGTTAGAAAATTCTGGCTCCAGACACTTTGCTGATGACTCCGATAATCTTGTGGTCTGCTTGTTTGAGTAACAAAAGTTACAAAAGTCAATTTCTTTTCATTAAGTTAAGATCTCCATTAAACAAAGTTGAAATATAGTTGAACTTTTGTGCAACCTTCTAAAATGTTATGTCCTGTTCCTTTTATTGTGTCCATGAGCGAGTCACATTGGCCAATTTGACAAAATAAATGTGGTGGTGCCTTTGTTCAAAAAAGTAGTAATTTTAAACATCACCTGTTCTGGATGCCATTTTATTACCCTTGATGCAGCTGTTTAGTATTGGATTCATATGTCACAATGCGTTAAATGTGGATTAACTGAGTTTGCTAATTTTATAACAGCATCTATATGATATTAGCGCCGATATCATTCATGCACTAAAAGGACACCAGCAACTCATGCCCATATAACACCTCATAAACACAATCTGAAATGGCTTTTCTGTGAATGGAGGTCGTAGAGGTGAGAGCTTTGAACGACTGTGGTGGAGCCAAGCTAATCCATGCTACTCCGCGGCTAGCATTGTCACCCATTTTTGGTTTTGGTAAATGACTTCAGCATTACCTGCTTCTAGCAATGTCAACACAGCCAGAACCCCCATGTGTGCGTCTATGTCCCCGCACTGATATGTTTAATTAAAGCCTAATCTTGTTTACGCGAGGGGATATCGTAGGGGTATGTGTCGGTGTGAGACAGGACGTTTGCGTGCCTGGAATCTGGGTGTGTTTGGATTTCATTCAAGGACAGTGATAGTCAGAGCTTCTCAATTGCACACCCTTTATACACTAGCATCACAGCCAGAGTCCCCCAGCTCTAGTGAGAACGAGTTCATTTGAATACAGTTTTTGTAAGATTATTCTGGTAAAAATATTGTCAAGATTTACTCAAATAGATTTTAGTTTATGTAATTAAAGTCTAATATTCATTCAATAATAAATAAGACTTACATTGCTTTTCCGAATACTTATATTACATTGGTGGAATGTAACGAAGTAAAAGTAGTAAAATACTGTACTTGAGTTTAAAATTTTAGGTATCTGTACTTTACTTAAGTATATTTTAAAGTTGATACTTTTTACTTTTACTTGACTTCATTTGAGAGAAGGTATCTGTACTTTCTTTTCCACTGCATTTTTGAAATTCAATTATTTCTATTGAACAAAATTCAGCACAAATTTTATCAGAATCACTACATTTATGTGCAAAATATGTGCAAAATATGTCAACGTTTTACTCTTTAAGTACATATTTTAACAGGTACTTTGAAACTTTACTTAAGCAGATTTTTCATGTATTTTTACTTGAGTATTTTTTGCTCCAGTATGTGTACTTTTACTTGGCGCCCGCGACCCAGCCCTGGACAAGCAGAAGAAAATGGATGGATAAAATTACGTACTTCTTCCACCACTACTTTACAGTCATGTAAAGCAGTGGTGGAATGTGTGTATATTATTCATTCCACATACTCGGTGGTGGTAAGCTACTATTATAGCCACAGCTGTCTTGGGGTAGACTGACAGAAGCGAGGCTGCTAATCTCTGCCATCGACCCCTCTGATTACCACCAACACTCACTCACACACCGGATTCATGGCAGGTGTAGTGTCTTGCCTAAGGACACAACAACACCCCGATTGTGGCACGTGGTATTCCCAGCAGTCTCCCATCACTGTTGTTCATCTTTCATACACTCTAAGCCATTTATCAGGCAGCACTTTCCTCACACAGAGGGTAGTTAGGAAACACTTAGCCAGCCCCTTCACCAGCGAGCTCCAATCGCACTCGACTGGCAATGCTGATTTAGAAATGTGATTCATTCAGCTGACATGCCATTAACAAGCAGCCCACAGGGAATCCTCCCCTCAACCCACAACTGTGCAGTGTTCAAAGTCTTTCCATTTAACACCATTATTACTGTAAGTGTCCCATTGTAATCATGACCTTTACATTTGAACAGGTTGGCTGAGCGTTTGACTCCCTCTGGTGGCTGAATTGTGTTAGTGATAATGTATTTTATTAACAGGCCCATTTTAAGACGATCACATAAAAAACATGATACAAACAGGCAACACTGAAGACGGTTAAAGTGGCACTATGACACTTTTCTAGTGAAGGGTCGGCCATCTGCTTGTCTCCATGGAGATGTCATTGCTCTGCCTGGAATGTTCCATATTATCAGATTACACATATTGGATTTTTATTGTTTTTATTGCTAATACAAAATGCAAGCGTTTTTCCTGTGTAGTCACCTCTCCATAGATCTGACCTGATGCTGTCACGTGCCCTTCTTTATGCAGTTTAATTCCACACTGTGTAATATTCCAGGAAAAAGCAAAAAACATCTCCATGAAGACCAGAAAAGTTACATAGTGCTCCTAAAAAATACAGCTAACTTTTTTTTTGTTTGTTTCTATTGATTGGATTATGGACACTTCCTGTATTGTGTAACAAAGCAGAGCAATATCCCTGGTTTTGAGCTCTGTTGTAGTGCCTTTGAGCAAAACACTTTACCCACATCACTTATATGAATGTATGAATGTTAGCTTTTTGACTTTTTGACATATACACGCAGTTCTGATTTAGTTTTCGCTTTGCATTAACTCATTTTTCGACCTCTTTTCCCAATTATACCTAGTAACTCACGAGGTATTGCAAACTGTGAATGAACTATGATTTTTATGAAGCAAATCTCATGTTAATTACTGCCCTTGTCATCTCTCCATCTGACCACAGAGGGGGCAGTTAAACCCTTTGGTCCCTTCTGCCCGTGTCACTTTAGCAGCTGGGTGATTCAGTCCTCTGGCATGTCCCGTCTTCTGCCAGCGCACCCACGGGTATCCTGCTTTCACCCCTCCACCCCCATCTGCACTATTCTAATTCACAACCAATATCAACTATCACAAGTCTGAAATACTAAGATAAAGTTAAATCAAATGGATTACTGTATTTACACTCTGCTATGCCGATTACCATTCACTCATTCATCGGTAGCACTCGAACATTCAAACACCTGTATTGGCTTTAGGAAGGAGAAGTGACATGCCCAAGAGCACAAAAATAGCATGCATTTTCCAGTAAGTATGGCCAAACCGCCTTGTCAATGCCGATCTCGTCTGGTTTCCGAAGCTAAGCAGGGTTGGGCCTGGCTGGTACTTGGATATGAATACCTCTGGGAATACCAGGTGCCACAGTGAGACAGCAGTGGCTCTAGTGCAAACTGTACTTGTGTCATTAGGCAAGACACTTTACTCACCTTGCGTAGTATGAACGTGGTGTGTATGTGAGTGTTGGTGATGGTCACAGCTGTGGCTACAATAGTTTCTTGTAGAGTGAATGAATAGTGTCTGGATAAGCACTATATAAGACAAATGCATTAGTATTATTATTAATAATCAAGATTCTACTGTTACTGCTTCTACTACTGTTATAGTAATACTGGGGAGTTTACGGGGGGGTATTTTGTCCAGGCCTCTAGGTTTTAGGAGCCCAGAATTTGACTCTCTTCCTATTAAGAGTGGGGGCTCATATGAAGTTCCATGCCCCAGACCCCCAAATTTCTGTCGACGGGCCTGAATACCTTCTGATACAAAGAACTATAACTACTACCACTGCAGCTGCTACTACTCTTACCACTACCACTAGAACTACTTACTACCGACTACTGCTGCTACCACCACCTCTAATGCTGTCACTACTACTACTGTTAGCACTACTGCCTCTTTAGAGTTTCAGCTCCTTCCCTCCTCAGCCAGTGGAAAGATATCTGGCAGGGTCCACATTTCACCGAGGCATGTCAGTGTCTATGTAGAGTCGCAGTACTTAGCACAGGCGTGGTTCCCTGGCCCCTGCTTCAAGTCTGTCACTTTAGCCTGTAATGATATAGTACTGATATGGTTTTATTCATTTGAAGATAAAACCAAGCTAGAATCCAAAAAAATCAGGTCTGACCTTATATGGTAAGAGTTTGGAGACAAGTTTGGGGAGTTTTATGTTTTTTGTTGTTAAAATCCAAGATTTGTGCATATAAGGTTACATTCTATTAGGGGTGGGCAGTATTGAAAAATGAAGTATTGGATTTGAGCACAACAGTGTCTGGCAACCTCACTGTTGGCGTCACTACTTCCTGTCCATTTGTATTTCTATGAAGTTTTTGCGAGTCCCACCAAAATGAATAAATATATAAAGATAAGGAAGTGGACAGGGAGCGGTGGGTGGGTTAGGGGTTAGAGGTCAGGGGTCAGAGGTTGGGGGGTTTGAGTGAGACAGTGGATGGATGTCACTGACGACATGTTAAAAAACACACAAGTGACTGGAGGACTCTTCTGTGTTTAGAAAGAGACATGTTTGTGTCTCAATGCTAATGCTAATGCTAATTTTGAGGCATAAAAAATATTAACACAACACTACAAACTGAAGTATTCTACATATAACAACAATTGGGTAGTCTGTAGTTTAATAAATTTGAATTTTAATGGGTTGTTTATTTTATGTGTTCTGATTTTAATAAATGTGACTGTTAGCTTTGAGACGCAGCGAGCTAGCTAGCATGCTACTGTGCACAGAGCCTATTATATCTGGATCTTTTTGTGAGTATCCTGATTATGATATTCAGATAATATTATGTCAATATTTGTTAAAACATGTCTTTAAATAGAAATTCATGTTTAAGCATCAGACACAGTTTAAATGTTAGTTGAAAAAAATGAATTTTAAATGTAAAACAATTTCATAATATTAATTGGAAGTTTACATATATGTTTTTTTATTTTTAATCAACTGTTTGCAGCATTGCTTGTCATAAACAGTAAACTCAATATGTATTTGATAACCTGTGTACTCATGCATTCAACATACATGTCTGTGTAATCCCTCAGTCGTCCAGCTCTGATCCATAGTAAAAGTCAAAAGTAAAATCTGTCAGCTGGACCAAAACTTGTAGGGGTGAAGATGTTTCGCTGCTCATCCAAGCCGCTTCTTCAGAACTAACCAGAACTGAAGAAGCGGCTTGGATGAGCAGCCAAACGTCTTCAGCCCTACAACTTTTTGTCCAGTTGACAGATTTAACTTTGGCTTTTACTACTCAACATACATGCACTGTTAAGCACTTTTGTGTATTTCATATTTGTATAAGTTGTCCCTAAATATAAATAAATGTAGAATACTGAGTAGTTAAGCAGTGGTGTTGTACTATCCTCACATTGGAATAGCTCTCACAGACACCTCCATCCCGCTGCAGACAGGGGACGCCAGGTGGGACGCTGTTTTGGACAGAACTCCGGCCTCTTGGCTCCTCTTCAGAAATGTGTCCTCGTCCCACATTACACATAATTTGTCCTGCAGCCGACATTTGTAGACACGCACTGCCCTTGTGATTATGAAGAAAATTACAGAAATGCATGTGGACCAAAGGAGAGCCTTAAAGCTGCAGTGTGTGACTTTTCCAGTGAAGGATAGGGGCCCCTCCTTGTCTCCATGGAGATGTTATTGAATTGCCTGGAACGTCGCGCAGTATGGCATTAAACTTAGCTAGACAAGCAGGTGACGCTATGTTCTGTGGAGAGGCAAGCATGCACAAAGTTAGAATCGACAGTATTTTTAGCTATAGAAACACCTGTAAATGAATTAAAGATAGATGAGTTTAAAAGCACACTGTGGAACATTCCTAGCAGAGCAAGAACATCTCCATGGAGACAAGAATGCAGTAGAAACACCTGAAAATGAATGAATGAAAGAATGAAAGATAGACGAGTTTGATCCAACGCTGTCGAACATTCCTGGCAAAGCAATAACTCATAATATCGCCATGGAGACAAGCATAAGGCTGACATTTCACTAGAAAAGTTACACAGTGCAGCTTTAAGATACTGCCTGATAATAATAATAATAATGTTGATTAAAAATAAATGCAGCTTAACAGGTTTCGAGCCTATACATTTGAACCCTGTCGTAGAAGAGGCCTGTCTCAGAGACTACAAATTAGTCCCATTAGTCATATCCAGACTTTCCCCTCCCCAGACACTTCCTCCAGCTGCTCCGGGGGAATTCCGCTTAGTTCATTTCCTGCCACTTAATCCCCCTGCGTCCTGAATCCGCCTCGGACCCCCGCTCATAAGGAACACCCCCCACGGAGACATGCGTTATCCCAGCATGGTAAACAGAAATCAAGTCGAAACAGTGACGTGTTAAAGGTACACTGTGGAACTTTCACCTGTTATGTTCCTCTGTACGGCGTCAAACCTTTCTATCTCCATGGAGACAAACAGGCAATGTCACCAAGGCCAAGTCTGTATATATAGCAAGGATTTTCACACATATGGACCAGCTTAATGCCGTACTTTGCAACATTCCGAGCAAAGGCATGAAGGTGGCAAACTCCCTACCAGAGATGTTTCGTAATACACCTTTAATTTTACAAAGAAAATGATTAGTAGATTTTGGGGAGGAGGCTTTTTTATGTTTTCTGTGTCAGGGAAAGTTTGCTGTCTCCATGACGACAAGCAGGTGCAAGTTCCACAGCACATCTTTAACTAGCACTGGATTTTCTTGTAGTTTTTGAGATAATAATAATAGTTTCAATAATAATCGTCTATTGTCTCTATAGTGTATCGCAAAATTCAAACTGTGTTAACGTCATGGGCCTATTTGTCAAGACTAAACCTCTGTTGCGCCCCCTGCTGTTTCGACACTGCTCTAAAATAAAAATACTTCTCTCGCCCACTCGCTCCATAGTGTGAGTGTCATATTCTTGCTGTGGGTCATTCTCTGTCTGCTCTCCGGTCTCTGCTCGGGCTCGTCCCTCCTGTCGTTCCTCTGTGAGTTATATAGAGAGTCTGGGAGCGCGCCAGGACACTGAGTAAAGATGGCCTCTGGATTAGATTTTGCACACTCCAGTATGTTTGTAGCTATAAATATGAGGAATACTACTTAAATTATGTTATCAGCGTCGTAAACAGCCCGGGATAACAAGGCCTATCAGACGTTTGCATGTTTGTTTATTGAGTAGACGGTTCCTGCTTTGCGGATGAGGCAGTTTGTTTGTTCTGACATTGTGCGGTGTGGTGTGGTCCTGGTCTAGTCCTGGTTTAGTCCTGGTCTAGTCCTTGTCTAGTCCTGGTTTAGTCCTGGTTTAGTCCTGGTCTAGTCCTGGTCTAGTCCTGGTTTAGTCCTGGTTTAGTCCTGGTCAGTCTAGTCTTGGTTTAGTCTTGGTTTAGTCCTGGTTTAGTCATGGTCAGTCTAGTCTTGGTTTAGTCTTGGTTTAGTCCTGGTTTAGTCCTGGTTTAGTCCTGGTTTAGTCCTGGTCTAGTCTTGGTTTAGTCCTGCTTTAGTCCTGCTTTAGTCCTGGTCTAGTCCTGGTTTAGTCCTGGTTTAGTCCTGGTCTAGTCCTGGTCTAATCCTGGTCTAGTCCTGGTCTAGTCCTGGTGTAGTCCTGGTGTCCTAGTCCTGGTTTAGTCCTGGTTTAGTCCTGGTTTAGTCCTGGTCTAGTCTTGGTTTGGTCCTGGTCTAGAGCTGATTTAATCCTGGTTTAGTCCTGGTTTAGTTCTGGTTTAGTCCTGGTTTAGTCTTGGTTTAGTCCTGGTTTAGTCCTGGTTTAGTCCTGTTTTAGTCCTGGTCTAGTCCTGGTCTAGTCCTGGTTTAGTCCTGTTTTAGTCCTGGTTTAGTCTTGGTTTAGTCCTGGTTTAGTCCTGTTTTAGTCCTGGTCTAGTCCTGGTCTAGTCCTGGTTTAGTCCTGGTCGTTTTAGTCCTGGTTTAGTCATGGTGCAGTCCTGGTTTAGTCCTGGTTTAGTCCAGGTTTGTTTCTGGCTCTAGTCTCAGTTTAGTCCCAGTTTTGATGTGGTTCCAGTGAGACCTGTTGTGGCTGTAGACGAGCCAACAGTGACGTGTGTGTGTTTGTCAAAATGATGCTCTTTGGAGAGACAGAATAGTGTCCGGGCCCCTTATAATATAAATTAATAGGAAGATCCGGGTCTATTGCAATATTTACACCTGCAATTGAATAAACGCTACTAGGATATGCTTTAATGACCTACTGTGGAATATTTCAGGCAAAGTAGTCCTGGTTTCTCAATGGAAACAAGCTGATGGTGGAATCCTGGCTTAACCAGAAAAGTCCTGGTCATACGGCGTCTTCTTTATTTTATTTTTTTTCTAACCTGCTTACAATATTGACGTGTTTTATAATTATAATTTGCTCATAATTTCTCAGGTCCAGTCTTCCATTCACTCAGAAGTGGAAAAGCCAGACTGTGACATGTTGAGTTATATCACAGGGACTGGCACAAGGTTTTCACACAGAGCTATGAACGGAAAGTCTCTGTGTCCACGGGCCTAGACCTGGACCAGACCTGGACCAGACCTGGACCAGACCTGGACCAGACCTGGACTTAGACCAGGTTCTGGACCAAACCTGGACTTTGATGTCATTATTGTAATAGATCTGACCTGTATGTAGCTATGTAATCTGGAGTCACCAGCTTGTCGCTATTAGTCCAATTAGTCAATGCCATTCTGTGGAACATTCCAACCACAGCGATAACATCTCCATGGAAACAAGCAGGTGACAGACCGTCCTTTGATTTATGATGTCTATATGGCACACTGGCCAGTTGTGAAAGGCTTTATAATGAATAAACTTTAAAGAAACTATAGTTACCAGAGACAGTGCAGTCAGACCAGACCTGGACTTTGTTCTGGACCAGACTTGGACTTTGACGGGTTCTGGACCAGACCTGGACTTAGATTCTGGACCAGACCTAGACTTAGATTTTGGACCAGGCCTGGACTTAGATTCTGGACCAGAGCTGGACTTAGATTCTGGACCAGACCTGGACTTAGATTTTGGGGCAGACCTGGACTTAGATTCTGGACCAGATTGGACTTTGATTCTGGACCAGACCTGGACTTAAATTCTGGACCAACCTGGACTTAAAACCGGCTCTGGAGCAGGCCGTCCTGGACTTAGATTCTGGACCAGACACTGGACTTTGACGGGTTTATGGACCAGACCTGGACTTAGATTCTGGATCAGAGACCTGGCTTAGATTCTGGACCAGACTTGGACTTTGACGGGTTCTGGACCAGACCTGGACTTAGATTCTGGACCAGACCTGGACTTAAACCGGGCTGTGGAGCAGACCTGGACTTAGATTCTAGACCAGGCCTGGACTTAGATTCTGGACCAGACCTGGACTTAGATTCTGGACCAGACCTGGACTTAGATTCTGGACCAGACCTGGACTTAGATTTTGGAGCAGACCTGGACTTAGATTCTGGACCAGACCTGGACTTTGATTCTGGACCAGACCTGGACTTAGATTCTGGACCAGACCTGGACTTAAACCGGGCTCTGGAGCAGACCTGGACTTAGATTCTGGAGCAGACCTGGACTTTGATTCTGGACCAGACCTGGACGTAGATTTTGGAGCAGACCTGGACTTAGATTCTGGACCAGACCTGGATTTAAACCGGGCTCTGGAGCAGACCTGGGCGTGGGCAGGGGCGCAGTGGAAAAGGGCTTCCCCGTTGGTGTTTCTGTGTGGGATTTCGCGAGTGACTCTTTGCTGAGAGATGTGGGCTGTGCAAATAGAGCCTCTTTGACTGAATGCGAGCTCACAGCGCTCGGGATTTCCGTGACATCATCACTGTGGTCATAGGTTTTCCAGTGAGGCCTGAAACAGAGCTTTATCCACACAAACTCAGTATGAAATTATAATGTTATTTTACTTTAGCTGATTTGGTAGTAAGTTTTGGAGAAGTGTGTATTCTGGATCCCAGGTAACGCATTCTGAAAGCAAAATTCACATTAATTTTGTGGTACTATGAGCATGAGATTTTTAATTCAGTTTAATATATAGATCTTGTTCTTAAATGTTATAAACCACAAATATATAAAGGTGTTTTTTGGGGGGTTTTTTTTAGATTGAAAATAACCGTGCTATGGTCTCACCAGCCTCATCCTGTTTCTTAATAGTTGAATTTTTCTCGTAGGACCACAGCGACCTTCAATGTGGGATGGACTGTGAAGCTCTATTGCATCTTATATGTGGTTCATTTTGTTATTTAAAGGTCCTATATTACGCAAAATAGACTCTTGTGACTCGTGAGCTTTTAGCCATGTTAAAATGCTGTTACCTCCTCAAAAACAGACCTGGAGTTGTGTTTTGTTCCATTCACACATGTTTGAGTAACACTTTATTGTTAGTCTGTACATCTCCAAAGCTCAAAATGCTCTGTTCCACCGTGTGATGTCATGAAGTGGTAGTTTTCAAGCTAACACCACCTTTTACCTTTAGTTCAGTAGAGATTTTGCAATTCCAGGGTTGAAATCACCCGAATGACTCTAGTGAAGGTGTATGGAGTTTCAAAACACAGTGGAGCATTTCCTGTATTACCACTTGATGACATCACAAGGTGGAACAGAGTGTTTTCTGTTTTAAGAGAAAAACTCAGCCTAAATATGCAGAATTTGTGCGTTAAACCTGTGTGAATGAAACAAACTCCAGGTGTGTTTTTGCTGACGAAACAACATTATAACATAAATCAGAGAACACTGTAATTTAACTTTAAATATTACTCTGAGCTTAACCAGTACTTAAACCTGCGTCTCCATCAAAGCAGACTATTCTTCAGAGGATTAGACGGCTTTGCGTGTTGAACCATGGCACATGTTTCACCATACCAACCAAACACCCCAGTATAAACAGTCTTAATATAACCGAGGGCATTCGTCACCACAACTATCAACAACTCTCCCTGTTCGGGTCCTTTTTTTAGCTTGTGTGTACAGTTTGGCCCTATGAAAGCGTGTGGGCTTCATTCACATGTGTCGCTGTCCCATGTTGATATAGTGGGCTAAGGGTCAGTATTCTTCCCCATTGTGGAGGGGTAGCGCAGAGACACAGCTGCTCCGATGGCTCACCGCAGAAGCCTGTCGTCACCCGCTCCAAAAGGAAAGGCATGTATTTGACCCGCGTGCGATTAGCTATAAGTGAAGCGTCCCCATGCGTGTGCCTATTAATGCACGGAGATTTGGTAGCAAAGCAAAACATTGGGGTTTAAGTTTAGAATAGGAAGAGAGTTACTTCAGCTGCTTCCGCTGTACAGTTCGGTTTTACATAAGATCTATACTTACCGTAATACTAAAATCAATATGTCAATGAGTGTAGTGTATATCATAGAGTGTTTATATAAATGGACATAGCTAACCTGCTAGCTGCTAATGAGGAAGTGAGCACGGGCACGCTTCCAGCTCTATCAACTCTGGCTCTAATTCACTTTACATTGAAAAACCGTCGCCTCTCTGTAACTGCTGCTGTCAGGCTCGTCATTTTTTATCTTAAAATGTTTGTATTAACCTGCTCTACCCGGCGTTTTTCATTATTGTGTCAGTAAAACAAGATATGAGCATTAATAGCAGGCAAATCAGGCACCTTCTTTACCTGAGGTCACTCCCGCTAGCGTTAGCAACAGGTTTGTGGTGTGGGCAGGAAGGGGCGTTACCTTCAACAGCCTCTCGCTCCAGATTGGCTCTTTAGTTGCTATGATACTCGCGGTCGGAATTCCAAATATGAAACTCTGCTCCAAAATGGCCGCTATAACTGCTCTAGCCTCGCTTCATTTGACTGGAGCTGAACGCTCTACGGCGATGGCACACTCACTTGGTCCACTTCTTGTGTATAGATATTGTAATGATCATGCATGCACTGTGTAACTTTTCCCAGTTCCCGGAGTTTGCATGTTCTCCTTGTGTCTGGGTGGGTTTCCTCCAGGTACTACTGTTTCTCCAATCAACTCAAAACATGCACAATTGGTGAAATCCTCCACAGCTAAGATAGTTCTGACCAAGACTAGCTCACGATCTAGAGATGGGTCCTGACGGGTTGTCCTGACGGCACTGAAGGACGGGTCAAACGCAGAGGACAAGTTTGAAGAAGTGCACCTTAACCTGGGTGTCACGAGATGTCATTGTGTTTTCCAAAGCATGACATTAGACATTAGACATGCACCAAGTTAAGTTACAGGCCAGATCTGTGGAGAGGCAACCCCAATCACATTAGCGATGCATTTTTGAATAGTTAAAACACCTGGGATTGAACAAAAATGCTAGATAGCTATGTTTAATTCCACACTGCGGAACATTTCTGGCAACGAATTAACTTAACCTCACACAACACACCAGAAAAAGTTACACTTACTCTGGTGGTGCGATTCCAGCTCCCACACATGGATGCTGTTGTTGTGTCCTTGGGCAAGACTCTTAACCCACCTCGCCCTCAGTGTCTGCATACACGTACACCACTGTCCACTTAAATTTTTGTCAGTACCTCATGAAAAAATAACATGTTTTTTTTCTGAAATACTTTACTACTTGTATCATTCTGCAGTACTTTCCTCCACGCTCCATCAGTGTATTTACCCAAGTCTTACAAACAGCCTAATTGCATGTCCTTATTTGTACTTTTCTGTGCGAAGGACCAAATAAATGACGTCTTGGGAGCAGTAAAGCGTTCCATTAGCTGGTACGTGGCTACGCTAACACACCCCTCGTTGTTGAATGAAGCTTTGAGCCCACTCCCCCGGCACCTGTCTGTAAAAAGCACATACAGGATTTTTCCATTTCTGTCAGAGCTGGAAAGAAATCTGGAGTAAACTGGATCTACTGTTACCTCACAATACTTCAAAGTACTCCCAAAATGTACTACCTGTTAATGATTGAGCTAACTTGAGTGATGTATGGTTTTATCGTCATCACTGCTGCAACAGTTATAAAGCTATTACCTAGTACTACCACCACTACTACTACTTCATCCAAATGTAGTGTAACAAAAACTGACACAACTATTACAACCACTACTACTACCACAACTTCTACAGCAGCTATTACTATTACTACTACTACTGTTACCTCTATTACTACTTCAAGTACTGCTTCTGCTGCATCCAAATTTAGTATAACTAAAACTGCCACTACTATTACACTACTACTGCTACTACTACTAATGCTACTATTACTACTACTACCACCTCTTTTGTAACAACTGCTATTCCTACAACTACTACCACTACTTCAAGTGCTCCTTCTGCTGCATCCAAATTTAGTGTAACTAAAAGTGCCACTACTATTGCTACTACTACTACTACTACTACTACTACTACTACTACTACTACTACTACTACTACTACTACTACTACTACTACTATTACTACTACCGCTTCTACAGCAGCTATTACTACTAATAGTATTACTACTCCTACTAGTTCTGCTGCTACTACTACTACTACTACTACTACTATTACTACTACTTCAACTTCTCCAACTACTTCTATTCCTACTACTACTACCACTACTACTACTACTACTACATAAAATAAAGGTTATGCAATAGTTAATTCTATTAACAGCCTTACACCCCTGCAGCAGCTGCTTAATAATCCTCCTGCTGCCAGTTGTCATAGACGTAATAGTAGTAGTTGTACATTTGTTTAGTCCTGACTAAGATTTAGTTAAGTCCTGGTTTAGTCTTGGTTTAGTCTTGGTTTAGTCCTGGTTTAGTCTTGGTTTGGTCCTGGTTTAGTCCTGGTTTAGTCTTGGTTTAGTCCTGGTTTAGTCCTGGTTTAGTCCTGGTTTAGTCCTGGTTTAGTCTTGGTTTGGTCCTGGTTTAGTCTGGGTTTAGTCATGGTTTTTAGTCCTGGTTTAGTCCTGGTTTAGTCCTGGTTTAGTCCTGGTTTAGTCCTGGTTTAGTCTTGGTTTAGTCCTGGTTTAGTCCTGGTTTAGTCCTGGTTTAGTCCTGGTTTAGTCCTGGTTTAGAGAGTTTAGACTGAGTTTAGGTGTATCTTATAGTATTTGTTTAGTGATGGAAATCCTGATTAGGACTAAACGTTCCTAAAGTAACACAGCTCTGCTACCGCCGCCCCAGTACATATTTACTACTATATTTACTCCTGAGTTACTATGGAAACACACCAACAGTCAAAAGTTTGGACACACCCTCTCATTACTTTTTTTTTCTTAATTTTTATTACTTTCTACATCTATATATACACAGAAGGCAATCAAATATACTGTATGACGTAAGGTACATGGAATTACTTTACTACATAATTCCATATACGTTGCTTCATATATTCAATGTTTTCTGTGTGTGTATAAATGTAGAAAGTTGTAAAAATAAAGAAAAAAAAAAACATTGAATGAGAGGGTGGGTCCAAACTTTTGACTGGTGGTGTGTTTCCATAGCAACTCGGGATATTCTAGTAAATGGTTAATGTTAATTTTATGATGATTATTTATGTTTTGGTTTGTTGTATTGTGATTTTAATGTCTTTCTTCTTCTGTAAAGTATTTTGAATTACTTTGGGTACGAATTGTGCTATACAGATGAACCTGCCTTGCCTATATTAGTGTAAATATGTACTGAATATGTTCGCTGGGTAAATAGTTGTATTTTTGCACATGAATACGTTAAGTGTAAGTGTAGAAAACCCCCAGGCTGAGTTTGTGGTATAGTTTATGTCAGGTCACTTTAAATCTCTGCTATTATACCACAAGGGGGCTGTACTTTAAAAGTAATCAAATTAATCATTCCTGATTTCTAGCAGTGGTGGAGGGTAATGAAGTACAAGTAGTAAAGTACTGCACTTTTAAGGTATCTGTACTTTATTTAAGTATATTTTACAGTGGATACTTTTTACTTTTACTTCACTACATTTTAGAGCAGTATCTGTACTTTTTACTCCACTACATTTTTGAACTGGACTGAAAATTAAAAAGTACTTTTCATATGATTTGAGGTTTTATTTTTACCATGTTTGTGGAAACATCTTGACTAAAGTTTTTGAGTTCAAGCTTCGGCTTTGAGCAACAAAAATAAACACACAAAATTCAAAATGAAAAATTAAGAAATAGATTTTTATTCCAACAGTTGACAAAAATATATATAAAATATATAACTACATTTAACGCTTGTGTGACATACTTTTACTTTTTACTCTTGAAGTGCATTTTTAAACTACTTTTACTTAAGTAGATCTTTTCATGTGATTTTACTTCAGTAACTTTTACCTCTGTAACTGTACTTTTACTTAAGTAACAACACTGAGTACTTCATCCACTGCTGTTTCTAGCACATTTTCGTAATGATCTTGTATCGTTTCACCTGTTTAAACATGCTTATCTTTTTTTTTTTTTTTTTACTGCAAAATGGGAATAAGTTCTATTAGTGAAAGTTCACTGTGGAACTTTTCTAGAAGAGGGTGCATCACCTGCTTTTCTCTCTTTGTTTGGAATAATTTACAGTACCACATTAACTGTACCAATCTCCAAAACTTGTGTAACTGAATAATTGCAACGTATGTTTGATGCCATAGTGTGGAGCATTCCAGACAAAGCTTTAACATCGTCATAGAGACAAGCAGCAAAAGTGACACAGTGTACCTTTAGCTGATAATGTGGGTATATTTAAATTTAAAGTCTGTCTGTGTGGTCCGTGTGTGTTTAGACCTGTGTCTGTGTCGTCTCCTTGTTTCTCACAGCTGCAGCGTGAAGCACCGAGAGCAGCTTCTGTTGTCAGATCATCAGCTGCTCATCCAGATATGCACACCTCCCTCTGTCTCTCTCTCCTCCCCTCTCACTCTCTCTAACCTCCCTCCCCTCTCACTCTCTCTGTCTCTCTCTCTCTCTAACCTCCCTCCACTCTCACTCTCACTGTACCACTTTGTCTCCCTCTCTCTCTCCAACCTCTTTCTCTTTCCCTCTTCTACCCGTCTCTCCCAGTTCAGTTCCCTCTTATTTTCCTCTCTCCCTCCTCTCCCTCTCTGTCTCTCCCACTTCTTTCCTTTCTTACTCTCCTCTTTCTCCCTCCCTCCTCTCTCTCTCTCTCTCTCTCTCTCTCTCTCTCTCTCTCTCTCTCTCTCTCTCTCTCTCTCTCTCTCTCTGTGTCTCTCCCACTTCTCTCCTTCCTTACACTTCTCTTTCTCTCTCCCTCCTCTGTCTCTCTCCTCTTGTCTCCCCCCTCCTCTCTCCTCCTCTTTTCTTTCTCCTCCTCTCTCCTCCTTCCTCTATCGCCTTTTCCCTCCTCTCTCTCTCCTCCCTCCTCTCTCCCTACTCTTTCCTTACCCCTCTTTCTCCCCCCCCCCCTCCTCCTCGTCTTTCTCTCCCACTCTCCCTCTCTCTTTTTCCTTCTCTCCCCCTCTCTCTGACTTCTCTCCTCCTTTCTTACTCTGTCCCTCCCTCCCTGTCCTCTCTCTCTCCTCCTTCCTCTCTCCCTATTTTCTCCCTCCTCCTCTTCTCTCTCACACCCCCTCCCTCCTCTCCCTATTCCAACCCTCTCTCTCTCCTCTCCTCTTTCTCCCCCTCTCCCGTTTCCTCTGTCCACAGGTCGGGTGGTTGCCGTAGCGACCAGGATTGTGTTTACATGTTGTCAAGTGGGACTGTCCCGAGTTGGGATGAGATGGGGGGTAGAGGTATAAAGCTGCTGCGGGCCTAAAATATCTCCGGTCCACACCCAAAGCTCCCGAAAAGGAATTCATATCTGTTTTAACTTTTACTATGGGATCAGATGGCGAAATATTACAAGCCGATGAGACGAGAGTCTAAGTTACACTGATGTGACGTCATGACATTCTGCAGCCGAAGTTTAAAGGTCCCGTATTACACCAAATTAACTCTTGTGAGCTTTTAGCCAAGTTATAATGTTGTTACCGCCTCAAAAACAGACCTGGAGTTGTGTTTTGTTTCATTCACACATGTTTGAGTAACTCTTTATTATTAATCTGTCACATCTCCAAACCTCAAAATGCTCTGATCCACCTTGTGATGTCATGAAGCTGTAATTTTCCATTCAACAGCTGCTTTTACCTTTAGTTCAGCAGAGATTTGCCGTTCCAGAGCTGAAATTATCCAAATTATTCTAGTGAAGGAGATTAAAAACACAATGGAGCACTTCCTCTATCACCACATGACATCACAAGGTGGGACACAGTGTTTTCTGTTTGTGAGAATAACTCAGCCTAAATATAATGTGTGTTTAATGTGAGACTAAACGCATAAACTCCGCCCACAACCATACTTCAAATAAAGCTGCTAAACTGAGAGAGTGAGAGAGAAGGGGCGGAGTCTGGAGGTATAAGGAGCAGTGTGATTGGTCTGACAGGTATCCACACTTCAAACTCTGCCCCTGCAGCCAGGTGTTTGTAATCACACCTGGCTTTAACTGAGGCTGTCCTGCGTGATGTCATATAGTACTTGAAATTTAAAATGGCCACTGGAGGCAGCACACACTCAGATTTGGACTGTTTTTTAACGCAAACGTGCAAATTTGCCTGGTTTACACTGCATTAATTGCCAAACAGGGACTCAGAACAGTAGACAGTGCTATTAAAATACTATATTCACTTTTTACTAGCAGAAAAAGAAGTTGATTTAGTGTTAAGTTCTAGCTTGAAGTGTCATTTACTTACATTAGTATAAACATAATATTGGTCGTTCTCTCAGATGGAGGCATAGACTGTATAAATAGCTCATCGAAGCTAGAGCAGTTATAAGAAATAGCGAATTTGGATATTAGGATATTGGGAATTCTGACCGTGAGTATCATAGCAACCAAAGAGCCAATCCGGAGCGAGGCTGTTGAATGTAATGGCCCTTCCCACCCACACCACTGGTTTAGAACGAAGCGGGCACTTAGCAACGCTGTCAATCAAACCTGTTGAGCAAACCTCGGGGAAAGAAGGCGCCTGATTCGTCTGATATTGATGTTCATATCTTTATTCACGGACACAATAGTGAAATAAAAACCCCAGGATCATGTAGAATGGGTTAATACGAACATTTTAAGACCAAATCGGCGAGTCTGACAGCAGCAGTTACAGAGACAGGGGGCACAGCTTTTCAATAGAAAGTGAATTGGAGCCAAAGTCAAAGTATTGATTACGTTGAACTTTACCATGAAATATCCAAATTGTATTAGTATTAGTGACTAGGCCCAAGAAATCACTGCATTACAACAAAAATCTGCATTTTAACCACATTTATTTGAGCTGCCCCTGTATTAGAACATAAGAGTCTTTAGAAACTAGTAATTAATGTTTGAATTTTAAGATTTTTTTTTTTACATTTCCACTCCTTGTAGTTAGTGAATTACAATGACACTTCACCAGACAATATCAATTTCCAGAACATAAACAAAACCTATTCAAAATGTAGAAGTACTTCCGCAGTAGTATTCAAAGTAGTAGTAGTAGTAGTAGTAACAGTGGTTATAGCAGCAGTGAATCTCTATTTCTTTGTTTTCTAGAATACTACATCCAAATTAAGCTGGTAATTCATTCCATATTTATAGACTTCCTCTTTATCTGAGTGTGTTTCAGATAAAGGTTTAACCACAGACAGGAAACACACTTCTGGCTCGACATGGGTGCAGAAGGGTGCACTGCAACATCACTTAAAATGTTCCCAGTCTCATTTTGGGCCTGCACAATAATGCCACAGAATGGAAGTGTGTTACTTTGGCACCTCTTTCGAAACTCGGATGCATCAGTTTCGCCTCACAGACCTCACACCTGACGCACTTTCACTTTCATTTAAGGCTCTGTTTCTTCTAAGCCGTATTCTTTCAGACCATGTGAAAGCGCCAGGTGTGAATGACTGTCAGTGGCTTTTTATTTACTCTAAAGTGACTAAAAATAGACGTCTGAACAGCTGAAACACACCAACGCTGCCTTACGCTTTCCCCCCACTAGATGTCAGTCCACGCTCACTGCTGCAGCGCTCAGAGATCTATTACTGTTTTAAATGGCCCGTAGCAATTTATTCCCCAAAACCAATTAATCTTTTGACATGACCTTTGCAGTAAAATTGAACTAATTAAGTGGTCGTCGTTATCGTTATTAATTAGCTCTGCAAATGTCAAATAGGCAACGGTTTGTAATGGAAAAGATGGATTCATTTAACTATTTATATTCAGTGATTTTAATGTATTCCATATATCTAAGAGAAATTAGTAAAAAAAAAAAAATCACTTTGTAGGTGAAGCTAAATATTTTGGTCATGTAAAAATTACTACATTAATAAAATAATAGTGATAACCACAATAATCATCATCATAATAATCATAAAAATAATAATAATGATGTAAATTGTTGTTTTAGTAAGTTGGTAGAGTGTTTGTCCACTGATCCGAAGGTTGGCAGTTCGAATCCCGCTCTCGACAACTTTTATTTTTTATTTCTACAGGGAGAGCTTAATGACAGCACTCAGTCTCATCAGTCTTTTCGTGGGCGTCCTGTTCAAACACAGAATAATACAAACAAAAATCAAACAAAACCAATAAATACAAAAGTCCATTTAGTCCATTGTGGCACCAAAGTGTCCAATTTTGCTTGTCCTTGAAATATATTCAATTTTTGGGAAGCAAAACAGCCAAAAGCTCTTTTTCCTCATCACAGAAACATCATTGTTAGAGCTGTCAGATCCACTGACTCACAGGTTGGCGGTGCGATTCCAGCTCACACAGATAAATGCTGCCGTTGTGTCCTTGGGCAAGACACTTAACCCAACTCGCCCCCAGTGTCTGACTGGACTGGTGTATGAATGTGTGTGTGAATGAGTGAGTGCTTTGAGTGTCTTGAAGGTGGAAAAGTGCTGTATAAAAATGTGACCATGTAGTAGTAGAAGTAGTAGAGGAGACTCTGGGGGTAAAAATAAACTATGGGGGAGTCACCAGAGTCTGAAAACAAGCTGAACAAAAGTTGGTTGTACAAATAGTACTGTATGGTTGTGGTAGTATCATGAACTGTAATCAGTGCTGTTTTATAAGTAGGGTTTATGTACTAAATAAACTATTCAAACAATGGTAATAGATATGGTAGTAATAAAACAATAGAAGTATCATTGTGTTGACAGGTAAAGCTTACACGTGTTTTTTTTTTTTCTTCCTGTAAAGCTTTTTGACACAGTTGTCTTATTTTGTTTTGAAGGACCCGATGAAAACCCCCAAGCCAACCAAAGTCAAGGCCGGAGAGGCTGTGGAGGGACTGGAGCAGATCCCAGAGGAAGCGGGAGAGGAGGGGGTCCAAGTCCATGTCAACTCAGACGAGGAAGAGGAGGTGTGGACATGACTGTACAGATTTAGACCTGGTTTGGACCTAGATAAGACTTGAGTTACCTTGAGTTACCTGGTTAGAGCTGGTAAAACCGGTTTGCTCAGGTTTTATTTAGACTTGAGTTGACTTGGCCTGGTTTATACTTGATTAGAAATTGGTTTAGACCTGGTTTAGACCTGGTTTAGACCTGGTTTAGACCTGGTTTGGACTGAGTTTGGACTTTACGTTAAAGTGGGACTAAACACATAAAGTCCAGCCACAAGCACATTTCAAATAGAGCTGCTAAACTGGGCAGTACCTGGAGGAATAAAGAGGAGAGTGACAGAGGAGGAGGGGCAGAATCTGGAGGTCCTGTGTGATGTCACGTAGTACCTGAAGTTACAGTGGCCACTGAAGCAGCACAGCAGTTTTATACGTTTTTGACCACAAAGTTGCAAATTTACCTAGTTTGCAACTAAAAATTACTTGGAACAGTAGATAATGCTCTTAAAACACTACTTACACAGTTAAGTACCGTAAAAGAAGTGGATTTAGTGTTTAGTTTCACGTTAAGAACTGACTTGGCCTGGTTTATACTTGATTAGAAGTTAGTTTTGATCTGTGTAAAACCTAGTTCAGAATGAGTCAGAAATACTGGTTTAGACCTGAGTAAGATCTGGTTTATGCTGTTTTAGCCCTGGGTTAGTCCTTGTTTTCTTCTATTTAGACTGGAGCAGTCCTGATGTGGAGTTTGTTTGGCCCTGTTGTAGTCCTCGCTTAGTCCTGGTATAGTCCAGATTTAGTGGTTTAGTACCAGTTTAGAAATGGTGAATGCAATCCATACACTGTATATATAAATGGACATATCTAGCTAAATAGGAAGTGAGCATTCTGGCTCCAATTCACTTTACATTGAAAAATTGTCACCCCTCTCTCTGTAACTGCTGCTGTCAGGTTTGTCATTTTGGTTTTAAACCAAAATATTAACCAATGAGCTTTATTCGACTGGAGGCAAACACCATGGGTGACGTCTCACTCACGTAGTCCACTTCTTTATATAATCTATAGTATGAACACACCCTTAGTTATGCCCTGGTCTAGATCTAGATTAGTGCTGTCTGAAAGCTGAATAACAAATTGATTTGGTGCCATTTTATCTTCACTTTAGACCTGGTTTAGACCTTTTGTATCTGGTTTAGCCCTGACTGTGATGACTTTGTTAATAAGCAATATAAACTTTTGTTCTAGATGAATAAAATACCGCTCTCTCTCTAGGGTGAAAAACTGATAGAAGAATCCCGCTCTAAGAAGCTGCAGCGTTCCACCAAACAACAAGTGGAAAATTTCAAGGGCCAACTGGAGAAGACCAAGATCAAGACAAAGGAAAACCTGGAAAAGACCCGACAAAAAACACGCGACAATTTGGAAAAAACAAAACAAACTTTGGAGAAAAAAATCAATAAAATCGGAACACGCATGACCCCCAACATGGAGCGCAGGGCCAAAATGAAGAGCTCCAAAGACAAGCTGAAGAAGTCCCTCACCCCAGACCATCCCATCAAGGCTCGGTCCAAAACCTCCGTCTACCGCGTGCCCCCCTTCACCTTCCACGTCAAGAAGATCCGAGAGGGCCAGGCGGAGGAGGAGGAGGTGGAGGAGAAGCAGACAGAGATGGTAGAGGTTCTGGAGAAAGATCTTCCGTCTGCAGCAGAGGAGAACGGCTTTGGGCTTGAGGCGGGGGCGGACGAGGAGCTGGTGCACCTGGACACTCCTGAGCTGGTGGAGGCGCTGTTGGAGGTGACGGAGGTGGTCACCGTGGAGCCAGGGCATCACAAGAATAAGTGAACTTCACATGAGAAGAAGCTTGAGTCACACGGACATGTTTCTAAGACATTCTAGATGTGTCACGAGCTTTAAATGACGACTTTTTCATTTATATTTGTAAACTTTAACTTTGCTTCTGAGTTGAATGTTAGGCACTGCAGAGCGCTTGGCTGAGGTGTTTTGGTTTGGCTGTTAGAGGCAAAGAGGTTATAACCTGCTTATGAGATATATGAGCGATTTATAGATGTCTCAAAGCTTTTTGACTAAATAGATAGATCTTAGTGAGTGAGCACAAGGTGCATAAACTGTTTTGATAATTCATTGTTGAACCAACAGGGTTTTTTAGACATTTTTAAAGCATCTTATTTTGAATGAGACTTTTATGTGGAAAGTCCAGACCCAGAGCTCTTTGGACCTGGGCCGACACCGGGGAGTCTCCGGACCGTCACCGGGATGTCACCGGGATGTCACCGGGATGTCACCGGGATGTCACTGGGATGTCACCGGGATGTCACTGGGATGTCACCGGGCCTAATCTGGGCCTAATCTGGACTGGATGAAGAGTGAGAGGCAGTGAAACACATGGACAAAGATGTTTTTGTCAAAAAGACTTTATACATGTGGGAATGATTGACATCTTTTTCATGTACTGTATTTGTATACTACAGCTTTTCTTCACAGTTGGATGCTTCATCTGTATTGCTAAAAGCTTGGCTGAAGTGCACAGGTTTAACTAATGCTAAAGGTGACAAGATTATGAGATGTTGATGAACGATCTACTTTGTTCTTCATAGACACGTCCCTAAACCACATTTGAACTGTGACTGGTTCTTAATACTAGTCCATTTGGTACAGTACACTACAGAACACGTATGACTTTTAAAATCAGGGATCTTATTTTGAAGGACACATTTACGTGGACAGTCCTGAGGGGGAGTGGGGCCAGGACTGAGGTGGTCAGGGTGGAGCTGCTCCGTCACAAGACGTGAGTGTTACATGTGATGGACAGAACAGAGAGAGACGCTGTTGTGATGGTTTGGCAATAACAATCAATAATACATAAATAAATCATAATTTACTCTTGAGGTGTTATGTTTGATGATCAAGAATGCTGGTTCTCATGAAGTAGGCCCCACGATATGTTATAAAAATATTAGTGCAAGTATTTTATTTTTATCTAGTTAGCACAACAGCACTTAAACATGGTCCATTATATGTAATAAGAGTACCATTAATTACTCAAATAGTGAACAAAGTTGTGGTCCAAAAATTACTCATGTAAGAGTAAAAAGTACTTGGGAAAAGTACTACCACTCAAATAAGAGTACGAGTTTGAACAACTTTTATTTTGAAGTTATTTAAATGGCAAAGACTAAACATAAAAATGCAAAATCTGGCATTGATAGACCACAAAAATGAAAAATAAAACAAAAACATTTGAATTTTAGAAGGAGCGGTACAAGGAACCCAAATTATATAAGTAACAGTGTGGGAAGAGTTGTTTCATGTGTACATAAAGTATTTACAAGTTCACTTTAGTCACATGGGGAAAAGTCTGAGTTTAGTCTTTGTTTGTAGGGCTTTGGTATTATTGTCGAACATCTTTGGACAGGTGGAAGTCGCCAAAGTTTGACCTAAAGGACGGTATCTCAGTTATCGCCAATTTTGTACTACTGCACTGTGATATATCTGAAATCATCTCTGCTACTACATTTGATCAGGCACCTTAATCTGAAGAAAACATTTATGCTTTAGAGTTACTGCTTAAAATTGGCGTGAGTGTTAGTTTTTTTTGTTTGATAATTGCTGTCAGCGAAACAATAGCCTTACATAATTACACATATATAGAGATAATGACTATTTCGGGCTAATATTTCAACATAATCCGATGGTAATACTGAATAGACTTGGTAGAGTGAAATGCTCACAGTCTATTCTAAAGAAAGATGGAAAAATTACGTTGAATACTTAGATTGGTACATATATTTTTCTACTCTGTTTTAAAGTGTACCAATGGGTGTGTTTGCTTTATATTTTTAGATTATAGATAGCATCTTTTCACACATTTTGTTCGCGGCTCACTGAGCAGCAGAGTGGTTAAAAAAGGCTCGGACCTCTGTGGGTGGAGTGTGCACGTCTTCCTTCTGTTGGAAACTAAGAATATGTTTGAATGACTGTCATATGTAAGTGTCAGAAAGTCATTTTCAAGCTTATGTCCGCGCCCAAATTAAAATCAATGAAACAGCTATGTCTATTTGGTTATTATATTATTTAAAATTAAAGTTCTGATGTATGGTGAACTCATAGACTGTATATGTGAATGGACATAGCTAACTTGCTAGCCGTCAGGTTCTAACTAGAAACTGAGCATGTGTGCGCTTTTGGCTACTTCGACTCTGGCTCCAATTCACTTTCTATTGAAAAACTTTTGCCCCTCGCTCTGTAACTGCTGCTGTCAGGCTCGTTATTTTGCTCTTAAAATGTTCGTATTAACCCGCTCTACATGATCCTGGTGTTTTTATGTCTCTATTTTGTCCATAAATCAGGATATGAACATTAATAACAGACGAATCAGGCGCCTTCTTTCCCCGAGGTCGCTCCCGTTAGCGTTAGCAACAGGCTTGATTGACAGTGTTGCTAAGTGTGCGCTCCCTGCTCCTTGCTTCCTTGCTCCCTGTGGCCAAAAAGGGGCGTTACCTTAAACGACCTGGCTTCTGATTGGCTCTTTTGTTGCTATGATACTTGGGGTCAAAATGTGGCTCCAAAAATAACCGCTCTAGCCTCAATTAGCTTCATTTGACTGGAGCCGAACGCTGTGGGTGACGTCGCACTCACTTAGTCCACTTCATATCATTGTGCCTGGAAAGTTCCACAGTACATTTGACTTATTTTGCATATTTTTTCAATGTGCATACGTTTCTATCGCTCAAAAGTATCTTCACTTCGCGGCACCTTGTCTCCACAGCGATAGATTCACCACTTAATGATGCTTCCTGCTTCTTCATAGTTTCAGACACATTGCTTCTTCCGGGCTTGCATAACGAACTGCTTAATCGCTATGGTGATGAAGGACCGTTGCCATAGCATAAAACCCGCAAATTCATTAATGTTTTCATCACTGCACCATACCATCGCATACATTTATTATAATTTCCTATTGTGATGAGAGCGAGTTTCACAATGAATCACCGTATCACACAATAAAAAACATCCTATACTTGAACGTCAGATCACCATAGCAACACAAATAAGCTCTATATTGAATGATAATGTTATAAAGAATTGTTTTTACTTTGAATTTTGGGTCTTAGGGCCCAGAAGTGAAACCTCTGTCTATTAATTTATATTAGAGGGGGCCCGTGTGAGGCTTCTTACCCCAGGGCCCCCAAATTTCTGTGGATGCACCTGCTTTAAAGTCACAGTATATGTTTCTGCACAGTATCTTTTTGTAATAGAGGACTATGCTATGTGTGAGTATATAAAAGCGCACTGCGTAACATTTCTGGTGCATAAAACATCTATTTTGCGTTGGTTTATTTAAAGGAGCACAATAGTAATAGTCACATTTTTACATAGGACTTTTCCACCTTCAAGGCTCTCAAAGCGCTTTACATCAAGTAACCACTCACACAGAGGTGGGTTAAGTGTCTTGCCCAATGACACAACGGCAGGATTCATCTGTGGGAGCTGGAATCGCACCGCCAACCTGTGGACCAGCAGATCTGACCGCTCAACCAACGATGTTTATGCCGAGAGCGGGATTCAAACCGGCAACCTTCAGATCATTGGACAAACGCTCGACCAACTGAGCTAGTGTTTCGCATATATACGTACCTTTTCTGGTTTTGGACTCTCTCGTCTCCATGGCGATGCTATTGCTTTCCACGGTATGACATTAAACACATCTGTCGAGCGTTTTTGATCAATTACGTCCATTTTTGTTGCTCGAAAATGTCCATGAAGATGAGCAGGTGGCTGTAAAAGCTACATAGCGCACCTTTAAATACTCCACCCTCGTAGCATCGCCTGCTTGTTACCATGGCGACGGATGGCTTATGTTTTCAGCTGCAGTTTCCATGTGACCTTGGGCCCAGACAGACACCGGGAGAACATCGAATCCCATTAAAAAAATCAATGAGGTGGAAATGGAATTAAACCGAGTGGCTCCTGTGAGAGAGAGAAGGAGGAGACGACAAAGTGTGGCTCCGTAACGAGATTAGGACGGACAAATCAAACCGTTAGCTCCTTAGCTGGACACATGCAGGTTTACACAAAATATCTGTTTCTCTTTATAACAGCGGTGAAAGAAGTTCTCCATTTTGTTTCTTAAAGGGCCCGGATTACGCTATTTTCTGTTCTAATGTTGTTTCCTCATCACAAACAGACCTGGAGTTGTAATTTTTTATCGTTCACACATGTTTAACACACAAACCCTGCAGATTTACACTGAGGACTTCCCCCCCCCAAGTAGAACAACGCTCTGTTCCACCTTGTGATGTCATCATGTGGTAATACAGGAAGTGCTCCACCGTGTTTTAAACTCCATACACCTTCACTAATATCAGAGGTAAAAAGTTACTCAAGTAAAAGTAAAAGCATCACATGAAAAAACTGACTTGAAAAGTATTAAATTACCTGTTTAAAAATGTACTTTAAGAGTAAAAAGTAAAAGTATTTCGTAAGTGTTCATTTGTTAAAGTATAAATGTCACGATATTGATTAAAAGTGAGACATATTTTGTTGAGCAGTAACGAGCCAATGAGTCAATTTCTTCTCATGAATTTTGTGTGTTCATTTTTGTTTCCTCAAAGCCAAAGCTTGAACTCGAAAACTTGAGTCAGGATGTTACCACGAACCACAAAATAACCCCTCACTTCATATGAAAAGTACTTTTTACTTTGCAGTCCAGTTCAAAAATGTCATGCAGTAGAAAGTACAGATACTGCTCTCAAATGTAGTGAAGTAAAAGTAAAAAGTATCCACTGTAAAATGTACTTACGTAAAGTCCAGATATCTAAAAATTCAACTTAAGTACAGCACTTTACTACTTGTACTTCGTTACAAAGATTATTTTTAAGAACGATTCAGGCTGTTTCCAGTTTATCTTTGAAACACAACATACGAAAACGGTTTAAAGAAAAGCTATGGAAATAAAGCGAGTATCCGTGCATGGAAATTACACAGAAACATCGTGAAAGAACACCTCCACAAAGGCACTGATACTATCTCGCAACAGGAATAATAGTGGTCAGACTGTGGAAACGCAGAAGTGGGGCCGGGCCAGCTGTGGTTGATGATTTTTGATGAATTTGTGATATGAAGATTAGTCAGTGGTTAGTATCTTGTTTTTCAGTTCACACGGTGGTATTGCAAACAGGAAAGATGTTTGGTGCCAGGTTAATGCCCCGGACTCACATGTAAGAACACACGACTTCTTCTTTTCAAACAACTCATTCTGGACTTTTTTTAACACCGAACACATTCATAAAACATCCCACAGCGCCTCCTTTTGACCCAAAGCAAGAACACATACTATTACAGAGCTATTACAATACTAGTTTCCACCTGTCGTCCCTGTACAGGCTGATGTTACGTAATTTTGTTTCATTCACTCATGACTCTGCCCACCATGTGACACTTTGTGATGTCATGAGGTGGTGGTTTTCAAGTTAATCTTTCAAGCTGCCTTTTACCATTAGTTCAGTAGAGATTGGAATTTCCAGGGCTGGAGTCATCAAAGTGATTCTGTGGGGTTTAAAAACACAGTGGAGCACTTCCTGTATTACCCCGTGACATCACAAGGTGGAACTGACTGTTAATATGCAGGTTTGTGTGTGAAACATGTGTGAATGAAACAAAACATGACTCCAGGTGTGTTTGTGATGAGGAAGCAAAAGTAAACCAGGACTGAGCCAGGACTAAACCAGGACTAAACCAGGACTGTACCAGGACTGAACCAGGACTGAACCAGGACTAAACCAGGACTGAACCAGGACTGAACCAGGACTAGACCAGGACTAAACCAGGACTGAACCAGGACTGAACCAGGACTGAACCAGGACTGAACCAGGACTGAGCCAGGACTAAAGCAGGACTAGACCAGGACTGAACCAGGACTAAACCAGGACTAAACCAGGACTAAACCAGGACTAAACCAGGACTAAACCAGCACTAGACCAGGACTGAACCAGGACTAAAGCAGGATTAGACCAGGACTAGACCAGGACTAAACCAGGACTAAAGCAGGACTGAACCAGGACTAAACCAGGACTAAACCAGGACTAAACCAGGACTAGACCAGGACTAAACCAGGACTAGACCAGGCCAAAGCAGGACTAAACCAGGACTAAACCAGGACTAAACCAGGACTAGACCAGGACTAAACCAGGACTAAACCAGGACTAGACCAGGCCAAAGCAGGACTAAACCAGGACTAAACCAGGACTAAACCAGGACTAAAGCAGGACTAAACCAGGACTAAAGCAGGACTAAACCAGGACTAAACCAGGACTAAACCAGGACTAAAGCAGGACTAAACCAGGACTAAACCAGGACTAAACCAGGACTAGACCAGGACTAAACCAGGACTAAACCAGGACTAAGCCAGGACTAAGCCAGGACTGAGTAGCACTAAAGCAGGACTAAACCAGGACTAAACCAGGACTAGACCAGGACTAGACCAGGACTAAACCAGGACTGAGCCAGGACTACAGCAGCACTAAACTAGGACTAAACCAGGACTAAAGTAGGACTAAACCAAAATGAAAACAGGACTAAACAAGGACCAAACGACTTGGCTAAAGGACTAAACATTATAACATTATAACACAGATCATAGATAGTGTACTATGAGCCCTGTTGAGAGTTCAAACAAACAAATACTGTAAAATAAAACCTTGTTATGTTTTATTTTGAGGTATAATTATACATATTGTCAATTTGGCTGCGGCTCATGATGTTTTAATATTTGATTATTATTATTATTATTATTATTACTATTACTATTATTATTATATAATAACTGGTAATTATACTGTTTCATTTCTGCGGGTTTCTTTCTAGGAATCAGTAAAGCAATAATGTGGCATTTTACATCACATGTTATTACCTCATCAAAAACACAATGAAGCCTGTATGTTCCGCATGACATCACAAGGTGGAACTGAGAGTTTGTTTCTGTTTGAGGGAAGAACTCAGCCTAAATCTGCAGAGTTTGTGTGTTAAACACGTGTGAATGAAACAAAACACACCTCCAAAGTAATATTGAGGGGATTTTGCACATCACATCCGCTGTTGCAGATGTGGTGGGCAGTTAAAGCCTAATGCTGTAGTTTTGTTGTTGAGCAAGACCAAAAGTCACTGACAGTTGAAAAAAATTCATAACACTTTTGTTTCTAAATATTTTTCTTTTATTTTCTCAGAGCATTTAGAACGACCCTTCCAACATTAATCTGAGCAAATACAGCACCGAGGATCAAACCCTCATTGTACAGTGGTACTTTGAGTCACATGGGTCAAATTCACAAACCCAGTGGTGTTACCGTCGACATTTTAATACCAGAGATGCCCCAAGTGTAAATGCCATTAAAGGAATAATAAGTGTTTTTCACAGACAGGGGGCAGTATGTGATCTCCACAGACCTGACTAGTCCCGATTTCTTCCTGTGGGGCGATCTTAAAGAAAAGGTGTTTGTGAATAAACCTCAGACAATAAATGACTTAAAATGTAATATCGAGGATCAAATAAGAGCCATAAGCCCAGAAATACTTTAAATGCTCTGTAAAGTGTGTTGGATCAGGCTGTTCAGAGACAAACCCAAAATGATGGACACTTAAAAAACATTATGTTTAAAAATTAGGTCATTTTTACTTCCCCTAGTTTAAGTCGTGATAAATTCAAGTGTAAGTGAACAATTATAACCATATATGTTGCCAAAAATCTCAGAAGGTTCAGTTTATCTACTGCTAAAATTTGGTGAGTATAACTTAAGAATTATAGGAGCTACTGAAGATTTAAAAGTGTCAGTGACTTTTGGGCCACCTGCACTTCTATTAAATCTTCTCTATTTCATCTGTCCGGAATCAAACTTAAAACTTTTTCCTTATTTACAATCTATTTTTTCATTAATACACTCGTCAGATCTGAGTATAATCCTGTGTGCGAGTTCACGTGCTGTCTAGTCATGTCAGGGGTGATAAAAAAAAAACCCCTTTTAAAGCATTTCCACCTTTGTGATAGACACGGAAACCACAAAACAAAATGACACTTGAACAGGATTTGAACTGTGTGGGTGTGCAGGTGTCTAAAATAACAGCCAACAGCATAGCCTCGAAACACAGTTAGCTTTCATGTTTTATTTTCTGCTTTTCCAAAGACGACCTACATAACTGAATATAAGCACAGGTCACACCCCCAGAGCGGCACGGATGTAAACATTCAATAAAGCTTTTCAGAAGGACAATAAAAAGCTTTAGTTCCACAAAATTCTACAAATAAAATATAAAATGTACATGGTGTCCACAAAGATATTGAATCAGACTTGTTCTCTTGTACTCAGTGGTTTCCAAAGTTTTTCCCTCATTTAATCCACTTTTATATGGGCTCCATCCTGGGACATTCTGTACTAAAATAAAGCTGTGCGTGAAATAAGGTTTTTAGAAATAAAATAAATTCTGAATAATTGTAAATCCATTGTAAATAGGTTACACTGTTGCCCCAGAACAGTCTCATCACAGGAAGAAGGTGACATCTGCAAAAGTTCATTTATACAAGCAGATAAGTAACACTGGACATGTTAGTGCCACATGAACCATCTCACAGTCTGAGGACCTCAGGGACCGGCCTCCTGCTGGTCCCAGAGTCAGGACTAAACCAGGACTAAAGCAGGACTAAACCAGGACTAAACATGGATTAAACCAGGACCAAACATGGACTAAACCAGGACTAAAGCAGGACTAAAGCAGGACTAAAGCAGGACTAAACCAGGACTAAACATGGACTAAACCAGGACTAAAGCAGGACAAAACATGGACTAAAGAAGGACTAAACCAGGACTTAACATGGACTAAACCAGGACTAAACATGGACTAAACCAGGACTAAACCAGGACCAAACCAGGACTAAACATGGACTAAACCAAGACTAAACCAGGACTAAACATGGACTAAAGCAGGACTAAACATGGACTAAACCAGGACCAAACATGGACTAAACATGGACTAAACATGGACCAAAGAAGGACTAAACCAGGACTAAACCACAACTAAACATGGACTAAACCAAGACTAAAGCAGGACTAATCCAGGACTAAAGCTGGACTAAAGCAAGACTAAACCAGGACTAAACCATGGATGGATGGATGGATGGATGGATGGTGCCAGGTCGCAGGGGCAGCAGTCTAAGCTGGGACACCCAGACTTCCCTCACCCCAGACACATCCTCCAGCTCCTCCGGTGGGACCCCAAGGCGTTTCCAGGCCAGCTGAGAGACATAGTCCCTCCAGCATGTCCTGGGTCTTCCACGGGGCCTCCTCCCAGTGGGACATGCCCGTAACATCTCCTGAGGGAGATATCCAAGTTTAGTGTCTTTCTTATTCTGTAAAGCACTTTGAATTACTTTGTGTACGGATTGTGCTGTACAAATAAACTTACCTTGTCTTGAAAAAGTCATTGGAGTCTTGCACTTAACTCTTTGCCAAATGTATTTTACAAAATCAACATATTATTCCATCTCTGCTTGATAAAACCCACTTCACATTATTGCAATTGCTAATATTTCTAGAAGATGGTAAAAAAAACAAAAACATAGAAAACTAATTTGAAATAGTTTGGATGCAATGAATGAGAGATTTTAGTTTTATTTATAGGTTTTTACTATATAATCTCCAATAATACTCATAAAGAAAACTGCAGCCTGGCCTTACATATACACATGTTGTTATTAGGCTGTTATTCTTCTTATTTGCATCGCATTTACACATATTGTTAGACTGTTCTTCTTATTTGCATTCAGAGTAAAGGCCTATAACCAATTAGTTCACTTTATTCTACTAATAATTTGTGTATCACTGCCACCTTTAGGCTAATTATATTTATTTATGTTCTCATTTTCATACTATTAAAATTCCGCAGGGTTTTCCACCTCTCGTGTTAGGAGGGGCTGTATTGTATCGGACAGAACAGCCAGTCTTCGCCTTATTACACTGACGCTGACGTAACTACTGCCAGTAATTCAGATGACTTCCAGGCTGGCCGTTCCTCCTAACCATATCTCCCCCCTCCGCTACGTACAGCGTCAACCGTTCAACTGTACTTTCCAGCCGCGGGAGTACAGTACAGCGAGAACAGCGCGGTTGGGGCTAGCACGTAAACACGACGCATGCAACCAACCTTACGCACAAGTCCCGCCTACTTGACTTACGTTCTCAATTTTGATTGGTTCTCTCGACGTGTTTGAATTTCTATTGGCTGCTGGGGATGTCAATAAACGTTTTTTCAAGAGGTTGTGTGACCGACAAACCCTGTGCTGTAGAAGAGGGAGAGGGACCGTGTCGTGAACGGTAGTGTACGTAGCGGTTAAGTGTGTATTTCTTGCTAACAAGTGAACGAAACGCGTATAAGTACTTCAAATAACGAGTTTGTATCGACTTTTATCGGTTTGGGAGAAAATTGAGCTGAAGACGTGAGCTCTGCATTCGTTTTGCTAAACTTTCCCAAGAATTTCACGAATCAGGTAAGAATAGCCAGTAATATTTTGCACATTGAGTTGTATAGACTTAAAAATGACACATATTTCTCAGTTAATCTGCTTGTTCTGCCACATTTCACACGTCTGCACCTTAAATCCTAATGAGTTATTTATGTAGGGACCCTTTTGAACCCACGTTGTTACGCAATTTATTGAAGTAATGCGGCATTTGCAGTATTTGCATATTGGTGCATGCATAGATCACAGTTACATCTGTCTATTACACTTCATAAACCAGCAAACAGTCCAACTACAAGACAATAGATCAATACGAATAGACCAATAGTGTTAAAAGTATAGGAATCTGCAGGTATATTAAGTTTCTATTGACCAATGCAATGAGGAGGGACCACCAAGCACCCACCCAGCTAATACACAGTAATACATGAGGTACTGTGGACAATATGCAATTGTAATATTGCTTACTTTCTTGCAAAGGTGTAAAACATTCTGCTCTCCATGCAGCAGTGGCCATATATCACACTAAGGGAAAATAACACCTCTGTTCTGGTCATTTTGGTTGAAGTTACATCCCTTATTGTGTGACCCTGACTCTGGGTATTAGTAAGTAATATTACATTCAAAATCTGCCTCTGCGCCTGTGTTCTCTGTTCTTCATGCAACAGAAACTGACAGTAGCTTATATTAAATGTCTTACATCTGTAGACCAATTCATCTTCTACTGACCAATGCACAGGCTAGTTCAGCGTCAGTGTCATGTCATCACACTGTCCTACTTGCATCGTCCTTACACCTATAGAGACAGCCAGCAGTCCAACTCATTCACAAAAAGCCTGAGTTAAAATGTTCATACGGAATCTGTAGGGTTAATCATTTTCCATTGACCACTGCATAGTTCAGGCAACAGTAGTTCACTAGGTAGAGCGTTTTCAGTGGTTCAAATCCCACTCTCGACATAAACACCATTGGTAGAGCAGGTGTAAATTCCAGCTTCCACAAATGAATACTTTTGTTGTGTCTTTAGGCATGACACTTAACCCACCTCGCCCACAGTGTCTGCATACACTGGTGTATGAATGTAACATTATGTGAAAGACCTGCTGCCTTGAAGTTGGAAAAGCGCTATATAAAAATGTGACCTTTTACCATTTATTGGGCCTACACTTGGTTTTGGTTGATTCATCTGTAAACTGCAAGTCGTTATTACCCAGAGGAAGGCGTGATCACTTATCAGGGGTATAGAAAAGACCACAGCAGTTTAACTAATGTGCAGAAACACATGTACATAGCCTATAAATGTTAAATTTGATTGTGTAATACAGAAATACACTTCAGCTACCCTTTTTCCAATCACCAAAGCATATAAAACTAGGCCACACAAGTCGTGTTGTTATGTTGACCTACTGGTATGGTTCCTGTGCCTGTGATGACTCTTGTCTAATTAATGTTGTCTAAAGGAACAAGTTTGTGTAGAGCTATTGTATGAAATCTAAGTGAAGTTAATAGTTGTTGATACTCCTATTGTTACACCCATCCTCCCTGTAGCTGCAGAACATGTCTGACTCCTGGCACTGGAATATCCACCGTGAACTATAACGCTATGCTACTTAAAGGGCTCATATTATGCAATTCTCTAAAATCTGTGTTTTAATCTTGTTTCCTCTTCAAAACGTACCTGAAGTTGCGTTTGGTTTCATTCACACATGATTAAAACACAAACCCTGCATAATTAGACTGATTCTCTCACTTTGTGATGTCATGTGGTGATACAGGAAGTGCTCCACTGTGTTTTTAAACTCCATACACCTTCATTAGTAGCACTGGGATCATTTCCACTCTGGAATCGACAATTTGTACTGAACAAACTGTAAAATGTAGCTGTTAACTTAAAAACTACCACTGCATGACATCACAAGGTGGAACAGAGGGTTTTGAGGTTTGGCTCATTAATCCAGGAGGTCAAAAATGTGTGATTGAAACAAAACACAACTCTGGGTATGTTTTTGATGTCTCTCGTCAAAGTAAATGAGTCAGGGCTTTCATGTCGTGATTTTATCTGTTGACTCTGGCTCGTGTCACGCTGTGTTTTTATGCAGAGCTGCACATGGTCAAGGAAACAGGAAATTGAGCTTGAGTTTAATTAAGGGCATGTTTCAGGCTGACAATTCTCACAGATAGAAGAAATAAATTATGCTTTTAGCTAGTTGTAGGCCTATCCAATGTAATCTATGTCCATAACTACCTATGCAAAAACTGCTAAGCTACAACCAGGGCTAGTTTTTCATTCAATATCTTCTGTTAAAGGGATCTTGTTGACTAATTTTAAGATATATTACCTTTCATTCTTACTTACTTAAGCAGATACTTTGCCATTAAAACATGCTCAAAAGATAGACCTAAAAAGCATTTACAATCCTACGAGAACACTCAAATTTATTATGTTAAAATGATTATGAGTATATATATTTCTAGTATAATACATTGGCTCTTCTGATTATATATACATGTATAGGTCTAAATAATTAAAAGTTTGTTGGCTTTTTTGGTTTTGTCGGTTTAGCGCAGCAATCACCAAGTAAAGTAATCGTCATCCTCAAGTGAACTATGAGCACACAAAATATTCACAAGTTTAAAGTGTCAGTTGGTCAGGAAATCATCAAATTTTAAAGTGCGAAGTAAATATAGACCATAAACGATAATATTGAAACCAAGTCAGAAAGCAGAATTATCACCAAAAACTATTCTTAATGTACAATATTGTTAAAAAATATGAGCTGCAACACTTCAGTAGGTAGTTTGTATCTATAATGGGTCATAGAAGTTCATAATAATACAGAAAAATAACCAAAAATTGTGCAAAAAAAAAAGTAAACATGGTAAATATTGACTGTTCCATTTGTTATATAATGAATGATAAATATATAGTAATTATCATGACAGGCCTAGGTGTCAGTAATCAAACAAACAAAGCAAAAAAACATAAAATTGTAAAAATAAATTTTTTGCTGTGTTGTCGTTCTGAAACAGGGACATTTTGCTCCTAGAAGTCGATGACACAGAGTGGTGTCTCATTGCAGAAGTATTACTCCTCGTGTGACATAAACAATACTATTCTGGTCACAGTCATTTAAAGCGGCTTCGTTTGTTGTAACTTCAATTATTTCCCATAATAATTGGTTATGAAGTCCTCGGAGGAAGTAGTTTTCCAAAATAAAGATGGCCGCCACACAGTATTTTACAGTAAGTCCAACCCTTTGACTCGGATACAAAGCATACCTGACAGCAGTGGCTGACGTATTATATAACTGAGAGATAACAGCAGAACTTTTAAAGCAACAAAAGGATTTACAAGATTAGTGTGATACAAGGTTAGTCTTTTGAAATCAGAAGTCAACACAGGCTAAAGTTTTAAATGTTTTTTTCTGTAAATTTTGCCTGGATAAACATAATTTTTTGGTGAAAGTTTTAGTATGACTCTAAAAGTAGTATATTGAAATTCAGTGTACTACAACAGTATGTGAATACACTGTCTCATACCCAGGCCAACACTGTAAGTAAGAATTTGTCGTTGTTGATGTTTTGCCAGGTTAAAATAATAGTAAAAAATATATAAAAATTAAAATTAATACATTTAACATTAGTTAAAAACAAAAAAACAAAAAAAAATCCCCAAAAATACAGTTTATGTAGCTGTACCGTTAGTTTAATTTAATCCATAAATGTGAAATTTGCCAGAAAATTGCAGAAATACGACATTATACCTCTTTTTAAGCAACTCTTTGCAGCCTTTGAGACCCTTTCCAAACTATTTACCGATATTCAAATTTGCCATATCGTCAATACAAGGTTTATATTTTCGATAACTCCTTGTACCTCCTCTACCTTATACTTTTCTTATAATTTTTTTACATATTGCTACTGTGATTATAGACCTATTGTTACTCCCTCCTCTCACATTTAGCTTGTCATGTTTAAACAGCAGAGCATCAGGACAGCGGCTAATGATGCTAACATACGCTGTCTCCGATCTATATCTTTACTGCATTGACTTTATGGGAGTTCTGCTAGTATCAGGTTTCTTTATGTAACAACAATAGTGGAACAGCTGGAGGGAGGGTGGGTAATCCTATGGGAGAGCTGACTTCCTGGGTACATAGGCTACCACTAAAAACATGAGTATTTCCTGTATGAATTGTCTTAATAATGGAATTGATGGCTCGTTTAAAACTATGCTAATAATGAAATACTTTTATGTCAGTGGTCAGTCCAAAACTAAAAAAAAGTGCAGAAATTGGGCTTAAAATGTCTTGGTTGAGGTTTAAACAGCCAATATACACATTTATCTGTTCATTTTATTTTTAATCAGCACTTTTTCCAGCCCCTTTTTAATATTACATACCCGATTGTTGTCACGGCAACGTATTTTGAAGTGCGATATATTGCTGAAGTAAGTATAGACGATAAACGATAATATGTAAACTCATTTATGCCTCCGACACAATCACTTTAAACCAAGATTACCCCCAAAAAACAACTCTAAATGTATAAAATATTTAAAAACACAAACTGCAATACATACTTAAGGTCTCAGTTTGTGTCTATAATAAGCCATAGAAGTTATTTTTTTATGCTAACAATAACTAGCACACCAACACGCACATCCTGATTCTCGGAAAAGAAAACTTTATAATTAGATGCAGACAGTAAACAGCTGACGATGTGGCTGGAGTAAGGCAGATGTTGCTCAAAAACATGGGATAATCTGTGAAGTTAGCTGTGTGAAAATGAGAATAGAATTAAAATATCACCAGATTGTCTGAAACACATGCAAAGCATGTGCTTCATATGACTAACCGTTTTGACTATCTTGACAGAACATTTTTGGACCTTTTTCACTGAAAGAGGAACCAGATCTTTTTTTCTGGGTTCTGTGAAGTCACCTTATCTACTTTCATGAGACTAAAAAATACTAACCTCATTACTTCAGTGAGTTTGCTGGATTTTTTTCTCTAAATCAAAAGTTAAATAAAAAGACAACGTGATGGTCTGGGAATTTGATTATTGGCTTTTGGGAAACTGTTAAAGTCTTATGAAGAAATGTAACCAAACCTGGATCAACGAGTCCAGTAACTTAACTCAGCTATTCTGCAAAATGGACTTTTCAGAGCTTTTAACCAGGTTGTGGTTGGTTCTTCTTCATTTACCGTTTCGAACTTTTATTTGGAGTGATTTGTGCATGTTTGAGCAATCTTTAATCACTTATTTTAGAGACACCACATCGGCGATCAAACATTACATCATCAGTAGGGCAAAACTAACCTGTCTAAACCAGGTTCACGTCCCCTAATAGTGGGTGAACAATCCAGCGCTTGGTGAATTCTGCTACTGGTACAATTTGACATCTTCTACAGTTTTGGCTTTCTTTTATCTTACCTCCTTATGTAATGTATATTTTATGTGGGTGTTATGTAGTTTTCATTGACTGTGTGTATAAATGGACACTCCCGCTGTTACGTACTTACTTCATTCTCCAATTTCATTTTCTTAATCAGTGATACTCGTAGGATTCAGCAGTGTCTCGTAGTCATTTTGGTACAAATGAAAAAAAATCTGCTACTCGCTAGTGTGATGTGCAGCTGTCCATAGGGGGCGCCAAAAGCTACATGACACTTTGTTATGACGTTTATGGCGACGTTCCATTCAGCACCACAGTTTGCCAACGTGGAAGTCAGGGGACGTGTTTCTTTTATTAACTCATTTTAGGTGATTATTGCAATTTAAAATATGCAAATTATAACATAACTATAGAGCAGACACAAGCACAATATGTTTGATTTAAAAGTTGGTAGTTTGATGCCAGCTGCTGTCTGTCCACATCACTGCTGTTGTGTTCTTGGGCATCCACCTGTCTGAATGTGTACAACGAGGCCTCTTGCAATCTGCTCCAACAGACTACTACTTAAAGACGCCCTGTGTAACTTTTCCGATGGAGAATCTGCTTGTTTCCATGGAATGTTGAAATGTTCTGCAGTATAGCTAAAAAACGTATCTGTCATAACGGATAACGGCTGACGGGACAACAGAGACAGAACTCAGGGAACAGTTTAATAATGTTTATTAACAGTTTTTAAATGTGCAAATGAAGGTAGATGAGATAATTGAGAGCGGGGTTGTTTGCAGTAGTCCAGGAGTAGATCGTGGGCAGCGGGGTCAGAGGGTGTGAGGTTTGTATTGGTCGTGGAGAGCAGGGTTGGAGACAGAGGAGCTGAGCGGGTTCAGGGAGCGAGATCTGACAAGGAGCTAAGAAAAGAGCAGCAAATGCAAAAACAAGAGACTTAACCGGGGCGTCAGATGCGTCGAGATCACATTCAAAGTCTATGGTGGTCGCCAAGCGTCACCACCATAGACCATAGGCTGCGAATCTGGCGTCAGCGCGGCACGTCTTGAATATCCAGGTATCTACGCGTCCAGACGCCCAAGCGTCCAAGCGCCGAACGCCCCAAAAGTTCAACCAAGTTGAACTTCTTTATTTTCTCAACATGGTCTGTCATTGTGCACAAAAGGAGCAGGAAAACACTCAACGCTCTAGACTCGCTCTCTGGACATGCGTCTTGGACGCGCATCCAAAGCGTCTGCCCTCAAATGCACACGCGTCCAAATAGAGGTGTCCCAGCATCGGATTTTGAGTGTCAACCAGTCAGCTTTAGCCAAGCAGAGCTTGATTACCAGACGAGTTGCAGGTGTGCTGAGTGTCAGGTCTCTGCCCAGCTCCAGGCTTTGTCCTCCCCAGGGGAAACAGCACAAAACACGAGGCAGACTGGGACTGGATTAGTTGCAGGTGTGCACGGGAGGAGTTGCCAGAGTCTCGCGCCCAGCTCCAGGCTCTGACACAGAAGGGAGGGGGAAACAGCACAAATGATGTCTGTAAAAAGTACTAAGGTAGAAGAAAACAGCATTTATATTGTCATAAAATGCTGCCAACAATATTTTTTGGGCTCATTATTTGTCATGTGCACATTTTCTTTTGCGCGAATCTGGCGTCAGCGTGGCACGTCTTGAATATTTTTTGTCATTATTTTTCATGTGCACATTTTCTTTACAATACTGGAGAGATTTTTGTTATTTGAGTTGTAATACAATATGATTTGACCTGTAGGGAGTTGAATAAGTCACTTTTATGGCTAATTATTGCTTCATTTTTTTATATATTTGCTATATTTAATGAGACTGCTTTTGAGTTATTGTGTCAGTGGCAAAAAATTGTTATGTTACATTACAATACAATAATACATTTATCGTGATATTTCTTTGTAGCGGTTTACCATTTTACCATGCTTCAAAGTGTGTTTTATCAAAACAGGCCTTCAGTGTTTTCTACAAGTTTATACTAAGACTATGGTGGCATAAGCAAGCCATATTTTAATCATTTATTTAATACAAATTTGGTGTATAAATGTCACAAAAACCCAGATTAAAATGTGTACTTCTATATGTTTATGATAACACTGCCAACATAAAGTATAATATATTTTTTCCTTTTTTTTTGGCAGCTAGTTTTTACGACTATGGGCGTGAAAATTAGACTCCAGACTATGTAGACTATGACCAGTTTGTGTCTACAATGAGTCATAGAAGTTCACAATTCCACTTTGTACAGCTTAAGTCTTATCATAGCACAGAAAAATAACCAAAGTCCTAAAGAAAAAGTGCCTATGGTAAATATGGACCCCCAAAAATTATAGTTCCATCTGTTATGCATTGAATGATTGATACAGTAATTATCATGACATGTCCTTATTTGACTGATCTGTTTTTTTCACATGTGAGAAAGCTGTGAAGGTCGTCCCATAGCTAGGGCATTGTGCTACAGTTGAAGCTACATGTAAAAAGTTCCTTATCTTCTCGGAGGGTTCACAATTCAATCTCTGTTCCTGGAAACTGAAAGCGACGCCTTTTTATGTCAGCTACATTTTTGACTCACCTCGTGTGAAATATGGCCTACTTCTCACTGGGGGCTCAGATTAAAGCGCTGTACCTGATTTATACTGTCTTAGGAAAAAAATGAAGAACATTTACAGTGACCCAGAGTTATTCCACACCATTGTGCACAATCTAATTATTCACCACAATGAGTTTATAAGTTTATAAGCACTTTCCACAGAGGGCAGGGCGGAGTTGGGTGCGCTCTATGGGTCCTGTGTGCGCTCTATGGGTCCTGTGTGCGCTCTATGGGTCCTGTGTGCGCTCTATGGGTCCTCTTTATTTGAGGGAGTTACTGCAGGCCTATACTCTAAAGCCCAGAGCCCTGAGGTCAGCTGATCAGCTCGTGCTGCTGTGCCCAAAGCCAGGCTCAAGACCAGAGGCGACAGAGCCTTTTCTGTGGCGGTGCTCAGACTATGGAACAGCGCCCTCTGCCTGTCAGATCCTCTCAGTCTTTAACATAATTTAAGACTAGACTGAAAACCCACCTCTTCTCCCTGGCATTTAACACTAGGTAGCTTGGTTTGGTGTTTGTACCTTACCTATATATCATGTTATTGGTATATTTGTTTTTTTTTGTTGACTTATATGTGAAGCACTCTGGTCAGCTGGAGTTGTTTTAAATTTCAACTTGAATTGAATGGTAATGCTAACCAGAACTGGCATGCTAAACAATTCCCGAATCTCGGACAATAAAACTTTATAATTAGATCCAGACAGCTTCTGCGTGTAATTCCACTTGAATCTCAGCATGTTGGAATGTTTGTGATTCTTGTGTTAGTTTATTAGTTGATATTTCACTCTTTCCTCAAATGTTATTGCTCTTGGAAGAGTTTATTAAAGAGAGTACTTTGTGAACTGAAATGTTGATTTTAAAACAGGCGTTATACTGTGAAATAGACTGGTTACTACTACAAGTCACCACAATTACATGTTTAACTGGAGCTGGTGAGTCTTTTTTAGTAATATTATATTTATTCTATAAGTAGCTAGTACACCCCTTCAAGGCAATGTAACTGTATCCTGACGTTATCTAACAAAGTACAACAGCGACAAGTCCTATTTTCCACATTTCATAAAAAAAAAAAACTATGGAAATGGATACTCCCCTGTCTGATCCGTGTGTTGTCTACAGCCCCGTAACAAGTAAGATGAGAGCCTGAATTTAACTATAACTACGAAGACATCACATAAAAGGATATTATACCCTGCTTTGTTATGTCATAGCATTATTGTAGTCTGGCAAAAGAATCCCCAAGGTTCACAAGCGTCGAACACATGATAGTTTGTAAAGACAGACAGATGTACTTTATTGAACGGTGATAAAGCCCCAGCAGAGGTCGTTTAGTTTGTTTAGTTTGGGACACACATTAGACTAAATGGCATCAGCTACATTAAGCAATCTTTGCTTTAGTTCACGCTACACAAAATGTAAACGTTGCTCCAGATACAGGGTTGTAGCGAAACAGGGCTGTGAATGTGAAATGTGAAACTGTTTTGCAGCCATAGTATGTAAATTTTGGCAAAAAATGACTAAAATAAAACATATCTTTTCATCGTAGACATTTTTATTGGACTGAAAAACCTAGAAAAACATAGCTTGGTTTGAGTGGGCTTGTGTCTCCACAAACCTGAGCCTTATTTGGCCTCTTCCTGCTTGTTTCCATGGAAATGTTGATCTAAAATGGACATAGCTAACCTGCTAATCACTGCGTTCCAAATAGGGAGTGATCATGGGCACCCTTCCAGCTCCATCGACTCTGGCTCCAATTCACTTTACATCAGAAAACTGTGGCCCCTTTCTCTGTAACTTCTGCTGTCAGACTCATCATTTTGGTCTTAAACTGTTCGTATTAACCCGCTCTACATTAATAACAGACAAATCAAGCCCCTTCTTTCCCCCGAGATCACTCCCGCTAGCGTTAGCAGAGCTTCATTTGACCGGAGCTGAACTCTATGGGTAACGTCACACTCGCTTAGTCCTTTTCTTTATACGGTCTATGTTCCCATGGCTGTAATATTTCACAGGGTTGTGTCCACCATATATCATGGTTGGTTTTCCACACAGAGTGATGTGGAGATGTGGAGACACAGGTGGAGTCGCTGGACGCTTCAAACACCCTGAAAACGCATGTTCCAGGGACTTGCAAAGACTTTTAATAATTTCTTTTGCCTTTCTGGCCTACCACTGCACAGTCTAGTGCATTTTGAAAATGACATTGGATTTACCGAGATGGCCTCCCTTGCTGCCAGACGCAGCGCTGACATAGAAGAACTGGATTAATTAGGCCAAAAGAAAGTCTGCGTTTTAATTGGTTGTTGTTGGAGTAGTTGATATTTCAGTGTGATTTCAACAGTTCTGTTTCCCTGGAAAGCCCTGGAGGAAGCCTGTAGTTCTTGGTGGTTTCGTAAACCCCAGCCCAGAGTTCATATTTTATCGACCTAGATATTTTCTTGCAACTGTATTTTCTTCTGAAACAGGAAGTAACTGTGAAAGCAGAATAATGTGTCATCATTTCAAGGTGCATTTTGGGAATTTTGTTTTCTAAAACTGCACACGTGTAGTTTCAGGCGTTTTGTGACAGAACAGAAAGTACTGAGCCATATTTTTTGTGCTAAATTGGGCAGGAGCATTCTTGTGTTTTCTTATGTTACTTCATATATCAGGGTGAGGAAACAACATTTTTTTGTCCCTGTTAAAGGCACTGTACCTGATTTTTACTAAAAATATGAGAAACAGAAGTAGTTCATTTGCATGAATGTGTATGTTAAATGTCTAAGCAGTGCCACAATGCAGCAAGACAAATTTTGGAAATCAGCTGAAAGAAATACATATCGACTGTTTATTTATTTTAATCCATAAATTATCCTGTTGATGATGCATTACTGACCCTCTGATCCATAACCTGTACCTGTTTGTGTGCAGGTGAGTGGACTCGGTCGTCATGGCGCAGTGGAACCAGTTGCAGCAGTTGGAGACTCGGTACCTGGAGCAGCTGTATCACCTGTACAGTGACAGTTTTCCAATGGAGCTACGGCAGTTCCTCGCTCCATGGATCGAAAGCCAGGACTGGTCAGTACTGTGGGAATTATTTTTAACCTATTCTGTTTAGATTTAAAGCTGAAACATAAAAAACAAACCTGGAGTTGTGTTTTGTTTCATTCACACATGTTTGAGTATCACTTTATTATTAGTCTGTTTACATGTCCAAAGCTCAAAATGCTCTGTTCCACCTTGTGATGTCATGTATTGGTGGTTTAAGTGAACAGCTCCTTTTACCTTTAGCTCAGTAGAGACTGGCAATTCCAGAGCTGAATTTATCCAAATTCTTGTGAAGGTGTATGAAGTTTAAAAACACAGTGGAGCACTTCCTGTATTACCATGACATCACAAGGTGGAACAGGGTGTTTTCTGGTTGAACTCAGCGTAAATATGCAGGATTTGTGTGTTAAACGTGTGAATAAAACAAAACACAACTCCAGGTCTGTTTGTGATGAGGAAACAACATTAGAACATAGATCAGAAAACAGTGTAATATACAAATGTCCCAACGACAAAATCACAAGGTGTAGGATTTTTATTTGAACAGGGCAAAAATTAAAGGTGTACCACGATCTTTTGGTGGGGGTCTGTTACCTTGTCTCCGTGTAGATCAGGGCTGTCCAAACTACGGCCCAGCGGCCAAATGCGGCCCTCAGACCAATTTTTGTTGGCCCTCATGCCTCCTCCTAAACTGGCCCAATTGATCAGGAAGTATTTTTTACTGCAAATTGAAGAGATTCTACCTCTATAACCTGAATAGCATCACATTGCATTGTGACACAAACCTAAAAATAATCTTCAGAGTCTTATTAAAAGTACAATGTCTCTGTCAAACCTGTCAACACCTTTAAGCACGCACAATTTGGGAGTGTTTATACAAATTATCCTAAACACAAGATAAATTTCAAAATAAACTGGATGTAAATGTCTCTCGGCCTGGGAACAGCTTGGGATCCCATTGATGGAGTTGGAGGAAATGTCTGGGGTGAGGGAAGCCTGGAAGTCCCTGGTTAGACCCAGCCCTGGATAAGCAGAAGTAAATGGATGGATGGGATGTCTCAACTTAAAATGGCTGAAGCTCATTTATTACCCGTCATATGCCAGAGATTGTATGAGCTTTTAACCCACCACCACAATGCAAACACACAAACAGTACATTAAAATCGACTGTCTATGGACCCATGTCTACTGTAAAGTCATTTTAGCTCAGTATTGTAATGTAACTGGTGGTTATATAATGTGATGACATCACAGTCTCAGATGGGGGCGCAAGAGCCAGCTTTCTCCTATTGATCACATTGTACTTTGCCATGAAATAGCTCAATAAAATTCACAAAAGTGGAACTTGATCATTTCCTATAGCGATTAGACCCATTAACTTATTGAATTACAGCAAAGAAAGGCATTTTAACAATACTCATTTTAGCTGAGCCCCATCTGTATTAAATAGCATTGATTTAGAATAGCAATACATAGCAGATTTTCCTATTGATTGACAATGTACTTTGCCATGAAATATTTAAAAGGTAAGTTCGTAAAAGTTGAGCCTGATCATTTTTATTTTTGACTAGACCCTCTGACAAAAGTCTGACGTTTAACAATATTAATTTTTGCTACCTCCAACTGTATCAAATGTTATAGCTCTATCCATCGTCATTCGGGTGGCATTATTTTGCATGGAGCTGCTGATTTTGACAGCAAATCAGTTCTATAGGATTACAGAGCTAGAGAATCGGAGCAGTGTTGACTCGTTGGTCACATGAACATAGAACATTTTACACAAATCAACCAACTTTATATCAGATTTTAGCTGTGTAACTTTTCTTGAGTTCTCCATTGAAATGAATGGGATTCCCACTTAACTTGAAGTGCCGCCACGAAGAGGCAAAAATGGGCAGGGCCGAATAAGGTCAATTGGTGGTTTTCAGATTATAGAATGTGATAATGTTATACTCCCAGATGGGGGCGCAAGAGACAGTTTTTCCTATTGATTACATTGTACTTTGCCATGAAATTTCCAAAAAAAGTTGTTGAACCTGATCATTTCTATTCATTCTATTTATCTATATTAAACATTATTGGCCTGTAGAATGTTGTGATGTCATTTGAAATCCAGCAATAGCCAAAAAGCATAATATGAACCCCTTTTCTATATTATATTTACATATTTCTAACCCTAACCCTCCCTGGTTTGTTTTCCCAGGGCTTATGCTGCTAACAAAGAGTCCCATGCCACCCTGGTCTTCCATAACCTCCTGGGTGAGATCGATCAGCAGTACAGCCGCTTCCTGCAGGAGAATAACGTTTTATATCAACACAACCTGCGCCGCATCAAACAGCACCTCCAGAGCAAGTACCTGGAAAAGCCCATGGAGATCGCCCGGATCGTGGCCCGCTGCCTGTGGGAGGAGCAACGGCTGCTGCAGACCGCCACCACCGCCACACAGGTAACAGAGAAAGACGTGATGTTTAATGAATTCTTTATTAAAGCGCCCATGTTACACTATTCTCTGATTTATGTTCTAATGTTGTTCCCTCATCATAAACACAAACCCTGCGTATTTAGCCTCAGTTCTTCTCTCAAACTGAAAACACTCTGTTGCACCTTGTGATGTCATGAGGTAATACAGGAAGTGCTCCACTGTGCTTTTAAACTCCATACACCTTCACTAGAATCATTTAGGATCATTTCAGCCCTGGAATTGCGAATCTGGACTCAACTAAAGGTTAAAAGGAGCTGTTCACATGAAAACTACTACATGACATCACAAGGTGGAACGAAGCATTTTGAGCTTTGGGGATGTAGACAGACTAGTAATGCAGGATTACTCAAGCATGTGTGAATCAACATTTACGTAATATAGGACGTTTAAAGACATAGTTTGCGTATTTCAGTTATTTATTTATATTTCAACAGTGCAATACATAGATCCTTGTATATATTCTGTTCATTGTAAACTGCAGTATTGGCGTAAAACAGCTTAATAATAGAAATGAGAAAATACTGTACATTCCTGGACCCTGTGTATGACCTGGAGTAGGGGTGGGACATATGCCAAAAAATAATAATTTTCACTATTTTCTTTGAGTCAGAGCTTGATTTGATTTTAATTCAAAAGAGAGTGGGGAAAACTCTTTCTTTTGAGTATTCAGGAGAAAATTTGTGAGTTTTACCAAAACAGAAGAACAGAAATTTGATCATGATAGATTTTTATCACCTATAGCACATAATGCCAGAATAATGCAACAGGGATTTTTAGACAATTTTTCATTACTTTCTTCAACGTTAGTATCTATGTTTACATACATGTTATTACTATCGGGTACCATTGCCTTTAAACAAATAGAAATCACTTTGGTAAACTGAATTGACCTAAAACAGGATGAGTTTAGTCTGATTTCAAGTCAGACAGACATGATGATGAGATGTCTTTTTATATAGTGTATGTTAACTTCTGGTTTCAACTGTAAGTTCATTTAAAACATTTAAAAAGGAGCAGGTGTGAGTATAAATGTTCATCACCAGATTATGAAATTGTTTTTGTGGCACCAAAGTATCTAGTATTTTTCATGTCCTTGAAATATATTCCATTTTGGGGAAGTAAAACAGCCAAAACCCTTTTTTTCTACCCACAACAAGGAACAATCCAAAGCTAAAGAGATACATATACATACTGTTTTCAAAGACTAAACCTGTGATTAAACTGGCCTTACACCAGAAAAAAACCCTTAAAGAAAAGTTTCATTTCTGGTGAAACTGCAACACAAATATGACTAAACAGTTCCCAAACACAGGGCTACAAAGACAGCAAGAATATTACATAACTTAAAACATAAAGACATCATCATTTATTTATTTATTATGAATTATGTTAAAGTCTCGACTCGTTCTTTGGATCTTGCCCACCCCTAATAATGACTGTATTGTTCAGTATAATATAAACGGAACAATCAATTTTTGGGTGTCAGTATTTATGCGTGATTGTTTTTTTTTTGTAGTGGTGGGACATCTTTGGTTATTTTTTCTGCAAGATGACCAGATTTGAGCTGTAGAAGCTTGCATTATGAACTAAAGTTACACAAACTAATTACTAATTACTAATTACTTTTTTGTGAATATTTCTGCCTTATGGTTTGGGGTCAGTATTATTGTTTATTGTTATATATTATATAGTTACTTCAGAAATATATCGCCCTTTAAAAAAATGTATTATCTGACCTGACCGACCTACTGTTTTCACCTACTCCCTGTCTCCCCCGTCATTCCTGTTGAAACTGACACATAAACATGACTTCACAGGATTAGGCAAGGCAAGTTTATTTGTACTGCACAATTCATACACAAAGTCATTCAAAGTGCTTTACAGAATAAGAAATACATCATAAAATCATAAGACAACAAATCAAAACATAAATAATCATCATAAAATGAACATTAAAAAAGAAAAGAATAAAAACATATGCACAGCTGAACAGAACTCTCTGAGCCTGGATTTAAACATTGTCAAAGTCGAGAACTCACATCACAGGAAGAATGATCCAGGTTTTAACTGCAGAAAACTGAAACACTCATTCACCATGTTTAGTCCTGGTTTAGTCCTGGTTTAGTCCTGCTTTAGTCCTGGTTTAGTCCTGGTTTAGTCCTGGTTTAGTCCTGGTTTAGCCCTAGTTTAGTCCTGCTTTAGTCTTGGTTTAGTCCTGGTTTACTCCTTGTTTAGGCTTGGTTTAGTCCTGGTTTAGCCCTAGTTTAATCCTGCTTTAGTCTTGGTTTACTCCTGGTTTACTCCTTGTTTAGGCCTATTTTAATCCTGGTTTAATCCTGTTTTAGTCCTGGTTTAGTCCCGGTTTAGTCCCGGTTTAGTCCCGGTTTAGTCCTGGTTTAGTCCTCAGAGTGCGAGATGGTTCATGTGGCTCTAACATTTGGGGAATGTTCTTTGGTGCTGGTCCATGAGTGAGTTGCTTTAAAGTCTGAGCCACAGGAGCCAGTGCAGAGACCTGAGCTCACTAATCATAATAGATAAGATTATACAAACCACACATATATTTCATTTTCGGCTCTGGATTTACTATTAGGTAATAATAACACAATAACAACATAATGTTTGTTAAAATTAATATGTTTCCTCTTCTTTTGCCATAGGATGGTCAGGGGGCACATCCCACCGGGACAGTGGTCACAGAGAAACAGCAGATTCTGGAGCACAACCTTCAAGATATCAGGAAACGTGTTCAGGTTTGTTTAAAATACATTTACTCCACAAATAAATACAAAATCAACATAGACTGACATGGATTTCCCATTGTTGTATTTACAGGATATGGAGCAGAAGATGAAAATGCTCGAAAACCTGCAGGACGACTTTGATTTTAACTACAAGACCCTCAAAAGCCAAGGAGGTACACTACGCTATCACTACTTTCATTCCGTGGTGGATGAAGAACTCAATTTTGTTACTTAAGAAGTACAGATACAGAGGTAAAAAGTTAAGTAAAAGTATCACATGGAAAAAGTATTTACCGTAAGTACCTGTTTAAGAGGAGAACTGAAGATGAGCAGCTGCTACAACTTTTTGTCCAGTTGACAGATTTGACTTTTTCTTTTATTACCTGTTTAAAATGTACTTTAACAGTAAAAAGTCAAAGTATTTCACACAAGTTCATTTGCTAAAGTGTTAAATGTAGTGATATTGTTGATACATAATTTGGTCATCAGTAGCAATATGAGTCAGTTTCTAAATTTTTGTTATGATATGATTGTTGAGGAAAAAACATTATAGCATAGATCAGAAAGTAGTGTAATATGGGGTCATTAAATTGTTTTATTTCACAGAGTTGTCCCAGGATCTGAATGGGAACAGTCAGGCTGCAGCGACCCGACAGAAAATGGCTCAACTTGAACAGATGCTGAGCGCTTTGGACCAGCTCAGACGAGTAAGAATTTTTATTTAGTTGAAATATTATGTTTTTGCCTGTCAATCAAAGCTTTTATGCAGAAGAGAAAAGTAATAATAATAATAGTAATAATGATAATAATAAAGATGGTTGTTTGTTAAATCAGCAGGAAGGCAAGTTTATTTGTAAAACACAATTTGTACACTAAGTACTTCAAAGTGCTTTACAGAAGAAGAAAGACATTAAAATCCCAATACAAATCAACTCAAAACATAAATAATCAACATAAAATATACATTCAAAGAGAAGAGAGTAGAACAAAAACCTTCCAGTCACATGCACAGATAAACAGAACCGGAGCCTGGATTTAAACATTGTCAAAGTCGAGGCCTGTCTCACATCTTCAGGAAGATTGTTCCAGGTTTTAGTTCCATAAAAGGGAAACGCTGATTCGCCATGTTTAGTCCTGTTTTAGTCCTGTTTATTCCTGTTTTAGTCCTGGTTTAGTCCTGGTTTTGTCCTGTTTTCGTCCTGTTTTAGTCCTGTTTTAGTCCTGGTTTAGTCCTGGTTTTCCTGGTTTAGTCCTGTTTTAGTCCTGTTTTAGTCCTGTTTTAGTCCTGGTTTAGTCCTGGTTTAGTCCTGGTTTAGTTTTAGTCCTGTTTTAGTCCTGGTCCTGTTTTAGTCCTGGTTTTGTCTAGTCCTGGTCTAGTCCTGGTTTTGTCTAGTCCTGGTTTTGTTTTGTCCTGTTTTTGTCCTGGTTTAGTCCTGGTTTGGCCCTGGTTTTGTCCTTTTTTCGTCCTGGTTTTGTCCTGTTGTTGTCCTGTTTTAGTCCTGGTTTGGTCCTGGTTTAGTCCTGGTTTAGTCCTCAGAGTGTGAGATGGTTCATGAGGCTCTAACATGTGGGAGATTTTCTTTGATGCTGGTTCATGGAGAGACTTGTTCACAGGCAGAGCTGCTTTAAAGTCCATTCCCTGAGCCACAGGAGCCAGTGCAGAGATATAAACTAAATAGTAAATAAATAATACAGGTGTCAAACTGAAGAAATATAGTGTAATAATTTGGTTTGCATCCTTCCACAAATGAGCCTTGAATTTACCATTGTCTCCCAGCTGTACAACATGTTCTGTAAATAAATCAGAAGCTTTACTAAGAGTTTATTATTGTTAATTATTGTGGAAAACTATGTGGGAAATTATAGATAAAGTAAATTATAGATTATTAATAGTTATATCACCTAAAAATGCCTCCTGTATTTAAAACCATCTAAATTATTCGATCCAACGATGACTAATTTGACTTAAAACCTGAATATTGTTTCTTTTGTTAACTCTAAATGTGTATACTAAATATGGTCTTGCTTGTTGTCTTGAAGCAAATCGTGACAGAGTTGGGGGGGCTCCTGACTGCGATGGATTACGTCCAGAAGAACCTGACGGACGAGGAGCTGGCCGACTGGAAGCGCAGACAGCAGATCGCTTGCATCGGGGGACCACCCAACATCTGCCTGGATCGCCTCGAGACATGGTGAGTACTGCTCTTTTATGCTGTGGTTTAAACAGCACTGATGTAAAACAAAAATAGTTTGAACTTTAGGAGGTTGAGTCTGAGGGAAAGGGGTGTAACGTGAGCGCTGACATGAATGCTGAGGAAACATGAGAACATGGAGGGCGCTTTTGCTGATTTTAGTTTAGGATCTATAACAAAAACGTACCTGGAGTTGTGTTTTGTTTCGTTCACACAAGTTTTTGGAGATGTAGACAGACTACATCTCCAAAGCTCAAAATGCTCTGTTCCACCATGTGATGTCAAGTTAACAGCTCTCTTTTATCTTTTGTTCAGTAGAGATTGGTAATTCCAGGGTTGAAAATATACCTGAGGACGGTCAGAGCGACCGAAACGTTGTGTGTGGAATAAATTGCATTAAGAGTGAGACATTGTGCAGGAGTTTCCGTTATTCTTCAGACAAAGTGCTCCATCTCCTACGCACCTGTCGCCCAGTCAGGTGTGCAGAGCTTACACAAAACGAGGGTTGAAAATATCCAAATGATTCTAGTGAAGGTGTATTTAGTTTAAAAACACAGTGGAGCACTTCCTGTATTACAACATGACATCACAAGGTGGAAGTGTTTTCGGTTTAAGAGAAGAACTCAGCTTTAAAATGCAGGGTTTATGTGTTAAATGTGTGAATGAAACAAAACAGAACTTCAGGTGTGTTTGTGATGAGGAAACAACATTATATCACAGATCAGAAAATTACGTAAAACACAACGCAAAGTGTGTGGGTCATTCAGATTTTTAACTGGATGATGCCAAACTGATATGTGCCGCTCTTTGAATTGAGTTCCACACATCAGTCTGGAACGACTCAGGACATCATGACGAGTATTTGAATGTGACTGATCGAAGCACAGCAGCGGATTAAGCCCAAAGAGCTGACGTTTGTTAAATTTAGTTGAGCGAAAAGGACAAAGAGGTTTCTGTCCATAAGGAATAAAGCTCTTCCCTCCGCGTGTTTTAGTCAGTATTTCTGCTAAAAAAGGCTGAAATCCGTTGGTTTAGCCATGTTTGTTTTAGTTCCTCTGGGTACTTTACGTTTGGCTAACATCCAAACCACACTCCTGCAAATGCAACACGACTGAAATACAGTTGAGACCAGAAGTTTGCAACTATAGCATATTCTGCACAAACATTTGTGTTTTTTTTTATACAATCATCATTTATCCACTTCATGTAGTAACTGACTTCTTGTTTAACTAGGATCACGTCTTTAGCCGAGTCCCAGCTCCAGATCAGGCAGCAGATCAAGAAACTGGAAGAGCTTCAGCAGAAAGTCTCATACAAAGGAGACCCCATAATCCAGCACCGGCCCGCTCTGGAGGAGAAGATCGTCGACCTGTTCAGGAGTCTCATGAAGAGGTACAATACGACTGTACGATACACCTGTACAGTACGACTGTACTATATACAACTGCACAATACACCTGTATAATATGACTGTACAATACAACTGTACAGTACGACTGTACTATATACAACTGTACAATACACCTGTATAATATGACTGTACAATACAACTGTACAATACACCTGTATAATACACCTGTATAATATGACTGTACAATACATCTGTATAATATGACTGTACAATACACCTGTACAATACATCTGTATAATATGACTGTACAATACACCTGTATAATACACCTGTATAATACGACTGTACAGTACGACTTTACAATATGACTGTACAATACACCTGTACTATACAACTGTACTACTACCACTACGACTACTACTACTACTGCTACTATTACAACTAATAATAATAATAATTACAATAGTAACAAATCTCAAACTGCTATAGTTGTTTTAAAATGACACACAATGACACACAACATCATTGGTGTTTCTGTAGTGCGTTTGTGGTGGAGCGACAGCCGTGTATGCCCATGCACCCAGACCGGCCCCTGGTCATCAAAACAGGAGTGCAGTTCACAAATAAAGTCAGGTAAGCAAATATACTCGTTAGAGCATTAACTAAACAGACCTCCATTATTATTGTATTTATTTGAACTTATATTTAATTCACTTTCAGGTTATTGGTCAAGTTTCCAGAGCTCAACTACCAACTGAAAATTAAAGTTTGCATTGACAAGTGAGTATTTCCCTGTTCATCTTTAATTCTTATAACTATTACAAGAGTTTTATTTATTTATTATTTATCTTTCTAGGGAATCTGGAGATGTCGCTGCCATCCGCGGGTAAGTTCCACCATTTTGGACATTAAAAAAAAATTAAATTAAAAATATAGCCTTTAATGCCACAAATACACCGTTCTTACATTGGCCCATTTTGTTTCTTTAGTTCACGTAAATTTAACATCCTCGGCACCAACACCAAAGTTATGAACATGGAGGAGTCCAACAATGGAAGTCTGTCTGCAGAGTTCAAACACTTGGTGAGTTATAGAATATATATATATATATGCATACCATATTTTATCCATAGCTATACATATTTTAACATGACTATATCTTAAATGGGGTATTATAGTTTTTACTATCTTAACCATGCAGGCTTTGTCATATCTAGAACAAAATCAAATATTTAACCATTTTAAAAACATTACTTTTAGCTTTTGTCGTATTTGGTTCATAGTTATATGCAAATAGCCAGTAGAGAAAAGGGTAGTGCCACTGTGAAATTTCAACTTTAAACTATTTTAACTTTAAATTTGAAGAAAATTTACTTTCATCTATCCATTAAAATGATAAAATGAGCTTATGCGTCTGATTGGTCAATGCTTCCTGGAGTAGGCGGGGACAGGAACAGTAGGCTGAGCTATGAACAACAAAGCATTTTCAGCTCCCAGTGACAGCATTAGAGAAAAAGCCTGAATCTTACATGAATGAAATGGATAAGATAATTTAATTTATATTTTGATTAAAGATCAACTGCATAATGTAAACAGGCTAACAACAAAATCCGATTAGCTCAAGCACAACCAATCAGACGACTGCTTTTGGCACTTACTTCCTGGTTGACGAGAAGCTATTGATAAAGTGCTGCTTTTACAATGTTCTTTCAGGGGAAAACACATAGTAGTAGTGTAGGGCTGTTGGCCTTTAGTACTTTACCAGTATTAGGCAGTAGTAGCTCTGTTGGTAGAGTGTTTGCCCTCTGATCTGAAGGTTGGTGGTTCGAGTCTTGTCTGTGTACACTGGTGTGTGAATGTGTGTGTGAATGGGTGATATTCACATAAAGCGCTTTGAGTGGCTTGAAGGTGGAGAAATGCTATATAAAAATGTGACTGTTTAACATTAGCTGAATAATATTTTTTTTTCCAGAAAGTATTTATATGGGACAACAAGAGAAAGGAGAAATTAGTGAGTGAGTTAGCTAGCTGAAGATTTGGTATATTTTGGTATTAACATGTAAAAAGGCAGATTAAACTCATAATAATCCATGTCTTTAAATAAATACATTGTTTGCAAGTACTGTTTTTTTCTGCATAAAGTTGTTTTAGAGATACATATAGATATGTAATATGAGACCTACGCCCACTTTGTAGTTGACTGCAGCTCTAGAAAGTTACTAATCCCCCCCCCCCCCAAAAAAGTTGGGTACCGCTGCTTTAAGAAAAATTGAAAGTCCAACCCATATATATATACATAAATGAAAGTGAGTTTTGCAGTCGAAAGTGTCGGGTGGAGTGTCCTGTTGCACTGACTTCCTGTTTTTCCGCAGACCCTGAGAGAGCAGAGGTGTGGTAACGGCGGTCGCACCAACAGTGATGTAAGTCTTAAGATTTCAACATGATGTCATTGTTTCAAAAGCAAGTCAAAACATAAAACTTTATTTATAACATGTTTGTTTATATGCTACAGGCCTCTTTAATTGTCACAGAAGAGCTGCATCTCATCACTTTTGAAACTGAAGTCTATCACCAGGGTCTGAAGATTGACCTAGAGGTGAGAATGACACTGTAATGTAAATGGTACAATAGTGACCCCATGGCTTAAAGGGCCATATTACACTGTTTATCTGTGTTATAAAGTTGTTTCCTCATCACAAACAGACCTGGAGTCGTGTTTTGTTTCATTCACACATGTTTAACACACAAATCCTGCAGATTTAGGCTGAGTCCTTCTCTCAAACAGAAAACACTCTGTTCATTCTGTTCAATTTCATCTCTGGAAATACCAATCTCTACAGAACAAATGGTAAAAAGCAGCTGTTAACTTGAAAACTACCACTTCATGACATCACAAGGTGGAACAGAGCGTTTTGAGCTTTGGAGATGTAGACAGACTAATAATGCAGGATTACTCAAACATGTGTGAATGAAACAAAATACAACTTCGGGTATGTTTTTGATGAGGTAACAGCATTATAACATGACTTAAAGCTCATAAGACTCAGTTTTGTGTAATATAGGACCTTTACGTCTTCACTCATTAAAGAGGACATGTGCTACTGTACAGTCACTTGGTTAGATCATGGTTTTAACTGTAGATCACAATATTGACCTCCTGTTAGAAACTGAATGTTGTCAAAAAAAATCAAAAGTAAGTCCAAGCTGTGTTGGGGCAAGGGGAGGTGCAAATGGAAATGTTCTGAACACCCAAGCTTCAATGGAAAACAATATGGAAGAAAAACAATTAAACTAATCTATTCTTTCTTTCGTTTTTTTTTTTCTCTCTTTTTTGCAGACCCACTCACTACCAGTTGTTGTCATCTCCAACATCTGCCAAATGCCAAACGCCTGGGCCTCCATTCTGTGGTACAACATGCTCACCAACCACCCAAAGGTAAGAGAGCGCCCCCTTCTGTAGAGTGCACATAAACTTTCATTTAAGAAGGGGTATTATGCAAAACCTTTTTTTTTTTTAGCTCTCTACCACGTTATAATGTTGTCTCCTTATCCAAAACATGCCTGTAGAGGTTTTAGATGTCATCCATGCATTTTTAAGTAATTTAGCAATCTCTCCTGAGCCCTATTCAAACCCTACTTGTTTTTCACTGTAAGATTCAGCCCACACGCTCACGCCATCCATGCTCCCACACGGCAGTTCTCCATCTCTTTAAGCGTTCATAATGTTTTGCTTAACTTGAATTCGTTTAACCTTTCTAGAATGTCAACTTCTTCACCAAACCTCCAGTCGGGACGTGGGACCAGGTGGCTGAGGTCCTGAGCTGGCAGTTCTCCTCCACCACCAAAAGGGGGCTCACTATTGAACAGCTCACGACACTGGCCGAGAAGCTGCTCGGTAAGAAAACCTGCAAACATAAAGAAAAACATAAGCAAGTCAGGCATGACACTACCTGCATAAAAGTGACTTCTCTGCTGTTGTTGGCTCAGTATGGTTCCTTCCTTGGACCACTTTTTATTCCGCAAACTTTACTTTTTTGAGCTTTTGACCGTGTTATAAATGTTTCCTCTCACAATTTACTCACACAAAGTTGAATTTGGAGTTATTTGTACGTGTTTGAGCTGTCTTAAATCAGTCAAGACGCCCTATTGCCAATCAGTCCCCATTTCCACCGCCACCGACATACCACCACTGCTCTTAACTTACTACGTTCTCCAATTTTATTTTCTTAACCTGTGATACCTGCAGGATTCGACAGCGCTGCATCGTCATTTTGGTTTGCGGCTGTCCATCAGAGGTGCTGACTCTTTGCTGTAATTATTTTTACGGCGACGTCAGCTCCCATTTTTTTCTGTTGCGGGACTCGGATTCTAGATGAATATTGCAAAAATGTGCAAATTCTAACTATAGAGCAAAACAAGCACGATAGGTTTTCTTTAAAATTATACTGTGAACAAAGCAATAGAACTCCACCTGAAAAGTTACTTAGTGCAGCTTTTATATTAACTTAATTACTAAAGAAAAGGTTGAATTTAAGTACCACAATTATATTAGTAAACATTACATTTTTACACTTGAAATTCATTTTAAACACAAAATAAAAGTACTTTTTGCATCCTGTTCTGAATCTAAAACTACTCAGGAACAGTCCTATTTTTTTCTTAGTTTTGATACTTGTTCTAATGAGCATCTAGTCTTGATAGTAACTTTAGTGTTGCTTAGTATCTTGATATCAATACTGCAGTGTTCTGGTGCAAGAAAACACGCCAAATTTCTTCTCGCTGTTTATTTTCTGAACACAAGGGCTACCGTAGGCCATAACCCGCGCCAAAACAAGAGCAAAACAGCAGCAGTGTCACCTCGCTAGAGCCAAAACAGACCAGAAACAGACGAACAGAAACTTCACGTCAACTCGTCGGCATAGCAACCAAATGTCAAATACAAAAGCAGTTACATTAACCACACATAAACAGTTACAAGAACAACAACAGGTGTCACGTCTGAACTAAACACAAAATATCAGACCATTACAATGCATTTGCAATTTGACAACCCTAATCCATATATTGAAACAGCAAAATTTCTTCACCTCCCTTGTTAAAATGTCAAATTGTGATTCAGTTCAATTCAGCTCAATATATTTTTCATAGTAGGACACATACTTTCACACACAAGTAACATATAACAAGCACATTTACACACTCAAGCTTCATACGTACTACACACACAAGTCTCTACTGTACACACACTTTATCTATGTACATATGTGTGCCAGTGTATAAGTGACAGTGAAAAACACAGACTCCCGAAGAAAATACTGTATGTAAGCTTGTGGATTGGGGTCCATCATCATAGTGCAAGCCCATACTTTTTGTTTTTTCGTTACTTTTGCCATTTGAGTTTGACACTATTTAATGAAAGAAGATCATTTTGTAAGAGAAAGTACAAACAGACAAGGAGGAAAAAAAAATATATATTAATAAAACTAAATTCTAAATAAATAATTAATAATAAATAAAATAGTAATATAATGAAATCAATTAGAAAGGAAAATACATAAATAAAATAAAGGGTTCTTTCTTTTGTGTGCATGTGTTTGTTTGGTCGCAACAGATATGTATATGTTTATGACAACTAAGAATCAATATGAACAAAGACAAAAACCCGCTAAAATGGCACTATAACGTTCCAGTAGTTTACAGATTTTTTTAAGGAAATTTAAAATGTAATGAGGCAGACTGTTTCAATGTCTAACTCATTCCATATTTGTAACAGGCACCAAAGCTGCTACACTTTTCCTTGTATTGTGTTTATGAGACGATGAGACTGTTTAGTTTGTGGACCACACTATACATTATACAAGAAGAGAGATCTGTGGAAGAGAGGAAGTGATTCAAGCTCTATTCTTAATTTCCCTTATGTATTCTTTACTTAGGACCTTGTGTGAACTACTCTGGATGTCAGATCACATGGGCCAAGTTCTGTAAGGTACTGTGTCTTTCTGATTCATTTGAGACAATATTTTGGGTGCTTTTGTTTGGTTTTATATTGTTCATTTTTGTCTCATTTTGCAGGAGAACATGGCGGGGAAGGGCTTTTCTTTCTGGGTGTGGTTGGATAATATCATTGACCTGGTTAAGAAGTACATCCTCGCTTTGTGGAACGAAGGGTGAGGTCAAGGGCTTTGTTCGTGGGCATGTGATATCTTGGAGATTCCCAGAAGCGATGCTATAACTATCCTTTATGTATTTTTGTTTAGGTATATCATGGGTTTTATCAGTAAGGAGCGGGAAAGAGCGATCCTGAGCCCAAAACCTCCCGGGACGTTTTTGTTGAGGTTCAGTGAGAGCAGCAAAGAGGGCGGCATCACCTTCACATGGGTGGAGAAGGACATCAGCGGTGAGTCGACCTGTCAAAAAGAAATGACAAAAAAGTGTTCAGTTTTCAATTCAGTTTGATTTCAGACATATTATGTATTTCAAGAGTGAGTATAAAAAATACAGACTTTTAATGTTTTTGGTTTTACCACAAAAACTAGCCGCATTTCTTTCTCCTAAGTCAGAACTCCAGACCACATGCTTTTACTGACAGAGGACTGGCTATAGACCTATGGTGGCGTATGGTTAAATATTATTCAAATGTGTTTTGTAACTGTTATTTATCATTTAAAGTTACTTCAGCGCAACTTTGAAAAAATACAAGTTTAATAATTCAATAATATGAGGTGTTTTAGGCAAACATCGACCAGTACATTGTCTTATTACACCAGTTTATAGACCAAAATGAGATATCGACTGAACCAATATCATGGAACTGACATCTGATCCAAAAAAAATAAAAATCAGTATCAGCAGCAGTATTGTATTTGTGCATCCCTAGTATTCATAGTATCTGTAACCTCTTGATAAAAGAAATGGTTTGAGAGGGGAGTTAAAGAAGCATTTTTTAAGGAAAAGACAATCCTTCCTTAAACAGGAATGGGGCCTTAGACATGATCTCTGCCTATAATTCCATCCTCAGACCCAAAGTAAAACAGAGGCTAGCCAGGTTGCTAATAGGTGTCACTCATTAGGGGCTTGAATGACTATGCTAAGTAGGACTCACGCACAGTGCACACTTAGGGTAGCACTATAGACCTAGAATACAATCAGAAACTGTAAACAATTGGCGTTTTTAGATGCAGTGTAGTTAGCTCTTCTCTTCAGACAGATATAAGGCAGTGTCCAGCAGTAATCTGACCAGAACTGAAGAAGCAGCGAAACATCTTCCCTCCTACAACGTTTTGTCCAGTTGACAGATTTTATTTATTTGTTTTATTGCTGTGGATCAGACCTGGACGACAGAGGGATTACACAGATAATCTTTTAATGTTACTCCGCCCTAGTCACTGACATACCTCCTGACAGCTTCCCCCACTGGCATTGAAGAATAGGCTTAATGAGAGAACAAGTAGCCCTTTGGGGACAATAAAATCCATCTTAACCTAGTATATAACTTCATTTGTTTCCAGGTAAGACACAGATCCAGTCGGTGGAGCCTTACACCAAACAGCAGCTCAACAACATGTCGTTCGCTGACATCATCATGGGCTACAAGATCATGGACGCCACCAACATCCTGGTCTCTCCGCTGGTCTACCTGTACCCAGACATCCCCAAGGAGGAGGCTTTCGGCAAATACTGCAGACAAGAGTCGGTACCGGAGCCCGACATGGGAGGGGGAGACTCCACCAGCAGTAAGTCAATAACTGTTTTTGCATCACCTTATAATGTGTATTTTAAAGTATTGTGTAAGTAACAGGGGGTGAAAATACCAAATACTCCAATTAGAACATTTAGTATGGATAAGAAGTTTAGTATGGATAAGAAGTTATACGAACTTTCAAACTCGATTTCAATACTAAGGAAGAGACTTGGTACTCAATACTGATAATCGTAGTACTTTCTTATATATTACCGTGTGTCCTTAAGTCTGTGTAATCCCTCATTGGTCCAGCAGGTTCCATAGTGGTCCATGGGCGTATACTAGTCTATATGTCTTATTTTTGTTCTGATACATGCACGATTCGAGCAGATTTTATAAGGAGACCACATATAATTGGTATTTTTTTTATTTTAGAAAGAGATGTTGTTACTCCCTCCAGCTACGTTTGCAGTACAGTGTATGGCATTTTATTTTTGAAATATTAAAAAGTACACGACACAGAGTTCAAACCCGATTATTTATTTATAGTATTCTTGCTCTATCGCACTGCATTTTTAAAGGGCCCATATTACTCATCACAAACAGACCTGGAGTTGTGTTTTGTTTCATTCACACACGTTTAACACAAACACACAAGGTGGAACAGAGCATTTTGGAGACAGACTAATAATAAAGAGTTACTCAGACGTGTGAATGAAACAAAACACAACTCCACCCATGTTTTTGAAGAGGTAACAACATTATATCATGATTTAAAGTTCACAAGAATCCACTTTGCATCATAAAGACATTAATAAGTAACTGTTTATGCCCCTATTTCGGTCAAACACTTCTTCTGGACAGTAAAAAGTTGAATCTGTAATGTCTTTTACTCACGTTTTTGATATTAATAATTGTAATACAGTTTTAAATCGTTAATCAGTGTATACTTATGTAGTCATGTTTTCAATCTAGACCTGGTTAGTCCTGGTGTAGACCGTATCCAGTCCTGGTTTGGTCCTGGGTCATACCTTAGAAGACCTGGTTCAAAATTAGTCATTGAGTCATTCTAGGATACTTTGTCGTGGTTTTGTTTTGTCCTGTTTCAGTCTTGCTATGTTTTTGTTCAGTGTATTAAGTGTTTTATAATTTTCTTTTGCAGTAATCCAGCCATATTTGAAGACCAAGTTCATCTGCGTTACCCCGTGAGTATTTTATTATTAGTCAATCCAAAAGTGTGTCATGTTCGACTTACAAATTACACAATTCTTTACTACAAAACCAGTTATCATACTGAAATCCTACCACTCAGCAGAAGAAGTTCCTTTTTACATTTAGGAAATATTATGCAGGATCAGTTTTGTTTTCTCTTGCCCATAAATTAAATCTTAGGGTCTGTGCTGTTTTTTCCCTGGGTAATAAAAGGAAACCATTTACTCTTATTGAAACATGCTGTCTTCTTGAGAACTTAAATAAACTTTAAGTACAAAAAAAAAAAAAAACATACACTCACTTAGTCCACTTCTTTATTCAGTATAACGTCGCCCACAGCGTTCGGCTCCAGTCAAATGAAGCTCATCGCGACTAGAGCAGTTATAGCGGCGAATTTCGAGACGAGTTCCACATTTGTAATTCAAACCGCGAGTATCATAGCAACCAAAGAGCCAATCCAGAGTGACGCTGTTGAAGGTAACGCCCCCTTCACATCCACACCGCTGGTTTAGAGGTAAAACCTGTTGCTAATGCTAGTGGGAGTGAGGAAAGCAGGAAAGAAGTGGCTGATTTGTCTGTTATTAATGTTTTTGTCTTGATTTACGGACACAATAGCGAAATAAAAATACCAGGATCAGAGAGGGTTAATGCGGACATTTAAAAAACAAAATGACAAGTCTGACAGCAGCAGTTACAGAGAGAGGGTTTCAATAGAAAGTGAATTGGAGCCGGAATCGCGTCCATGTTCGCTTCCTGTTTGGAAGACGGTGGCTAGCAGGTTAGCTATAAATATAAATAAAATATAATATATATATAAAAATATAAATATCAACTTGACAAATGTGGAAAACGTGTGTTTTGGGTGAAAAAATGCTAAAACCTGTGACTATAATCTATCAGGAACTCCTCAAGCGACGTCTCTAGTTTTATCTGGAGTTAGAAATCATTAAAAATCTTAAATTCACAGACCTTTTGTGACAGCGATGTGATAATGGTGGACAATACCAGTGGGATGTTTGAACGTTACCTCTTGTTGTCTTGTTGTGCCCCTTGGCAAGACACTTACGGCTGGTTGCATCATGAATAGGCTAAAGTGGCTAAAGTGGCACATCAGACAATATGATTTCTAGGAACTGGAGTGGGAGGCGGTTCTACTTGAATGGTCCAAGAGTAGTGCTGGGTGCAAAAGTGGGAAGAGTCAGTGGGTTCTCAAACTTTGTCAGTCGCAACCCCCCGAATAATAATAACTGCTATTAACAAACGTGACTCGTCTTTTGCCACTGAACTTGAAATTGAGAACTGAGTGGTTCAGAGTTGGCCTGTTGCGATAACACATTTAGTAGTTTGTATCTATAATGAGTCATAGAAGTTATATATTCATCCCTCTACAGCTCAAATCTTATCACAGTGCAATAAAAAAATCCCCAAATATCTCCCTAAATGTTAAGAAACTGCACTGTTGCTGGGTGCAAAGTGTGAAATTATATACAATAAGTTAATGGGCTCTTTCCCTGTAATAATAACAACTGATATTAACAAAAGTGAATCATTTTTGCCATTGAAGTCGATTTTTCGGCATCAAAATGAGATAAATCTTGAGCAGACATTGCGACATTGGTCTTGAGGCTTGTGCGTTTTGCTGAGCGTCATATTGACCTGTCGTTGTAGGTGCCCCTCGGTGTTCATGGACCTACCGGACAGTGATCTACTTGGGAACGGATTCCCAGGGTAGGCTCAGGGTCCCGGGGGAAGAGGAGGGAGAGGAAGGGGGCGGGTGGGGCATGCTGGAGGGCTCTGTTTGTCTGTGTGGTGTGCATTAGTTCACGAAAACCATCCTCCCATCTGTGTCCATCAAACCCTCTCTTTTGTCGGACATTTTTCTCTCCCTTCACTTTATTTTTTAGATTTTAAAGGCATTCACTTCCACCCACAAGTCATATGTCAGGACAGATTTTTACACTAAAGCATAATTAATAAACTAGAAATAATTACATGTTTAAAGGTGTACTTTTCTGCTTGTTTCCATGGAAATATTATTGCTTTGCCTGGAATGTTCCACAGTTTGAATACTTACCTATCTTATGTTTATTTAAAGGTCCTATATTACCCAAAATCGACTCTTTAAACCATGTTATAATGCTGTAACCTCCTCAAAAACAGACCTGGAGTTGTGTTTTGTTTCATTCGCACATGTTTGAGTCAAAATGCTTTCCACCTTGTGATGTCATAAAGTGGTAGTATTCAAATTAGCATCTACCTTTTACCTTTAGTTCAGTACAGAGTTAAGGTGTTTGGAGTGTAAAAAGTGGAGCACCACATGATGACATCACAAGGTGGAACAGTGTGTTTTCAATTTGAGAGAAGAACGCATCGTAAATAAGCAGGTTTGTGCTTTAAACGTGTGTAAATGAAACAAAACACAACTCCAGGTCTGTTTGTGAGGAGGAAACAACTTTAAAACAATGTAATATGGGCCCTTTAATTACAAGCGTTTTTATTGCCAGTAAAATAAAACACTCTAATGGCAGAACCTACTTGTCTCCGTAGAGATGAGCTTAATGCTATACTATGGAACATTCTAGACAAAGCAACTGAGACATGAAGACAGCCAGGTGGCTTACTGTAAACCAGAAAAGTAAAATAAACTCCATACACTTTCACTAGAATCATTTGGATCATTTCAGCCTTGGAATTACAAATTTCTACCGAACAAAAGCTAAAAGGAGCTGTTCACTTGAAAACTACCACTTCATGACATCACGAGGTGGATTAGAGCATTTTGAGCTTTGGAGAAACAATTACAAGACTCAATCCCTGTTCATTGTAAACTAGAAAAGTATTTAGTGCACTATTTTTTTTTTTTTAAATACATGGATTAACCCTTCCACGTAATATCTTCTGGACAGCATGAATGAAATAAACAAAAAAACACCTACAGTTGTAAAATCCCCATATTTAACTCATTTAACTAAACATTTCCGGCATCCTTACATGTTTTTCTTACAGTAAAAAGAACAGATCAGCATCGGCCACTCACACTCGTGCATTAACCTGTTTGGACTCATTAACAACACTTAAATACACTGGTGGTTGCTGCTTGTTCTGTGTAGAAATGGGGCATCGCATGTTTTCACTTTCACACATTGGGCTCCGTACACTGCGTTTATCCCGTTAAGATAAATGCCCAGTTGAATCTTTCACTTTACAATCTCTCAAAAACGTAGTGATCCATGTCTGTCTATTAGGTGTATAGAGTGTAGACTATTTATTGTGTGTTTTGGATTGTAAATATTTAAATTCCTCTCATGTTTTTGTGTTTTTTTGCAGCACAAATTCAGGGAACACGAGCGACCTGTTCCCCATGTCTCCTCGTACTCTCGATTCTCTCATGCACAACGAGGCAGAGGCCAGTCAGGGACACCTCGGTGAGTCGCACTGTTTACTTTAAAAAATATTTATATGTATTTTTGTGCAGAGTAACTTTAAAGAGTCCATATTACGCTGTTTTCTGATCTATGTTATAATGTTTCCTCGTCACAAACAGACCTGGAGTTGTGCTTTGTTTCATTCACACATGTTTAACACACAAACCCTGCAGATTTAGGCTGAAAAAAACACTCAGTTCCACCTTGTGATGTCATATGGTGATACAGGAAGTGCTCCATTGTGTTTTTAAACTCACCGAGATGCATTTTTTTCATGGCCGATACCAAAACCGATCGTTTAGAATCCAGAAGAACCGAAGGCTGATGACCTCTACCTAAAATTTAGAGCCGATTTGCGTGATTTTTCCCAAACTTTCAAATTTAAATGTAGTACGAACTCATCCACTACCTTTTTTTACTACAAGAAAGTTTTTGTTTTGCCATACTCTCATTGGACTAAAGTGTTCAAAGCTTTATGCATATATTTTTCATGCGTATTTAGGCTGCGCTAAACAAAATATCTGCCTCTGCTGGAGATTTATGGCCAATAGCTGATATGTTAAAACGGCAAATATCAGCGTGATTTATCGGTTTATCTCTAATACACCTTCATTAGAATCATTCAGATTGGGGATGTCCAAACTATGGCCCAGGGGCTAAATGCGGCCCTCAGATCACTTCTTGTTGGCCCTCATGCCTCCTCCTGAACTGGGTCAATTGATCAGGAAGGATTTTTTACTACAAATTGAAGAGATTCTACCTCTATAACCTGAATAACATCATATTGCATTGTGACACAGACCTAAAAATAATCTTCAAGTCTTTTTAACGGTACAATGTCTCTGTCAAACATGTGTTAAATGCACAGTTTGACTCCCTGTATCGACACTCTGGTCTGTGGCCCCCAGCTTCAAATATGTTTCAGTATGTGGCCCTCGGTGAAAAAAGTTTGGACACCCCTGATTTAGATCATTTCAGCCCTGGAATCGCCCATGTCATACCACGCAGAGCAGAGCATTTTGAGTTTTGGAGATGTACACACACAAATAATGCAGGTTTACTCAAACATGTGAAACAAAACACAATTCCAGGTCTGTTTTTGCATGTTTTTTTTATAACATGGATTAAACCTCACATTGGGCGTAATATAGGACCTTTGTATAATATAGAGTTATTTATGTACAGAGTCTAATGACCTCCCGTAGTGCTCCCTCTGCTACATCACACGAGGTGTTAGCTCAGTTCATTACTTTAAGTGCATTGAGCAGAATAATATATGAAGGTGTTATCGTTCCACTTGTCATCTCCATGGCGACACTGGTTTGTTCTACAGCGTGGAGCCGAGCTGTACTGTGTTTTTTTAGCTCTGTTCTGGTAAACATCGGCCTCTGTGACGCTGCTCGTTTATGTGAGCGCTGATGGGTTTAATGTGTACATTTAACCCCGAATCTGAGCTAAACCTGCGGGCTGGGTTAAAACACACTGTAATTCCTCTGTTTTTGTTAGTAATTGTATGAGTTCATGTGTTAACTTTGATAGCCCCAGCTCAATTATTCACTTCTATAAAGGACTGCAGATGGAAACGAGCTGTTTATCTGTAATCCAGTGCAGAACATCTGTTTGTTATGAGCTTAATGTGTTTGTACTTTGTCCTGTCAGATAAAGACGTATATACAGGGTGTCCAAGTCTCTTTACAATGAAAAAAAATTATCACAAAGGCAGCTGATGAAATGTATTAATCAGACTTGTTCTCTTGTGGTTTCTAAAGTTTTTAGCTCATTTCACACGCCTCTATCTGGGCTCCATTAGTCACATGAAGCTCATCAAGACGGGACTGGGTTTCTTGCCTTGTTCGCTGTAGCAGAGACTCATCAGTGGCTAAATCACATCTGCATCTTTTGTTTTACTTCACTAATGTCCCGTGTCTTTGTTCCAGACACGACATCTTTAACACAGCCCCAGAGAACCACGACACACACTGTGCTTCTCTTGAGGAGGAGCCATTTCTTAGGGGTTCATTCAAAAAGATGCCTGAAATTAAAAACTCATTATATCATCATTACATTACATCATGTTTAACCAAATCTAATTAACCTTTTAATGACTGAGCTCACTATAGAACATACAGCTCTCCTAGACTTTTATTCTGTTTTTAGCCATAAAAATCATGTTAAAGGAAGTATCAGAATGTACTGCCTTTTTTCACACATCTACCTCTATTTCACATACTCATCTGTATTTTTTCTTTGACACATTGAATAAGTGTCTGGGAGAATCCCGGCGGCACCTGCGCTCTGGTTGGTCGTCTTCAAGGGACAAAAGAGGCAGATTACAGTGATTACAGTAACATATTTAAGGAGCCACATGCCTCTGCTGTGAGACGCCATTTGAATTTACATGATGCAGTTGGTTGCAGAGTTACGGTGATGGAAAGTCCACAACCGCAAATCTCTCGGCGACGACAGCATCCGACGCTATAGGGTTAATATATCTTATCAATTGCTTTTGTAATTAAAATTTTTAATTGTAAACAGACTTTATGGACACCCTGTAAAATTTGCACTTCCCATTTCCTTCCCAGATTTCTCGATCCTAAACTAAACCCGTCCTTGTTTTGTGTTTCCACAGAGTCGCTGACTTTAGACATGGACGTGGCGTCACCGATTTGAAGTTACTCCGCTCCCTCGTTTTAAAGTATTGTTTATTTTTGTGGGTGTAAGATTATTGTTATTACCCATTATTTCTCCCCCTGTACATAGTTTTGCTTTGACTGTACAAAATTGTCCGATTTCACTTTTATTTTAATGGATTTAAGTATGTTTTTTCAAGGCATTGCCACTTTTTGATGGTTTAATTCAATGATGTACAATTTTACTTGTCCTTCTCTAGTGCTGCAGCACACAGCCCTGAACACAGCTACTACTGTGGATAGAAACATATTTTTATTAAATCAGGTATTTTATGCAATATGGACACATGAATGGATTTCTTCAGATAAGATTGTCGTAGTAATCATTAAATGTTGTATAAGCTACGTATAATGCCTCTTGGGAAATTAGCGATTTTTGTATTTTTAGTCCAATTATGTCAAAGGCGACGGGTGCTAGAAAGATGAGAAACCAGTTTAAAATACAGAAATGTGCAAAAGTTTAGTTCAGTTTTGTTAGATCACAGTTTTTCAGTTAAGTTTGGACTATTATTAAGTTATTCACGTTCCACTGAAAGAGGATTTATCATTGCAGGACAGGATCAACGCCTTCACAGAGGTCTCTCCAACTGCTTTTGTTCTTGTTTCTAAAATGTTCTGCGTTTTAACCTTAAAGAGGAGGTATTATGCACTTTGTGAGGTTTCTACCATGTTATAACATTGTTCCCTCATCAAAAACATGTCTGAAGAGGTTTTAGATCTCATCCATGCATGTTTGAGTCATTTAGCAATCTCTCCCAGGCCCCATTTAAACCCTTTTTACGGTTAATCCAAGTTAACAGTTAAATCCACGTTGTTTTGGGTGATGTTAACATGGTTGTTTTGGTGAATTAGCATTTTCAAACCCAATAAAAGGAAACCTCCTCTTTAGCTACCCGATGTTCTGTGTTAGCCTCCTTTTATACCCCATAGAAGTAAAATACCTCCTCTTTAATACCCCACAGACGTAAAATACCCCTTCTTTAATTTGTTCTCAAAAAACTGTTACTTTTGCACAAACCTGTACATTTTGACAGCATTTGTAGTGGTTGTTTTAAATAGTGCACTGTAGTAATCCTTTTGTGTGCATGAGTGGTGCAGTGAATTAAGTTTTTCGCCCACAAACCACAAACAGTAGCTAGTTCAAACCTCGCCCACACTGTTGTTGTGTTCTTGGACAAGGCACTTCGCCCACTCCAGCCAAAACGAGGGATGCTAGTTGCCACAGGGAGGGCATCTGGCATAGAGCGCCTGCCACATCACCTTACGGTTGTCTCGGCAACCCAGACTATGTAAAGAAATCATCTTTAAGGAACAAATATTGCGCTATTTTCTGATCTATGTTGTAACGTCGTCATCTCAAACAGACCTGGAGCTGTGTTTTGTTCCATTCACACATGATTAAATTCACACAAACACGGCAGATTTAGGCTGAGTTTTTCCCTCACACTGAAAACACTCTGTTCCACCTTGTGATGTCATGTGGTAGCACGACTCCAGGTGTGTTTTTGATGAGTTACCAACATTATAAGTCTGCTTAAAGCTCACAGGAGTCCATTTTGTGTAATATAGGACCTTTCGTTGACCCCTGTACATTGCACTAGCTTCACTGTTGCCCTGTTCTCGCCTTCGCTCAGTAACTTCTTGTATTATTATTTTTGTACTGTATGAGTTGGTATAAAATATATTGTGAAATGTGTAATACTAGCCTAACGTGTTTATCCCTGTATCTATGTTTCCCTCAATGAAATCTTGTGAAATACTGTAAGTTTGTTGACAGAGGGTAATAAAAATGGTAGCACTATTCTGGAGTACTTTCACTGACTGTATAATACGCAAACATTGTCTTATATCATGAGTCCAGCAGAAGATCGAGACACGCTATTGTAAAAATACTGAGTCTTTTGAGTTTTAGTTTTAGTTTAGTCAGTATAATTCTGGGAAACTGAGTCAGCAAAGTGTAAAATATAATAACATAATAATATCTAAGATTTTACCAAAAAATCGTGCCTCGTTTTTTCTATTTTTTTTATTTTTGCTGATGTTTAGACTTTCACTTCCTGGTTTGACACGGGCAGCAGACATAGATGTAACCATTACCTAGCAACCATAAACTCAACAAGGGCCCAAACTTGTCTAAATTGCAGAACAGTTACGATAAGACTAATACAAATCGATGCTTAATCTGCCTGAAGCGCTGGTGGAACAGACTCTGGAGGCAGCGACTGCACCAGGTCATGAGACTGGAACATGAGAGAACTCAAGAGTTTTAATAAAAATCAGTTCTCAGATTAAAAGTATTTAGAAATCGGCAGAAAGCTGACGTCAGGAAGATACATGACCTACTGTATGGGACAATGGAGAGTTCAGGTCATAAGAAAAAAGTCAGGGCGGCCCAAAAGTCACTGACAGTTGAAAAAAAACCTCATAACTCTTTTGTTTCTAAATATTTTAATTTTATTATTATATTTGATCCTCGATATTACGTTTTATGTCGTTTATTGTCTGAGGTTTAGTCACAAACCTTTTCTTTAAGATAAAACCACAGGAAGAAATCAGGACTAGTCAGGTCTGTGGAGATCACACACTGCCCCCTGTCTGTGAAAAACACTTATTATTCCTTTAATGGCATTTACACTCGGGGCATCTCTGGTATTAAAATGTCAACGGTAACACCGCTGGGTTTGTGAATTTGACCCATGTGACTCAAAGTACCACTGTACAATGAGGGTTCGTTCCTCTGTGCTATATTTGCTCAGATTAATGTCGGAAGGGTCGTTCTAAATGCTCTGAAAAAATAAAATAAAAATATTTAGAAACAAAAGAGTTATGAGTTTTTTTCAGCTGTTAGTGACTTTTGGGCCACCCTGTTTATAGCAGGTCCACTCTGGGAGCATCTCAGAATTGTCCCAAATGTAAATTATTCTCAGGGACCAGATTTCACTTTATGGGAGCGTTGGATTATACAGTGGCTCTGGGACGTTCTGCACAGACAGGTTGACTCTGTGGTGGGATTTGTACCTGTAGATCTGAAAGTTCACAAAGATGTCCAACTATTCCTCCTGAAGCTGGATAGAAAAACTATAATGTCACAATGTGTTGGTGATGATGCCTCTTCCGTCCTAAAGAGTTTAATATCGGAGATGGTGACGTCAGAAGGGTTAAGATACTGTCTCAGTGGTAAATCCAGACCAAACTGCTGTGGCCTGTCTGAAAGTGAAAAGGGCAGTGGTGTAATAGTGCCAGTAAGTGTTGATTTTTGTTTCTGTTTTATCGGAACAGCTGCGTTTGACATGATTCATCTCAGAGTATCATTATGCCATCCATTTGCTGATGTATCATGTTTTTTTTTTGGGGTGGTAAAAAAAAAATCTGAAGTTTCTTGAATGAATGAATAACGAACGCCAGTGATTCTTCTGTTCTGATTCAGGCAGATCATTCAATAAACAGATGCTCAGGCTAAAACTTCTTCAGACGATCATTTTATCCCCAATCCTCTTCTGAAAAAAGCTCAAACTGAACTCAATCGATCTGATAATAATGTTATTGTCACAGTTTTACTTCGGACCAGGGCCGGCTCTAGCTTTCAGGGGGCCTTAAGCTGAGATATTTAGCTACTTTAAATATAAAACAAATGTTACTGTTTTAAAGGGATATTTAGGCTGCTGCAAACACACCAACCCTGTTTCCAATAAAACTTGATATACTGTATTATTTTCAGTATAAATTTGTGGGCTCTTGGGGGCCCTCTGGTGGCCTCGGGGTGCTGCTTAGGACCCAGAAGCAGCACACAACTGGTAAGTAGTTCAACAGTTTATTGTCGAAGCTCGTCTCAGGTAAATGTGGTGAGTATTGGGCAGAGAGGGAGACAGGTGAGGGGCATGTTACAGCCCTAATTGTTTGTATTTGTACACTATGTTTCCCTGAATTTGTCTACCTTTCCCATAACCGTGGCTGTGTGAGCCCTTGGCCGTGATTGGAGGACGGTTTTCCAGCCTGGCCAATCCCGGGGCCGACCTTCAGCCGCCTCCCACCCATTTAAAAAGACTGGGGACACCTGTTTGGGGCTGCTGTCCTGGAGTGGCCGGTCTGCCCATTCGTGTGTCTCTCTTGTGGAAAAGTCTCTACTGAGGTAGTTTGTTACTGTGAAAGTTGTGTTTTAGTTAACTTTACCTGTTTTTGTTTAAACCCTTGCAAGGTACCATCTGTTTATATAATTTTAGTCCCTTTTTGTTCAGTTTATCCTTACCATTCCTGTTAATTAAATGACTTCTTACTTTGGTTTTCTTTTGTTACTTCCCTGTCCCCACACGAGCTGCGTCGTAACAGGACAGACAGGTGAGGAGACAGGCAGCTTCCAGAAATAACAGTAGAGACACTTGGACACAGAACAAAGCGATGAAGGTACAAAAAAACGCTGAAAGTGAACTCGTCTCGTGGAGCCAAACACGTCTACAAACTGGAGAAGTATCAACGACGAACCAGGCGTCTTCTACTGCAGGAAACGAAGGATCCAGGTGAGTCAGCGGTCAGACCAGGTACGCCCACGCCCAGGAGAGAAGAGAGACAGACGACACCAAAGAGACGACGGCGAGAACAGCAGAAGGGAGTGGCTAAAACTGCAAAATATTTCATTCTTTATTGCGTAATGATTTAGATTTTATTTGAACGAAATTTCCTGCTTGAATGAAGTTCCAAGCTGCAGTGCATTGTGGGTATTTTGCAAAGCTCTGAGGCGACCAAGCTGTATTTTTGTGCTTTTTTTCATGAGTCAAGTCAAATTTATGTATAAAGCACATTTAAAAATAACCCCAGCTGTGCAAAAGCGATATAAAGTGCGATCTCATACAACAAAACATGCAAAAACACGATAGAACACAATGCAAGACAATACAAGTACTGCACGGTGATGTGAGAGCTGTTCTACGCCAGATGCCCTCCCTGTGGCAACCAGCATCACTCATTTTGCCTGGAATGGGTGAAGTGCCTTGCCCAAGGACACAACAACAGTGCGGGCCAGGTTTGAAAACTCAATTCACTGCACCACTCACGCACAAAAAGGATTTCTACAGTGGATTATTTAAAGTCCCGCTCAGTTTGTGTTAAAAAAACAGTGCAAACAAATGAGTTTTCAGCAAAGATTTCAAAAAATAATTAAAGTTTGGGCTGTTCTAGAGTCTGGGATCAGCTACGGCAAAATCCCCGCCAGCTCCAGTTTCAGCCGGGACCTTGGAACAATCAAAATCATCTGGTCTGCTGGTCTCAAAGTTCTACTGGGAACACGGACAGACAGAAGCTCAGAGAGACAGGGACGGTCCAGCCCATTGGAGACATTTAAAAACCATTATCACAATGTTAAAGTCAGTCCTGAAGCTGAGCGGGAGCCAGAGCAGAGAGGCCCACACAGGAGAAACGTGCTTGTATTTCCTGGCGCCCGTGAGCATGTGCGCTGTAGCATTTTGGACTAACAGTCAACAGTGGATAGAGCCCTGGTCCAGCCCACAGCGCAGGGAGGTTGTAAAACTATGACATTTAGGCAAATTTTCGGACTATAAACTGCTACTTTTTTTCCCCACGCTTTGACCCCAGCAGCCTATACAACGGTTTATAGATTTTCACAGGCTAACGACCACCAGGGGGCGCTCTCTAGCAGTAAACACCAAAGTGAGACAAGATTATTCGTTGAAGAAGACACTAGTTTTGATTTTGAACTGTTATTTTGCACATCATGCCACAGCCTCATCATGGAAAACACGTGAAGAAATGAAAATGATGCAGGTTTTAAGATAAAGGCAAAGGATCTGGCGTCAAAGAAGGAAATAGAGCCACTGCACGTGAGTTTGGCATCAATGAACCGACAAGAAGAAATTAGTGTAAAAAAAACGACAAAGGCTTTGAGAAGAAATAAAAGCAGATGGCCCGTGTTGGTGCGGTTTTATTTTCTAAACCTGCAGGTTTGTTCATCCCGTGTTGGTGCCAATTTTCAGGCACAGTTTGGAAAAAGAGTGTCATAAATTAAAGCTCAAAGAAAAACCTCCGTGTACCGTCTTTCTGGACCCTCTCCCTATTCATTAATATTAAACAGGGGCCCATGTGAGGTTTCTTACCCCGGGTGCTTACATGTCTGTGGGCGGCCCTGGCTCTCTACCTACATGTTTGTACTTCATAGTTTAAGAGCCATCACTGATTAGTCATTTCTTTTAGTATTAGAATAAAAATAACAAAAAATCGCTCCATTACTGCAAACAAACTGTACACACGATAAATATTCCAGCTTCCACATGCACTTTAACGCTTTCTACAGGGGGGAGGGGGCAAAGGGGTCTGTTGTCCCGGGCCCCAGGGTCTCAGCGGCCCAGGACTGGACCATCTCCCTATTAATTAATATTGGAGGGGGGCCCATATGAGTCTTGTTACCCCTGTCCCCATATTTCTGTGGACGGCCCTGGCTCTCTACTTACATATAAACACTTTTCTTCATAGTTTTAAGAGCCATCACTGATAAGTAATTTTGTTTTTTATCCAGAAAATTATAAAAAAAAATGTATTGGTTGACAAAACTGACACTACCTTCCAAGCTCGCTCCATAAACGATGAACTGATTTCTGATCCCCACGCTCAATTAAACCTAAATCTGACTATAAAGAGCTGATTTTACTTAAAACTACAACGGATGAGCTGATCTTTGCTGTTAAACAAGTCGCTGTCACATAAAATCACAATCACAACCTCGTCGCTATAGCAGCTGCTGAACATTCTGCCATAGACATCCATGTAGAACACCCTGTGCGACCCCACTGGTTGGTTTTATTATTGATATTAGTATCTGGGTATAGATACTAGCGATAACCCTGTATGTATAGAGTTTTTTTTCATAAATTTTTCCATTTAAATTTGAATTAGTTTGGTAAAGTCAATCCAAGGGCCTATGGATAAAAATAGATGAGCTTAAAATACAAATTGGCAAGTACATGGATTGTGAAAGCGTATTTTTAGTACTAGTACTGCAATAACCTGTCCCGCACTCCTCCTGTCGCTGTGTACTGTAGTGCTACTTCTCTTACTATAAATAGAGTCTTTAAATAGAGTGACTTTTCCTGTGTTTCCCATCACAGAACAGGCATTTTTCATCAGCAGTCGTGACATTCAGTATTTCCACAGTGTTTCTAGGAACAGGGATGCCAGATACTGAGAAAAGAAGGTGAAATGGGAAGTCGATTTTCTTCATACCAACGGAGATCACGCCAACTCTTTATCATGGGTGCCCTGCTCAAAATACAGTACAAACAAGCAAAAGAAATGAGTATTTTTTATGTGTAAAACTTTAAAACAGGTGCAGGTGTGTGTATAAATGTTTGTTGCCAGATTATTATCAAAGTATTTTTAAGTAACTGTGCTTTTCCTTGAAGCGTGAGACATTTTTGTGAAGTAAAACAGCCAAAAAACCTTTTTCCCATCACATTTTTTTATTTTTTTGGTAAGATTACACAGATCTTACATGTTAATATGATGTTACAATTCTATCATTTTGCTGCTGATACTTTTAATACCAGGATAAGTACGAAAAACACATTTTTTTAGACAGTAGAGTGAAGTTTTCAACATAAAATAGTACTTTAAGTGGGTGATCTTGCGATATTTATGTGACTTGTTTAATCTCGAATGATATATTGATACTTTACGTCATTAACATTCCCTGGGGGTCTGATGCTAACGGGAGGCACTGTTCTGTCTGAAGCTCTGTGTGACAAAGTGGGTTCTTTTCTCCCAGTAAACTCACTTTAACTCATTTATTTCACATAGTTTTGCCATAATCACAATCGGTAAAACTCTCCCGGATCTGTTTAGTTTAGTCTTTGTTGAGTTATAGTTATAGAGCTGGAATCGCACCGCCAACCTGTGGGTCAGTCGATCTAACCGCTCAACCAATGATGTTTAAGTCAAGAGTTAATATCTTCCAGTCAAACACAGCAACTTTCATTGTTACCTGAGTCTCCACATGGTCCAGACAAAAGAAGGGACGCGCCCAATGTCGGCCATTTTTAAAGCCTTCAGCTGAGGTCGTGTCTTTGTCTTTGTCTTTGCAGAAGGTCCTTGGTGCTGAGGAGACGATAAACGTAATCTGACTTATCCATCGGGGAACGTTAGCGTGGCCTGGTACATTTTTTCTTACTTTTGTACATTTCTGCCATAGACAAAGTTTAAATCTCAACTGGACAAATCGTTGTAGGAGTGAACACTTTTCGCTCCTCATCCAAGACGCTTCTTGGTGGTCAGATTTCTGGTGGACCCTATTCAAACTTTAATGTCCCTCCTGTTGTTCTCTTTGTTTCTTTTGTTTGCTTTGGGTCTGAGTCTTTTGCTATGGATCAGACCTGGACGACTGAGGGTTTACACAGACATTTCTGCTGTGTTTGAGTAAGTTAAGCACAGTTCGTTTTTGTAAATATGTGTTATTTTACCGTACTTTACCTCGGTGAACATTAGTAAGTATTTGGTTGAATGGTACATCAGGAATCTGCCACATTGTCCAACTTCCCACGTTCAACTTAGACTTAAATCTGACCTTCGTTTTAACTCAATCCGACCATAAAGAGCTGACGTACTGGGAGCTACAACAGATGAGCTGATCTGTGCTGTTAAATAAGTCCCTCTCATGTAAAATTACAGTCACCAAGCTCATCACCATGGTAACTGCTGAACATTCCGCCATAGACATACATGTAGAACAAGTATTAATTGTTTTTTATTAATGATTATTATTATTATTATTATCTGGGTAATAATATTTTTACCTTTCATACATTTTTCCATTTAAATATTTAATTAAAGTAGATGAACTTAAAATACAAATTATTGAACAACAAAATAATTACATGGAAGAAAGCAGCAGATTTTTAGTTTTGGCCGTAACATAGACGTTGATATCAGCTGCTGTGTATCATTTTTGTGTCCAGTGCAACAGTATAACGCAATCGCTCTCTCCTCTGCTTTAGTTATGAGACTTAAAACGTTTATTTTAACACGTTAGCATTTAAATTTGGAGGATAGCGGCAGTACAGTTTGTTTTAATAGTAACATGCAGTAGTATGCTGTTACGCTGGTCAGTCCTGAGGTCCACATAAGCCCGTCTAAGGCTCCGTCTCTCTCTCTTTGCCATTGATTTTACAGCTCCACTTTGGCTCTGATCTGACAGCTCCAAGACCACTGGCCCCTGGGAGACTGAGCGGCTGAGTCAGCAGCAAGAACTCATAACTCTGTCTCTGCTGCTGCATGTACTCGCTCCAGGACAGGGAGGAGGAGGAGGATCGTAGTGGTAGTGGCAGTAGAAGTAGCAGTAAAAAAAATTTAAATAAAAAAAAGATTGTTACGAGGTTAGAGTCCCTGATGAGGGTTAAAGTCCCTTATGAAGCCATGTTCAGGTTAAAGTCCTGATAGTAAAACAGTTTTGAGTCCTGTGACCCGCCGTGGACTGGTGTAGTGGGCAGACGTGTCCCTGCGTAGCTGTACAGCGCTTCCCTGGGGAGTTTTGGGTCCTTCAAAAATAATAAAAGCACAGGGTTAGAGTCCCCAACTGGTGCGTAATATTGTTACAGGGGTTAGAGTGAGGGTTAAAGTCCCTCATGAAGAAAGGTTCCGTGTTCAGGTTAAAGTCCTGATAGTAAAACAGGTTAAAGTCCTGCATACAGGTTTGAAATTTTGAATTGTATTGTTTTGATTTGTGTGATTTTAATGTGATTTCTTATTCTGTGAAGCACTTTGAATTACCTTGTGCACGAACTGTCCTATACAAATAAACTTGCCTTGCCCAGTAGTATCGTGCATGAGGGTCTTCGTTCCTTGGTGTTGGTGGTTTGATGGGAATCGAGGCTCTGGCTGTAGGAGACATTTCTTCTGAACGATTGTTTCACTTTTATGTTGCTGTTGAAGATGTGGCTCTAAGTCATTGAGTCTTCGCAGAACTTTTATCACCTGACTGTTTCTGCCTGAACTGTCCTCGGATTACTCACAGAGGTGTGGGGCTATCAGCAATGTTCAAATCTACCTACATCTGTCGACAGGTTTCACTGAGTTCTTTTGCTTTTAGACGTATCTGATGCCGTCGACATGGTGGATCACAGCATCCTCCTGTCCCGCCTGGAGACGCATTAAAGGTACAGCACTTGGTTTGGATCCTATCTGTCAGACAGGAGTTCCTCTGTGAGCCTCGGACAGTACTCCTCTGTGTGTAAGGTGCGCCTCAGGGTTCCACATTAGTGCCGGCCCTCTTCACTCTGTGCATGTTTCTCCTGGGTGATGTTTTTAGAAAGCACAATGTCGCATTTCATAGTTCAATCTGCCACTGACGCCGATGACAGACAGACAGACAGACAAAGCTCTGCAGGACGGTCCTAGACTTAAAACATTTTGAAACATTTTAAGACCAGCATGACGAGTCTGACAGCAGCAGTTACAGAAAGAGGAACCACAGTTTTCTAATGGAAAGTGAATTGGAGCCAGAGTCGATGGAGCCGGAAGCACGTCCATGATCACTTCCTGTTTTGAAGGCGGCAGCTGGCAGGTTAGCTATGTCACATTTGACCCTTTCTTGACCTTAAAACACACAAGTCCTGACGGTGCAAAGCTGGAAAGGTAACAAGAAACAAGAGAAACCGAACACACTGCAAAGAAAAGGAAAAACGTTCCCCGGTTTGATGACACACGCTGCTTAGAAACACTGAAACTGGAACTGAGACTGGAAGCATTTCAAAACCAAATACTGTGAAGTATCATGGGTGTTCCCATAAATGCTCACGTAACATCAGAAGAATCAAGAATAAGATGCCCGAGAATCATGAGTCCCATCTCAAAAAGAGGGATGACGCATTGGCAAAGAATAAGAAACAGGGTCAAAAAGACAGACTTGACTGGAAACCAAAAGGGAAGAAACAAGAAGATGGGCAACAGAAGGAGTGGATAAAACAAATCGAGGAGGACGCCAAGGCCAAAGTCGATAAACATCTTGCAAAATCTAAAAGAATGGATGGCATTTCTTGAAGCACTATTGGCGTTTCCCTGAGCCACTGGGAGTTTTTTAAAGCAGGTGACGCCATTTAAGAACTCCAGGTTAAGTCCTGCAGTACCCAAGTCTCCACCAGGTCACTCCCCTCGTTCTGAGCCACCTGCCTAGAAGCACTGTCCACTGATCTGAAGGTTGGAGGTTCAAATCCCACTCTCTTTCTTTCTTTATTTTTTATTTGTCAGGGACCATACACAAATGCATTAATCTTACAAAAAGAAAAATGATTTATACCAGATTTAGCTCCTGCTGCTTTCGCTCAACAGATCATCATTAACATCAGCAGGAGAATACAATAAAATATGTCCCCATGTCCAATACGTGATGTTTCCTGCAGTCCAAACCAATGTGAGCCTGGATTTAAACATTGTCAAAGTCGAGGCCTGTCTCACATCTTCAGGCGAACAAAATCGGTTCATAAGTTCACTCTCAGGACAGTATACGACAGCAGTAAAAGTAGGTAGTAGCGGGTAGTGGTTTTCATGGTACCACTGGATTAGTCGAACATAAATTAATGTTGTGCCAGGAGTTGCCAAGTGACAGAACACGACGAGTCTAATAATAAGACGACCCAGGAGACCCAAGAGACCTGCCCCATGGTATATGTCGAATCAGCGGGATTTACTTCAGGATTAAACCAATGCTGTAGAGTTTTAGAATACAGATTATAATTACCAGTACTTTATGTATTCATTTTTTTTGACAAACCAGTGACACGTGGTATAAGACAAATGGACGTGGTCTGGACATGAAGGCCTCTGTGTGCAGGTTTCATGTTTTTCTGACTTGGTTTGGTGGGAAAGTACCTGTTGTAAATATTAATCATCGTTTTACACTTTCAGTTAAGTAGCAGTTCCAGCACATCCCATAGATTCTCACTGGGGTTAAGGTCTGGACTCTGTGGTGGTTCCATGTGTGAAAATGTATCTGGACTTTACTTAAGTACGTTTTACAGTGGATACCTTTTACTTTTACTTTCACTACATTTGAGAGCAGTATCTGTACTTTCTACTCTGCTACATTTTTGAACAGGACTGCCAAGTAAAAAGTACTTTCATTTGATTTGAGGGGTTATTTTTACCATGTTTGTGGTAACATCTTGACTAAAGTTTTTGAGTTCAAGCTTTGGCTTTGAGAAACACAAAAATAAACACACAAAATTCATAAGAAAAATTAAGAAATTGACTTATTTTGCTACTATGACCAAAATATGTCTCATTTTTAATCAATCTCTACATTTACACTTTAACAAATGAACAACACTAGAGTGAAATACTTCACTTTTTACTCTTAAAGTACATTTTTAAACGGGTACTTCAAAGCTTTTAGTTCAGTAAATTTTTTCATGTGATACTTTTACTTTTACTTAAGTACTTCATCCACCACTGACAATAGCTCCACAGAACGCTCCATTCAAACTGCAGAACCAACCTGTGCACAACACGAGGAAGTCAAAGTACATTTTGAATCTATAGAAGGATAAACGAGAGGCCTACGAGGAAACTAAAGAGGAAATGTTATGTGGAAAAGTCCATTTGAAATGAGTTGGGATGAGAGAGAAGAGCGTGCAAAGCGTTTTTTTTAATTACTCCAGAAAGGTTAAAGCAGAGAAGCGACTCTTTTATTCTACACCCTGTGGCTTTACAATCACCCTCTGCTCTTAAATTAATTACAACTCATCAACTCAACTGTAGGGTGCAATTCATCTTTAAACCAATTGGGGTCAGTATTGTATAGTTTTTAGGCTTGGGCACAACCACTTTATTTGTTTAGTAAAATATTGTGTGTCAGAGTAAAAATATACCATAAAGATAAAGAATATCAATATGAAATAAATAATAAATAAATAAATAAATAAATAACATATAAATTAGGACATTTCTAAAAGAGTTAAAATGCTTTGTAAAAAAAAAAAAAAAAATAAAAATTGGTATTGTGGCTAAAATTGCTTCTTAGATTACATTACTTTGAGAACATATAAGGCTAAAATCGAAGCGCACAGGCTGTAAACTAGAGCTAACCTGTGTAAACCAGGTCTAAGTAGGTATCTTAAAATCATGAGAACACAACATCTAAATCAGAAAACTTTACACAGTCTGAACCAGGTCTAAATCAACAGGCTCTACAAGTCTATAGCACTTCTAATCAATTCCTTTTTGGTCTATGGTCAGAAGTATATACCTTCTGCTGGAGATGCCAGTTCTTTAAATAACATTTCTAAATATCCTACCACTAGGCTGCAGTAGGGTTTAGAAAATATCTATTATTTCAACTAAAACAAAAGCAAATTGATAATGTAAGACCAGTTGGATGAAAAACAACTTTGTTTCCAGGTATACTTTGAAAAATTAAACTTATAAATATTTAATTCTTAATACATGCATCTTTATTTTTTTATTTATTTATTTTTTTTTTTGTGTGTGTGTGACTTGGGAACACATTTATTTATTTATAAATATCCTACCACTAGGTTGCAGTAGGGTTTAGAAAATATCTTTTATTTCAGCTAAAACAAACACTGATCATATTAGACCAGTTGGATGAAAAACAACTTTAGTTCCTGGTATACTGAAAAATAAATAAAGAAAATGAATAAAATAAAAAAAAAATAAAATAAACATTTAAATTTTTTATACATGTATCCATTTTTTTTATTTTATTTTATATTATTTATTTATTTTTGTGTGACTTAGGAAAAGGTACAACTGAACTATGGTGTTTAATGGGTTGACATTTGCCTCTTTAATTTCTGTTTAGCTTTTGCAATGTCAGGGTTTTTGATGTTTCATTTTCCAAAGCGTGACTGAAATTATAAACATTTAATTCTTCAATACATGCATCCATTTTTTATCAAGATGTCAAATGTAACAGTGTCTGACAGCTTTATAAAAATCTAATAAGTGAACGATGTCTCTTTTCTACGGGGATGCGTATTTCGTCAGAACCCCGGAAGTGGGCGGCCATATACGCCCTCTCATTGGTGAACGCCGTTGGTCTGTTTTCCACAGGGGTGCGTATTTGGCCGTAACCCCGGAAGTGGGCGGCCTGTCAGCGCTGTGTTGACTGGAGCAGCGCAGAGGGTCAGAGGGGGTACACGGCTAAAGTAAAGTGACACCTCGTACACTCACACGAGGAGACTGCCCTCCGCTTCAACGTTTTACCGTCAATTTCATGAACTAGGAAGGCACTTTGGACGCGATCTTTCCGCGGAGGTAAGGCGCAGTTTTGCATGCGTGCTCGCGGTGTGCTTTTGGACGCGTCATGTCATTTCTGTTTCTTGTTTCTTGTTGGTTGAAGGGTCGAGTCGAGGGGATATTGTGACAGCGATCTGTAAACAAACTCTGCGATTGCTGTAGGTGTACTTTGGTAGATTTCTTTGTGATTTTGTTGATTTGTTGTGGACTTTTCGCCTGTTTGGTTTGGTTTTACGCGTGGGTCCGTGCGCATTTGGCTGTGCGCCCTGCTTCTTATTTTAAAAGCCGAGTTCGCTCTTCTCAATTAACCCATGTCTTGTCATGAGTTGCCTTCATGCTGCTGGTGGTTAGATTAGCCTCTCTTGAGTTACTTGACAGTAGTTTGCGTGGCCCGGTGCGTTGCATATGTTGTAAAGTGCGTCTCCAGATCTGTCCACTTGACCTCCTCCACAGTCAGGTAGCGGGAGGTGTGTTTAAGATGCCCAAATCCTCGCCTGGAATGTCGGTGAGAGCAGCGTGTGCAGCCGAGGGGAGGAGAAAGAGGCTGAAAGCAGCTCGGACACTGCACGAGCCCAGAGCACCAGGGGCTAAGGATCCGAGTCCCAGAGACGGAACGAATCTCACCTTCATTTAAAGTGTTGCACTGAATAAAACTTCTTCAAACTTTGTGAATGCATTCTCCTGTTTCCCCATAACAGCACGGACCGACCCAGAGCAAAGACAGTAAAGTTTACACATTCAGGCCTGATGTGTGGAGACTTTAACTCATCAAGATGAGATATTAGTCATGTGTCTGTGTCATACAGCGCCCTGAGCTTTACTCTTTGATTCTACACATCTGTGATGAGGTAAAAGTAAATAGCAGAGATGGAGAAAGAGGAGGGAGGCTCTCTGGACGGCTTTGCATCAGGTTCCTGTGGGATCCAATCAGCTGCCAGTCCACTGTCAAACGCACGTGCTGACAACACTGCATTTCCCATCATACTTTTAGACTTTGTAGTCCAAGAAGGGAGCTGCTTTTTTCGGCTTCACCCGCTTTGCAAGGTGCCTGCAGCACCGTGATGTCACGATATTACAGCCTCCTGCAGCCTCCTGCAGCCGCTCATCTTAAACTCACCTAATGATAACCAGCCATGACACAAGTACAGAGTAAACACCTTTAACCCCGGGCTTACACAGAAGAGCACAGCCCGTTTAAACTATGGTCGCATGGTCCAATTATAAATATTGCATGTTTTGGTCACATATGGGAGGCTATGTAATATAACAGCTTTTATAAATAAGTAAAATTCCAGTGATGCAAGTTTCACGTTGAGGTTATGAGAAAAAGGCTTCACTGAGTAATTCTCAGATGATACGAGTTTGGTGCCAAAAGACCAAATCGTTTCTGAAACTGGGAGAATTAAAAATGTTGGAAACAGCTGCGTGTTTTCCTGTGTTATTAGATGAAAATTCTCAGTTTAATTTTTTGAAAATTGATTCAAAAAATCTGTCTGGAATATCTGCAGTTTGAAATAAAATAAGCCATCTAAAATAAGAAATATGAACAATTCCAGTTATATTTTAGCATCGACTTTGATTAAACATTTCAACAGATGGAGTGTTTAGCCTCGTATTTAAGTTAGACAAGTCTGGACATTTTGTTTTTCTCATTGTCCATTCTATAATAGTATAACATAATACCCAACATCCTTTGCAACATGTTATAGCTGTAAGTTTTTTTTGAGTCAGTGGCATTTGTGTTTTGTGAACTATAGTGCTGAATGAGGTGACATTTGCCTCTGTAATTGCTGTAAATCTTTGTGCAGCTTTTGAAATGTCGGGTTTTTGATGTTTGATTTTTCAAAGCGAGCCTAAATGTCACTCACGGTCTGATATTTTCACATTTCCAGTGATAACCGTGGTTCCCCCGTGTTTGTGTGAATGTGCTAGAGGTCAACGCGGTGTTTGGAATGTTCTTAATTAAAATGTTTAATGTTGAACTGTACAGAAATGTGCCTGTCAAAAATGTAAACCACAAATGCATTTCAAAGTTGATGCTAGTTTAAGCTTTTAAGCATAAAGGTCATTTTCTGAGTGAATTGTTCTCATAGGCTGTATATATAAATGGACATAGCTAACCTGCTAATAGGAAGTGAACATGGACGTGCTTACAGCTCCATCAACTCTTGCTCCAATTCTCTTTCTATTGAAAAACTGTGGCTGCTCTCTCTGTAACTGCTGCTGTCAGACTCGTCATTTTAGTCTCAAAATGTTTGTATTATCCTGCTCTACATGATCCTGGTGTTTTTATTTCACTATTGTGTCCGTAAATCAAGATATGAACATTAATACAAGACAAATCAAGCACCTTCTTTCCCCGAGGTCGCTCCCACTCTCGTCAGCAACAAGTTTGACTGACAGTGTTGCTGTAGCACACTGCTCCTTGCTAAATCAGAGGTGCAGGCGGGAAGGGGCGTTACCTTCAACAGCCTCGCTCCTGATTGGCTCTTTGGTTGCTATGATACTTACGATCAGAACCCCAAATATGGAACTCGGCTCCAAATTCACCGCAATAACCTGTCGTGGAAATGATGTGTAAAATAATACCAGAACAAACAAGAAGACTGTCTATCTTGGTTTATCACATTTGCATCTGTAAACTAACGGTCCCACTGCTGACAGCGTTTCTGCTACAGTGGGACCAGAGCAATGGGGTAAACGCACTTAAATACTGTCTCAGGTCCAAGCCCTTCCCCAAGTACAATCTACAGTCAGGTGAATCTGGCAGAACATTTGCCCCTTCCAGCCCAGAGAGGCAACACCTCCACATTAGCATCTGAGCACAGGCAAGGACGATCAAACAACATGTGAAATAAAACGGCAGACATGTGAGACTCAAGGATGTGACAAAGGCTAGTGTGGCTTTCAACACTTCTTGCAATGTATCTTTAAAATTTCTCTAAAATTTCTACCACAAGCCGCTGGCCTCGATGAGCTTCATTTGACTGAGTGTCACACTGACTGATGTCAGAATCAGATCATAATCAGAGGAAGTTTTATTGCCATGGTCAGTGAGCACAGCTCACAGACTAGGAACTTACTTCGGTGATAAAGTGCACATAAAAACACACTGAATAAATACAAATACAAATACAAAGAAGGGCGTACACAAACTTAAAAAATATATGATTAAAAATAAAATGGAACTCTTAGGAGGTTGAAAATATATACAACAGCAGCATCAGAGCAGCAGTGCAACATGGGTTATTTAGTGACCAGTGTTATAAAGTGTCCAGTTTAGTGCAGGTTTATGTAGTGTTCATGATAGAAACAGCAGAGGGGAAGAAACTGTTCTTGTGACGAGAGGTTCTGGTCCTGATGGACCATAGCCTCCTGCCAGAGGGAAGTGGCTGAAATAGTCCATGTCCAGGGTGAGAAGTGTCAGCTGCTATACGACCTGCTCGCCCCCGAGTCCTGGAGGCGTACAGGTCCTGGAGAGATGGAAGGCTGCAGCCAATCACCTTCTCAGCAGAGCGCACAATGCGCTGCAGTCTCTGTTTGTCCCTGGCAGTGGCCCCAGCGAACCACACAGTGATGGAGGAGGTGAGGATGGACTCAGTGATGGCCGTGTAGAACTGCACCATCATCTGGACCGGCAGCTTGGCTTTCCTCAGCAGCCGCAGGAAGTACATCCTCTGCTGAGCTTTCTTGATGAGGGAGCTGATGGTCGGGTCTCACTTGAGGTCCTGGGTGATGCAGGTGCCCAGGAAGCGGAAAGAGTCCACGGTGGTGATGGGGGAGTCGGTCAAAGTCCACTTCTTTTATACAGTCTGTGGTTGTACTGGACTAAAGCGGTGAAGCACGGCTAAACTGGACTGAAGCTGGACTAGACCAGGACTAATCCAGCTAGAACTGTACCTGACAAGTCCAAAATTACAAATACAGAGATATGTAATGCAATGTGTGTAAAAAACGAAACGAAGGCGCTCATTGGACACCCCTCATTTTGGAAAAAAAAACAAGGATTTCTCACCTGAGATATCAGAGTTTAGTGCTTCACTTCACTCATTAATTCTGTAGAAACCTTGAAAGCAACGTTGTGATATTTCTTTTTCCCTCATTAGCTGCCATATTTGAACCAATCACACCCATCTGAACTCTCAAAGAAACCCCTGCCGGGAATCCAGAATACACACTTCTCCAATAGAGTAGGATGTGTTGCAATTTGAGTTACCGCCATTATCAAATGCAAAGGCTGCAGTTCTATAGACAACATCCCTCCCGTTGGCACCTCTTCTGCTGCGACTTCTACCTTATAATATTTTCCCACATAGTGACTAAAATGGACTCTCCTGTTGTTTAGCTTCTGTGAGGCTTTGAGAGGGTAACCGCTGGATGTAACCAATTATTTAAAATTACAAATGCTGCCATTTTTAGACAATATTCTGTCTAAATCCAAACTAAACCAGGACTTAACCAAATCAAGTCTTTTATCAGTCTACATTTCTAAAAATTAAAGGGCCCTCATCTCAAATATACAGTTGCAACCAGAACTTTTGATACACTATATAAAAAGACACATAAGCTTTTTTTCCTCACTGTCCGACATGAAATCAGACTAAACTTTTTCTATTTTAGCTCAATTAGGATTAGTACAATTATTTCTATTTTCTAAATGGCAGAATAATGAGAGAATTTTTCATGACTTTTGTTAAAAGTTTGCATACAGTAAGTTACTATGACTTTAAACAGTTGGAGAAAACTCAGATGATGACGTCATGTCTTTGAAAATTTCTGATTGGTTTATTGACAACAGTTGAGTGAATTAGAGACACACCTGTGGATGTATTTGAAGCTGAAAAGTCAAAAGGAAGCAGCCAAAATATCGGGAAGAGAACTGTGGACTTGCACAAGTCTGGTTCATCCAATTTCCAGATGCCTGAAGGTGCCACGCTCATCTGTTCAAACAATGATTCTCTAGTGTAAACACCACGGGAATGTTCAGCCATCACACGCTCAAGAAGGAGACGGGTTCTGTGTCCAAGAGATGAACATGCTTTGGTCTGAAATGTCCAGATCAACCCAAGAACAAAAGCAAAAAGACTTTGTGAAGATGCTGCTGAAACTGGTTAAAGTGTGTCATTATCCACAGTGAAACAAGTACTGTACCGACATGAACTGAAAAGCCACTCTGCCAGGAAGAAGCCATTACTCTAAAAGAAACATTAAAAAGTCACATTATAGTTTGCAAGTGCACAGAGGGACACAGACCTTCATTTTCAGAGACATGTCCTGTCGTCTGATGAAACTAAAACTCAACTGTTTGACCATAATGAGCATCGTTACGTTTGGAGGAAAAAAAGGGGGAAGCTTGCAGGCCTGACAACACCATCCCAGCTGTGAAATACGGGGTTGGCAGCATCATGTTGTGAGGTTGTTTTGCTGCAGGACGGACCGGTGCATTTCACAAAATCGATCGTGACGAAAGAACATTACGATTATGTGGAAGTACTGAAGCAACATCTCAAGGCATCAGCCAGGACGTTCAACCTGAGGCGCAAATGGGTCTTATAAATGGACAATGACCTGATGCATACTGCCAAACTGGTTACAAAGTGGCTAAAGGATAACAAAGTCACTGTTTTGGAGTGGCCATCACAAAGCCCTGATCTCAGTCCTATTGAAAGTGTACGGTGAGACATGAAAAAAAACTATTGTGAGAAGCTTGTGGAAGGAAATGCAAAATGTTTGATCGAAGTCACACAGTTTAAAGGCAATGGTGCCAAATATTGATGAAATGACTTTGAATAAGTCTTTTAAAAAATCCTTCTCTCTTTATTCTGGTATTTAATGAATAGAAATAATTTTGGTAATCCTAATTGAACTAAAACAGGAAAAGTTTAGTCTGATATGATGTTAAACGGTGAGAAAAAAAGCGCATGTGTCTTTTTATATCGTGTATGCAAACTTGTGGTTTTAACTGTACCTGCAGTTGTGTTTTGCTTCTGCATATTTAAGCTGAGGTCTTCTCTCAAACAGAAGACACAGGAATTGCTCCACTGTGTTTTTAAACTTAAACCTTCAGTAGAATCATTGGATAATTTCAGCCCTGGAACTACCAATCTCTAGTGAAGGTAAAAAAGTTCAGTTGAAATCTACCACTACATGACATCACAAGGTGGAACAGAGCATTTTGAGCTTTGGGGATGTAGACATAATAACGCAGGATTACTCAAACATGTGAATAAAACGAAACACAACTCCAGGTTTGTTTCTGATGAGGTAACAACATGACAAAACGAGTGCATTTAGAGTAATACAGGACCTTTTATATAAAACCTATTGCACTGTCAGCGGGTTCTTCCGGATGTACCTGCGCCACAGTTTGAGAACCGTTGCATTAGCTCATGTTGTTTTCAATCCCAGTAAATCCGCAGCAGCCCATACACTCCACAGACCTCTGCAGACGGAGCTCGTTCTGCCTGGTGCGTGTGAACATATTTGTCTCAGTAATAAACAGCACCATGGCTTCGGTAGCATTAGCCAGCGGTCTCCGGGGGAAACCACTTGTCAGACGACATCTCTCGCTTTCACAATGTCTGCTGCTTAGGTTTAGTGACACCTCAGTGCCCATTATAGTCAATCCGCTAAAGAACACTTCAAATTATATATAAATAATGTGTAAATATGCACAATTAGAGCCAAGTATCATGAAAAACACTCGCAACAGTTTAACCTGAGCTGACACTAATGAACCACAGATATGTTTTTATTCATCTTTTTTATATTGTTTCAAGTGGTTATACATCTCCAGTATTTGACTCTATATAAAATGTAGTGACGGTGTATTTTCGTGTACTCTCTGCTGTTTTTTGGATACGGATGGATGCAGAGGCCCCTCCCCTGTGTTCATGGCTCAGTTGCCTGTTCTTGTCCTGTACTTTTGGCCTGACCTCTGTACAGTAAATACACTGCAGCGTTTGGCCCGGTTGGCACCTCTCCCCCCTCTCTCTCTCTCTCTCTCGCCACTCTCATTCCTCATTCCTCTCACTGTCACTCTCCACTTTTGTCTCTCATTCTCTTCTCTTTCCCTCTGTCCTCCCTCACTTCTTTCTCGTCTTTCTCTTGCTCTTTTTTCTCGCTCTCTCTCTCCCATCTCTCCCCCTGCTCGCTTTTCTCTTCTCTCTCTGCCCCCCCCCTCTCTGTCCCTGTCTCTCTGCCTTCACTCTTTGTCCCTCTCTCCCCTCTCCTCCCTCTCCCCTCTTCTCTCTCTGTCCCCCCTCACTCCTTTCTTTCTTCTTTCTCTTCTTCTCTCTCTTCGCTCCGCCTCCTTCTCTGTCCCTCTCTCTCTCTCCCCTCTCTCCTTTCTCTGTCCCTCTCTTCCCTCTTCTCTCTTTCTTCCCTCTCCTCGCTTTCTCCCCTCTCCTCTCTCCTCCGTCTCCTCTGTACCCTCTCTCTCCTCCTCCCTCTGTTTCCCCTCTCCCCTCTCCCTTCTCTCTCCCCTCTGTACTCTCTCCTCTCTCCCTCTCTCTCCTCTGTACCCTCTCTCTCCTCCCTCTCCCTTCTTCTCTCTCCCCTCTCTCCCCCTCCCCCTCTCCCCTCCCCTCTCCCTTCTCATCCCTCTGCTCTCTCTCTCTCTCTCTCTCCCTCTCTCTCTCTCTCTCTCTCTCTCCCCTCTCACCCTCTCTCTCTTGCTCCTCTCTCTATCCTCTCAACCCTCTCTCTTTCTCCCTCTCTCCCCCTTCTCCCCCTCTCCCTTTTCTCTCCCCTCTGTCCCCTCCCTCTCTCTCTCTCTCCTCTGTCCCCTCTCCCCCCCTCTCTCTCTTCTCTCTCTCCCCCTCTCCTCTCCCCTCCTCTTCTCTCTCTCCCCTCTCATCCCTGTCTCCTCTCTCCCTCTCTCTCTCTCTCCTCTCTCTCCTCTCTCTCCTCTCTCTTCTCTCTCTCTCTCTCTCTCTCCTCTCTCTCCCCCCCTCTCCTCTCTTCTCTCTCTCTCTCTCTCTCCTCTCTCTCCTCTCTCTCTCTCCCCTTCTCTCTCCTCCTGTCTCCCCTGTCTCTCCTTTCTCCTCCCCCTCTCCCTTCTCTCTCTCCCCTTTCATCCCTGTCTCCCCCCTCTCTCTCTCCTCGCTCTCCCCTCCTCTCTCCCCTCTCTCTCCTCTCCTCCCTCTCCTACCCTCTCCTCTTTCCTCCTCTCTCCTCTCTCTCTCTCCTCTCCCTCTCTCCTCCCTCTCTCCTCTCCTCCTCTCCTCTCTCTCCCTTGTTCACAGTTGGCAGAGGGACAGAGCACATTGCCCCAACAGGAAAACCCAGAGGATCAGGGAAGTGCCTCTGTGTCCACGAACATGACCAGAGGAAACACTTCAGACCAACTTTACACAGAGTCATCCACATTTCCCCTGTTTTGATGAACACAGTGAATGAAGCTGCGGTTGAGACTTTAATGTCACTGTGGGGAAACGTGTTCTCTGCATTTGACCCGTGAGGAGCAGTGGGACCCAGCTCCAGATCTTACGCTTTTCGATCAGTAGCTGGAGGATTTTATATCGGGCTGATGAGGTAAATCCACACAGACACAGGCAAAAACGAGCAAAATGCAACTGCTTACCTAATAAATAACAGATTTATTGGAGAAAAAAAAAGATTAAAGATGCATTTTCAGCCGCTTGTTTGTATGTATCTCCATGGAGACGAGCAGGTGTTAAACTGCATGTGTTTCAAGGTTTATTTTGACCAATAAAAACAACTGTAAGATAAGTTTAATGCCATATTGTGGAACATTACAGGCAAAGCAAGAACATCTTCTTGGAGACCAGCAGGTGACAGACCCAGAAAACCAAACTTTCGAGCCACTGAGCTGTTGATTTGGAGACGATCAGGACTAAAAGTTGTGTTTAAAGGGCCTGTATTACACTATTTCCTGATGTGTGTCTTAATGCTGTTTCCTCATCACAAACGCATCTGAAGTTGTGTTTTGTATCGTTCACACATGTTTAAACCTACACAAACCCGGCAAATTTAGGCTGAGTTCTTCTCTCAAACAGAAAACGCTCCGTTCCACCTTGTGATGTCACGAGGTAACCTTTTATTTAACCAGGAAAGTCCCTTTAAGATTACACACAGACATTTCAAAACATCACCGAAAAGATTCTTAAAAGCCAGTTACAAATCATAGACCTAATGTCCAAACCTTTCAACATAGATTTAAACTGAACTAAGACTTTTTGTAAATGTTGTAAACCCCATACACCTTCATTAGAATCATATGCATCCTTTCAGCCCTGGAATTGTCAATCTTTACAGAACAAAAGGTTAAAAAGTAGCTGTTAACTTGAAAACTACCACTTCATGACATCACAAGGTGCAACAGAGCATTTTGAGGTGTGGAGATGTTACAGATGAACAATAAACATGTGTGAATGAAACAAAACACAACTCCAGGTGCGTTTTTGACAAGGTAACAACATTATAACATGACTTAAAGCTCATTTTGCGTAATATCGGACCTCGAATTCATTAACGTCTCTTTGTAAAATGAACCGGGAGAAACGGCGCTCAATCCCAACAATCCGCCTTCCATCCGAGGCAGCAGTGATATCATTATTATTACAGAGCAGATTAGAGCTTCAGCCTCGCAGCGGCAGGTCGGGACAGTGTGTTATTTACTGTGTCATGCGATTCCCCAAAGACGCAGGTTGGCGGTTCAAGTCTAGTAGACACAGACATGGACAAACTTTATTGATCCACGGGGGAAATGACTTGGACACGGCGGCGCACACACAGATTATCGTCTCGTAACGCAGGTTTGCCGGAGCTGCTGCCCCCGTGGACCAAAGTGCCAAAGTACAGGGACCAGTACATGTCATTTCTGTGGTTGTGTCGTCCAGTGAGTCAGTAGTTGTGTGTATTTATGTTGTATTAGTACTTGGTCACTACACCTGTTACCACGACCACCTAAGCATGGGACGATATTGGCCAAAAATATTGAGATTAACGAGTAAATCATGATCATTATTAAAATCTCTGACAGTTTAAAATGTGATGGATATGAGTAATTTTAATCTTTTGTATGAGTTTGATTTTTAAAGAGCTGGTATAGTATCGTACTTTGTTATAAGTGACGAAAACTACGATCTAGCGGAGAATAATCTGGATGAACAGGGCCGTCAGTTGAAATTTGAAGGGCCCGGGTTATGAAGTCTCACATGGGCCCCCCCTCTAATGCAAATTAATAGGAAGAGAGTCCAGTTCTGGGCCCCTACACTCCTCTTTGTCCCCCCTGTTCACTCCTCTTTCTACAAACGATTATTGTCCCATCTGTACTACCACCCCTACTCGGATTGTATCTTCTTTACTGTTACTACTCGTTCTGTACTTCCACATGTGTAAACTGACTGAACGGGCCGCTCCTATTGGTCGGCGTCTGTGGGGCTTCGAGTGAGTGACGGCTGGATGTGACCAATCACAGTGAAGTGTGAGGTTTCAAAAGGAGCCTGTCACTTTATTCTTAGCTCAAAGGAGATGAGGGGAAAAATTGAATCGTAATGACATTAAAGTTGTGTTCTCGCACCAAGGAAATTATATAAATAATATATATTAAGAGGGAGTACATAATGGCACAAAAGTACTTCTATACCTTATTTTATTACTACTACTACTACGGCTATTACTACTGATATTACTGCTGCTGCTACTGCTATTACTCCTACTGCTGCTATTACTGCTACAACTACTGTTACTGCTACTACTGCTACTATTACTGCTACTACTATTATTGCTACTGTTACTGCTATTAAAGCTACTGGTACTATACTACTACTACTACTGCTACTATTATTGCTGCTACTACTACTACTACTACTACTATTACTATTACTGTTACTACTATTACTGCTACTGGCTACTACCACTACTACTACTACTACTACTACTACTAATGCTACTGGTACTGCTACTGCTACTTACTCCTAACTGCTACTGCTATACTACTGCTACTACTACTACTACTGCTGCTACTATTACTACTACTACTACTGCTACTGCTACAACTACTGCTACTGCTACTACTATACTATACTGCTACTGTTACTACTGTTACTGCTATTAAAGCTACTGGTACTACTACTACTACTACTACTACTACTATTACTGCTACTATTACTACTACTACTGCTGCTACTACTATTACTGCTGCTGTTACTGCTATTACTGCTACTGGTACTACTACTATTACTGCTACTGGCTACTACTACTACTACTAATGCTACTGGTACTGCTACTGCTATTACTCCTACTGCTGCTAATACTGATACTGCTGTTGTTACTGCTGCTATTACTGATACTGCTCTTGCTACTGCTATTACTACTACTACTACTATTACTGCTACTGCTATTACTACTACTACTACTATTACTGCTACTGCCATTACTACTGCTGCTACTCTTGCTACTGCTGTTAATGGTATTATTGCTACTGCTCTTACTCCTACTACTACTACTATTACTATTACTGCTACTATTACTGACTACTGATGACTACTGATAGTACTGGCGAGTATCACAGTTTAAAATGTCCCATGATCGATTATGGTTCTAACCTTTTATCACAATAAACTGTAAAAAAAAAAAAAATCCCATCCCTACTTATCTGCAGCAATATATGACACTTACTACTGCCACTACTACTACTGCTACTGCTACTACTGTTCCTGCTGCTCGTCCTCCCTCGTGCTGTGTGCAGAGCGTGGCTGTGGTTGGATGGAGGAAGCATGCGGCGCTCTGCCTCCTCCCTTTTTCCGTTAGTTTAATCCCGTGATCATGTGACTCTGAGCTTTTAGTCTGTCTAGGTCAGGCCTGCGCTGCTGCTGATCCTCTGCTGCGGAGATCACTTTAACTCTACTCCACAGGTTAAACCCTATCACGCAGTCCTCGAAAAGAGTATCTTCGGATTTTTAAATACTTTGTGAGGGAGTGTTGTTATCCAAGTGATTTTTACCGTTTTTTAAAAGGCGAAAAACAGAAGTAGTTTATTTTAAAGCTGCTATATGACACAGAATTGACTCTTGTGAGGTTTAATCCGTGTATAATGCTGTTATCTCCTCAAAAACATACCCGGAGTTGTGTTTTTTATTATTAGTCTGTACATTAAAGCTCAAAATGCTCTGTTCCACCTTGTGATGTCATGAAGTGGTAGTTTTCACGCTAACAGCTCGTTTTTACCTTTTAGTTTAGTAAAAGATTGACAGTTCCAGGTCTGAAATGAACCAAATGATTCTAGTGAAGGTGCGTGGAGTTTAAAACCCTAATGGAGCACTTCCTGTATTACCACTTGATGACATCACAAGGTGGAACAGAGAGAAAAACTCAGCCTAAATAATGAAGGTTTTGTGTGTTAAAGCGTGTGAATGTAACAAAACATAACTCCAGTTTGTAGTTTGGTTCAAAGTTATCCCTCACTTACCTTATGCGATACAGTACATCTTAAGTATTCACCATGATGAGTTTGCAAGTGCGTTTTCCAACTTTTAGAAACCAGAGCATGCTAACACACACTTTTAGCTTCTCAGACAGTAAAATGCTTTCTAATTAGATGGAGACAGCACACAGAAGACTTATTTTGACCTCAAGAGCTGCTTATGTAATATATCTAATGGTTTGTAATGGACATTTTGTAGAACGTTCACGAACAAAGACGATGAAGAAGATGGATTACGCCCAGCCCCAGCTTCATACTCATGCAGTGTTTAGTTTTTAGTTTTTTTTTATCTGAAATGTATCTGTTTTCCTGTAAGATAAGAAACTGTCATCTGCTCACACTGTTTCAACGTTTAAACAATAGATTTTTTCTAGGAATTTTGAGGAAGAGGAATTCTGTCGTGGCCTTGCAGATAACGATATTCATGTGACATTTGGAAAAGGATTTGGTTCAGGGGAGATAGTACTGGACACAAATGATGGAGCGTCCTGATGGCTGCGGGCGGCTCGAGGCAGTTTCTTTGTTAAAATGTTGATTTCAGAACTATTTTCGGTTATTTTTTTGCAATATGAGACGATTTGAACTGTAGAAGTTTGAATTATGGACTTATCGTCGTTATAGATCCAAATTAATTACTTAAGTGTTGCATTCTGCTGTGTGTTTCTTTCAGCTTGTGCATGTAGAATACTTTTTGGGGGATAAATCTGTTTTATAGTTTTGTTTCAATGTTAGCGTGTATCATTTATACTTACTTTTAGCAATACAGTGGTCCCTCGTTTATCGTGGGGGTTATGTTTTAAAAATAACCCGCAAAAGATGAAATCCACCAAGTATCAGCTTTATTTTTTACAATTATTCTCTGTTTCTTGGCTGTAAAACCCCTCACCACACACTTTATACACTTTTCTCACACAGGCATTAACATTTTCTCACATTTCTCTCGTTTAAACTCTCTCAAAGTTCAAACCTTCGGCGGTGCCTTTGTCGGTGCAGAACGTTTCATCGACATTGTGGGTTTTGTCTGGGAGAAAACTTGCAAACATACAGCACTTTAGAGTCACACTGCGATCCAACATTTATGTAAATTTGTCTGACACATTCTGTACTGTACAGGAGACACGGAGGAGACTGATGGACAATGGTCTACAGTGCCTCAGCCAATCAGGACGCAGAACACAATGGTCTACAGTCCCTCAGCCAATCAGGACGCAGAACACAATGGTCTACAGTCCCTCAGCCAATCAGGACGCAGAACACAATGGTCTACAGTCCCTTAGCCAATCAGGACGCAGAACACAATGGTCTACAGTCCCTTAGCCAATCAGGACGCAGAACACAATGGTCTAAAGTCCCTTAGCCAATCAGGACGCAGAACACAATGGTCTACAGTCCCTCAGCCAATCAGGACGCAGAACACAATGCACATTCATACGATGTAAAAAAAAAAAAACATGCAAAATTTCATAAAAAAATCTGCGATCAAAATGTGTCACAGGCTTTATATGTTTCCTGTCGATCTTTACTACGAAGCAGCTCATTCCCATTCCTGTCGCTCATGTGAAATGAAGCAGCTCATTGGCCGCCTGTCATTTCCAAACAAAATCATATTTCCCCCACCTCAGAGTTTTCTTTGATTCTGCAGAAGTCCACAACGCTTTTCAGTCCCGTGTGAGTTTATTCTTGAACTTGTTGCCTCGTAAGCAGCCATATTTGTTTAGATACAGAAGGATCACGCCTGTCCCTTTCATAGACTCTATAAAGAAGTGTTATAGGGGTGAATTTAGCGTTCCATATTTGTCTTTCCATCTGCAAGAATCATAGCAATCAAAGGGCAGGGCTGATGAAGTTAACGCCTCTTCCCGCCCACAACGCTGGTTTAGCATGGAGCGGGGCTTAGCAACACTGTCGGTTGAACCTGTTGCTAACGCTACGCAGAGTGACCTCGGGAAAAGAAGGACTATAGTAGACTATAGTCGTGCCGAGCCGTGACCCCAGTTTAAGGACATCGCGTGAAACAGACGTCAATGAACTCCTCTCACAGTAAATGATTGTGCGCAAAGGTGTTAATTACATCCGCAGCCCGTTAACACAATTAGAGTGTGATCGCTCCAGTCGCTTCTACTGTTTCTATGCTGATGTGGAACAATGCTACTCTAATCTCTCTCTCCTTCTCTTTTTTCCATCCTCTCTCCCTCTCTTTCTCTCTCTCCATCCTCTCATTTCTCTTTCTTGAAGCCGTTCTACCTAATTTAATCATGAAACACAGAACAGTTTGCAGCGTCCAATCTTGTTCCTCACTTTCCTAACTCATGTCGAGCAGCCTAATCATTCACAGAGATGAGTTTATAAGCGCGTTTAAAGACATTTCAGAGGCCAGTTTTGCCGTCACGCCACTGTCAGCAACAGCTAGCATGCTAACAGCTTCCCAGAGCTACTGTCTAGTTTGCTGGCTGACCACTGTTAACAATAACTAGCATGCTAACAGCTTCCAAAAGTTACTTCCTGGTTTGCAATTGGCCACTGTTAACAAGTAGCATGCTAACAGCTTCCAAGCGTTACTTCCTGGTTCGTGGCCAGACACAGTTAACAACAACTAGCATGCTAACTGCTTCCAAGAGTTACTTCCTGGTTCGCAACCAGCCACTTAACAACTAGCATGCTAACACCTTCCCAGAGTTACTCCCTGGTTCGCGACTGGCCACTGTTAACAAGAACTAGCATGTTAACAGCTTCTAAGAGTTACTTCCTGGTTCACGGCTGGACACAGTTAACAACAACTAGCATGCTAACAGCTTTCCAGAGTTACTTCCTGGTTCGCGGCCAATAAAACGACAGTGAAAAAATTACCATTACCATGGAAATCCGACCATGTTTCAGGCAAATGCTCTTAGAGATATTTTAGCCCAAACAACATTATAAAGTAGACAAAAGGACAGTTGAATTCCCCAATACACTACAAAGTCACTACTGGTAATAAAGACTTTCATCTGTCTATTGATACTTTACAGTGACATCAGGCTGGGGGAGACTGCATGTATGTCTATGGAAGAATGTGCAGCAGTTCCAGGGATGATACATGTTCGCAAACGCAGCCTGATACGCTTTTAAATCATTTGAAAACTTAAGATAAAAATACAAGATGGATTGAAACTGCACATAGTCGGGAGCCTGTGATCTTCATGGACAAATTTAGGTGTTTTACTTTCTACAAAAACTCTCGAGTGACAAACTGAAAAAGTGTTGTCTTTGTGATGTAATCTTGCAGCCCTGCGTATTGATCACATTAACTGTTCAAAACGGTGTTACTTTCTCCTCCTTGTGCGCTTGTAGGAGTCGGATGTTATTGACTTACAGTAATGCAGCTAAAGTGAAGTAAGGCAAACGACTGTGTGAAAACTAGGCCATGAGGTCAGGACCGAAAGGTCGTGACCCCTGCTGAGAAGAGTGTGGGAAAATCTACACTTTGCACCACTTTAAACTCTCCTATGTTCATGCACGGCACACACAGAGCCAGAGGGAAGGAGAAACTGGAATTTTAGTCAAATTTAAATAAAAAGTTGGACACGTGAGGAGACGTACAGAGACTGTGGCCCTGATTCAAAGCTTTCTGCTAAACGAGAGCGACAAATCCTCCTCGTCAGCACCACACGCTCTTACAGACACGTGATTGGTTGACTGTAGACCTGTCTGTTAAAATGCTCTTACCTTATCGAGATCCAAAAGTTTAAATCGCGATGTTTTTCGATTTTTATTCCCATATGTGTCATCTTTAAATGTTGACTGACTTTTTTTTCCTATTATTTAATCCTGACAGCTCCACACTGAATAAATGAAGAGCAGGTTGATGTAACGCCATGCGGGTGACATCATGTCCGCCACAAGCAGGTGTAAAAACTGTTCAATTATAGATGCAGGGTGTGGATGACGGCTGATTGACACGAAGCTGTAGGCCGGTGCGTTTTATCTGATGGAACAACCAGACTCTGCACTATATCAGCAAACGGGACTAGGTCAGTGTGCCATAGTGTCGTCTCGTAGCGGGGGAAACAGAATGGAAACTAATCACGATGCATATGTGGCCCTAAGGTGTCATGAATTAATGATGTGATGTTTGTGGAAGAATCGGCGCTTTGTAATGGTCCCTTAATGTGAATAGTTGGATCCTGAGCTCAGTTTTTAAAAGAGCTGAATCTTTTTATTTCCAATTTGTATGCATTTTTAGACTGATTAAAGCCTGAACCAACGCAAAGAAGTAGCACAGAGGCCGAGCAGGCGACACAAAGGAGATATTTATGCAGAAAAAACAAATTTGGCATCTTAATAACAGTTTGATTTTGAGTAATTATTATTTTAGTGCAACATTTTATTTAGAATTTCATAATTTCACAGTGGAAACACACTCCCACTCTCAGTCTGAACTGTTTTAAACACATCTGAACCTTTCTCTGTTGGATTAGTTTGCAGATAAAATGAAGTCTCACATTGGCTTCTGTCTGTCTTTTGAACGGCTCTTTGAATAGAATGGATCCAAAAGATTCGGATCCCATGAAGGAGCCGAAAGTCCCATCAATAACATGGGTATAACTAAACCGATGTCTTGTTTTTATCTTTGGTGGGGGTTAGAGATATTGAAATTAAATGTATCTATAGTATTACATTTAAGAACAAAGAGGACCCCTAGAGCGCCCACATTTAAAGAGGACCCCTAGAGTGCCCGCATTTAAAGAGGACCCATAGAGTGCCCACATTTAAAGAGGACCCATAGACTGCCACATTTGGTACATTTTTTACCTTATGCCGTTTGAAATAAATGCTTTTTTCAGTTTCTGCCGATACCAGATATCAACCGATACCAGTACAGATATGTAAAGGCAGTATCGAATCAGTATCAGAATATGCATTTTTGGCCTTGCCCAATGACACAAGCACAATATTCACTAATGAGAGCGGGAACCAAACCACCTCTGGACTCACGGTTTTATTTTGACAGGATCCAGTTGGAATTTACTGCATAAAAATGGGAAGTTTTCAGAATATTGGTGCTTTAAATCAAGAGTATGTAAGTCCATTGTTTGAGGGTGGTACATGTGCCTATATCTCCAGCTTTAACGAGCTGTCCAAAGCCATAACCCCGAGCGTTTCACACGTCGCGTAATTATACTTCACTTTTTATAGCTGATCTTTATGGGGGAAGTGACTGACACAAAGCTGTGGGACAGCAGCAGGAATGTGCACAATGTAAACGAGACGGGACATGACGAGCACCTGAGTTTAGACCTGTATCACTGCAGCTATACATCTCTTTATCTCTCAATCTATGTCTCTCGCTTTCTCTCTTTCACTCTGTTTCTCTCTCTGTGTCTGTCTCTCTCTCTGTCTCTCTTTGTCTCTCTCTATCGCTCTCTCTCTTTCTGTCTCTCTCTTTCTCTCTTTGGCTTTCTGTGTGTCTCTCTCTGTGTGTGTCTTTCTCTGTGTCTCTCTCTCTCTCTCTGTCTTTCTCTCTCTCTCTCTCTCTCTCTGTCGTTCTGCCTGTCTCTCTCTGGCTTTCTCTGTGTCGTTCTCTCTGTCTGTCTGTCTCTCGCTATCTCTTTCTCTCTCGTTCTCTCTCTCCTTGTCGTTCTCTCTGTCTCTCTCGTTCTCTCTCTCCCTGTCTCTCTCTCTCTCTCTCTCTCATTCTCTCTCTCTCCCTGTCGTTCTCTCTCTCTCTCTCATTCTCTCTCTCCCTGTCGTTCTCTGTCTCTCTCTCGTTCCCTTTCTCCCTGTTGTTCTCTCTGTCGTTCTCTCGTTCTCTCTCTCCCTGTCGTTCTCTGTCTCTTTCTCGTTCTCTCTCTGTCTCGCTGCCTTTCTCTCTGTCTCTCTCTCTCTCTCTGTTTTTCTGTCTCTGTCTTTCTGTCTGTGTCGTTCTCTCTCTGTCTCTCTTCTCTTTGTCTGTCTGTCTCTCTGTCTTTCTCTGTCTGTTTTTCTTTATCTGTCTCTCTGTCTTTCTCTCTGTGTTGTTCTCTCTCTGTCTCTCTTCTCTTTGTCTGTCTGTCTCTCTGTCGTTCTCTCTCTGTCTCTCTTCTGTTTGTCTGTCTGTCTCTCTGTCGTTCTCTCTCTGTCTCTCTTCTCTTTGTCTGTCTGTCTCTCTGTCTTTCTCTCTGTCTGTTTTTCTTTATCTGTCTCTCTGTCTTTCTCTCTGTCTGTTTTTCTTTATCTGTCTCTCTGTCTTTCTCTCTGTATTTGTTTGCGACCACAGACTATTAAAAAAAACAAAGTCCATAAGTCCATTTAAAACAGAAAGTGCAGGTGTGAGTATAAACCTTCATTACCAGATTATTAAACTGTGTTTGTGGCGCCATAGAACTGACCATAGACTCCTATGTAAACCTGCTCTCACCCTGTGTTTAAAGCCTGACCCAACATGCTCTGAACTGAATGTGATTTTTGTGTTACTTCTGTTATTTTTTCCATTTTTCATGGTTTCCTGTTGCATTTTTATGAGAATCAACCTCAATTATTTCACTATTATTGACGCCATGACGACACAGTGAGGTCCATCAGTTTCTTTCATTCACGCCGTCTAATGGATCTCTTTTTTTTTTATGAATCTGGAACCAAATTTCCCATTTATTTCTCCCTTACACTTTCCAAAACAAATCAATATTAAAACTTTGAAAGCTTTTTCTGGAATAATCAGCTACGTGGAAAATAATGTCCCAAGAGACTGATAATAATAAACCAGGGGCTTTTTGGATTTAAAACAGCCGCGCTATGGGTATCAGTTAGCTAGCTAGCCTCCACGTAGCTAGCTAGCGAACTCTTAGACTTTTCAAAAAATGGAAATATTAAGGAAAAAATAAAAAATGTACTTCTGGAACCTGAGCAACACGGTAACTCTTGAGCTCCAGAGATTTCGATTTGTTCGTGGTCATCTTTATGAAATCAAGCTAACATTGTAAACACGTCTGTCGCCATGGAGACAAACGGGTAGACAGAAGAATGTAGATATGGCCCTAAGGTGTGTCATGAATACAACTAAACCAGTGTCTTGCTACTGTCTTGGTTAGGGCTTGACAAAAATGAACACAACAGGGTTATTTTTTGGAGGAAATCTAGTCTTGCAGTCCTAGTGTTGGGGTATATACCAGGCAAATGTGGAAAGGCCATAGACTGTATATATAAATGGACATAGCTAACCTGCTAGCCGCCTCGTTCCCAATCGGAGCTTCTGACTCAATCGACTTTCTCTCTGTAACTGCTGCTGTCAGACTCGTCATTTTGGGCTTAAAATGTTTGTATTAACCCGCGCTACATGATCCTCGTGTTTTTATTTCACTATTGTGTCTGTAAATCAAGATATGAACATTAATAACGGACGCCTTCTTTCCCTGAGGTCGCTCCCACTAGCGTTAGCAACAGGTTTGATTGACAGCGTTGCTAAGCATTGGGAAGAATATCTAATTGCGGCTTTGGGAACTTTTGCAATTTATGTTTCAATAAATGGATTCTGTTCAAATTCACATGAAGTATGAACTGACAAAGTATCACAAGAATCACATTACAAAATTACCAGTATTTTATACAAATAAAAATACCGTTGAGGTTTTTTTTTGGAGATTGGTCCATTCTTGAGCAGCGGCACTAACGTCGTTGGTAGAATGCTCGGAACAATATCCTACACTTGCCATAAAAATCGCAATTCGATTTTTTTTCTTCCAGGATTGTGCAGTCATATATTAAAAAAAATCTGTAAAAGTAAGATTTAAGTTGAACATATTTGTCTTTTATCTGGGAGAACACAAATTCTACATACCCTAACCTACCTTTTAATGAAATATCAAAGTAAACTCTCCTTTTAGTATAGAATTCACTTGTACATACAGTAAAACACATCTGATTCTACCCAGTAATTCCAATGATTTCACGTGTTGTCCTATAAGACGGCTTTCCTGTGCTGTTAGCTTAGTTTAGCTTAGTAAGTGACCCCTTTATGTGACGGGCAGATCGGCCATTTTCTCCTTTACAATCAGGATTTAGGTCGTGGATGCTCATTTGCACAAAACAGTAAACATCTGCCATAGATTATGCCCAGATTAAAAATGATTACTAACCACAGGAACTCGATTACAACCGCAGCCTATTGGAAAACGACGTGTTGGATGGATTATGAGATTCAGGGTCACAAAATTAAAATGGCCTTAGTGCGTCTTTTGTTGTCTGGTTGCTGCTAAAACGTGGGTGCATCCTCGACCTTTGCTGGGCACATATTGACGGGTGGAGGCAAAATGACTGTAGTTAATCCGCTGAGATTATAGTGTGGTGCATATGGAAGGATGAGGGACCTTGTCATTGAAATGATTAAGATGATTTAATCAACTTTTTGGAGCTTCCTTTCATGCTATGACGTTTTTCCCACCTCAAAAACATGCCTGAAGAGGTTTTGGATGTCATCCTTATAATTGAGTAATCTAGCGATCTCTCCCAGGCTTCGATTAGCTGTAAGATCCATCCACAAACCTACGTCACCCATGCTCCCGTGTGACAATTCTCCATAAATGTACAAAAACATGACACACAGCCATAGTCTACAACTTCACAAACCTGGTGCGATGTGCAGTAGCTTCATTAGCGAAGTGCATGATGATTGTGTTGATTTGTGTTGTATTGTGTGATTGTGAGACTGTATAAAGAAGTGGACTAAGGGACTGTGACGTCAGGAGTTATAGCGGCGAATTTGGAGCCGAGTATCATAGCAACCAAAGAGCCAATCAGGAGGGAGGCTGTTGAAGGTAACGCCCCTTAGCAGGAAGCGAGCACTAAGCAACGCTGTCAGTCAGGGAGAGAAGGCGCCTGATTTGTCTGTTATTAAAGGTCTTATCTTGATTTACAGACACAATAGCGAAATAAAACACCAGGATCATGTAGCGCGGGTGAGCACAGTGGAATCCAGTGGTTAGCGAGTTAGCTATGTCCATTTATATATACAGTCTATGGTTGTGATAGCGCTCTGAAGGGGGAGTTAAAGCGGGGAGCGAAGAGGGGAGGGACTGACAGCATCACATTCATTTTCACATTCTGATCTCCAAAGTAATACTACAGTGTTTCCCATTAATATAGGGTATGTGGCGTCCCCCAGAGTCGTCCCTCTCTCTGTAACTGCTGCTCTCAGACTCGTCATTTTGGTCTTGAAATGTTCATATTAACCCGCTCTATATGATCCTGCTGTTTTTAATTCACTTTTTTTGTCTATAAATCAAGATATGAACATTAATAACAGACAAATCAGGCGCGTTCTTTCCCTGGGGTCGCTCCTGCTAGCGTTAGCAACAGGTTTGATTGACAGCGTTGCTAAGCATCGGGAAGAATATCTAATTGCGGCTTTAGGAACTTTTGCAGTTTATGTTTCAATAAATGGATTCTGTTCAAATTCACGTGTCCAGAATTGATAAAAAGACTGAAATATGAACTGACAAAGTAACACAAGAATCACATTTCAGAACAGTTTGTACAGATGTAAAGTGCAGTTTTTATACAGAATAAAACATAATATTTTGTTGGGTTTTTTGGAGATTGGTCCATTCTTGAGCAGTATTTCTTGGTAGTCGCTCAGTGCTAAACCAGCGATGTGGACGGGAAAAGGGCGTTACCTTCAACAATCTCTCTCCGGGTTGGCTCTTTGGTTGCTATGGTAGAATGTGGCTGACATCACTCAGTCCACTTCTTTAAACAGTTTATGAAAACGGGTCGACTTGGAATGACTCGTAACAATAAATTATTAAATCTATTAACATAAATAGGACGATATTCCACCTTTGACCAGAAGAGGCAGTAATTGACATTTGACAACAATAAGTATATTCATTAAAATGATTAAATTAACTCTCGTCTCACTGAGAAACATTTGAGAAACACTGAGCTCTTTATAATGTGTTGTGTGTGATCTCAGTAATTATTTTTATGCATGAATTGCCACCTAACGAAGCTTCCCCTTATTTGGTAAACAAGCGTTTATTTTCAGGTTGTTGCCATAGTGAAATAGTCACACTATGACTTTCAGACGTCCTTTGCCCTGTCACTGCCGCTCACCACAATAATACAACTGCCCATAGACAAATTAAGAGCTATTTATTTTGGACCAAAAGTCACTGACAGTTGAAAAAAAATTCATAACTCTTTTATTTTTCTTTTATTTTTCCAGAGCATTTAGAACTACAAATAAAGAAACTAGAAATTTAGCACCGATGGGTCAAATTCAGAAATCCAGTAGTGTTACCGTCGACATTTTAATACCAGAGATGCTCCGAGTGTAAATGTCATTAAAGGAATAATAAGTGTTTTTCAAAGACGGGGGGCAGTATGTGATCTCCACAGACCTGACTAGTCCTGATTTCTTCCTGTGGGGCTATCTTCAAGAAAAAAATTAGGGCATTTTTTCTTCCCCTAGTTTAAGTCGTGATAAATTCAAGTGTAAGTGAACAATTATAACCGTATGTGTTGCAAAAAATCTCTGAAGGTTCAGTTTATCTACTTCTAAAATTTTGTAAGTATAACTTAAGAATTATAGGAGCTACTGAAGATTTAAAAGTGTCAGTGACTTTTGGGCCACCCTGTTTTAAAGATATAGATCAAGACCATTTTAAAACCATACGTGAAAATTCAAATGTTGTAGTTTTCTTTCACAACATATTGCAATCCAATCCATCTGAGCGCACTTATCAAAGGCTACATTTATCGAGCATAGAAAGTCATCTCCAAGCTCAAAACGCTCTGTTCCACCTTGTGATGTCATGAAGTGGTAGTTTTCCAAATGAACATCTACCTTTTACCTTTAGTTCAGTAGAGATTGGCGATTCGAGGACTGAAATCATCCCAGATCATTCTCGTGAAGGTGTGTGGAGTTTTAAAAAAGCAGTGGCGCACTTCCTTCCTTATATTGATACCACTTGATGACATCACGAGGTGGAACAGAGTGTTTTGCATTTGAGAGAAAAGCTCAGCCTAAATTGTTGTTTGTGGTGATAACATTATAACACAGATCAGAAAATGGCGTAACACGGGTCTTTAAATGCTGCGGCGCCGTTTTGGTCTCACCCGAGGACAACAACATGTTTTTGGACTCTATCGAATCGCTCCGTAATGAAACCACGCAGACATTTACACCTCCTCCTTTCCCCCATTTCCTCTCCATATATAAATTACCTCGGTGTTGTTCCCCCCTCCCCGTCCCCTCTCGGAGCCGTATAGCGGAGCGTCGGTTTTGGATTTGTGGGCTGTGATCTTGTATTGATCCTTCCGTGTTTATTTGTGAGCTCTGGGTTGGACAGGTCGCCGGGATGAACTGCGAGACGTCCGATCGACTCCCCTGCACCCGTAATAACATCTGCTCCTCACACTCGGGGCTGGGCCGGCAAATATTAGCATTTTTCAGCAGGGTTAAGCCATACGTTGCTCTCTTTCAGTTTTTATTGCGCAAATGTACGCTATGTGCTGGTTTATAGCCCACACTCTTTAAATATTGTTTCAACTCCAGGTCTGTTTTTGAGGAGGTAACGGCATTACACAAGAGTCACTTTCGTAGGACCTTTTTAAATGATTGTGTCAGGTAGGGCATCAGGCTTAAACCATGTGCAGTTTGAAATGACAAATATACCAAAGTTTTCATTATGATGATATGATTTTGTTCAGTTTGTGTCGACTATTCACTATATTTTTGTTATCTGAAAGTTTGACATATTAAATCTGATATATAAACATGTAGAACCCAGCACCCGCACACAGGCTCTATCTCTCTCTCTCCCCTCTTTCTCTCTCTCTCTCTGTCTCCCTCTCTCTCTCTCTCTCCCTGCTCTCTCTCTCCCTCTCTCTCTCTGTATCTCTCTCTCTCCCTCTTCCTCGCTCTCTCTCCCCACTCCTTCTCCCTCTCTCCCTCCCTTCCTCCTCCTTCCTCTCCCTCCCTCTCTCTCTCTCCCCCTCTCCCTCTCTCTCTTCCTCTCTCCCTTTGTTTCCCTCCCTCCCCCCTCCCCTCTCCCCCTCTTCCTCTAACTCTCCCTTCCTTTCTTCCTCTCCCTCTCCTTCTCTCCCTCTCTTTCTCTCCCCCTGTTCCACTCGCTCTCTCTCTTTCTCTCTCCCTCTCCCTTTTTTTCTCTCTCCCTCTCCCCCTCTCTTCCTCTCCTCCTCCCTCTCTCTTTCTCTCTCCCTCTCTCTCCCTCTTTCTCTCTCTTTCTTTCCCCCTCTCTCCTCCTCTCCTCCTCCCTCTCTCCTTCTCTCCTTCGCTCCCTCTCTCCTTCTTTCCCTCTCTGCCCCTCTCTCCCTCTCCTTCTCTCCCTCTCTGCCCCTCTCTCTCTCTCCTTCTCTCCCTCTCTCCTTCTCTCCCTCTCTGCCCCTCTCTCCCTCTCCTTCTCTCCCTCTCTCCTCCCTCTCTCCTTCTCTCCCTCTCCTTCTCTCCCTCTCTCCTTCTCTCATGATAGATCTGTGTGGTCATGTTTTGTGCAGCTGTGTCTTCACATTAAACTGTTCAGATGGAGTTTTATGTTGATTCTTTATGCAGCAGTTTGTCCAAAACTAAACATCGTTCTGAGCTTGAGTTTTAAAGCCGAGGCCGACACGGTGGAAAGAGCAAATATTGTCCTGAGATAGAGCAGTATATCAGCTCTCTCTAGTTCCCAGGGTCAGAGCTCATGGACTTTGATTCTGAGCTGAATGGTCAGTAAACCTCCTCCTGCGGCTTTAGTCAGCGCTAGTGCAGCCTGTGCAGCTCAGGTACGGGACGATATTGACATTTTGTGTGACGATTATTATGGCCAAAATGTTACAATAATGATTAAAGATATTATAGATATGAATAATTATAACTAACAGAGAACATTATGGATGAGCAGGGCCGTCAACTGAAATTTGGAGGTCTGGGGCAATAAACCTCACATGGCCCCCCGTAATACAAATTAATAGGAAGAGGGTCCAGTTCTGGGCCCCTAAGACTCTGGGGCCCCGGACAACAGACCCCTTTGTCCCCCTCCCATTGACCCCCCCCTGTGTTTTTTTTTTTTTTCTGCACATTCAGGTGATATAACAGCGATTATCTTTGTTGGCGATTATCACGATTATATAAAATGTCCCACGAATGACTGGACACTTGTGCATGTGCTCTGTAATTATAGGTTTAGGCTCTGGCAGCGCAGGTTCAGTTGTGATTGTACTTTTTTTGTGGGTGTGTTTCAGATTCTTGAATGTGATGATGTCATACTCCCAGATGAGGGCAGATGAGCGTCGTACAGGCGGCCCAAAAGTCCCTGACACTTTTAAATCTTCAGTAGCTCCTATAATTCTTAAGTTATACTCACCAAATTTTAGCAGTAGGTAAACTGAACCTTCCCAGATTTTTTGCAACACATACGGTTATAATTGTTCACTTACACTTGAACTTATCACTACTTAAACTAGGGGAAGTAAAAATAACCTAATTTTTAAACATGAGTGTCCACCATTTTGTGTTTGTCTCTGAACAGCCTGATCCAACACACTTTACATAACATTTAAAGCATTTCGAGGCTTATGGCTCTTATTTGATCCTCGATATCACGTTTTAAGTCGTTTATTGTCTGAGGTTTATTCACAAACACCTTTTCTTTAAGATAGACCCACAGGAAGAAATCAGGACTAGTCAGGTCTGTGGAGATCACATACTGCCCCCTGTCTTTGAAAACCACTTATTATTCCTTTAATGACATTTACGCTTGGGGCATCTCTGGTATTAAAATGTCGACGGTAACACCACTGGGTTTCTGAATTTGACCCATGTGACTCAAAGTACCACTGTACAATGAGGGTTTGCTCCTCGGTGCTGTATTTGCTCAGATTAATGTCGGAAGGGTCGTTCTAAATGCTCTGAAAAAATCAAAGAAAAACATTTAGAAACAAAAGAGTTATGAGTTTTTTTCAACTGTCAGTGACTTTTGGGTCACCCTGTACTTTGTAAATCATAAATGCATCATCTGATCGTTTCTGTTGGTGACTAGACCAAGAACTTTGCTTTAAACGTCATTGGCCTTTAGAATGTTGTGACGTCTTCTGAAACCAGCTATACGAGAGGTAGCGGCGAGATGCTAAACAAACATCCAAATGAATTATGCCAGTGTTTAAAGTTTGTCACATTTGGCTGCAGACGTAAGCAGGTCCGGTCTCGATACAAACCTATGCCGTGGATCGCAGTACTATTTTTAACCAACAGGAGCACGTTCCATCTACTCCTTTTAAAACCAGAATTAAACCATGTCTGAATGTAACTGTCAAAGCCAAAGTGGGTAAATTATTATTTTCAACTCACTATTTCGTTGAAGAAAAATGGAAAATAGGAGGATTCTTTAAAAATTGCAGGTCCAACTGGAATAATTTGAATCGTTTTAGTCATTTGTAATCACCAGCTATTATCCACTAAAAGCCGCGCACACAGAGGAAACAAAAAGTCTAATTTGAGGCTGAGAAGAAAGTGCTATGAAAAAAAAAACCTACAGACTTCCATTACGAGAACTCTGTCCAAACGTTCAATTTAACCAACACAATCAAAAGAACCAAATGGTCAAAAGGTTTTTAAATCAAAGGTGTATGGCAGCTATACTTACACAAAGCTACATGTCAAAAAAGGCTGTTTCGTTCAGTTTGGGGCTAATACTTCGACTTTTCTCACAAGTGTTTCCATAGTGAGTAGATTATTGATCCAGAGCTTCAGTTTTACGTTTTTTTCCAGGCTCACAAAAGTCCCCGTCAAGCAGAATATTTAGTAGGACATGAAATAAACTGATGTAACTTTGTTCGTAGTCACTGTTATCGAGCTAATGCATATGGTTTATTAATATTTCATCGTAACATAATCCGCTAAGAGACGTTTTATGCAGATGGATTTATTTATGAGCTGGAAGCAAGAAGCAAAAGTCATCTGGAAAACTTGTCTGGCTTGGAAAAAAAAAATCATATATTGCGTAAATGTAAGTTTACCCCCTCGTGTAAGTCATATGTGGCTTCACTTGTTTAGTCTCAGTAATAGTGTATCTCTCTACACTCTCGCTTCGTGACATCACAAGGTGGAACAGAGCATTTTGAGCTTTGGAGAAACAAAACACGACTCCAGGTGTGTTTTAGTTTCGAGCTGTGTGTCCCCTGTACCAGTAGATTCATCCAAAACCACTGATTTGACCAAGTTTTATACAAGAAATGTCCCTATTTTTGACCAGTTTGAACCCAGCCAATAGCAAATGGGGCATATATTGAGATTTGTTTAGCTAAAATGCAGAAAACCGTGCTTGAAAATGCTGAAAAAAAACAAAAAAACAAAACAGGATCATGCAGAGCGGGTTAATATTAACATTTGAAGAGCAAAATTGCAGCAGTTACAACAAGAAGGGTGATGATTTTCCAATGTAAAGTGAATTGGAGCCAGAGTCGATGGAGCTGGATACGCGTCCATGATCATTTGTTGTTTAGAACACGGCAGTAGCAGGTTTGCTATGTACGTTTATAGATAAAGTCTATGATTCTGGCCCACAAGTGAGTCAAGAGTGGACAGTGTTACCATCCCAACCGGGGTGTGTCCCAGTTTTGAATTTTGGAGACTGGTCACCCTGGATCAGAGCGAAGAGCAGCTGTCAGACATGGACTGTGCCGTCAGTGGCTCATGCTAACACACTTAGCTCCTTCGCCCCCTGCCCCTGTCGTCTGCAGGGGACACAGCGAGGAGTGAGTGTACAAAGGTTACTGTGCGCATTTGTTTTACTAAAGCTCCTCTTTGAACACATTTATAAAACTTCAGTGATTAAAAAAGTCACAGAGGGAGTGAGCGGAGCGGTGTCGTGGTGTCCCATGTGAGCCACTTTTTATTACAACAAAAAGATGGTTGAATTTAAGCCTCAGACGAGTCCTGGACAGATACTAGAGATGTCCCACGCAGACCCCCACGCAGACCCCCACGCAGACCCCCACGCAGACCCCCACGCAGACCCCCACGCAGACCCGGCCTGTGTGGGAGCAGAGGGGAGGGGAGAGCGCGGGGCGAATGGGAGCCACTTGTTTGTTTAGTCAAATTAACACATTTAATACTAAGCAGTTCTGACTGAAAAAAATGATGAACTTCTGTGAGTTTGTGCCACTTTGCATAAATACACAAAAACATCTGGTTGTACACGTGAGAGTGGTTTAAAAAAAAAACCCATAGGCGCCAAAACTAGTGGCAAAAAGCTGCATTCGGTAGCTGTCTGGAGCCCAGGATTCTGTTCAAAGTTCACATCATAACGTCATCCAGAAGAAACGACAGAGGTGTTGATTCTCACCGAGTCGCACTGTAGGTACAATTTCCTCTAAGCTCAAAGAAACTAAGCTCTGACAAATGACTGAGAGCTGTTTATGACATGTTAATTACAGTCATTCAAACTGCAATTTGTAATCTTGGTTTGTAAGTTTGTTGCTTTTTTCCTATTGAGCTTATTCCGCCCTGGCCACTTTTTTCATAAATGCAACTAAACTGCGCTTTCTTTCTTTCTTTCTTCTTTGTAGTTGCACTTCTGGTTATGTGAGAATCCTGTTTCTTTCAATGGAGAATTTGGGAAAAGTTTTGACTCTTAAGTATTATATAAAGTAGGTAGTAGTAGTAGTTTAAGTGCAACAACAAGTCGACACTGCACCGATTTCTGGAGGCTTTAAAATCGGCTCTGTAGTCCTAAATATAAAATATAAATCAGGTGAATAGTGCAGTTTTTGTCTGGTCACATGTGGCTGTAAGAATAATGTTAACTGCAACTGTTTAAAGTCCAATTTCCCTGTGATTGTGATTAATCCTGAAGCCAAAATCCAGCTGTTTCAGAAGGTTTTTATAAGCGTCTAAACCACAGGATCGGCCAGTAGACCCCACAGAGGCCGTTTTACATTCTTCTCATTATAGCGTATTACCTAAACTATTACTCACTGTGAGATAATCCTTGAGCCTTGCAGTCGGACCGATGTTTTATTCATAGAGAAGCACGTGTCGGTGTTGAGCAGTGGTCCTGTGGTGAAACATGCCCCTTCGCCCTGTGACCGTCCCGACAGAGGGGGGGCGGGGGCATAGCTGGGAGGGGCGTGTGTGGACGGTACGACATTTGGTGCAGCCTGGTCAGTAACGCAGATGTAGTGTTTTGTAGGACGGGTTTCTCTATATCTTATAATCCTCCATATGGCCGATTTTGTTCCTTTTAGACATGAAGTGAAAGTAGCACAAATAGAGTGTGGTGGGAAAAATGCCAATACATACACGACTAATTATAAGTTTGGACATATTTCTTTATTTTTACTACTTTTACATTTTATATACGAGCAGAAAACATCAGATATATGAAGTAAGTAAGAGTATGGAATTGTATAGTTAAGAAAAGAAGTGCATAACTTCTCTCTCTCTACCTCTCTCCCCCCTTTCTCTTCCTGCTCATCCTCTCTCTCCCTCTCCTACTCCTTCTCCTCCCTCTCTCTCTCCCTTCCTCACTCCCTTCCTCTCCCTCCTTCTCTTTCTCTCTCCCTCTCTCTCTCTCCTTTCTCTCTCCCTCTTCCTCTCTCCTTCTCTCTCCCTCTCTCTGCCTCCTCCTCTCTCTCTCCCTCTACTCCTTTCTCTCTCTCTTCCTCCTCCTTCCTCTCTCTCCCTCCTACTCCTTTCTCTCTCTCTCTTCCTCTCTCTCCCCCTCTCTCTCTCCTCTCTCTCTCTCCCTCTCTCTCCTTCTCTCCCTCCTCCCTCCTTCTCTCTCTCTTCCTCCCACCCTATTTTTTTCAGACATACTTTAAATTCAAGTCTTCAAAGTAGCCGCCCTTTGCTTGTTGAGAAATATTCAGTAGTTATTTCACTTTTTTTCTTTGCTACATAATTCCATAAATCTTACTTCATATATTTCATGTCTTCCCTGTGTATAAAATGTAAAAAGTAGTGTGTACTAAATATTTTTCGACAAAGAAAAGGGCGGCTACTTTGAGGATTCTAAAAGATATATATATAATTTTTTTTTTTTTAGTATAGTACTTAACTTTTTCATCCATCCGGGGGCCGGGTCGCGGGGGCTGCAGTCTAAGCAGGGACTCCCAGACTTCCCCCACCCCAGACACGTCCTCCTTGCCACCCCAAGGCATTCCCAGGTCAGCCGAGAGACACAGTCCCTCCACTGTGTCCTGGGTCTTCCCCGGGGCCTCCTCCCGGTGGGACAGGCCCAGAACACCTCCCCAGTGACGTGTCCAGAACTTTTTCATTACTGCATAATTCCATAGATCTTGCTTCATATATGTGATGTCTTCTGTGTGTGTTATAAAATGCAGAAAGTAGTAAATTAAGTTTGAAGTTCAAGTGTGACAAATGTAAAAAAAAAATAGTAAAATTATCCACAAAAACATACACCTGTGTTTGTAAGTTTGCAAAGGAAGTAACATGGTGCACAAGATAATTATAACTTTGTCTGGATTTTTTTCACAATGTGGCATTAAACCTGCCTATCTCCATGGAGACGACCGGGTAATGCCTCTAGGACAAGTTACAAGTGAGATCTGTGGAGAAGCGACGCTGCGTGCATCATTTTTTGTAGTTACTTTTGAACAGCACAAACGGCTGTAATGAAACACATGCAAAATAGGTACATTTAATGCCGTACCGTGGAACATTATCGAGTGAAAGCAAGATAATTTTTCACAATGTGGCAATAAACCTCCCTATCTCCATGGAGACGACCAGGTATTTCGTCTAGGACAAGCTCCAGGTGAGATCTGTGGAGAAGCGACGCTGCAGACGTAACTTTAACAGTTACTTTTGAGCAATACATCTGGGTACATGGATACGTTTAATGCCGTAATGTGGAACATTCCCAAGTAAAAGCAAGATGTAGTAGCTTTGTCTGGATTTTTTTCACAACAGGGCATTAAATCTGCCCATCTCCATGGCGATAGGCAGGTGAGATCTGCGGAGAAGCGAGCCTACAGGCATAATTTTTTGTACTTTTGAACAATACACCTGTCATTAAATACCTGCAAAAATGGATATGTTTAATGTCATACTGTGAAACATTTCAGAGTAAAAGCAAGAAACAGTCATGGGGACAGAAAGTTACACAGTGAGCCTTTAAAACGGTCCCCTCCCCATGATCAGAAAAGCGTATCATGTGTCAGGCCTGCAGCACTCGTCTGTTTGGTGTAGTGTTGTACTCGGAGGTATTTGGTGGTGGTAGTGCGAGGGGCGTGTGAGAAACTCCAGCTATCTGACCTTTGACCCCGACAGGCACGAGAGACGAGAGGGTCACATTGCAAAGAGGTTCACTTACGGCGCAAGGCAATGAGTCGCGTTTTAATCAAGGTTATTTTTCGTTTTAAATGACAAACGCAACGATTAAAACTGCTTTTTTTGAATGTCTGAAGCCATTTTTATTCGTTTTTAATAAGACAAGATAAGGTTTAATTCAGCTTTGACCTGTATGTGAGGAAAAAAGTTAAATATTTTTGTCGTGTCGCCTCAGAACTGCACATTTTATTAAATCTTGTGATTGCAAATGAATAGATTTAAAATGACAGAACAAAAAGTAAAGGAAAAAATCAAATCTGTCAACTGGATGAAAGTTTTAGAGTCAAATTTTGCTGCTCATCTAAGACGCTTCCTCAGTTCTGTGAGATACTGGTGAACCCTGGAGGAGCCACAGCAACTACACTGAAACTAACACACCTATTGTTTACAGTTTCGGTTTGTGTAGCTCATTAGACCGAGCTAACAAAGTGTGAACTGAGTCATATTTAGCGTAATGATTCAGGCCCCTAATGGATGCTCTCACACCTGTTAGCATACTGGCTAGCACTATGGTTTTCCTTCGTCTGAGGATGGAGTTATAAACAGAGATAACAGAGATAAATTATGTCTCAGGTCCCCATTTCTGTTCAAAGAAGGAACAAAATAAGCGTCTTTAACTCTTCTCTCAAGACCATTTTTCTCTGACTAAGATCTGAACTTCACTATCTCCGAAAAAGTGGCTTTGAAATGGAGATGCACAGCGGATTGGTGTCCTGAGCTGCTCTTGCGACAATTTCTCCGATATAACTCTCCCTACACTCTTCACTGCACTGAATGGAGGAGATGACGTTACTTTGTTTGTGGCTCTGGGTTTTTTTTTGTTGTTGTTTTGGGTGAGCCGGTTTCTGTCTTGTTCGTGTTTGTAGGTGTGAAATAAACTGGGATTTCATACTGTCTGAAAATTCTCCAAAGCACCAGCTGTGTAAGGGATGGTTACAACTTTACTTCTAAGTTCTGATTCTGTTTTTTAGTGGTCTTAAATTTATTGAAGGCCAAATATATTTTCTTCATTAGTGAAACTGCGGTTATGTGTCTGGTTACTTTTTGTAAGAAAGAAACTACATCTAAGCCTTTCTATACTTGAGTTTAATTTTACATTTTAAGGTCAAAAAGCTAAATATATTCTGTCTTCACTGGCAATGCGCACTGTTTCATTTTTAATAATTTACTGAGAAAATAAAAGCATTTTCATTTAAAAGTGCACTATGTGGAGGGTCTGCTGCCGGCTTTTCTCTCTGGAGATGGTATTGTTTCATCTGTCGTCATGGAGACAAGCAGGCGAGCGGATCAAGCCAAGTTACAGGTCAGATCTGTGGAAAGGCAACCAAGCTCCCAGTAAGAAGGCAGGATTTTCAGGGTATTTTTGGTCAGTGAAAACGGTAATAACTTACTTGTAAAACGTGCAATAAATTAAAAAAAAAAGATGTTTAATGCCATATTGTGGAGCATTCCAGGCAAAGGTATAACAATTTCATAGAGACAAGCAGGAGAAAAACTGTTTAATGCCATACTGTGGAGCATTTCAGGCAAAACTATATCATCTCCATACAGACAAGCAAAGAAAAAGATGTTTAATGCCCTACTGTGGAAGATTTCAGGCAAAACTAACATCTCCATAGAGACAAGCAGGCGGCGGACTCTCTTCCAGAAAAAAATTCCACTGTCCGCCTTTAAGAGCTAAATATTAATGCTGTTTTAAGAGTTGTCTTGTGAAGTAGCTCTCCTCGGTGCATGAATGTACTAATTGGATAAAAATCATTGGCGCTGTCCTGAGATGCCTTGTTTTTTGTGTGGGCTGGCTGTTTGTTACTAAACTATGCATCGACGAATGGAAGTACCCTCGAAGCATCTTAACACCACTGTTTTAATGTTGAAATAGTACATATCCCTTATTTATTATTATTGTTCCCCTGGCAAACCTGTGCCCCCCTCGTCCTCCTCGGGAAATTAATTGTGCGTGACCGAAAGAGCAAACCAGGACGGCGATCTAATGCAGTTAGTATGAATTTAATCATTAGCTACATGAAATGGACTTCTCTCCGGTTTATTTAGCCTCAAAGATCAACAATGAAATCAAAAGTTAAATGTCACGCAGTTAATCCGGTTAACAACATTCTTTGGTCAAGTCTGCAGAGGGCTGGTCATTAATGTTAAGTAAGTATTAAATAACGAGGAGCCGTGTGTTCTGCAGTTTTAAGGCGTGACGCAGAGTCCGAAAACACCACGGCTCCTCGTTGTTTACAGTATTTTCCGGAGTATAATTCGCGCTGGAGAATAAGTCGCATCAGCCAAAAAAATGCATCTGTCTCTGGAGACTTGATGTGTTTTCGTGTGGGACTAAACCGAGACTAAATTGGGACTAAACCAGGATTAAATTAGGACTAAATCCTAACTAAACCAGCACCAAACTGGAATTAAACCAGGACTAAAAAAGTATCAAACCAACTTCAAACTGGCACTAAACCAGCAGAAAACCGGGACTAAACTGGGACCAAACCGGGACCAAACCAGGATCAAACCAGGTCTAAACCGGGACCAAACCGGGACCAAACCGGGACCAAACCGGGACTAAACCAACTCCAAACTGGGACCAAATCGGGACCAAATCGGGACAAAACAAGGGTAAACCAACTCCAAAAACCAGGACCAAACTAGGCCCAAACTGGGACCAAACCAGGACTAAACCAGGACTAAACAGCACTGAACCGGGACTGAACCAAGGACCAAACCAGGTCTAAACCAGGTCTAAACCAGGTCTAAACCAGGTCTAAACCAGGTCTAAACTAGGTCTAAACCAGGTCTAAACCAGGTCTAAACCAGGTCTAAACCAGGTCTAAACCAGGACTACACCAGGACTACACCAGGACTACACCAGGACTAAACCAGGACTAAACTAGGACTACACCAGCACTAAACCAGGACTAAACCAGGACTAAACCAGGACTAAACCAGGACTAAACCAGGACTAAACCAGTACCAAACTAGGACTAAACCAGGACTAAACCGGGCCAAAACCAGAGACCCCACATGACCTTCCGTCTTGCACAGGTCGGTCAGTGTCTCACTTCTCACAGTTCAGTCGACTTTGACACTGTATGAATCAGCATGACAACGCTGTAACGTAACCTGTGCTACGGTTAAAGATAGAGTCGTCTGAACACTATTTCTGTCCGGCGCAATAAAAAGGACTCCCCCACATCAGAGCTCACGCAACGGTTTAAGATTTCAAGCCCTTTACTCGACCTACAAAGACATGAATATGGGCCAAACGGCAGTGTATGGAGGTGCTAGTTTCAAATCGCAGTAGTTTTAGTCATGTTTTTAGAGATTTAAACGTGATGATTTATACTTTTAGGTTGCGTTCAGACAGTTGGGGCTAAATCTGGAGCTAAATCTGGACTAGCCCAGGACTAAACCAGGCCAAGAACAGAACCAAACCAAAAATAGAACAGGATTAAACTGGGCTCAAACCAGAACCAAACCAGGATAGGTGTGAACGCACCCAAAAAAAAACCCATTGTCATTGAAACGTCGACTTAGAATGTTTCACAGTACCACATAAAACTTATCTGTCGCCATGGAGACAAGCAGGTGAGCAGATCAAGCCAAGTTACAGGTCAGATCTGTGGAAAGGCAACCAGCAACCAAGCTCCCAGTAAGAATGCATCGTTTTCAAGGTATTTTTGGGCAATGAAAACGATAATAAATTGTAAAAAAAAAAATGCAAGAAAAAAGAGTTAAATGTCATACTGTGGAACATGCCAGGCAAAGCTATAACATCTCCATAGAGACAAGCAGGAGAAAAGATCTTTAATGCCATACTGTGGACCATTCCAGGCAAGACTTTGTCAGCTTTTTTGTTAAAATTAGTTTGAAGAGCATAAAACTCACTATACCGCTGAATCAGTGGGAGTCCTGCTCTTGTTTCTTCTTTCCTTCTTGTTCGCTATTGTTTCTTTAAAAAAAAAAAAAAACTTATCTTTAAACTTTTAATCCAGGTGCTTATTCTCCATGAGCCAAAGCAGTTTTGAAGGTTTCATTGCCTCGTTCGCTTTTCCCTCACATTACGCAGAGCCGACTCGCGTGAGACTCACCTGTAGAGACAAACTCATATTTTAAGTAGGACTCCAGGTGTCGACTGTTAAATTGATCTTTCTTTTTCTTGGAGGTCGTCGTTCCTCTTCTGGCTCGTCAGTTTGGCCTTTTCCCCTTGGCAGAAAAGCTCTCCAAAGACTTTTGTTTTGGCTCATTTTCTCGAGCTTGTGGGTCTATGTTTGGGCGACATGTCTGACGCGTTATGTGTGATACGAGACTAGAGCAGATCTAGCACAGATATAAAATACTCACCGTTATCAGGATTTTCATTATATATCTACAGACGAGCTTATTATGTGTCATGAGGGACGGGCCAAAGTTACGTCGGAGAAGATGCGTCACTGATAAATTATTTACTGTTTTTGTGCGTCCCGTTAGCAAATGCATAACGGACCGGTACTGGTCCCCGACCCGGTGGTTGGGGACCACTGGTCTACAGTCCCTTGGCCAATCAGGACGCAGAACACGAAGCACACCAAATTGCACTAAAAAAGTCAGCGAGACGCGAAAGGTGAACCACAATATAGTGAGGGACAACTGTATGTGAAAAATGTATCGTTTTTGCCATAGTTTTAATCACGATTAGTTTTATTTAGTTTTATTTAAGTTTCATTTTGGTGTAGGTTTAACTTCCTGGGTGAGAATCAGTAACAGCATTTGTGAGTTCAAATGAATCAACTTACCTGAAAAACAGTAGCTCAACTCCCACTACGAGCTTTGATTTTACATCCTGGTGAACAACACTTCACCTCGTTCTTCCTCATATGAGTAAGAATCTCACACTTCTGCACAAAGCACGATGGAACATTTATTATTAGAACAAGAATCAAGCTGTCTAAAACATGAAAGTCAAGGTTGTATAGTGGCTGTCACCTTGAGGCCCAGTTTCCATGGCAAAAAGAGACAGAAAGTACAATGCAATTTGAGTCATTATGGTTCGTTCACTAAGCTGAGGTGCTTTAAGGTCCTATACCACACATGTTAGAATGTTGTTACCTCCTCAAAAACACACCTGGAGTTGTGTTTTGTTCCATTCGCACATGTTTGAGTAACCTTTTATTATTAGTCTGTCTGCATCTCCAAGGCTCAAAATGCTCTGTTCCACCTTGTGATGTCATGAAGTGGTAGTTTTCAAGTTAACCGCTCCTTTTACCTTTATTTCAGTTGAGATTAGCAATTCCAGGGCTGAAATGATCCAGATGATTCTAGTGAAGGTGTGTGGAGTTTAAAAACCCAGATGAGCACTTCCTGTATTACCACATGATGACATCACAAGGTGGAACAGAGTGTTTTCAGTTTTTAAGAAGAACTCACCCTAAATCTGCAGGGTTAAACATGTGTGAATGAAACAAAGCATAACATTTAGTCATATGCATAGATGGTATCTCCGTATCTGACCCAAAAAACGCAGCTGTTCATGTCGTATTTTTGTACTTTTAAAAAAAAATCTCAAAGTATATTAATAGATTTACAAAACAAAATTCATAATCGTCCAAAAAAACTTAAGTTGTGCTCATTCTGTTTCACCGTTTCAAGGATATGCAAACACAGAACCTGTTAAAACTTGTAATTTTTGGACCAAAAAATTACAATTTCAGTTTTTATTTAGATCTTATTGTGAAAAATACATTGAAAACTACCACAAAATGAAAGTATTACATAAAGCGCCTTGAGTGTATGTAAAGTTTTATGAACATGGACTCAGTTTCAGCCGTGATTCTCATTTTTTTTTGGGATTAAACCAATAGACACGACTGTTTGTTCCACTCACTGATAATAAAATCCTACATATGGGGCGACAGTAGCAAGTAGTAGTAGTAGGTGGAAATCGCTATATAACATGCATTACCTTATATAGTTACTATGTCTTTACTCTTTAAAAATGCACTAAAAAAGTAACGGTTATAGTCCGAAATTTACTGTATATAAAATGTAGAAAATAAAGAACGAAAAACTGCATTGCATTCTGGGCAAGCATCATTTTAAGACATCCAGGTGGCAGACCCTGATTATACTGCGTTTTTATTGCCCGATAATCAAGAAGTGCAGGGTTAGCATGCTAGCTGCTTACAAAAATCCGCTCCGCTCTTTGTAATTATTCACAGTGATGAGTTCATAAGCGCTTTTCACAGCTTTCAATGTTAGGAATGCCTGCAGTGAGGTGAGGAATAACTTTTAAAGATGAACTAGCGCCGTTTTTCCATGTTTTAATCCTATATTTTAACACGATATACTCCGCTTTGGCTTTTTTTTTAGCCAATCCAAAGTAGACATCCGCTGTTCGGTGTTGCATTACTGTGTTTAAACCAGCAGGGGTCCACGCTCCAACCTTTAAGTACAAAACCTCCAATTACAGCCTTTGCACTCGCCAACAGGGCCCATGAAGAAGACATAAAGAGAGATAAATGCCACTTCTTTTCTGTTATAATGAAAAAAACGCTGGTGCATTGTTTCAAAACAGCCCTATACTTTGTCTGTCAGCAGCTGGAATTGCACAACTTAAAGATTTCGCAAGACTTAACTTTTAATCTCTTTCTTATTACTCCAAGAAGAATCTATTTCTTAATCTGTCACGGGATTAAATGCACACGGTATATGCGTTTAGACCGTGCTGCTCCTCCTGTCGAGAGCTGCCAGATTACTCATTCATTTCCTTTTGGTGTTTTTTTCTCACGCAAAAGTCATTCAAATCCACGTTTAAAGCTTCTTCCTGTTGTACTACAGACATGATTGCACAAAAGACCCTCTGACTGCTCCATGGTGGTCCCGCGTTACTACTGTTCTGCTGTTTTGACCCAGTTTAAAGTCTGGCTCTGTGGTACGGCGAGGTGTGTGCACAGTCTGTGGTTGTGTCATTGGGCAAGACGCTTCGCCTTAGAGTGAATGATGTGTGTGGTGAGTGTCATAATGTAAAGAGTTGTTTTTTTCCCCCATGAACTTGAGCAAAATGTGTCTTGCCCCAGAACAAATATGATGTGTAAACAGAAGAGAAGGAGGTGTAGTAGTAGTAGTAGTAGTAGTAGTAGTAGTAGTAGTAGTAGTAGTAGTAGTAGTAGTAGTAGTAGTAGTAGTAGTAGTAGTAGTAGTAGTAGTGCACTTGTTTTCTACACTAATTCACTTCTTATTTATAGTAGTAGTAGTATCTGCCCTTGTTAATTGGAGTAATATCAGTAATAGTAGAAGTGACAGTAACAGTAGTATCTGCTTTCGTTAAATGGAGCAGTAGTAGTAGTAGAAGTAATAGTAGCAGTAGTATCTGCCCTTGTTAACTGTAGTAGCAGCAGTAGAAGTATCATCTGCCTTTGTTAATTGGAGCAGTAGTAGTAATAGTAGCAGTAGTATCTTCCTTTGTTAATTGGAGTAGTAGTTGCAGTAGCAGTAGCAGTAGTAGTAGCAGTAGTAGTTGCAGTAGCAGTAGTAGTAGTTGCAGTAGCAGTAGTAGTAGTTGCAGTAGCAGTAGTAGTAGTTGCAGTAGCAGCAGTAGTAGTTGCAGTAGCAGTAGTAGTAGTTGCAGTAGCAGCAGTAGTTGCAGTAGCAGTAGTAGCAGTAGCAGTAGTAGTAGTAGCAGTAGTAGTAGCAGTAGTAGTTGCAGTAGCAGTAGTAGTAGTGCAGTAGCAGTTGCAGTAGCAGTAGTAGTAGTTGCAGTAGCAGCAGTAGTTGCAGTAGCAGTAGTAGCAGTAGCAGTAGTAGTAGCAGTCCTGTCCTTGTTAGAATCAGAATCAGAATCAGAATCACTTTTATTGATCCCCGAGGGGAAATTCTCTTCGTTCTAAGATCCCACAACCACAGAATAGAAATTTGAAATAGATATAGTTATTTGTAGCCTCAGTGTTGTGCACTTTCACTGACTGACCTCAAATCCCCTTCTCCTTCCTCTTCTGTCTGTATTTATGGCACAGTCTTGGTTCTGCTCCCAAACATTTATGGAGTATAAGAAAAAAGGAAGTCACTCGAAAAGAAAAGCCACATACAGCACTTTAGCTCAGCAGTTATATTAAAGCCGGTGACTAAGACTACACCTCAACGCGTCTGCAGTATCTGTGTTACAGCGAGATATTTGTCACTGGGGATGGGGCCAGGACCGGAGCACATGAACTGACTGAGGGCGAGGGCGAGATGTGGACCATAGACTGTAGAAAGAAGTGGACTGAGTGAGTGTGAGCAGTTATAGCCGCTAATTTGGAGCTGAGTACTGACTGAGTATCATAGCAACCAAAGAGCCAATCTGGAGCCAGGCTGTTGAAGGTAACGCCCCTTCCCGCCTGCAACACTGGTTTAGCAAAGAGCAGGCGAGTTTCAGAGTTTTACATTGAATTTTTTCCGGGTCGGGCTCCCATTGGCCCCATGAAAATCACAGTTTAAGGGGGCGCTACCGAGTCGTCTTTTATAATTTTTTCTCGGGATCTTCGGTCACAATTAGAGCTAATCCAGTTCTCATTTTCGATACTGGTCACTGGGATGTCGGGTTGTGTTTACTGCGTGATTTTTGCCCTTTTCCGGACGTGGTTTTAATTGGTCCCTCGCGGGGCCCTTGTCCCAGGCTCGAGCCTCATTAGAAGTTTTGTCATTAGTTCTTAGATGACCGATTAACCCTAACTTAAGCTTTCAAACTTTTGTTTTTTGTAAAGTTTATGAGAAAAATGAATGTAAAATTGACTTCCTGAAGCAGGGGCAGGCGGTCACTGTTTCATAAGGTACTTGAATATTTTCTACAAACAACAAAATGTCCTGTTTTTATGGAAGAATCTGGTACCTGCCGTTTAGCTCTCTACAAACATGTTCTGAAACACATGAGGTTCCTGTATTAATTTCATCAATCTTAATCTTTCCTCTTTCTTTCTGTCTTTTTTGGGCGTTCAGTATTTATCATGGGCGCTTTTTCATTGTTTTAGTGCGGAAGATTTAGCTGTTTTTCAGTTCTGTAGGTAGGATAAGATCAAATTTTCGCTGTATAGGCTTGAATAAATCACTTTTATGACTCAATCAGTATCGGTATCGGCCATGGAACACTGATTATTTAGCATCCAGAGCAGCTGATTATCGATTATAAGGTTTTCCGATATTTCTGGACCGATATTTAGGTCAGAATTTATTTATTTCCCCAAATAATCAAATTTGAATTGCCTACACACTCCCTCCCAAAGTGTTAATATAAAGCTGTATGTGTATTTTTTTAGGCAGTAGATCGACCAAAAATATCGGCCTGTGCTGGAGATTTAAAGCCGATACGCTAAAAAGAGCGAATATCGGCCCAAAATATTGGCGAACCAATATAAAAGTCTGTCTCTATTTCAGGACAAGACTGTTTAGACTAGTTTTTGGGGGTAATCTTGCTTTGTTGTGTCAGTGGCATAAATTAGTTTTGTTTATCGTCTATATTTTCTTCGGGAATATATATCATACTTGAAAATTTGTTATCGTGACAGGGCTGGTTGTACATTCTGTCATTTATGTTTAAAATCTGTGAAAAACTGTTATAATGTAAATACTTTTCCAATACTTGTCTGAAAAAACACAGTTTGACTTGGGCATAATTTCTGTCATGAGATACTTGGTGGTTTTCTCAGTTTTTTGTTCGAAGTCTGATCTGATCCTCACGTGTAGCGCGCTCTATGCTAATGCTAATGAACATGCTACGCTAATGCCAAAGGGTCCTATGTTTGGCTCAGAAAAGGTCAGGTCGCGTTGACAGTCCTCCCTGAAGTCCTCAAAGCTTAAAAAGGTCAAAGGTCACGGTCTATGTGGGTTAGGCCTCGTGTCGGCTCATAACAACACAAAGATGTTCTCTTGAAGCGCAGGACTTGTGTTGTTTGCATCTTGACCTTTTCCGTGAGGATTAGACAAAAGCCTTTTATTATTTGTATTTTAATTAGGGATGTTTATCGAGGTTATCGGCGACATCGGCGAAATACGAGGATTTTCAGATATGGCATCGACCAATGTTGAAAATTTGTGGCTGTTTCACGCCAAGATTTTTTCCACCTTCTCTCTCTCTCCCCTGCTCTCTCTCTCTTTATCATGCTCGCTCTCTCTTTCCCTCTCTCTCACAATCATCCTCTCACTTTCTCTCTCTCTCTCTCTCTCTCTCTCTCTCTCTCGCTTTCTCTCTCACACTCTCGCACTCTCCCTCTTTTCTCTCGCTCACTCTTTTCCTCTCTCCCACACTCTTGCTCTCTCGCTTGCTCTCACTTTCCCTCTCTCTCGTCATCATACTCACTCGCTCGCTTGCTCTCTCTCCCTCTCTCTTGTGCTTTTCTTGATCGCTCTCTTGCTTACTCTCTCGCTTTCACTCTCTTCTCACGCTCTCTCTTTCGTGCTTGCTTTCTCTCTCTCACGTTCTCATGCTCGCTCTCTCACTCTTTTGCACTTTTCTCTCTCACGTTCTCATGCTCGCTCTCTCACTCTCATTCGCTTTCTTTCTTACTCTCTCACTCTCGCTCTCTCTCTCTCTCTCCTACTTACTCTCTCATGCTCACTCTCACTCTTTCTCACTCTCTCGCTCTCTATTTCTCTCTTGCACTCTCATTCTCGCTCTCTTTTGCTCACTCTCTCTCACATTCTCATGCTCGCTCTCACTCTTTTGCGCTCTCTCGCTCTCTTGATTTCTCTCTTGCACTCTCATTTTTGCTCTCTTTCGCTCACTCTCACATTCTCATGCTTGCTCTCTCACTCTTTCGCTCTCGATTTCTCTCTTGCGCTCTCATTTTTGCTCTCATTTTTGCTCTCTTTCGCTCACTCTCTCTTACATACTCATCCTCGCTCTCTCACTCTTTCGCGCTCTCTTGATTTCTCTCTCTCTCTACAGCTTTCATTCTCGCTCCTTTTCTCTCACTTTCTCACTAGAGCGATCTACAGCGTTTGCAGTTTTTATGGAGAAATGACGGCACATTTGCTAATTATTCATTCAAATTGCGATAAATCAGGTCCGTGCTTTGATTATCTCCAGCTTGTCAAACGTCCCGTCCAAACCGCTCTGACGATAAACATTTGGGACACGCTTTGAGCTCGTCCTATATCCCTCCGTGTCGTCATCGGTTTGGCCTGTCCCTGGCGAAGAATGTGCCCCCATCTGAGACACTGACATTCCTGATGACCAGTGCCCGGCGTCGCTCCGAGCCACGTCCAAAATTAACCCTCCCCACGGCCCCAATTATAAAACAGATGCCCTGGATGGATGAGCAGGTATGTGCAGCCGTCGCCAAGTTTAAACAAAGCCACCGCTGACGACTCGGCCCGTCTCCGTCGTTTATGTTCATCGAGTAATCGCTCAAAAGAATCTCACTGTTTGGGACCTCAACTGAGCGATCTTTACCTCGTGGATAATTAAACATGTGCTATTTAACTTATTTTCGCTCTCTTGCTTTCTCTCTTTCACGTTCTTATGCTCACTCTCTCACTCTTTCGAGCTCTCTCGCTTGCAATTTCTCTTTCTCGCACACTCTCACTCTCTTGCTCTCTTTCTCTCTCTCTCTCTAGCGTTCTCATGCTCGCTTTTTCACTCTCTTGCTCTCATTCTCTCTCACTCTCTCTCACTCTCTAGCTTTCTCACTGTCACGTTCTCATGATTGCTCTCTCACTCTTTCGCGCTCTCTCGATTTCTCCTTCTCTCTCTTTTGCTCTCTTGCTCTCTCTCTCTCTTGCTCTCATTCTCTCTTTTGCTCTCTCTCTCTTATTCTCATGATTGCTCTCTCACTCTTTCGCACTCTCTCGCTCGCGATTTCTCGCTCTCTCTTGCTCTCGTTCTCTCTCTTTCGCTCTCTTGCTCTCTCTCTCTCTCTTGTTCTCATGACTGCTCTCTCACTCTCGATTTCTCGCTCTTTCTTGCACTCATTCTCTCTTTTGCTCTCTCTCTTGTTCTCATGATTGCTCTCTCACTCTTTCGTGCTCTTTCGCTCTCAATTTCTCGCTCTGTCTTGCTCTCATTCTCTCTCTTTCACTCTCTTGCTCTCTCTCTCTCTCTTGTTCTCACGATTGCTCTCTCTCTCTCTTTCGCGCTCGTCTGCTCTCTTGAGGTTTGCTTTGCCCGAAATGTTCCACAATATGAGAATAAACGGTGAGAACTGAAGAAGAGGCTTGGACGAGCGGCGAAACGTCTTCACTCCAGTGGACAGATTTCGACTGTATTTTACTATGAGAACTGACTGTGAGTGTTGTTCTCTGAAACCATTTTGCAAAGTGAAGGCAAAACGAGGTGATTTCAAATGTTTAAATGTGAAAAATGATCCCAGAGTTGTGCTGATCTTTTGTGGAGCAGTGTGAGCTTCTCTGCAGCTCTGGACAGTGTTGTATAAAACTGAAGAGCTGCACACACAGAACCACACAGACAAAGGCTCATTTTTATAAACTGGTATGTCCGCTGATTTCTTCCAATTAGAGGAAAATCGTTTCTCGAATATGAAAGAATTTAAAATTTGAGTCAGATGAGTGAGTATTGAAGGGCTGAGTTCTTTCACCATAAACCAGGCTGAATGCGTCTTTTGTTCTGGACGTTTTGAGTGATTTGTGTGTAGCTTCAGACACAGCGGCACTGACCAGGTGAAGGCTGGTGCTGTGTCGTACGAGCTTTAAAACTCGCAGGTAGAAAGGACTGGAACCTGTGGACGAGCGTTTTCACAATACTAAAATTTCAAGCTTAAATCCCATAGACTGTTTAAAGAACCGGACTAAGTGAGTGCGACGTCTCCCACAGCAAAGGACGGAGTTTAAATCTTTCAGCTGGACAAATTGTTGTAAGAGTGAAGACGTTTCGCTGCTCACGCTTACAACGATTTGTCCAGTTGAAAGATTTAAACTTCGTCTTTTGCTGTGGATCAGACCTGGACGACTGAGGGATCACACGAACGTCACCTTTTAGCGTTCGGCTCCAGTCAAATGAAGCTTATCGAGGCGGGAGCGGTTATAGCGGCGAATTTGGAGCCGAGTTCCATATTTGTACTTCTGACCGCGAGTATCATAGCAACCAAAGAGCCAATCCGGAGCGAGGTTGGTGAAGGTAACGCTCCTTTCCGTCCCACAGCGCTGGTTCATCAGGGAGCAGGCACTTGCAACGGTGTCAATCAAACCGGTTGCTAACGCTAGCCGGAGCGACCTTGGGGAAAGAAGGCGCCTAAGAGAGGCACCAAAGAGCCAATCTGGAGCGAGACTGCTTAAGGCAACGTATACACCACTCATTAAGCACGACGAGGGCGCTTAGCAACAATGTCAGTCAAACCTGTTGCTAACGCTAGCGGAAACGAACCTGGGGAAACACGGCGCCTGGTTTGTGTGTTATTAATGTTCACTGGGAGGAGGCCCCGGGGAAGACCCAGGACACGCTGGAGGGGCTATGTCTCTCGGCTGGCCTGAGAACGTCTTGGGGCCCCACTGGAGGATCTGGAGGACGTGTCTGGGGTGGGCCCTGCTCAGACTGCTGCCTCCACGACCCGGCCACGGATAAACGGCAGAAAACTGATGGATGGATAATATTCATATCTTGGTTGATAGACACAATAGCGAAATGAAAACAAACGAACATTTTAAGTCCAAAATGACGAGTCTGACGGCAGCAGTTACAGAGAGAGAGGCCACAGTTTTTCAATAGAAAGTGAACTGGAGCCAGAATCAGTTGAGCCAGAACCGCGCCCATGATGACTCCTTACTTTGAACATGGTGGCTAGCAGGTTAGCGATGTCCATTTATTTAACAGTCTATGGCAAAAACACTGTTTCTTTAGACGGCAGACATGTGGCGTTAACATTTTCAACATTAAATGGTCGTCCTTTCATGATAATTACGACTCATCATTCATGGCAGGTGGAACAGGATTTTTGGAGGTCAATATTTTTCATGGGAACTTTTTTTTTTGCCGTAGTGGGATATTTTTGGTTATTTTTTTATCTGAGCTGTGGAAGGTTGAATAACTTCTATGACTCATTAGAGACACAAAAAACTAACTACTTGAGCGTTGCATTTTCCTGGTTAGTTATGTGAGCCCATATTTTTTTTTTTAAATATTGTGCATTTAGAATTAGTTTTTTTCTGCTTTCTGGTTTGGTTTCAGTATTATCTTTTACCGTTTGTATTTACTTCAGCAGTATATCGCACTGGTCTGTGTTTCTTGTACTTGTTCTGCTACAGCTCGAGATCATTCTAAAGTTATTCAGGAAAGTTCATGTGCAGTTTTGTGGTCCGTCCATTTACCTTCACTTCCAGTCATTTTCTTTTTTTTCCCCCCTCGTAATGTATCTTACCTCAAATAGCCCTGGCTCGCTGCTGCGCTGTGGTCCAGATGTTTCAGAGAGGGAGAGGAAAACACAGCCTGTGATTGGCTCGCTCGCCCAGGCCGTAGTCTGTCCTGATTGGATAAGCTTCTAGGCCACTCAGAGTTCACATGTCAGAGCAGTTCAAAGAGGTCACGGCAAGTTCACAGACTTATACTGAGCCTCCTGATCCTGGACAAGAGCTCGTGTAGTCCTGGTTTAGTACTGGTTTAGACTCGGTTTACACCCGGTTTGGACCCGGTTTGACCCGGTTTAGACCCAGTTTGGACCCGTTTTGGACCTGGTTTAGACCTAGTTCAGTCCTGGTTTAGACCTGGTGTAGTCCTGGTTCAGTCTTGGTTTAGACTTGGTTCAGTCCTGGTTTAGGCCTGGTTTAGGCCTGGTTTAGTCCTGGTTTAGTCCTGGTTTAGTCCTGGTTTAGTCCTGGTTCAGACCTGGTTCGGTCCTGGTTCAGTCCTGGTTCAGTTCTGGTTCGGTCCTGGTCCTGGTTCGGTCCTGGTTTAGTCCTGGTTCAGTCCTCGTGTAGTCCTGGTTCAGACCTGGTTCGGTCCTGGTTCAGTCCTGGTTTAGTCCTGGTTTAGTTCTGGTTTAGTCCTGGTTTAGTCCTGGTTCAGTCCTGGTTTAGACCCAGTTTAGACCTGGTTTAGATCAGGTGTAGTCCTGGTTCAGTCCTGGTTTAGGCCTAGTTTAGTTCTGGTTTGGTCCTGGTTCAGACCTGGTTCAGACCTGGTTTAGACCTGGTTTAGTCCTCTGTGTGCCATCTGTGGTAAATATTTCTCATAATTTTACTTCAGTTTAGTGGGAGTTTATGGAAAGAAAGTTCAGAAGAAAAGTAGAAAATACAGGAAGTAGCTGTAATTTGTAAAATGGAAAATTTCTACCTGTCTCATCAACACGGAAAATTCCACAAACTGCAGCTTAAAAAATAATAATAAATGGTGAAATGAGTAGTCTAACCCGGCACTTTAAATCCTGTTTTAGTCCTGCTTTAGTCCTGGTTTAGTCCTGGTTTAGTCCTGGTTTAGTCCTGCTTTAGTCCTGCTTTAGTCCTGCTTTAGTCCAGCTTAGTCCAGCTTTAGTCCAGCTTTAGTCCTGTTTTAGTCCAAACTGTGGGCTTTATTCTTTAGTCTTTAGGCTGTCCAGTTTAGTCAAGCTTTAGTCACTTGAATCTTAATTGCCATTTTTAGTCCTGGTCCTATTTAGCAAATGGCAAACACTCCAAACTGTTGTTTTTTTTGGTTCAAGCTGCACTTGAATCAAATTGCATTTAAATTGGTCCTATTAAAATGGCATAAAAAATCCTGCAGTTTTTTTTTTGTTCAGACAACCTGGGGTCATCCTCCTGTAATCGGGTTTGCAGTTCACATTCAGCCTTTTCTCACATTTTGACCGAATTCCTGCTGTTCAAACATGAATCACACGTGTCATGGGGGGAGTGTTAATTGGCTAAATTGTTGGAATGAGAAATCCACAAATGTCGAATGATGATCATTTAGGTCCATTACACTTTACTATTTCTCTAACCACACCAGATGATCAGGAAATGAACAGCAGTCACTTTGGCCCCATCACTGAACCAGCACAATAAATTCATATAATGGCAGATGTGCTTTCTGTTTTATGTTTATATGAAAGGAATAGTTCTTCTTTTGTTGTTTTATATTTGAAACATTAACTGTAATGTGTGCAGTATCTTCCTGTTAGGCTTGTTTCCTCCTACAGCTCCAGCCTATAGTCCAGGGGCAGTGTTTTTCCGGTGCACATGTGGAGAGGGCTGGAGTGTAAACAGAACAGCTGTTATGTGAGGCCAGCTGCTGCAGAACAGAACACTGTGTTACATAGAGACACCAGCGCTGAGCTAACGTTAACATTAACACTAAGAGAAGCAGAGCCTGGGCTTTTAAACGTGTGTACATGTACATGGGGTAGTGTGCGGTTTAGGACACTGTGTGTGGTGTGGGTGGACTGAAATAAAAGGATTCTCTAGGGTTAATAATAATAATATATTCAATGCATAGCTTTTAGAACACTTTATAGTGCATTAATCATTCAATACTGAGGCCATTGCCCTGTCTGACCACAGATCACTCTCAACAGTTTCCACTTTTGAAGACATGGAGACATGTTGTATCACTTTTCAGTTGGCTTGAATAAACTACCTTAACCTTTTACTACTGTTTTATAGTGTTTTCAGGTGCAGAGTCGCCTCCTGCTTATCACATACAGACGTTTTGGTTGAATTGGCCCAGGATGTTCCAGAGTATGTTTTTACTGCCGAAAAATACCGTACAAAAGCAGATTATGCTATGTAATCCATGTTACATAATGAACAAACAGTTAAAATGACTCAGGCCTGACTAGGTAAAGAGGGTAAGTGAGTTACTGCCTGAGTCAGTCTGAATAAACTATCGGCTCATGACAGAAGTCTGTCTTCATGCTTTTGCCGGGCTTGATTAAGTTATTATAAAGTGTTACAAAAATACTTTGATTACTCAAAATAATCAAATCTGGCAAAGTGAGTCTGCAACCAACTAATCCACGGTGTTTATGACAGACCTGAGCCTCTGAGGCCTGAGCTCTGCTGGATGGAAAGTACAGAAGCCAATACTTATACCTCTATCACCTGATTTTTAATGTACATTTTGATTTGCATAAGAAACGGCGGGGAAACGCCAAATATCTCATTTAGAACCCTTCATTTACATAAACCCTCAGTTTAATCTGGGAGGAAACGCAGTTGGTGGAAAAAGATTCACAGTGATTCTTACTGAGTTTGTTTCTGGAGCAGAGACAGAGTCAGCTGATCTGAAACTCCACAACCAAAGAGCTGTTTATGTGGACGCAGCATTCATCCATCCATCCATCCATCCGTTCACTCATTTATTCATCCATCCATTCATCCGTCCATCCATTCATTAATTCATCCATCCATTCATCCATCCATTCATTCATTCATCCATCTATTCATTCTTTCACTCATTTATTCATCCATCCATCCATTCATCCATCCATCCATTCATTAATTCATCCATTATCCATCCATCCATCCATCCATTCATTCATTCATCCATCTATTCATTCATTTATTCACCCATCCTTCATTCACCCTTTCACTTCACCCTTTCACTCATCCATTCATTTATCAATTCATCCATCTATCCATTCATCCATTAGTTCACCCATTTGTTCATTGCCCATCCATTCACTTATCAGTTCATTTACTCATTCATCCATCTATCGATCCCTCTATTCTTCTATTCATTCATCCATCCATCATTCATTCACCCATCCATTCATTTATCTATCATTCATTTATTCATCATCCATCCATTTATCCAGAGTTATTTATCAGTTGAAGAATTTTTGGTCTAGATTTAAAGCTGCATTATGTAACCTTTCTATTGGAGGCTCTGTTTCCTGCTTGTCTCCATGGAAATTGTTTTATTTCCTTAGAAAGTTCCGCAGACGAACAGGTGACGTGTGTAGGACCTGTTACGGGTCAGATCTGTGGAAAGGCAACACCTCACAGTAAGAATGCCTGTTTTTTCAGCAACAAAAACTTATAAATTCAAGATATAGAAACTGTCCATGTAATGTCCCCGTGGAAACAAGCAGGTGGTGGATTTACCACCAGAAAATGTTACGTAGTGGAGCTTTAAACTGGAATAAAGCCAGATGTGGTAGTAAAAATAAGTCAGAAACAAATACACAAAGGACAGAAGCTACAAAAGATTATCTTAAGCAGGTCCAGTCCAGGAAAAAGTGGAAGTTTTGCAATTCTGATCATCTCCGACAGAGATAATCATCGTCATTTCTCCATCGTTCACTTCAGTTCAGTCTTTATGAAGAACACACAATATCTGATTTATAGTGAATAGTGAAACAATGAATTAAAACCACATCACTTATACTGCTCTGGTGACAGTGGCTCAGTTGGTAGAGCGTTTGCCCAAGAATCTGAAGGTTCAAATCCTGCTCTTGACATAAACATCATTGTTCAGACCCATTGACCCACAGAGAAATGCTGTTGTGTCGTGACCATGACGACCATTATAATGTACACACACGAACGCTAATGTCTTTTCGTCTTGTTGTCACTTACAACATTAAACCGTACAATTCTACTTCATATCCACAACATTTTTAAACTGTCAGCAACTTTAACAACATGATAATAATCGTTAATCGCAATTATTTTCATCACAATAATCCTACTTTTTGTCAGTTGTATTTATACTCATTGATTCAACTATACAGACCTGCACAAACATGTTCTGACGTCCACGTGATTCTTTTATTTATAGCCATAAGAGCCTAAGGACTCACACGCCGCTTCACATATGGCAATAATAACATCTTAAAGACAACATCATAAAAACTTGATCTACATCAGTCTTTATCTGAGATTTAAACCTCCCCTATGGAACTTTTCTAGTGGGGGATCTGTGACCTGTTTGTCATTATTGCTCTGACTGAAACGCTCCATAGTACGGCTTTAAACTGACCTTTTTTTTTTAGTTCATGTATGAGTTATTCAGAATATAAAAGACAAATTACTTACAAAGGTGTTGTATCCCAGGCTAATATGAGATAGTGTACACACCTTAAAACATGTACACACCCTAGACCAGGCGTGTCCAAACTATGGCCCGGGGGCCAAATGCGGCCCTCAGACTAATTTTTATTGGCCCTCAGGCTTCAGTTGAACTGGCTCAATGGATCATAATTAGTACTTTTTACAGAGAATTTGAGTAATCCACCAATATAACCTAAATTACATCACACTGCATTGTCATACAGACCTAATATTAATATTTCAAGCCTTATTAAAGCATGAAGTCAAAACTATGTTAAATGCACCATCTGAATTATCCACGATATTGACCACTGGCCCTCCTTGTTGAGTATTTTTCAAGATATGGCTCTCGGTGAAAAGAGTTTAGGCACTGCCCTAGACTGTATGTAGACTGACTGTATGTAGACTGACTGTATGTAGACTGACTGTATGTAGACTGACTGTATGTAGACTGACTGTATGTAGACTGACTGTATGTAGACTGACTGTATGTAGACTGACTGTATGTAGGCTCTGACTCGTGACTGGTCGCTATCGTGACGTTTATGTTAAACCTTTCCTGCTCCCCTGACCGTGGTCGGGAAACACAGGGGAGAGCCGTCTTCTCCAGGGCCGAACGGTCGCTCCTCCTCCGGGGTTTAACTTTTTCCAGGTACCACTCCAGACACACATCGCTTCTTCGCTCCACCACAAGCCGCATGCGCCACATGCACGCGCACGTCACCTCTCGCTCACGCTCCACACTGAACCAAAGCACAAGGAGCCTTCAGAGGATTCAGATATGCCACAAATACATTTATAAAATGTTATTTTCATGAACATTTCAGAACATGGAGTCAATGTCAAGAAACCTTAATATTTCACATAGAGCTGTTTTTCCTTTAGATTCTGCTCTTTGTGCTAAGACTCACAAGGTCTCCTCCTCTCTCCTCCCCCTCTCCTCCCCCTCTCCCCCCCTCCTCCCCCTCTCCTCGACCTCTGCCCTGACGCTGTGACTGTCGTGCGGCGAACACACTACCACAGATATAATAAACTCGCCGTTATATCAAATGGATTTATGTGGCGATTTTCTATCAGGATTTTCATTATATATCTACGGACGAGCTTATTAGCGTGTCTCATGAGGAGCAAAAGTCACTTCGGAGAAAATGCGATCGCTGATAAATTATTTACTTTTTTTGTGCGGCGGCCCGGTAGCAAATGCGTCACAGACCGGTACCGATCCCCGGCCCGGTGGTTGGGGACCACTGGTCTAAGGTACACACAGCCAACAGATGGTCAAAACAGAAAAAGCGGCTACAAGAGAAGGCCACAGAGGAAAAAATAATTTAAAAAAAACTGAATATAGTTAGAACAACACTTGATCTCCATGAATATATGAAACAGACTTGAGTAAATTTCGAGTCGGAGCCTTTGAGAAAGCGTCTTATTTTCTCCAGTTTCATAAAATAGAGGGCATATTAGTCAGACGTTCTTTTTATGAATGGAGTTACCTCTCCATAGATTCGACCTGTAACTTGACCTGGTATTGTCACCTGCTCGACATTCTAGGCAAATCGATAACATCTCCATGGAGACGAGGTGAGGCCGAACTGAAGCGGGAGTTCACTGTTGTTTGGTGCCGTATGGACTGACTGGGACAGGAATCAGCTTTCAGAACATGTTTGTAGAGGTCCACAGGGATAGTACTTTGTTTTTTAATCCCACGTGGCCTTATATCTGTGTAATCCCTCAGTCGTCCAGTAGGTTCATAGTGGTCCATGGGTGTATATTAGTCTATGTGTTTTATACTTGTTCTGATACAGCTCAAGATCATTCTAAAGTTATTCAGGAAAGGTTCATTTTTGTCCTGGGAGTGTGACTTTTTTAGTATCGATACCTGAAATGAGTATCTACTTTCTATAGTTTTAGTATCAATTAATATCTGATTGTACCTCAAAAATTGCAGCATTTGCGCTTTGCCAGTTTGGTTTGAATCGAGTCATCTTTTTAAAATATTTATCAAATGTGACCTGGACAAACGGAGAGTTGATTGAACAGCCTGTTGTCAGTATGTCTTCCTTATTACCCTGCAGGAAGTCTCAGCCCTTCTCGGGAACAAAACCTGCGTCAGATCAAATGTCGCCGTGTCTAGTTCTTTGGTGGACGTTTTATTTGTTGTGGCCTGTTATCGCCGCGGGAACAGGAAGATGATGTGAAGTTCTTTTTTACAGCGCTGTAGGAGTCCAGGTCCCCAGGGTTTAGTCCAGGCTTCAGTCGACAATCACATTTACACCAGGACTGAACTACGACTGGACCCGGACTGGGACTGGACCAGGACCAGGACTGGACCACTGGACCCGGACTGGACCCCGGACTGGATACTGGACCCGGACTACCAAGACTGGACAGAGACTGGATCAGAATTGGAGCAGGACTGAACCTAGACTAGACCAGACTGGACCAGGACAGGACTGGATCGAGACTGGACTGAGATTGAACCAGGACCGGACCTGGACTGAACCAGGACTGAAGCAGGACTGAAGAACTGGACCAGAACTTGAACGAGAACTTGAACCAGGACTTGAACCAGGACTGAACCAAGACTTGAACCAGGCCTGAACTAGGACTAGACCAGGACTAGACCAGGACTAGACCAGGACTGGATCAGGATGGAAGGACTGGACTAGGACTGGACTGGACTAGGACTGGACTAGGACTGGACCAGGACTTGAACCAGGACTTGAACCAGCACTGAACCAAGACTTGAACTAGGACTGGACCAGGACTGGACCAGGACTGGACCAGGACTGGACCAGGACTGGATCAGGATGGACGGACTGGACTAGGACTGGACCAGAACAGAACTGGACTAGGACTGGACCTTCTGCCCACTGTCACATTTAGACCTTAGACCCGGGACTGAACCAGGATTGAACCGAGTGTGATTTTAGTTTTTCTTCTGCAGTTCTGCTTCTTATGACTCATGTGTAAAACTTTGTGATTAAACGAGCCAGACAAACAAAATAGTCACTTGAATGAAATAGTTTGTGTTTGTTCAGCTTCAGCCTGACGTTCGTGGACGTCTGCAGACTCTCGTCTCGTCTGACGGCTCTATTCACTCTCTCCTGGTTTATTTATTTTTTTATGTATTTGATTTATTTCTGGCCTGTATTTGCCTTTTGCTCCGTCTGTCGCTGTGTCCTGAGGTGCGTCACATGACGGTCATGAAGACTCTTCAATGTGGAGAAAATCAAGCGCCAAAGGACAAACCCCCCCACATCTCTCTTTCTCTCCATCTCCCTGTCTGTCTCCTCTTTCTCTTTCCCTCCTCCTCCATCTCTCTATCCTGGTCTTTCTCTTCTTCCTCTGTCTCTTTTCCTCTCTTTCTCCTACCCATCTCTCTCTCTCATCTCTTTATATCTAAACATCTTTTTTCTCTCTCCGTGTATGCGTTTCTCCTTCTCTCTCTTCCTCCCTTTTTCTACATCTCTCTCCTCAGTCTGTCCTCCATCTCCTCTGTTTTTCTTTGCCTCTCTGTCCCTGCCTCTCTTCCCCCTCCCATCTCTCTCTCTCCATCTTTTTCTCTCTCCGTGCATGCGTCTCTCACTCTCTCTCTCTCTTCCTCCCTCTCTCGCCTCAGTCTTTCCTCCATCTCCTGCCTTTTTCTTTCCCTCTGTCCCTGTCTCTCTTCCTTCTCGTCATCTCTCTCTCCATCTTTCTCTCGCTCACTCTCTCTCTTCCCCCCTCTCTTGCTTCTCTCTCACCATCTTTCCTCCATCTCCTTCCTTTTTCTTTCCCTCTCTGTCCCTACCACTCTTTCTCCTCCCCATCTCTCTCTCTCTCCATCTTTCTCTCTCTGTGCATGCATCTCTCACTCTCTCTTCCTCCCTCTCTTGCTCCTCTCTCACCGTCTTTCCTCCATCTCCTCTGTTTTTCTTTGCCTTTCTGTCCCTACCTCTCTTTCTCCTCCCCATCTCTCTCTCTCCATCTTTCTCTCTCTCTGTGCATGTGTCTCTCACTCTCTCTCTCTTCCTCCCTCTCTCTCCTCAGTCTTTCCTCCATCTCCTGCCTTTTTCTTTCCCTCTGTCCCTGTCTCTCTTCCTTCTCGTCATCTCTCTCTCCATCTTTCTCTCGCTCACTCTCTCTCTTCCCCCCTCTCTTGCTCCTCTCTCACAGTCTTTCCTCCATCTCCTTCCTTTTTCTTTCCCTCTGTCCCTGCTTCTCTTTCTCCTCCCCATCTCTCTCTCTCCATCTTTCTCTCTCTGTGCATGCATCTCCCACTCTCTCTTCCTCCCTCTCTTGCTCCTCTCTCACAGTCTTTCCTCCATCTCCTTCCTTTTTCTTTCCCTCTATTTTTCCTCCTCTTTTTCATCTCTCTCACGCCTCTCGTCCTCCTCTGTCTGTGCGTTTGTTTCCTGTTGCATGCTGGGAGCACGTGTGTGTGTGAGAGGGTTGTGTTTGTGGAGTCGACACACTTTTGCGTGTTTATACTGTCACTCTGCAGGAGAAGGTAGGAGCTGTGACACTTTTTGGGCCCAGAGTCCGTCCCGTCACTGAAACACGGGGTCGGGGCGGTGGAGCAGGTGGTGTTCGCTCTGAGTCTTGTGGAGCAGATGGTGTTGGCTCTGGAGGAGCAGGAGGGCCATGACAACGTTGTGTGTGTTTGTGTTTGAAACAAGGCGGTGGTCACTTTCTTACACGAGATGCATTTGTTCATGACGCTGTGGAAAGAGCTGCTGCTGCTGCTGCTGTGAGTTTGTGTCGGCGTCTCCGCTGTTTGTGGCGTCTGTGAGAGCGACTGTGTCCGGTGCACCGCCTCTGATCACACATAGTCACTCAGCATTAGATGATCTGATCACTCCTCTCTCCCCCCTCACTCAGTCACCTCATTATCATTTTTTGCAGATACATATCTCGATACAGTACTTTTTTACTTTTTACAATACGATATATTTCAAATCGATTCGCTACAGTTCAGTGAAAAAACGTTTTTTGTGACCCTTAATGATCAACCTCATTTTCACAAAAAATAAACTTTAATTAATGGAGCATTTATCCTCCATTTACTGAAGATGAATGAACATAAAGTGCATTTTGTTTACTGCATTTTACCAACTAGAAGAACACATCAGACTGTTCCATTGGTCAATATGATTCATCCACAGCTCCACATTTAGTTTAACTGCTTTAAAAGATCACAACATATCTACTAAAGCACAAAAGTTTTTGTTAAACCACAACACTGTGCAAAGCTAATATGAAATACATCTGTCAATCATCAAAACAGTGAATCAAATGTCAAATGTATTGCCTAAACACGTTTCTTTCCTCTAGACAAGCCACAAAATAGTGCTGTGACAGAATAATTAGGTGAAATATATATATATAAAAAAATTTATACAGCAGCCCACGATATCGATACTCTATCATTAAACGATATATCGATATTTCAGTATTTTTGCACAGGTCTGATTCTCTCATGTAGCTGGACGTTCTGAGCGGTGTGTTCTGCTGTTAAACTGTAGATCAGACTCTACTCGCTGTGAGCTCAGGGAGGATGAGGGCTTTTCAGTGTGGAGGTGTAGGACATCATGACCTCACCGAGAGCCCCGAGCCGGAGAGTCCGAGCAGCGAGAGCCGATTCACCCGGAGACTCGGATCACAGGAAGCATGCAGATTTTTCAACATTATTTCAGCAATCTGAACGTCTAATCATGTCAGTGTTTTTAAAATAAATACATTATGATGGCCCTCCAGAAGTCGGTTGTTTGGTTGGTTTGGTTTGGTTGGTTGGGTTGGGTTGAGTTGGTTTGGTTGGTTTGGTTTGGTTCGGTTGGTTTGTTTTGTTTGGTTGGTTTGATATGGTTGGTTTAGTTTGTTTGGTTTGGTTGGTTTGGTTTGGTTTGGTTTGGTTTGGTTTGGTTGGTTGGTTTGGGTTGGTTTGGGTTGGTTGGTTGGTGTGTTTGGTTTGTGTGTAGTGTTTGTTTTGTTTTGTTTGGTTGGTTGGTTGGGTTTGTTTGGTTTGGTTGGTTGATTTTAGTTTGGCTTGGTTGGTTGGTTTGGTTGGTTGGTTTGGTTGGTTGGTTTAGTTTGGTTGGTTTGGTTGGTTTAGTTTGGTTGGGTTGGTTTGGTTGGTTTAGTTTGGTTGGCTGGTTGGTTTAGTTTGGTTGGTTTAGTTTGGTTGGGTAGGTTTGGGTTGGTGTGTTTGGTTGGTTGGTTTGTTTGGTTGGTTGGGTCAGTTTGTTTGCTTTGGTTGGATTGGTTGGATTGGTTGGGTTGGTTGGTTTGGTTGGTTGGTTTGTTTGCTTTGGTTGGATTGGTTTGGTTGGTTTGGGTTGGTTGGTTTAGTTTAGTTTGTATGGGTTGGTTGGGTTGGTTTGTTTGCTTTGGTTGGATTGGTTTGGTTGGTTGGTTTGGTTTGGTTGGGTTTGGGTTGGTTGGTTGGTTGGTTTGTTTGCTTTGGTTGGATTGGTTTGGTTGGTTTGGGTTGGTTGGTTTAGTTTAGTTTGTATGGGTTGGTTGGGTTGGTTTGTTTGCTTTGGTTGGATTGGTTTGGTTGGTTTGGTTTGGTTGGGTTTGGGTTTGGGTTTGGGTTGTTGGTTGTTGGGTTTGTTTGCTTTGGTTGGATTGGTTTGGTTGGTTTGGGTTGGTTGGTTTAGTTTAGTTTGTTTGGGTTGGTTGGGTTGGTTTGTTTGCTTTGGTTGGATTGGTTGGTTGGTTGGTGAAATCAAATCTATCAACTGGACAAAATGCTGTTGGAGTGAAGACGTTTCTATGTTGTTCATTCGTTGTTCAAAGAAAAACAAAAATTGCCTCTTTAACTCGTCCCCTCTACAGCAATACCCCTCGTTCTGATCAAGACTTCGTCAGGGGGAGGAGTTACACCCTGATACTCGTTTTGAGCTTGTTTATTTGTGGGAATCGTTTCTACCTGATCTCTGCCCGACTCTCCCTCACAGCTGCTGCTCCTGCTTAGCATTTGCCAGTCAAACGCTAATGCAAATACTTGGGCTGAAGTGTGAAGTTTGGCATCTGTGAGAGCTCTCCAGAGTAAATCAAGTCCTGTTTGATGCTCCCAATTAGACTCTTAGAGGAAATATTAGAGTAACTGTTGAACTGGCTCATAGTTCACTCTCTGCTCACATCAGTTTTGTGTTTGTGCTGCAGGTGAGGAGCAAACTGCAAGAACGAAGGTCCCGTGTTTTGGTTTGGAGTCGAGTTGAGAGATTTCAGAAGAAGAAATGAGACTATTGTAAAAGACATTGTGCTTGAGATTACTGTATAGTTATAATAATTGTAATTTGCACATTTTGAATCGCAAAATTAACCTAAAACGACACAAACGAAACACATCCGCTGACATCCAAGTTGGAAAACTGCGATGTCCAATGGGAGCGGACGTTGTCGTAAATCCTACCACAGCAAAGCGCCGTGGCCCGTCCTGTGGATAGCGGCAGATCGCACGAGCGCACGCACATTACCTTAATCCTAAGCGAGCAGAGGGCTTTTTCTAATCTCATCACTGATTTCGTTCAGTGCAGTTTGTGTTTTATTTCAACTAAAATGACGACACGAGAACAAAGTCGATACATCGCAGTGGAGGTGAAAACGGGGATTGATCGACAAAATGGCGTCTTGAAAATAAACAATTAGAGATTGCTCGAACATGCACTAATCTCTTAATGCAACTTGTAGGGGGTAAATGAGAAGTAAGCAACTAAAACACAGTTAAACGCTCTGAAAAGTCCAGTTTGCAGGATAGGTCTGCTTTAAAGTTGCACTGCGTGAGTTTTCCGATGGGGTTTTTCACCTGTTTGTCTCCGTGGAAATATGAAAGCACTGTCTGGAAGTGATCTGTCCAGCACTTTTTCAATCAATCAATCAAACTTTATTTCTGCAAATATTCCCATTTTATGCAAATGGGACACGGGTCTAAAATTTGACAGAATAGCAGGATCAAGGTTGGGTTTTTTTAGAAGAGGTCTGACCACAGCATGCTTGAAAACAGTTGGTACAGAACCTGATCTGAGGCAGCTGTTTATGAATGAGAGGAGACAAGGACCCACTGTATTAAAAACCTGTTTAAGTACCTTGGATGGAATAATGTCCATAGGACAATTAGTCGGCCTCAACCCCTGGACCACCTTAGAGAGGAGAGGCAGTGACACTGGCTGAAACACATTAAACACAGAGAGTACAGGAGAAGAGCGCAAGTCAGGACTGTAACACATATTGTTTGTGCTCTGTCTAGCAGAGGCTACTTTGTCCACAAAATGATAAAGAAAATCATCACAGGTTGACTTTGTTGCATGCTGAAGAACGTCACTAGATGGATTTGTAACAGACTGAATAGTACTGAATAGCACTCTGGGGCGATTACAGCTGGTGGAAATAACATTTGACAAATACTGACATTTAGCAGCTTTGACTGCATTTTGATACTCGGTGAGACTGTCCCTCAAAATACCTAGTGATACATGTAACTTGTCCTTCTTCCACTTGCGCTCAGCCTGTCTACACCGCTGCCTGAAAGCGCGGGTGGTGTCATTAAGCCAAGGGTCTGGTTTGGATCTGGCAGATATGCACCTGAAAGGAGCAATGATGTTAAAAATCCCCGAGCAGGTGGAATAGAAGGAGGAAATAAGATCCTCTGGGCACTGAGGAAAGGGGTCCTGAGAATAAAGCGTGGTGTTCTTGAAGGCAGCAACAAATTCTCCAGCTGTGGTGGATGTGATGACTCGACGACGACCGGCTGGAGTGATTCATTACATGTCTTTTTATTGATCAAAAAAACCAGTCAGCCCTACTTGAAATGTTCAAAATAACTTAAAAAAGAGTTTTCACATGTATCAGTTTAACAGCTGATATTTCTTCTCAAGTGTGTGCTCCTGCATGTTACGCTCTGTGGGCTGAAACCTGTTTAAAAAAATTATAAATCACAAATCTAACACAAATAGTCCTCGTTTTCAGCACAATCGTAAGTATACATGGCGGATAAAGACGCTTCTGTCCTGGTCCTGAGCTGATCCTGCTCCCGACTCTCCCTCTGTCATGTGCTCTTCGCTAAACGCTGCCTGCAGAAACATGCTTGATTTACCACTTCCTCTTCAAGTCTCCGTCTATTGAGAATAAAAAGCCTTTTCTCATTACGCTGCTCTCATAAAGTGATGTGATTTGGGGCCATGTTGTGACATTTTCTTGTAATATCTTTGCGTAAAAAGATGTAGATTAGCGCTGGAGCCAAAGTCGCTGCCTACTTTTTCAAACTGGTGACCTCTCATGACCCAAGCTTTTACTTTTTTAGATATATTTTTTAAAAACTTGGTCTATGGGGCTAATTATGTAACATTAAAGGCGCTGTACGAGATTTTTACAGCCTTAAAAACTTGTTCATTTCAAACATTTTGCAGTGATAATAACTAGCATGCTAACGTGCACATCCAGACACATTTGCTCAAACACGTGGAAAAAAATGGGGTACAGGCCCTTTCAGAAATAGACTACACTGACACATTTAAGTCTGTGTAAAGCAGATTGATTGATTTTTTTTTACAATATTGTAGTTTTTAAATGTTTTTTGTGGTTTAAATCCGCTTTTGGGGGAATAAATGGACCAGGCATGGGACGATATTTAAATTTTGTGTTGTGATTATCATTATTATCGCCAAAATAATTGCGATTAACGATTATATCACGATGGCAATTACATTTCCTAACAGTTTAAACATGTTGTAGATGTGAATCATTATAATTTTAACGTTATGAATAAGCTGTTTTACACTTGTACTTTATCAGTGAAAACAACTATGATCTAGCGCAGAACTTTATGGATAAGCAGGGCCAGCGACAGAAATTTTGAGGCCCGGGTCAAGAAGCCTCACAATTCTGGGCCCCCTAAGACGCTGTGGCCTGAGACGACAGACCCCCTTTTCCCCCCTTACTGTCGCCGCCCCTGGTGGTGTCGTAGCTTTTGTCTGAATGTTCGGCGATACGATGGCGATTATCTTTGTTGCCGATTGTCACGATTATATAAAAAATGATTATCGTCGACCCTTTTTATCACGATAAACGATATTATTGTTAACCGTTCCATCCCTAAAATGGACATAATTCAAGTAGATGTCTGTGTAATCCCTCAGTCGTCCAGTTTGTCCAGTTGACAGATTTAAACTTCGTCTTTTGCTATAATTAGAGTAGCAAAAAATGACAGTCAAATAAGGTACAAATATACACTACACGTTAATAAGATATAAGTAACGTTTCACATACTTGTAAGTTTAAGACATATTGTTTTGTAACAGAGAGGCACTGCAGAAAAAATGTGTTTTTGTGACGTTATGTGTGATCACTTATTGCACTGAGATGTGGGGCTCTTAGGGGGTTTTAAAGCTTCTAAAGTTGTTGTTTTTCTGAGCTGACAACTGTTTTGTAACCATATTCTTGTTTACGAGTCCCTTTAGCCGTCCTGGACACATGGGCCCATGATGTAGTATCACATTACCTCATGCTCCATGGGCCCGACACGTCCAAGTGAGAAAAAACTCCCAGTGACCAAAGTCCAGCATTCTGCCAACTCTGCGACTTCCACTGCTCACTGCTCTACTACTAGATATACTTTTATTTATAGGTAAAAAGAAGGACTCGGTGTGTAACTTTTCTAGTGGAGGGTCCGTCACCTACTTGTCTCAGTAATATTCCATCTTTTTGGAGACGAGCAGGTGGTGGACCCCAACAGAAAAGTTACACATTGATTTCACTTGTACGAGGTATTACCTGCCAACACATAACAATATATTTATCACCATGTTTTGTATTATTTTATTTTATTATTTATTATTATTATTTTATTTTTATTATTTTTATTATATATATATTTTTATTTTTTTTTATTATTTTTATTTTTTATGTTTTTTACTTTTTATTGTTTTGAAAATGAATATGCATCAGAAGTTTAACTGTTGTTTTTTAACGCTCTGAGTCTCCTCCCCTTTGCTCCCTGTGCTGCGTCGCCCCTTCAGAGCATTGGACAGAATCAAACGGCTAACCCATAGACTGTATATATGAATGGAGATAGCTAAGCTGCTAGCCACCGCGTTCCAAATAGGAAGTGAGCATGGGCGCGCTTCTTGCTACATCGACTCTGGCTCTAATTCACTTTCTATTGAAAAACTGTAGCTCCTCTCTCTGTAACTGCTGCTGTCAGACTCGTCATTTTGGTCTTAAATGTTCGTATTAACCCGCTCTACATGACTCTGGTGTTTTTATTTTGCTACTGTGTCTGTAAATCAAGATATGAACATTAAAGTACAAATTAGACAAAGTTAGCCACTTTCTTTCAACAGCCTGATGATGATGATACTTGCCACGAAATCCCAAATATGCTGTGGGTGACGTCACACTCACTTTGTCGACTTCTTTATATAGTCTGTGAGCTACTGTGAGGAGAGTTTGAATAGGGCCTAGAAGAGATCGCTAGATTACTCAAACATACATGGATGACATTTAAAAGTCATGTTTTTGATGACCGAACAATGTTATAACATGGTAGAAAGCTCAGTGCCCCTCTTTAAATTCAGTGTCCAAAAGTGAATCAAACCAGTTCGTACTTTTAGATTAACTTGAACAACTTCCCAAAAGATCATTTCAAAAGGTCAAAGAAATCACAAAATTCATCATTGCAAATCTGGTTTCGCGGCTTGGTGTTAATGGAGTCCATCAACCACAAAGGAGGACAGAAAGTTCAAAATGTCCTGACAAAAATGAGACGTGAGGTTTAGCTCGTCTTGCTAATTTTCCTCATTACAGTGTCTGCGTTTTAACACCGAAGAGAAACTGCCCAATTGTAAAGAAATGCAATAGAATGAATGCAAAAAGCTGAGGGAAGTTATCAATCATGTTTCCATTTTTTCTTTTTTTTTATCAGTTTCTGTGGAGACTTGTTGTTGCTCCACCATAAATCTATATTTGCTAACTTAGCCGCTAAATTACTGTGGTATTTTCAATAGCAATAGATCCTAATTTGCTGGTGAAAATCTGCCTTTAAATGTCAAAGTTTTGTGTAGAATTTTGACTGCTCTGAGCTTCCTTATTTTTACTGTTTTATTTTATTTATCTGTTTTCGCAAATTAAATCTGATGCAAGTTATTTAAAGGTCCTATATTACACAAAACTGACTCTTGTGAGCTTTAAACCGTGTTATAATGATGTTGCTCCTCAAAAACGGACCTGAATGGACATGTTTGAGTAACTCTTTAGTCTGTCTACATCTCCAAAGCTCAAAGTGTTTTAGTCTTGGTTTAGTCGAGCTTTAGTCCTGGTTTAGCCCTGTTTTAGTGCTGGTTTAGCCCTGGTTTAGCCCTGGTTTTAGCCCTGTTTTAGTTGCTTTAGCCCTGGTTTAGCCCTGGTTTAGCCCTGGTTTAGCACTGTTTTAGCACTGGTTTAGTCCTGTTTTAGTCCTGTTTTAGCCCTGTTTTAGCCCTGTTTTAGCCCTGTTTTAGTCCTGTTTTCCTCCTTAGTCCTTTTAGTCCCGCTTTAGTCCCGCTTTAGTCCAGCTTTAGTCCAGCTTTAGTCCCGCTTTAGTCCCGTTTAGTCCGCTTTAGTCTAGCTTTAGTCCCGCCTTTTAGTCCCGCTTTAGTCCCGCTTTAGTCCCGCTTTAGTCCCGCTTTAGTCCCGCTTTAGTCCCGCTTTAGTCCCGCTTTAGTCCAGCTTTAGTCCTGCTTTAGCCCTGTTTTAGTCCTGGTTTAGTCCTGGTTTAGCCCTGGTTTAGTCCTGCTTTAGTCCTGCTTTAGTCCTGCTTTAGTCCTGCTTTAGTCCTGCTTTAGTCCTGTTTTAGTCCAGCTTTAGTCCAGCTTTAGTCCAGCTTTAGTCTTGCTTTAGTCCTGCTTTAGTCCAGCTTTAGTCCAGCTTTAGTCCTGGTTTAGTCCTGTTTTAGTCCTGCTTTAGTCCTCAGAGTGTGAGATGGTTCTTATGGCTCTAACCTGTCGGACATGCAGTCCACAGCTTGACCTTTGACCTCGAACTTCTTATTCATGAGAAAAAAACTGACTACAGGGTCAAAAAAAAAATTCTGTTGCCAAATTTTACAACCCCATAAACTAAATTACTAACCACATACAGTGTCACTTCTCCGAAACGCAGGACGGAGGAGTGACAATTTATTGAAGCTTGTAAAATGTTTGTGGTTTCTTCAACAGACAGAACCGCCATTTGATGTATAAAAATGTGAAATTTGTCGACACATTTTCAGCCTTCAGATCGTGCTCTGGAGGAAGCTGTGCAATGTATTTCTTCCCTCGTCCAGAACCAGCCAAGTACGTCTTGTGCTTTTGGCTTTGAGTAATACATCTGTAACGTTTTATTCAGGAGTTTTACGACGCCAGGAGAAGCCAGCGTACCTCGAGATACTTGTGAAAAACTCAACCTTGAAGAAGTATCTAAACTGAAGCAGAATGATGCAGAATATTTATCTGTGAGACGACAACTTTGTAAATCTTTTGTAGAGACTTAAACTGTCATTTCGAAGAGCCAAGGTTGCACACAATGAATGTTCATTTCTTCGGCTGTAGAAGAAGACTCAGATGTCGTATTGATTTCTTCTCTTGTTCATTCAGTCAAAGTTTGCTCTTCGCTCAAGGTTTTCTTCAAAGCTACAGCCTGTAAGTTTATGTTTTAACAGTAGATGGACAGAAGTAAAACCTGCCTTCCTCTCCCTCGTCTCCTCTCCCTCGTCTCTCGTCTCCTCTCCCTCATCTCTTGTCTCGTGGCCCTCGTCTCCCGTCTCCTCTCCCTCGTCTCCCGTCTCCTCTCCCTCGTCTCCTCTCCCTCGTCTCTCGTCTCCTCTCCCTCGTCTCCTCTCCCTCGTCTCCTCTCCCTCGACTCCCGTCTCCTCTCCCTCGTCTCCTCTCCCTCGTCTCTCGTCTCCTCTCCCTCGTCTCCTCTCCCTCGTCTCCTCTCCCTCGTCTCCCGTCTCCTCTCCCTCGTCTCCTGGCCCTCGTCTCCTGTCTCCTCTCCCTCGACTCTCCGTCTCCTCTCCCTCATCTCTCGTCTCCGCTCCCTCGTCTCTCGTCTCCTGGCCCTCGTCTCCTGTCTCCTCTCCCTCGTCTCCTCTCCTCGACTCCCCGTCTCCTCTCCCTCGTCTCTCGTCTCCTGGCCCTCGTCTCCTGTCTCCTCTCCCTTGACTCCCGTCTCCTCTCCCTCGTCTCTCGTCTCCTCTCCCTCGTCTCCTCTCCTCGTCTCCTCTCCCCCGTCTCTCTACCTCGTCTCCCGTCTCCTCTACCTCGTCTCCCATCTCCTCTCCCTCGTCTCCCGTCTCCTCTCCCTCGTCTCCCTCTCGTCTCCTCTCCCTCGACTCCCGTCTCCTCTCCTCGTCTCCCGTCTCTCTACCTCGTCTCTCGTCTCCTCTCCCTCGTCTCCTCTCTCTCGTCTCCTCTCCCCGTCTCCTCTCCCCCTCGTCTCCCGTCTCCTCTCCCTCGTCTCTCGTCTCCTCTCCCTCGTCTCTCGTCTCCTCTCCCTCGTCTCTCGTCTCCTGGCCCTCGTCTCTCGTCTCCTCTCCCTCGTCTCCCGTCTCCTCTCCCTCGTCTCCCGTCTCCTCTCCCTCGTCTCCCGTCTCCTCTCCCTCGTCTCTCGTCTCCTCTCCCTCGTCTCTCGTCTCCTCTCCCTCGTCTCCTCGTCTCCTCTCCCTCGTCTCCGTCTCCTCTCCCTCGTCTCCCGTCTCCTCTCCCTCGTCTCTCGTCTCCTCTCCCTCGTCTCTCGTCTCCCTCTCCCTCTCTCTGGTCTCCTCTCCCTCGTCTCTCTCTCCTCTCTCCTCTCCCCTCTCTCCTCTCCCTCTCCTCTCCCTCTCTCCTCGTCTCGTCTCTCTCGTCTCTCTCTCTCTCCTCTCCTCGTCTCTCGTCTCCTCTCCCTCGTCTCTCGTCTCCTCTCCCTCGTCTCTCGTCTCCTGGTCCTCGTCTCTCGTCTCCTCTCCCTCGTCTCCCGTCTCCTCTCCCTCGTCTCCCGTCTCCTCTCCCTCGTCTCTCGTCTCCTCCCTCGTCTCTCTGTCTCCTCTCCTCGTCTCTCTCCCCTCGTCTCCCGTCTCCTCTCCCTCGTCTCTCGTCTCGTGGCCCTCGTCTCTCGTCTCGTGGCCCTCGTCTCTCTGTCTCCTCTCCCTCGTCTCTCGTCTCCTCTCCCTCGTCTCTCGTCTCCTTCCCCCTCGTTTCTCATCTCCTGGCCTCTCTCTCTCGTCTCCTCTCCCTCGTCTCCTCTCCCTCTCTCCTCTCCCTCGTCTCTCGTCTCCTCTCCCTCGTCTCTCGTCTCCTGGCCCCCGTCTCTCGTCTCCTGGCCCCGTCTCTCGTCTCTCCTCTCCCTCGTCTCTCGTCTCCTCTCCTCCCTCTCTCTCATCTCCTCTCCCTCCTCTCTCGTCTCCTCCTCTCCCTCGTCTCTCGTCCCCTCTCCCTCGTCTCTCGTCTCCTCTCCCTCGTCTCCTCTCCCTCGTCTCCTCTCCCTCGTCTCCTCTCCCTCGTCTCTCGTCTCTCGTCCCTCCTCTCTCGTCTCCTCTCTCGTCGTCTCTCGTCTCCTCTCCCTCGTCTCTCGTCCCCTCTCCCTCGTCTCTCTCCTCTCCCTCTCCCTCGTCTCTCGTCTCCTCTCCCTCGTCTCTTGTCTCCTCTCCCTCGTCTCTTGTCTCCTCTCCCTCGTCTCCTCTCCCTCGTCTCCTCTCCCTCGTCTCTCGTCTCCTCTCCCTCGTCTCTCGTCTCCTCTCCCTCGTCTCTCGTCTCCTCTCCCTCGTCTCTCGTCTCGTGGCCCTCGTCTCCCTCTCCCTCGTCTCCCGTCTCCTCCTCCCTCTCTCTCGTCTCCTCTCCCTCGTCTCTCGTCTCCTCTCCCTCGTCTCTCGTCTCCTCTCCCTCTCCTCGTCTCTCGTCTCCTCTCCCTCGTCTCTCGTTCCTCTCCCTCGTCTCTCGTCCCCTCTCCCTCGTCTCTCGTCTCCTCTCCTTCGTCTCTCGTCTCCTCTCCCTCGTCTCTCGTCTCCTCTCCCTCGTCTCCTCGTCTCCTCTCTCCTCTCCTCTCTCCCTCGTCTCCTCTCCCTCGTCTCCTCTCTCCTCTCCCTCGTCTCCTCTCCCTCGTCTCCTCTCCCTCGTCTCCTCTCCCTCGTCTCTCGTCTCCCTCGTCTCTCGTCTCCTCTCCCTCGTCTCTTGTCTCCTCTCCCTCGTCTCTCGGTCCTCCTCGTCTCTCGTCTCCTCTCCCTCGTCTCCCGTCTCCTCTCCCTCGTCTCCCCGTCTCCTCTCCCTCGTCTCTCGTCTCCTCTCCTCTCCCTCGTCTCTTGTCTCCTCTCCCTCGTCTCTTGTCTCCTCTCCCCCTCGTCTCTCGTCTCCTGGCCCTCGTCTCTCTCCTCTCCCTCATCTCTCGTCTCCTCTCCCTCGTCTCTTGTCTCCTCTCCCTCGTCTCTCGTCTCCTTTCCCTCGTCGTCTCTCGTCTCCTTTCCCTCTTTTCTCGTCTCTCGTCTCCTCTCCCTCGTCTCCCGGGCCTCGTCTCCCGGCCCTCGTCTCCCGTCTCCTCTCCCTCGTCTCCCGTCTCCTCTCCCTCGTCTCTCGTCTCCTCTCCCTCGTCTCTTGTCTCCTCTCCCTCGTCTCTCGTCTCCTGGCCCTCGTCTCTCTCCTCTCCCTCATCTCTCGTCTCCTCTCCCTCGTCTCTCGTCTCCTCTCCCTCGTCTCTCGTCTCCTCTCCCTTGTCTCCTCTCCCTCGTCTCCAGTCTCCTGGCCCTCGTCTCCCGTCTCCTCGCCCTCGTCTCCCGTCTCCTCTCCCTCGTCTCTCGACTCCTGGCCCTCATCTCCCGTCTCCTGGCCCTCGTCCATTGTCTCTTTGTCCATCGTCTCTCTGTCCCTCTCTCTGTCTCTCTCTCGGTCTCTCTCTCTCTCTCTGTCCATTGCTCTCTCTCTCTGTCTCTCTCTCTGTCCATCGTCTCTGTCTCTTTGTCTCTCAGTCCATCATCTCTCTTCTCTCTTTCTATCGTCTCTCTCTGTCTCTCTTCAGATCCTCATTCCCTCCTGTGACCTTTACCTTCCGTCTTCGGTTTTCTCTTTACAGTCATTTGTCCTTCACTTTTTTACTTCTTCTGTGTTTTAATTTTTGCACTTCTGAACTTTGAACAATAGTTATATGTGTCAGATAACATCACCTTTATAATTGACTTGTTTGTGTGAAAATGAGGGGCCTTGTAACTATTCAGTTTCGATTTCACTGCCTCTGTTGACACGCACGCCAAAAATTTCATCTGAGTAATTTCTTAAAATCCATTTTACTTTGTCTAGTTCCAGATACAACAGTTTTTTGTGATGGAGAAACAACAAAAATCTGTCCCATTGATCAACTTGTGTGTGTATGCTGTCTGCAGACTGAGAATTTACGTGAGTTTGTGAAAGTTTCGAAAATCAGACAAACCGATACCAAAACTAATATCGAAACTAGATTTTCTTTTGAGCAGGTATCGATAGTAAAAACGTCACATTCACAGGACAAAAATGAACCTTTCCTGAAGCTTTAGCCTGATCTTGAGCTGTATCAGAACAAGTATAAAACAAATATACATCCATGGACCACTGAGGGATTACCGTAGGTCAGAGGTCCCAACCTTTTAGCACCATGGACCAGAATAATGTAGGTTTTACTGTCACGGACCGGCTGTCTACACGTGGCAGATAAATATGGCAAAAATAAGTTAAGCGCATAAAAATACATCTTCTTCTTTCCCTCTTTTCACATTTGTTTCTTTCAAAAAACTCTAAAGGCTGATCTTTTAATCCAGGTGCGTAGTCTTCATTCGCCGAAGCAGTTTTGAAGGTTTCATCACCTCGTTTCCCTCCTTTTCCCTCATATTACGCAGAGCCGACTCGGACTGAGAGCCGCCTGTCGCAACAAACCTTTATTTTAAGTAGGACTCTTGGTGTCGTCTGTTAAATTGATCTTTCTTTTTCTTGGTCTTGGCGCTAAAGACTTTTGATTTTTGGTTCATTTTCACTGGCTTGTGGGTCGACGTTTGGGAAGAGCAGATCTAGCACAGATATAATAAACTCTAAATTTATGTGGAGATTGAGGGACGGGCGAAAGTTGCGTCGCTGATAATATATTTTACCGTTTTTTGTGTGGCCCAGTATCAAATGCTTAACGACCGGTACTAGTCCCCAGCCCGGTGGTTGGGGACCGCTGCCATAGACTGTATATATAAATGGACGTAGCTAACATGCTAACCGCTGCGTTCCAAATAGAAAGTGATCATGGTTGCACTTTCGGCTCCATCAAATCTGGCTCCAATTCACTTTCTATTGGAAAACTGTCATCCCGCTCTACATGATCCTGGCGCCTTCTTTCCCTGACGTCACTCCCGCTAGCGTTAGCAACAGGTTTGATTGACAGCGTTGCTAAGCAGCCAAGAAAGTACTCCCATTTATTGTTGAAATCACATTCTGTTGTCTAAATAAAGAGTTTTTTTTGTTTTTTTCATCATGGAATCGGCTTCTAGTGTCAGTTCTGTTCTTTAGTATCGAAAGCGAGTTTGAAATTTTAGTATCGCGACAACCCTGAGAATAAGGAAAGTGTGTGTGTGTGTTTTATATCTGCAGGTTCAGGCTGTGGCAACTCAGGGTCAGTTTTGAGTAGTACTTTTATAAAACAGATTACGCAACTTTTAATGCCCCTAATTATTTTGTAGTAGTTTATCTGGAGTAAGATTGCATTTTGGGTAACCATTTCGAATGCTTTTTCCGGTTTCGTGTTCAGCCTTCAAACATTGTATTCGAGAGTAAATGGAACTTTCATATACTTTTTTATAATTTGCCAGGGAGCCATTTTGTTGTATAATCCGAAATGTGCGTTTGACAGTATCTTTTTTAAAGTAGCCAAGAAATGAAAATGAAGTCTTTCTGTCTATCGTCGAAGAACAAAAGTATTAAAAAGATGAAAGAAGTCTAGATCGTTGGTTGTAAATAAACTCGCACATGTGAAAGTCAAAATTTTTCCCATATGATGCCAACAAACTGATCCAGAATTTTCCATTGTGGTTTTATTTAATTCAAGGTTCATTGCATTTTTTTGGGAGTTTATAGATGCACGATGATCTTTATAAACGTAAACCGTCTTGCATTTAGCTGAAGTTGTTTAATGATGTTTTTTTTTTTTAAATAAACTGAATTTTAATTGTGATTTCCAGGGCCGCTGACAGAAATTTGGGGGCCTGGATCAATAAGCTTCACATGGGCCCCCTGCTAATATAAATTAATAAGAAAATGTCCAATTCTGGGCCCGTAAAAACCCTGGGGCCCGGGACCTCATAGCGCTTTGTCGCCCCCTGTCACCTACCCCGGTCATTTGTAAAGGTCAGTGATCCGTTTGCAGCGAAACGTCTTCACTCCTACAACTTTTTGTCCAGTTGACAGATTTACTTTGGCTTTTACTATGCAGAAGTCTACAGTCGGGTCTCTGTCAGTAAAAGCTGCAGTTTGGAGGAACAAATTGTGCTTTGTGTGTTTGTGCGTTGTGTGTTTTTGTATTACTTTTGTGTCAAGTGGTGGCGAATAAAGTGAATTGAAATCCATTAAATCCGACCTATTCTGCGAAATCGACTTTTCAGAGCTTTTAACCATGTTTCCTTCTTATTTACCCTCTTGAAGTTGTTTTCAGTGTGATCCACGCATGTTTGAGTCTTTAATCGTTTATTTTTGCGACGCCATTTTGCCGATAAATCCCCGTTTTCACCTCCACCCGTACACGCCCACTGTGACGTGCTTGCTCTGTTCTCCAGTTTTATTTTTTTAATCGGTGACACTCGTAGGATTCGGTACAAATGACGTCAGCTCCCGTTGCGGTTTTCTAACGCAAAATCAGCGGACTTGTCTCTTTTATTAAGTCGTTTTAGATATAATTTGCACATTTTGATCTACGGGAGTCAGAGATTTAACTATAGAGCAACACAACAGGTGCAGGTATGAGGGGAAAATATTTATTCGTGTATTTTGGCCGTATCGCTCAGCCGTACTGCAGTTATAGTAAAAACACACTTTTTCTAGTTTTTTACAGAATGCAATTTCCAACACAAATATATATATATATATGCACTAAACTGGACACTTTACACCATGTTTGTACTGTTGTTCTGATGTTGTATATATCTACCTCTAAGTATTTTATTTTTAAGCATATCTTTTATAACTTGCCCTTATTTGTACTTATTTGCGTTTTTGGCTATAAAAGTCTTCTGAGTCTAAAAATAATAGTAGTTTATTTAATATCACCACATGGTCTTATATAACTCAAGATCATCCTAAAACTCTTCAGGAAAGTCCCAGCTATGTCCCATTTGTGTGGATTTCTCAGCATTGATACCTGCATAGATTATTTTTAGATTCTGGGTACAGTGTGTGGGTTTTTTTTTTTTACCCTGTTTGCAGTGTCATCTGAAACCCAGCCCTAAACCAGCTTCTCCACTTGTCGGTGTTATGGTTTTGGGGGAAGGGGCTCTGACGATGCAGGTGGATGTTGACATGGAAAACAGGCTTGTCACAGGATCTGTTTTTTTTTAATGGATTCCCTGCTGTAAAATGGCCCATAGCAGAAAGCTCGTGGTTGATGACATGTCTGGGGAATACACTTTTGTTGCAACATCAAACACATACGGGCGTTCTGTGTAAACCACCCACAATCCACTATGTTCAGGGAGCAGAAATACAGGACGGGCGAGTCGCTATCGTTAAAGCCCCACTGTGGAATTTTTCAACCAAAAAACAGACCAAGATAACAGCATATACAGTGTTTTTTGCACTATTAAACCTCGAAAAACATGCGTCCTTGCATCTCCGCGAACCCGACTCAAACCTGGCAGGAGTGTCTTATCACCTGCTCGTCGCTATGGAAAATGTTCTGCTTTGGATAAAATGTTCCGTACTGCCGCTTTAACTGTATCTATCTCTATCTAGAATGGAAAAACGTGATTATTTGCGAATTGAGGTCTACACGAGGGTTGTCAAGAGCATCGAAAGTCAGATCGATGGTAAAACTAGTATCGGACTATACTCGATAGGTGCTAAAAAAGTTGCATTCGTACAACAGAAATGAACTTTTCCTAGATTTAGAATGATCTTAAACTGTATCAGAGCAAATATAAGACAGATAGACGAATATACAGCCATGGACCACTATGAACCCTACTGGACGACTGAGGGATTACACAGATATAAGGCCACATGGGATTACAGCGGACCCTCGTTTATCGTGGAGGTTATGTTCTAAAAAATAACCCACAATAGGCGAAAGTAGTTGGCGCTATTGTTTCTTGGCTGTAAAACCCCTCGCCACACACTTTATGCACTTTTCTCACACAGGTATTAACATATTCTCACAAATCTCTCTTGTTTAAAACTCTCTCAAAGTTCAAACCGTCGTAGATTTGATAAAATAAGCCCAGTTTTATAGAACGAAACCCAAATACTACATAAGAAATGATTAATAGTGACGCGTATTTCACAATTTCTCTGACCCTGCCTCTTTGTCCCGGCGCCGCTGTAATGTCCTTTTACTATAGTTACAACCCTTTTTTCATCCTTTGCTTCTGTCCTTATGTTATTTTCCTCCTTCTTCATGTAATTAACCGAAGATTCATTTTATTCCGTAATGGCGCCCCCTACAGCCCTGGATCTTCTACCTGCCCTCAGCGTGTCCATGTCCTGCTTAAATAGACCAACACGACGGGACAGTTACAGTTCGTCTTTATTCAGCAACTTCACTCATCTCATCTGCTGCACGTAACAATAAGTAGGAACTAATATTATTATGAAGAAAGTAACAAATGTATCCAACATACTATAATAAATAATGTTCATCGCTAATAAAATAAGTACAGGAGAAAAAGTGAACAGTGTTACAGTGAGGGACAAGTGTATAAGCAAAGTACTGCCATTTAATGTTGAAAATCACACTCTATTGTCTATATAAAGAGTGTTTTATTAGCTTCGTTCCATCGAGTCTATTCCTTAGTATCGAACCTACACACTACGTCTGCTCTCTCTAAAAGTGGACTCTGACGGCGACCTCGTTTGACCTCCTTACAAACGTTCGTACTTCGTCTCCAGCTAAAATAACTATCAAATGCACAGATGGCTGCATATTTGTCTGGATGCCTCTTGTCCAATGTGGTTTCCCAATGTTCTGGCCTCATCTCGTCTCCCGCGGTGACGAATGAATCCTTTCAATAACAGTATTAAGCCCTCGCTGGCTTTTTATGAGAGCGGTGACAAGCTAAGTACGCTAGTTCAAAGCTACATGGTGACACTTCCCAGCAGGCCTCGAGCATTAAATCAAACCAGACAGTGAAAATATTATTTGTGTTGTTCATGGATTGGAGCTGCGAACGACAAAACTCAATCATTAAAACATCAAACACAGAAGTGACACATGTGGCTGAGTGGAGCCATTAGGAGACAAGGAAATCATTTGACTTTGAATCAACATCTTGTTTGCGTTTTTATACAGTGCTTTTCCACATTCACGCTCTCTCAAAGTGCTTTACGTCAGTTTATCCACTGATGGAGGTTCAAATCCTGCTTTTTTTCTTTCTTTCTTTGTCAGGGACCACGTACAAATTCATTAATCTTACTAAAGAAAAGATGATTTGTACCAGATTTAGCTACTGCTGCTGCTGCTGCTGCTTTCCCTCTGCACTCCCTGGGCAGGTGAACATTAAAAAAACTCCACACAGACACAGAGAGAACATGCAAACAATCCACACGGACACAGAGAGAATATGCAAACTCCACACGGACACAGAGAGAATATGCAAACTCCACACGGACACAGAGAGAATATGCAAACTCCACACAGACACAGAAAGAACATGCAAACTCCACACAGACACAGGGAGAACACCCAAACTTCACCCACACACAGGTAGAACATGCAAACAATACACATAGACACAGAAAGAACATGCAAACTCCACACAGACCCGTTTAAATATATAATGTCCCAGGTTAGATATTGACCCTAAAATGAGTATATACAGCATTTTTATGACAGGCGTCTACTTTTTGAAACTCACAGTATCACCGCTGCAGGCGGGCTGCAGGCGAGCTGCAGGCGAGCTGCAGGCGAGCTGCAGGCGAGCTGCAGGCGAGCTGCAGGCGGGCTGCAGGCGGGCTGCAGGCGGGCTGCAGGCGGGCTGCAGGCGGGCTGCAGGCGGGCTGCAGGCGGGCTGCAGGCGACTTGCAGGCGCTTGCAGGCGACTTGCAGGCGAGCTGCAGGCGAGCTGCAGGCGGCTGCAGGCGAGCTGCAGGCGAGCTGCAGGCGAGCTGCAGGCGACTGCAGGCGAGCTGCAGACAGGCAGGCGACCTGCAGGCGGGCTGCAGGCGACCTGCAGGCGGGCTGCAGGCGGGCTGCAGGCTGGCAGGCGGGCTGCAGGCTGGCTGCAGGCGGGCTGCAGGCGAGCTGCAGGCGAGCTGCAGGCGGGCTGCAGGCGAGCTGCAGGCGAGCTGCAGACGAGCTGCAGACGAGGCCTCAGTTCTCTCAAGAATTCAGCAGTTACAAATCAAAGCTCTGGCCCCGTGTTTGTGCAGAGTTCACTCGAGGTGAGGCGTGAATGATTGGGCTGGATTCACTGGTGGCTTTACAAATATGCAGCCATCTTGTCCTCGTTTCTGCAGTGAGATGTGGCATTTTTATGTGTGCAAAAGAAGTTAAGTCCACTTATGTAATTGAGGGAAATCGAAAAACCACAATTGTTAATTTTGATGAATGTACGAGGAGGGACGTCGAGATTATGATTTTATGGTGATTATAAAACAGGACAAATTATATCTAAGAAGCAAAGAATGAAAGTTATGAAAGTCAAAATAAAGAGTTTGGTAACACTTTATGCTAACGACACTGATTAAAGCATGAACAAAGACTTAATTAACAACGATAAATAGTTTTAATTGTTTCTTTCACACATGTTTAACACACAAACAGAAACAGAACAGAAAACACTCTGTTCCACCTTGTGATGTCATCATGTGGTTATACAGGAAGTGCTCCACTGTGTTTTTAAACTCCACACAAGATTTCACTAGAATCATTTAGGAGAATTTCAGCCCTGGAATTGCTAATCTGGACTCAACTAAAGGTAAAAGGAGCTGTTAACTTGAAAAGTACCACTTCATGACATCACAAGGTGGAACAGAGCGTTGTGAACTTTGGAGATGTAGACAGAGTAATATATATATATATATATATTTTTTTTTTTTTTTAATAAAGGGTTATCAGTAATTCGTATTCAATTAGCTGTCTGTGTAATCCCTCGTCGTCCAGGTATGATTCATAGAACATTTTTTATGTTTATAATGAGAGTGGGATTCAAACCACTAACCTTCAGATCAGTGGACGAACGCTCTACCAACTGAGCCACTGTCGCCCCTGCTCCAGATCTGCTCTAATCTGGTTGTTGATGTCATTTTAAGATTACAGTCCTGCTCTCGTTCTCGTGCTGCTCCAGTTTTGGGACAAATCGACTCGATGTTCAATGTGTTTAATGCTTCATGATGAGCACAGTATTTGTATGTGTGTAGTAACATTCTCCTCTCTTTCTCCCCCCTCCTCCTCCTTTCCTCTCCTCTTCCTCCCCCTCTCCCCCTCTCCTCTCGTCTCGTAGGTTTGCGGCGCTCCTCGCTCGAGTTTCCTGCCTCTTCATGTTACTGAGCTGAAGCCACAGGTGGGTCCATGTCCCTCGTGTTTCTGCTGCTGCTTCAGACACACGACGGTGGATTTAAACTGGAATATTCAGGATCTCCGTCTCCAGAGCTGTTCTCCCAGTGCGTTCTCCCAGTGCGTTTTCCCCAGTGCGTTTCCCAGTGTGTTTTCCCAGTGCGTTTTCCAAAGTACGTTACAGACCAGTACATTTATGTCGTCAGATTGAAGTAAATAGATTAACTGGTCAAAGTCCCTGATTCAGAATAATACATCTTGACTTCTGTCTCATTCATCATGATATTTTGATGATATTTTGTAATATGCGAAGGAAATTTGGTACCTCCAGTGATGCTGAACCGACCCAATTGATCATAAGCAGAACTTTTAACAGCAAATTAAACTATTTCTACCACTATAACCTCAAACATCACATTGCAGTTTGATACAGACCTAAAATTGATCACCGTCTGTGGCCCTCCGCTTTGAATATGTTTTGAGATGTGGCCCTCGATTAAAACAAAAGTGTGGGCACCTCTGGACTAGACATAGACACATATATATTGATATATTAGGTCGACATTTGGCCTGTTCAGGTTTATACTGACACTTTAAAAACACAGTGGAGCACTCATTTGGATGATTTCAACCCTGGAATTGCCCATTTTGACTGAACTAAAGGTAAAAGGAGCTGTTAACTTGAAAACGACCACTTCATGACATCACAGGGTGGAACTTTGAGCTTTGGAGACAGAATCAAACATGTGTGAATGAAACAAAACACAGCTCCAGGTCTGTTTTTTGAGGAGGTAACAACATTATAACACGACTTAACGCTCACAAGAGTCAAGTTTGTGTAATATATGAACTTTATCATATTAGCATCATGTTTACACTTTAATACAAAGAGATACTTAGATACTTCTGTACTGTAGCTGCACAAACATGATGACACACCTCTCTATGGGTTTGAGGTACATTTAGATAACAGAATTTGGGAAAATAATCGAAATCGAGCCAAAAATATCAGCAAAGCTTATCTGCCGTCAATTTGCTCTGTATTTTTTTTTTGTCTTTCATGGGGTCTGAATCTATTCGATCCGTTCAAAAGACTGGCTCTTTTACTGTTTATTTATACGACAGAAGCCAATGTGAGAGCTCATTTTAACTACAAACTAATCCCAGAAAGAAACAAACGAGGCTTAAATGTGTTTAAATGGTTCAAACTGAGAGCGGGAGTGTGTTAACTCTTTCAAATTAGAGCTAACTTTTTAATATGATCCTAAATATGTGTTTTTTGTGCACAAATCTGTCACTCGTGTCGCCTGCTCTGCTCCTGTGCCAGTCCTTGTGTCGGTTCAGTTTTAAATCGTATAAAAAATCATAGAAACTAGAAAGAAAATGATTTGATTCTTTTAAAAAATTAGATCTAGCTCCAACCTTTGACAGGAATCGAAGGGAATTGAAGGAACCGTACAAAAGAGCCGGCTCTTTCGCTAACGTCACATCAGTCGTCGGGTTTTTGTCTAATTCAGACTTGAGTCACTGTCGTTGTCACACTATTGTACACTGCAGGCGTCAGGACAGAAAGCGAGACAGTTTTAGCTATGCAACTGTATACAGCACTTCCTGTCGCTCCTCCTCCAATCAGCTTCAGCGCAGGGCCACAGCTGCTCGCTCCAGATGCCCCGCCTGATAAAACTAAAGCTCGGCACCGGCTCAGACACTTACATGTGACGTGTGCAGTGTCGTCGGAGGCAGAATGGGGTTTTCGTTTTGCTGATTCTGTCTTGTCTTGTTGGGATTGTACCTGTGCTATATATTTATCATAGTTTTACATCAGTTTGTGAAGAAAAGTTGAGAAAAAATACAGGAAGTGGTGGTGTGTGTTCACAAAAAGGAGCTACCGAGGTCAGCAGCATCAAATCAGATTCTGTTCTCAGTGTGGGGATGATGGTTTAATTCTTTATTTAACCAAACAAAGGTCGTATCATTTATTTTTATTAGTTTGATCATGGTTATTGTGTAATTTTAGTACGTTTAAGTGGCCCATGTTAAGAGTTGCTAGGTAACAGTTAGAATGACCTCTATGTTGTCATCTGCTGCCCATGTCCGACTACGAAGTAAAATGATACATTTTGCCAAATTTTTAAAACTAGAAAAAAACTAAATGAGATTTTTTTTTTAGTAAAATCTTAAATTAACAATATGTTAACTGTGTTTTTGTGAAATAAGTAAACTAACCCGAAACCTATTCTGTCATATGCTCTTAAGTAAATCAAAAAACCTAAATGGCTGCAGACATTTACGAGATATTGTATGTAATTTAATAACACTTCTATCTAAAATAAATATATATATATATATATATTTTTTTTTTAAGTAAATATAAAATATATATATATATATATATATATATATATATAAAATAAAGTCCATCCATCTTCTTCCGCTTATCCGGTGCCGGGTCGCGGGAGCAGCAGTCTAAGCAGGGACTCCCAGACTTCCCTCACCCCAGACACGTCCTCCAGCTCCTCCGGTGGGACCCCAAGGCGTTCCCAGGTCAGCTGAGAGACATAGTCCCTCCAGCGTGTCCTGGGTCTTCCTCGGGCCTCCTCCCGGTGGGACATGCCCAGAACACCTCCCTAGGGAGGCGTCCAGGAGGCATCCTGAGCAGATGCCCGAGCCACCTCAGCTGGTTCCTCTCGACGTGAAGGAGCAGCGGCTCTACTCCGAGCTCCTCCCGTGTGACTGAGCTCCTCACCCTGTCTCTAAGGGTGAGGACGGCCCCACGTCGCTCCTTCGGGCTGAGCCCAGCTGGGCCCCGTGGGGAAAGGCCCGGCCACCAGGCGCTCGCTCTCGAGCACCACCCCAGGCCTGGCTCCAGGGTGAGGCCCCGGTGACGCCGGTCCGGGCGACGTAACTGCCGTTGGTTTTACTGTCTTCATAAAGGGCTTCTGAACTGCTCTTGGTCTGACCCGTCCCCCTGGACCTGCCATGGGTGACCCTACCAGGGGCATAAAGCCCCCGACAACATGGCTCCCAGGATCATTCGGGCACTCAAACTCCTCCACCACGATAAGGTGGCGGTTCAGGGAGGTAAAGTAAAAAATACTTTAATTAATGTAAAAAAATATAATTTTAAAAAATTGTAAAAAAAAAAAAAAAAAAAAAAAAAAATTAAAAAATTTAAAAATATATATACATATATCTTAAAAGTTAAAAATAAATAAATAAAAAAGAATAAATGTAAAAAAAAAAAAAAAAACATAAAAAAAACTTGACTATGTTGTAATATTTGAGCAGTTTCCTTCTATATTTTGGTGGTTGGTTAAAATCTATAAATGCACTGTGACCTGAATCTTGCTGCTGAACTAAAGGCACATTGCATAACTTTTTCTGGTGGAGGGCACAGCCACATGCTCGTCTCCACGGTGACGCTGTTGTTTGTCTGGGATGTTTCACGGTGGTGTTGTACATACAGTAGACCCTCTGTCGCCATGGAGACGCACAACTGCAAACAACCGGCACCAGCCCCACGTCTCGAGTTATTTTAGGAACAATGATAATGAAAAATGAAGAAAAAGAAAAAGAAAGAAAGAACAGCGTCATGGGGACAGACAGGTGGTCAGGAAACATATGTAGAACATGTTAAAACGGAAGCTAAAACACTGCAGTATATATAGAAAAGGGCTAAGGGCGAGTAATACTTTTATTTAAGAAGGATTTATACGGGGCAACAGCAGAAAGAAGGGAGTTCGCTGAAGTGTTTTTTTTTATATATATATATATATTATTCACAAGTTTAATCTACCTTTATATAGATATATTGTTTCCTAGGACTGTTTTCTGTATCTTGTGAGTTCAGTTTGGGTCAGATACATAGATACGTAATAGTTTTGAGAGCTTTGAGTACCGTAAATTTTGGACTATAAGCCGCTACTTTTTTCCCCACGCTTTGAACCCTGCGTCTTATACACCAGGGGGCGCTCGCTAGCAGTAAACGCAAAAGTGAGACAAACTTGGGGAAACATTATGGGCTGAAGAACACGGTAGTTTTGATTTTGAACTGTCAATGATGCAGCTTTTAATTTGATGTCGTGTTGGTGCCGATTTTCAGGCACAGTCTGAAAAAAGCATGTCTTAAATTAAAACTCTCCCTGCATGTACCGTCTTTCTGTGTAAATATCTCATGTTACAACGTACAGGGTGGCCCAAAAGTCACTGACAGTTGAGAAAAAATCATAACTCTTTTGTTTCTAAATATTTTTCTTTTATTTTCTCAGAGCATTTAGAACGACCCTTCCAACATTAATCTGAGCAAATACACAGCACCAAGGACTTTGAGTCACACAAACCCTCATTGTGCAAGATGTCCCAAGAATAAATTTTTCAAAATAAGACAGACAGGGGGCAGTATGTGATCTCCACAGACCTGACTAGTCCTGATTTCTTCCTGTGGGTCTATCTTAAAAAAGGTGTTTTGTGAATAAACCTCAGACAATAAACGACTTAAAACGTAACATCGAGGATCAAATAAGAGACATAAGCCCGAAAATGCTTTAAATGTTCTGTAAAGTGTGTTAGATCAGGCTGTTCAGAGACAAACCCAAAATGTTGAACACTTGAAAACATTAAGTAGTGATAAGTTCAAGTGAAGTGAACAATTATAACCGTTTATATTGCAAAAAATCCCGGAAGGTTCAGTTTATCTACTGCTAAAATTTGGTGAGTATAACTTAAGAATTATAGGAGCTACTGAAGATTTAAAAGTGTCAGTGACTTTTGGGCCGCCCTGTGTTTGTAACCTGCGTCTTATATTCAGGTGCGCTCAATCTGCACGTCTGAAATTTACGGTAACTGACGGGTCTTAATATCGGATTTATAATTTCAAGTGGATGTAATTAAGGACAAAACACGAAATACTGCACAAAATCTGGTGTTTTCAATGGTTAGATACGAAAATGAGAAAAAAAAAACTAATTATATCTGAAGGAGAAGTGCTACAAATGTTCAAATTACTTCATCCTGCTACATAAAACTTTAGTCACTTGTAGATTTTCTCACAGTGGAGGAACTGAAACTTTTACTCAAGTAAGAGTACTGTAACTTCAAAGTATTACTCAAGTAGGGGTAAAAGTACACCGCCAAAAAAGTACTCGAGTAAATGTAACTACAATATAAACCCATAGAACGTCGCTGTGTCCGAACCATCAGCGTCGCGCCCTCGTTTGACCCGACGCCACCTGCGATGACACGGGTCAAAGGTCGGTGTGGGTTAGCATTAGCAGCATTAGCATTAGCAGCATTAGCACAGGACTGGATTAGCGCCCACAGCATCAGTCTTATCTTCTCCTCGTGTGAGACCAGAGCTGCCAAGTCCTCCTCTGCAGCCTTGGGTTTCAGAACGATAACGGTTGCCATAGTGATAAACAAAAAAACTAAGTATAATTTTAACAGTGAACTGAAACGCAGCTGCTTCTTCTTCATTCTGACAGAAAAGTGACATCGTGCAAGTCACTTTTATTTAGTTTTTATTTTATTTCATTATTTTACCACACCAGGTTTCCATGGAGATGTTATTACTTTACCTGAAATGTTGCACAGTTTGGCATTAAACTTGTGTATCTCCTTAGACACAAAGCAGTGACACAATCAGGCAGAGTTACTGGTCAGATCTGTGGAAAGTGAATCATGTTTCTTAAAGTTTTGTAATGTGTTAGCAGTGAAAACCCCCATAGACGTCTTTAAAGTTAAGATCACCGTCTTACAACAGCGTCTTAATGTGGTTTTAAGTTTCATTTTCATTTTGGACGCTCCCCCTTCAGAGTCACATAACAGTCAGCGTGCAGCCTGCTAATGAAGCTACTGCACATCACGCCAGGTTTGTGAAGCTGTAGTATCGTTTTGCCTTTGTATTTAGGTCCTATATTACACAAAAACTACACAAAAATGCTGTTACCTCCTCAAAAAACAGACCTGGAGTTGTGTTTTGTTTCATTCACACATGTTTGAGTAACACTGCATCATCCCCAAAGCTCAAAACGCTCTGTTCCCCCTTGTGATGTCATGAAGTGGTAGTTTTCAAGTTACCAGCTCCTTTTAGCTTTAGTTCAGCAGAGATTTTCAACAGGCTCTGTGCACAGTAGCGCCCGTTAACCTCACTGTTAGAGTCGATACTTCCTGTCCAATTTTATCTCTGAGGTTTTTGCCGAGTCACGCTAAAAAATAATAAATATTTAAAGATAAAGTGGACCGGGACTGTGGGTGTGCTAAAATGCTAAATGCTAAAACAACTTTAAACAACACCACAAACTGAAATATTCTACATGTAAAAACAATGAAACAATCGGGTAGTTTTCATTTTAATTCATTTGAATTTTAATAGGTGGATTATTTTATATTTAATGCTTTTAATCAAAGTTAGCAAAAGCGAGCTAGCTAGCATGCTACTTTAATCTTGCTAGCTAGCATGCTACTGCGCACAGAGCCAATTCCAGGGCTGAAATGATCCAAATTATTCTATTGAAGGTGTTGAAGGTGGAGTTTAAAAACACAGCGGAGCACTTCCTGTATCACCACTTGATGACATCACAAGGTGGAGAGAAGAACTCGGCTTAAATATGTAGAGTTTGTGCGTTAAACAGTGTCCAAATACGGTGGAACAAGGCTAAACAGTAACATCGCCATGGAGACTCCAGCGGGAAAGTGACACGGTGCAGCTTTAGCGTCTTTTGGGGTGATAAACACATTTGTATTTGTCGACGTAGCGACTCGAGCGACGGATCGTGCGGTTTGTTGTAAAACTCGATCGTCATCAGCTTTTGTTTCTTGTGGTTGAGGAACAAACTGATGCGACCACATTTTTCTCTCAAACTCGGATGTGTGTCACTTTACGGACAGACGCACCGCCGCTTTTCTGAAGAGAAGCTCTGCGGGCGAGATGACTGGAAAAACAACCGACTACGGTGGCCCAGAGATACCAAATAAAAACCACCTAATAAACTGCCACACACAGAGAGAGAGAAAGAAAAAGAAAGAGAAGAAGAGAGTGGAGGGAGAGAGAGGGGGGGGGGGGGAGAAAGAGAGTGCAGATAGAGGAAGAAAGAGGGAGAGAGAGAGAGTGCAGACAGAGAAAGAGGGAGGGAGAGACAGGGGGAGAGAAAGAGTGCAGATAGAGGAAAGGGAGAGAGAGAAAAGAGAGTGGAGGGAGAGGGGGGGGGGGGGGGGGAGAAAGAGAGTGCAGATAGAGGAAGAAAGGAAAGAAAGAGGGAGAGAGAGAGAGAGTGCAGACAGAGAAGAGAGGGAGGGAGAGACAGGGGGAGAGAAAGAGTGCAGATAGAGGAAAAGGGAGAGAGAGAGAGGGGGAAAGAAAGAGAGTGCAGATAAAAGGAAGAAAGAGGGAGAGAGAAAGAGTGCAGATGGAGAAAGAGGGAGGGAGAGACAGGGGGAGGGGAGAGAAAGAGAGTGCAGATAGAGGAAGAGAGAGGGAGAGAGAAAGAGTGCAGACAGAGAAAGAGGGAGGGAGAGACAGGGGGAGAGAAAGAGTGCAGATAGAGGAAAAGGGAGAGAGAGAGAGGGGGAAAGAAAGAGAGTGCAGATAAAGGAAGAAAGAGGGAGAGAGAAAGAGTGCAGATGGAGAAAGAGGGAGGGAGAGACAGGGGGAGAGAAGAGTGCAGATAGAGGAAAAGGGAGAGGGGGGGGGGAGAGTGCAGATAGAGGAAAAGAGACAGAGGGGGGGGGGGAGAGAAAGAGTGCAGATAGAGGAAGAAAGAGGGAGAGAGAAAGAGAAGGAGGGGAGAGAGGAAGAGGGAGGGAAAGAGAGGATACAGAGACAGAGGGGGAGGAAAAAAAAGAGTTAGAGGGATGGGAGTAGAAAGAGAAGGAGCAGGGAGAAAGGGAGGGAGAGACGAGGGGGAGAGAAAGAAGAGAAGAAGACAGGCGGGAGGGAGAGAGGGAGGAAGAGATAAAGAAGAGAAGGAGACAAGTGGTAAGGGAGAAAGAGAAAGAGAAGCAGGGGGGAGAGAGGAAGAGGGAGGATGCAGAGACGGGGAGAAAAAAAGAGTAAGAGGGATGGGAGTAAAAAGAGAAGGAGGAGGAGAGAGGAGGGGGAGAGAAAAGAAGAGAAGGAGACAAGTGGTAAGGGAGAAAGAGAAAGAGAAGCAGGCAGGGGGGAGAGAGGAAGAGGGAGGATGCAGAGACGGGGAGAAAAAAAGAGTAAGAGGGATGGGAGTAAAAAGAGAAGGAGGAGGGAGAGAGGAGGGGGAGAGAAAGAAGAGAAGGAGACAAGTGGTAAGGGAGAAAGAGAAAGAGAAGCAGGGGGGAGAGAGGAAGAGGGAGGATGCAGAGACGGGGAGAAAAAAAGAGTAAGAGGGATGGGAGTAGAAAGAGAAGGAGGGGGGGAGAGAGGGAGGGAGAGAAAGAAGAGGAGACAAGCAGTAAGGGAGAAAGAGAAGGAGGGAGGGAGAGAGGACGCAGAGACAGAGGGGGAGAAAAAAGAAAGAGGGATGGGAGTAGAAAGGGGGGAGGAGGTAGTTAGACAGAGTGAGAGGGGTAAAGAGAAAGAGGAGGGGGAGAGAAAGAAGAGAAGAAGACAAGAGGTAAGGGAGAGAGAGAAAGAGAAGGATTGGGAGAGAGGAAGAGGAAGGAAGAGAGCAAAGGAAGGAGTGGGGGGAGAAGAGAGGCAGTAAGTGAAAAAGGATGGGGAGAATAAGAGAGAAGGAAAGAGTGAGAGTCATTGTATCGAGAGAGCTGACGATAAGACAAAACAAGCGAGGGAAGAAAACGAAACCTAGATGGAGAGAGAGACAAAGGCAGAAAGTGAGTGAGCTGAAGGGGAAGTGAGAACGACAGAAAGAGAGAGAGAGAGGAAGTGAGAGATCAAGTGAAAGTGAAAGTATAAATTGTGAGGTGTTTTTGTCTGGGAAATTCTCGTAAAATGCGTCACTCTGTTTAGTGAAATGAAACTATATTTACTTTTTCTCTCGCTCTCTCTCCCGTTGTCTCTCTCTCACTCGGTCTCTTTTTTGCCGTCTCTCTCCCTGTCTCTCTTGCTCTCTCTGTATATGTCTGTCTTTTTAACTCTATCTCTCTGTCTCTCTCTCTGTCTCGGTCTCTCTCTCTTTCTCTCTTGCTCTCTCTGTATTTGTCTTTTTAACTCTATCTCTCTGTCTCTCTCTCTGTCTCGGTCTCTCTCTCTGTCTCTCTTGCTCTCTCTGTATTTGTTTTTTTAACTCTATCTCTCTGTCTCTCTCTCTGTCTCGGTCTCTCTTTCTGTCTCTCTTGCTCTCTCTGTATTTGTCTTTTTAACTCTATCTCTCTGTCTGTCTCTCTGTCTCGGTCTCTCTCTCTGTCTCTCTTGCTCTCTCTGTATTTGTCTTTTTAACTCTATCTCTCTGTCTCTCTCTCTGTCTCGGTCTCTCTCTCTGTCTCTCTTGCTCTCTCTGTATTTGTTTTTTTTTAACTCTATCTCTCTCTGTCTCGGTCTCTCTCTCTGTCTCTCTTGCTCTCTCTGTATGTATCTTTTTAACTCTATCTCTCTGCCTCTCTCTCTCTTTCTCTGTTCTTTCTTGTCTCTCAGAACATGTCTGTATTGACTAACATATGGATCGTCAGTGAAGTTCTCCCTGTCACTCTCTTTGTCTGTCTCTTTCTCCCTGTTGTTCTCTCTCTCTCCCGATCTCTCTCTTTGTCTCTCTCTCTCCCTGTCTCTCTCTTTGTCCATCTCTCGCTCTCTCTCCCTCTCTTTCCCTGTTCTTTCTTCTCTCAGAACATGTCTGTATTGACTGACATTGCTTGTCAGTGAAGTTCTATCTCTCTTTGTCCGTCTCTCTCTCTCCCTGTCTCTTTCTCCCTGTCTCTCTCTCTCTCTGTCTGTCTCTCTCTCTCTCGCTCTTTCTCCCTGTTGTTCTCTCTCTTTCTCCCTGTCTCTCTTTCTCCCTGTCTCTCTCTTTCTCCCTGTCTTTCTCTCTCCCTATCTCTTTCTCCCTCCCTGTCTCTTTCTCCCTCCCTGTTCTCTCTTTCTCCCTGTCTCTCTCTCTTCTCCCTGTTCTGTCTCTCTCTCTCTCTGTTCTATGGGTCCCCTCAGTCTCGTCTTTGTCCCTCTCTCTCTCTGTCTGTCTCTGACTCTCTTTCTCCCTGTGTCTGTCTCTCTCTGACCTCCCTGTCTCTCTGTCTCAGTGAAGTTCTCTCCTGGTCTTTCTCTTTGTCCGTCTCTCTCTCTCTCTCTCCCTGTTCTCTCTCTCTCTTTCTCCCTGTTGTTCTCTCTTTCTCCCTGTCTCTCTGTCTCTTTCTCTGTTCTTTCTCGTCTCTCAGAACATGTCTGTATTGACTGACATATGGGTCGTCAGTGAAGTTCTCCTGGTCTTTCTCTTTCTCCCTCCCTGTCTCTTTCTCCCTGTTGTTCTCTCTTTCTCCCTGTCCCTCTCTCTCTTCCTCTGTTCTTTCTCCTCTCTCAGAACTTGTCTGTATTGACTGACATATGGGTCGTCAGTGAAGTTCTCCTGGTCTTTCTCTTTGTCCGTCTCTCTCTCTCTCTCCCTGTCTCTCTCTCTCTTTCTCCCTGTTCTCTCTCTCTCATTCTCCCTGTTGTTCTCTCTTTCTCCCTGTCTCTCTGTCTCTTTCTCTGTTCTTTCTCGTCTCTCAGAACATGTCTGTATCGACTGACATATGGATCATCAGTGAAGTTCTCCTGGTCTTTCTCTTTTTCCCTCCCTGTCTCTTTCTCCCTGTTGTTCTCTCTTTCTCCCTGTCTCTCTCTCTCTTCCTCTGTTCTTTCTCCTCTCTCAGAACATGTCTGTATTGACTGACATATGGATCGTCAGTGAAGTTCTCCTGGTCTTTCTCTTTGTCCGTCTCTCTGTCTCTCTCCCTGGCTCTCTCTCTCTTTCTCCCTGTTCTCTCTCTCTCATTCTCCCTGTTGTTCTCTCTTTCTCCCTGTCTCTCTCTCTCTTTCTCTGTTCTTTCTTGTCTCTCAGAACATGTCTGTATCGACTGACATATGGATCATCAGTGAAGTTCTCCTGGTCTTTCTCTTTTTCCCTCCCTGTCTCTTTCCCCCTGTCTTTCTCTCTTTCTCCCTGTCTCTCTCTCTCTTCCTCTGTTCTTTCTCGTCTCTCAGAACTTGTCTGTATCGACTGACATATGAGTCGTCAGTGAAGTCGTTTTTATTTGCTCTGTTTTATTAGGAGGTTAGATTTAACCTCTTTGTGCAGCTCTAGTGTGAACTGTACATGTACAACTGTTTCTATAGAAAGTGGATATTAGTACTACAGTTATGATTCTTTGTAATATATATTTTAAAAGTATGATTCTGTTCAACGTGCATATTGTAAAAAAACACAGGAGCTGGACGTTTGAAAGAAAACTGAAGTATGAACCGATAAACGAATACAAGAATTCCACACATTTCAGAACATGTTTGTGAAGGTCTAAACGACAGGTACAGCGAGACATTTCAATAAAAACACAGGATATTGCTTTTTGGATGGAATTCTCTGTGTTGACCTGTATTTTTCTTCTATTCCACCAACTTCCACTTAACTGATGTAAAACTATGGGAGATATTTACCACAGTATTTTAGCAACAAAGCGATGACAAAAGCATAAAGCCGCCCCCCTCCTCGTGTTGTTACCTGGATTTAACTAAGCGAATAGGTCCGAGGCTATAGGTACGAGTCAGGTCTAGGTTCAGCAACAGTCTGTGCTCAGAGAATGAGGTCAGCTGACACCTGAATATACTGCATGACCAGGTTATTCCATCAGTGGGTTGTTTTATTCCCTGATGGCACGGGGCATATTCCCAGATGATAATGCAGGATTCATGGGGCTCAAATAGTGAACATCATTTTCACACATGGAGCCACCAGAGTCCAGACCTTAACCCCAGTGAGAATCTTTGGGATGCACTGGAAAAATGAAGCAAAAAAATAAATCTGTGACATTGTAGAAGCTAAAGCTAACGGTGGAACAATGAAATATTAGAGTGTGGACTTTTTTTTTTTTTTGGTGGTGACTTTTTTTTTTTTGGCCCGGCAGTGTATATACTGTAAGTGGATGGAGCTAACCTGCTAGCCGCCATGTTCCAAATAGGAAGTGAGCGTGGGCGCGCTTCGGGCTCCATCGACTCCAATTCACTTTCTATTGAAAAACTGTGTCTCCTCTCTCTGTAACTGCTGCTGTCAGACTCGTCATTTTGGTCTTAAAATGTATTATAATTATCGTATTAACCCGCTCTACATGATCCTGCTGTTTTTATTTCACTATTGTGTCAAGACATGAACATTAATAACACTTAAATCAGGCGCAGTCTTTCCCCGAGTTTGCTCCCACTAGCGTTAGCGACAGGTTTGACTGACAGCGTTGCGAAGCGCCCTCTCCCTGCTAAACCAGTGGTTGTGTTGCGGGAAGAGGTGTTACCTTCAACAGCCTCGCTCCGGATTGGCTCTTTGGTTGCTATGATACTCGCGATCGGAATTCCAAATTTGCCCCATTCAGTCGCTCCCCTGGGCGCCGCCGTCGTCATTTGGGTTGTATTATTTTGCATGGAGCTGCCAATCTTGACAGCAAATCAGTTCTATAGGACCACAGAGCCGTTTAAAGCTTCCCAGAGAATCGGTGCAGTGTTGACTTGATGTTGCATTTAAACATTAAACATTTGACACAAACCAACCTACTTTATATAATATTTTAGTGCTGAAACTGAGCGAGGCGGAATCGGGTCAATAACCGCTAACTGCGATCGCTGTGGGTGACGTCACACTCTCTTAGTCCACTTCTTTACACAGTGTCTGATCCAGCCTCATGTTGTGTCGTCTGTGTGAAACAGGGAGCAGACGATGGCTGTGTGGATCCAGGCCCAGCAGCTGCAGGGCGACGCTCTGCACCAGATGCAGTCTCTCTACGGTCAGCACTTCCCCATCGAGGTGCGGCACTACCTGTCCCAGTGGATCGAAGGACAGCTCTGGTCAGTGCAGTGTACACTATATACATACACGCATACATACCTTTTTTTTCACCCAAAAGATCTAAGAGGAAGGCTGTAAATGTGAGAGATTGGGGACTGTATCAAATGTTCTGAAGAAAGTCATCTGGTCAGTGTTTTATAAATGAAGCTGTTTTCGATGGAGGTCGAAACATGTTGATTTCTCTAAAACACTTACCAGATGTTGGACAAATAAGGGATTACATTACATTAAAATTACATACAGTGTTCCCTCGTTTATCGTGGGGGTCACGTTCTAAAAATAACCCGCAATAGGTGAAATCCGCAAAGTTGTCAGCTTTATTTTTTACAATTATTCTACACGTTTTGCAGCTGTAAAACCCCTCACCACACACTTTACACACTTTTCTCACACAGGCGTTAACATTTTCTCACATTTCTCTCTTGTTTAAACTCTCTTAAAGTTCAAACCTTCGTCGGTGCCTTTGTCGGTGCAGAACGTTTCATGGACATTGTGGGTTTTGTCGGGAGAAAACTTGCAAACATACAGCACTTCAGAGTCACACTGCGATCCAACATTTATGTAAATTTGTCTGACACATTCTGTACTGTACAGGAGACACGGAGGAGACTGATGGACAATGGTCTACAGTCCCTCAGCCAATCAGGACACAGAACACAATGCACATTCATGCAAAATCCACAAAACAGCGAGACCGTGAAAGGTGAACCGTGTTATAGCGAGGGACAACTGTATATGCAAAGTTTAGTCCAGCTTTTGGTTAAAACTATTGTAGCTAAGGTGTAGCCCTATTTTATACCCTGAGTCTCATTTTCATCCTGGAATTCCCAATCTCTACTTAAACAAAATGTAAAAATGTAGATGTTAACTTGAAAACTACCACTTCATGACATCACAAGGTGGAACAGAGCGTTCTGAGCTTTGGAGATGTAACAGACTAATAATAAGTGTTACTCAAACATGTGTGAATGAAACGAAACACAACTCCAGGTCTGTTTTTGAGGAGGTAACATCATTAGAACATGACTTAAAGCTCACAAGAGTTAATTTTGTGTAACATTAGACCTTTATATCTGTCGTTTCCAGGGATGCGGTGGACTTGGAGAACCCTCAGGAGGAGTTTAAGGCCAAGAGGCTGCTGGACGGGCTGATCCAAGAGCTCCAGAACAAAGCCGAGCACCAGGTCGGAGAGGACGGGTTCCTGCTCAAAATCAAACTGGGACACTACGCCAACCAACTCAAGGTAAATCTCACCAAGTCACTCCGACGAAGGAGAGAAAGAGGAGAGAGGGGAGAGAGAGAGGCAGAGACAAAGAGGGAGAGATTTTTAATTTTTAACAGACTTTTATTTGTCTGGCAAAAACATATTGCGTCATATTTCATCCACACTTCATGCCATTTATAACAAAAACAAAGTATTTAGGGGAGGGAAAGAGAGAAGGAAGATGGAGGGAGGAAGGGTAGAATGGAGAGGAGGGTGATAGAAAGAAAGAGAAAGGAGAGAGAGAAGATGACGCAGAAAGAGACACTATAACAGCGAGAGACAGAAAGGAGAGAGTGAGGAAAAGAGAGAAAGACAGAACGGGAGAGAAAGAAACTCAGTGGTGCAGTGGGTTTGAGCGATCGCCCGCTAACCAGCCTGTAGCCAGTTCAAATCGCACCCAAAGACATTCTTTTGCTTTCTCAGTTGGCAAACCAAATTACCAGCATGTGGCTGATTCAGGAACAGGAAACAAAGACAGAGTGATGATAAATTAGAACGGTTGCCATAGCAAATAACAATTCAAAACCAAACAGAAGCCAGTAGACGTGGCTATGTGCATATGACAGGTTTTCATGTGTTGCTAATTTTTAATCGGTTTGATGTGGCAGTGTGTAAATGTGGTAAATATTCATCACAGTGACGTCAGGACCTGGTGCAGCAGCTCATATTTACAGAAATAACTGTATGTGTGGCCTATAGAGGTTGAAGCGGCCGAGTGTGACCTCTGACCTGTGGGGCTGCGGTGGAGGAGGCTGTGAGGCAGAGCTGAGCTGGTTTAACCGTGTAACGTCAGATGCTTTCGTAGCCGATAAACTCACGGTTGCAGACTTTGCTTTACCGTAATTCAGCAACTAATCATGCATCATGTAAATTAAAACAGTGTCTCAAAGCAGAGACATGGGGCTCTTTAAGTGTGTTACTGTCATTACGGTAATGGGCTTATGTCGTCCCCCGAAGACGACCAATCAGAGCACAGGGACCGCCAACAACAACTGAACATCGTCGACATCAACTGAACACACACGCACATCGCCGACATTAACTGAACACATACGCACATCGCCGACAACAACTGAACACACACACACACCGCTGACAACAACTGAACACACACACACATCGCTGACAACAACTGAACACACCAACAACTGAACACACACACACATCGCTGACAACAACTGAACACACCAACAACTGAACACACACACACACCGCTGACAACAACTGAACACACACACACATCGCTGACAACAACTGAACACACCAACAACTGTGAACACACACACACATCGCTGACAACAACTGAACACACACAACAACTGAACACACACACACATCGCCGACAACAACTGAACACACACGCACATCCCCGACAACAACTGAACACACACACACATCGCTGACAACAACTGAACACACACACACATCGCTGACAACAACTGAACACACACCAACAACTGAACACACACACACATCGCGACAACAACTGAACACACAAGCACATCGCCGACAACAACTGAACACACACACACACCGCTGACAACAACTGAATCACACACACATCGCTGACAACAACTGAACACACCAACAACTGACACACACACACATCGCTGACAACAACTGAACACACCAACAACTGAACACACACACACACCGCTGACAACAACTGAACACACACACACATCGCTGACAACAACTGAACACACCAACAACTGAACACACACACACATCGCTGACAACAACTGAACACACCAACAACTGAACACACACACACATCGCCGACAACAACTGAACACACACGCACATCCCCGACAACAACTGAACACACACACACATCGCTGACAACAACTGAACACACACACACACATCGCTGACAACAACTGAACACACCACCAACTGAACACACACACACATCGCCGACACAACTGAACACACAAGCACATCGCCGACAACAACTGAACACACACACACACCGCTGACAACAACTGAACACACACACACATCGCTGACAACAACTGAACACACCAACAACAACTGAACACACACACACATCGCTGACAACAACTGAACACACCAACAACTGAACACACACACACCGCCGACAACAACTGAACACACACACACATCGCTGACAACAACTGAACACCACAACAACACACACACACACACACACGCTGACAACAACTGAACACACCAACAACTGAACACACACACACATCGCCGACAACAACTGAACACACACGCACATCCCCGACAACAACTGAACACACACACACATCGCTGACAACAACTGAACACACACACACATCGCTGACAACAACTGAACACACCAACAACTGAACACACACACACATCGCCGACAACAACTGAACACACCAACAACTGAACACACAAGCACATCGCCGACAACAACTGTAAATCAAAATAAATCCATGAATCCATCAGTTCCTTCAGTGTGAGCCCTGTGAGGTCCGAGTGTCACTAAACCCCGTCACAGTTGTTTTAGATGCTCTTCTAGACATTTTATTACAAACATAAACTGCTGCTCTTTGTCCAAAAAAAAAAAAGTCCTTATATTCTGTCCTTTTCTTTCAAACCTTGCCTGAGTGATTTGCTCTAGCTTAGTGCGATTTGCTTCTGACAAACAAACAATTTGGCGCCAACTGGTGGCCCGTGGAGTGATGACAGGACAGGGCCAGCACTGAGCACACAGCTGGCCTGGGCGGGACTAAGCCTGTGCACCACTGCTGCTGTCTGCCTGTCAATCAACTGCAAAGAGACAATCTGATTGGTCAGTTTTTAACGAGGGCATTTCTGAACGTGTAACCCACAAGATAACACCAGATCTGATTCTTATATTTCTGTTACAAAATTGGGATTTAATTGAAGTAATAAAATCATAAGTTTAGTCATTGGTCAGAGATTTATTGTCATGTTTTAAATGGTTTATGAAGAAAAGTTGTAAAGAAAGATACAAACAAACAGGTACAGGTAAAGACAAGTAGAGCTGAGTTAAACCTCGACATATGTCACCAACAGGGAAATCTCCATCCAGAATGCACAGACAGTTCAAACTTTATTTCTACAGCAACTTCCAACAACCAAAGCTGATCAAAGTGCTGTACAACATTCAAAACAATACATACAAATAGGTCGACAAAACACATTACACCATTAAAATGAAAGTTGACATGTCATTTTGGCTGTTTAAACCATCATTTAACAAAACAAAGGTGTGGACATTTATTTGTGGTAGTCTAATTATTACTATTATGTAATTAGGATCCCTTTTGGTCTTGTTTAAATATGGTTGCTAGGTAACAGTTATGAAATTACTTTTAGGTATGTCACATGTGCTGCCCGTGTCTCTATAGGAATTAAAAATATGAGTTTACATCGTTTTGTAGATTATTATTACTTTTATTATTTTTGTCAAGTATGTTTTAGTGAAGTGAGTCGTCTCAGCTGTCACATATTTTAAAATAAGTATAAATTCTGAGCTTTTATTGATTTTTAATTTTTTTTTTTTAATTAAAACTTAAAATTATTATTTTTTTTTTTGTGAAGTTTTAATTAAATGAGTAGTCTAACTTGTCACGCACTTTAACTTTTATAGATTTTTAAATTTATTTATTTGTGAATTTTTAATTAAATGACTTGTCTAACCTGTCACACACTTTAAACCAAGTAAAAATTCCAACTTTTATAGTTTTTTAAAAATGTATTTATTTATTATTTATTTTTTTTTTTACTATTGTATCAAGTTTCGTGAAGTGAAGTAACCTGTCACACACTTTAAACCAAGCTATAATAGGGCTACTCAAATAAAATAATTACTCATGTTCGTCATTGGTAACAACTGAAATATTTGTTCACAATTAGCCGTGTATGTTTCAGTGTTCAGGACCCATCCCTGTTGCCGGTGTGTGGTGTGTGGTGATGATGGCAGATAAAGCCTCTCCCTCGATGCTTCCTAGAAAGCGCGGCGGTGTTTGTGAAATGCCCCAGAACAGGTTTTGTGTGATGTTAAACTGCACAATCCTTTGTCTCCCTCAGCGCCACTATTTATGATCCTGCGTCCACGCCCTGCACACCGGGCCCTGTACACCGGGCCCAGCACAGCCTGCACACAGCACATACACGGTTTATTACCTGTGTTCTCAGAAGAAGGGCCAAGAATAACATGTTTAACTAATTTAGATGAATAAATATAAAACGAATACATTAAAAGCTCAGACATATTACAGTGATTATGAAGAAGTCAATGCACTTCCGTGTTTATCACATAATTAATGAAGAAACTGTTTGAAATTAAGTGAAAGGACAAATATTATGCAGTATTTTTATTGGCCTCTAAACCTGCCTTTGCTTTGGCATCTCATGTTTTAGAACTTAAGATAAAGTCTTTCTCCAGGCTGCAGACGTCGTGCTCCTACAGACTCACCCCGCACACCTACTTCTGACAGCAGAGGGAATTAATCCTGTAAAAACAAACAGCAGCCAGGGTTAGCAGCTTTTCCTGACATGCTAACACAAGAACCTAGTTGTATTGAATGATGTTTTATGTCACAAATACTTAGAAGGAGTTTGGCAATGATTTATGGACTTAAAAATAGCGCAAGAAACCTCTGGACTTTTACCTGTGACGTAACAATCCTGGGAAATGTGAAACGAGTGTTTTCTGAGTGCTCAATGGGAGGAGATCTCGTAAACAGATAAATAAAACGAGCATAAATGAAGCAAAATACAACTGCAGGTATGTTTTTGATGAGGGGCAGTTTTCTGACGTGGTTAAAAGATCAGAAGAGTCACCTTTGCACTATATGGGAAGTCATTTTTGTCTGTTTGTGTCAGCCATTTTTTTTTTTTTATTTGTGTGAGCTGCTTGTGCTAAATAAACCTTAACGATTGTCAGTTATCAAAACATTGGAAAGTTATGTTTTCATTCTAAATATTTTACATACTTGGATTAGCCCTTTTTGCCATTTAAAGGTGCACTATGCAACATTTCTGGTGGCTTCTATTGAGATGTACTGCTTTGCCTGGGATGTTCCATGGTATGGCTTTAAATTTATGCCATTGGAACAAGTAGGTGACAGGCCAGATCTGTAGAGAGGCGAGCTCAGTTAGAACGCAGGTTACTTAAGGTGTTACTTTTTTAGCCATAAACACACCTGTATTTGAGTAAATCTAAGATCGAAATGTTTAATCCCTGTACATGCAAAATTACATAATCTCAACGGAGACGAGCACCAGAAAAGCTACATAGTCCACCTTTAAATTTTACGCCATGAATACGCACAACCCCAGTGCCGGTCGTAGATTTTTTGGGATCACGGGCAACATTTCTGATGGCGGCCCCCCTGACTCCACCTGCAGTAATAAAAAGTCGAAAAATTGGGTACTTTTGCGAAGACCATTGTATCATCAGTAGCGGGTTAAATAAAACAAATAAAATTGATTTTGTAGGTGGTAATCTTAAAAGTCGGGGAGGTCTAGGTTCTCCTCAGGAAATTATTGATCAAAACAGAAGCAGTTTCTTTTAATCTGGGGTAGATCGGAGCAGCCAATGCATTTTTACAGCAGTTCATTTCTGTGTATTATTATTATGTCAGTGGTGGAGCCCTCTGCTGGCTGTTGTGTAGCGCCAGCAGAGGGCGCCACCATTACGAGCCTCACACTCGTCTATGGACAGAGCTTCAGCCTTCACTCCATGCGATCCAAACCCTAAAACTTTAGTTAAGACTCCTTCTCTTATGTTTTATGTTGCTTCTGTAAGATTTTCAAGTGTTTGGCGAGAATAGCGTCGCCCTGTCCCATCGTTGCGCGACCTTAGCATGTTTCTCTTCCACCTATGCACATCCCGACGCTGCTGGACCCCGTAAAGCAGTGGTCACTTGAACTGATTCACCGGCGTTATTATTGTCTGTTAAGAGGTTTCACTATTACGTTACGTCCCATGGCCTGTGTACGTTGGTAATTAGGCCTTATATAAAGCCCAGGCTGCTCTCCACATGTGCCCCATTAGCCCACTGCGTTTCCTGGACTTGGAAATTGGAGAGAGCCATGTTCACAGACGCTCTGCTCTTCAGACCTAACGGGATCTAACTCGGCACATCGCCGGCTTCGCTTTCTGGGCACGTTTTGACCGCTGCCCCCCACCGCCCCACCCCAACGGTCCATCCATGGTCCACCGACGGCCCATACACTGTGTGAGGGCTGAGGCCATGATGATGTTGATGAAGTGGCACCAGCACCAGTATTTCTAACAGTTCTGTAGAAAATCTATATCTTTTTATATCCAACTTGTGAAGTAAAAGTAAATTTGCAATATAAACCACCGTTAAAGGTGCGTCATTTTGTACCTGGTTGTCTCCTTGGAGATAAGTCTATTGCCATACTGTGGAACTTTATGTATCACAGGCAGGAGATGGCACCAGGCCAAGTTACAGGTCAGATCTGTGGAGAGGTGACCCCACTCACAATAAGAATGCCTGTCTTTAAGCAAGAGAACATCTGCAGTTGTGTAAAAGCAAGACAAATACATTAATGCCATACTGTGAACATTCAAGGCAATGCGTCTCCATGGAGACAACCTGGTAGGGTAAATATGTCAAACTCAGGCCCGGGGGCTAAATCTGGCCCGCAGTGTAATTATATTTGGCCCGTGAGATCATACCAAATGGGCATTAGAGCTGACCCGCGGGTATATAGCACATGCACCACTAATACTACAAATCCCAGAATGCTTTGCTAGTACGCTGGCGTGTAGTCGAGACCGGAAAGTGCCCCTCATTTTCTGTTGACTCGGCCAAATTAATTACTACAGAGAGACATAATGTATTTCATTTATTTAAATTAAAAATGAATACTACTGATGTGCCTTTTATTTCAAATTCAATCTCTCTCTATTTGTAAAATCTGTTCTGTTTTATGTTTAAGCAAAATTAAGTTTGTTTCCTTATGAAAAGATTAAACATTACATATCAGGTGCAGTCAGTTTTTCAATAAATATTAAGTTTGGCCCTTGAATTTGTCTTTTTAATTCTGGCTCCTCTGTGGTCGGGGATCCTGCTCCAGAAAAGTTGCATACTGCACATTTAAGTTGAACAAGCACAGCGTTCAGATTGTGAGCTTTAATAATAGGATTTAGTTCAAAGTTCATATTTTAAACGCCAGAAGAATTAACAAAAATACTGAAATATGACCTGACAAACTAGTACAAGAGTTACATGTCAGAACATCCAGATCAGGAGGTTATCAGCAGCAATTTTTATGCAGAATAAAACTGGATATTTTGTTGCTTGTGGAGGAAATTATGGTACTTGAAAAAAATTGCAGCCTTTGCCGTTTGCCGGTTGCATTCACTCAAACTCAGTTGTGATTAATCCTGCAGCCCTCAGCTCCCCGTGGACCCGCTCTGTAAACGCTTTTTCAAATATCTTGGACCCATTTTTCACTTACCTTGAAGAAACACATTTGATTAGAAGTGTATTCATGCCTCAGTGACTCAGAATGTCCAAGTTTATTTCACAAATATCTCTGAGCCGTGTTTGTCGGTTCCATAAACGGTGTAAAGACGTCACTTGCAGCATTCGGCTCATATTTTTCCTCATATCTTGAATCACGGGCAAAATAGCGACAACTAAGCTAACCAAATTGGAAGTGAGCATGGGCACACTTCTGGCTCCAATTCACTTTCTGTTGAAAAACCGTCAGACTCGTCATTTTGGATTTAAAATGTTCGTAATGTATTTTTATTTCGCTATTGTGTCTGTAAATCAGGATATGAACATTAATAAGACAAATCAGGCATCTTCTTTCTTCGAGTTCGCTCCCGCTAGCATTAGCAACAGGTTTGATTGACAGCGTTGCTAAGTGTCCACTCCGTCGTGTGACCGAGAATGGGCTTTACACTAAACAGTTTGGCTCCGAATTGGCTCACGATCGGAAATCCGGCTCCAGATTTGCCCCTGTAACTGCGAGTCTCAATGAGCTTCATTTGACCAGAGCCGATCGTGTCTGTGTACACCGGTGTGTGAATGTGTGTGAATGTGTGTGAAAGTGTGTGAAAGTGTGTGAATGTGTGTGAATGTGTGTGAATGTGTGTGAATGTGTGTGAATGTGTGTGTGTGAGTGGGTGAGTGGTTCCTTGATGTAAAGTTTGAGTGACTTGAAGGTGGAAAAGTGCTGTATAAAAATGTGAGCGTTTTACCATATTTATTGTTATGCCCACAAATGTTGAACTGCATCTTTCTGCATCCCTCCATACAGAATTTTTATACACACACACATGCACACGCACCAGGACGAAAGCAGGACTAAACCAGGATGAAACCAGGACGAAACCGGGTCTAAACCAGGACTAAACCAGGACTAAACCGGGTCTAAACCAGGACTAAACCAGGACGAAACTGGGTCCAAACCGGGTCCAAACCGGCTCGAAACCGGGTCGAAACCGAGTCTAAACCAGGACGAAACCAGGACGAAACCAGGACGAAACAAGGACGAAACCAGGACGAAACCAGGTCTAAACCAGCACCAAACCAGGACCAAACCAGGACTAAGCCAGGACTAAGCCAGGACTAAGCCAGGACTAAGCCAGGACTAAGCCAGGACTAAGCCAGGACTAAGCCAGGTCTAAACCAGGTCTAAACCAGGTCTAAATGAGGACAAAAGCAGGACTAAACGAGGACAAAAGCAGGACTAAACGATGACAAAAGCAGGACTAAACCAGGTCTAAACCAGGTCTAAACCAGGTCTAAACCAGGTCTAAACCAGGTCTAAACCAGGTCTAAACCAGGTCTAAACCAGGTCTAAACCAGGACTAAACCAGGACTAAACCAGGTCTAAATCAGGACCAAACGAGGACTATGTTGAATCATTGTTTCAGTTTCTGCAGCTAAAACTTAGAACATTCTTCCTGAAGATGTGAGACAGACTCGACTTTGACGATTTTTAAATCCAGGCTCAAACTGTTCTGTTTATCTGTGCATGTGACTGAAAGGTTTTTATTCTGCCTCTTCTATTTTAATGTTAATTTAATGATGATTATTTATATTTTTATTTATGTGATTTTAATCTTTCTTATTCCGTAAAGTACTTTGAATCACTTTTGGTTCATATTATGCTGTTCAAATAAACTTGCCCTTTGAATAAACACATGTCCCTTTATTGTATTAACCCTTGTTTGAGGTGCGTGTTTTTTTATATGTGTTTTTTTTTTTTTTTTTCAGAGCACATACGATCGATGTCCTCTGGAGCTGGTGCGCTGCATAAAACACATTCTGTACACGGAGCAGAGGCTGGTGCGAGAGGCCACCAACGTGAGTCCAGCTGCACTCACACTTCACATTAATGAGGACGATGTGGCTTTTATTGCACTGCTGCTAATATCACGCTGCTTTGTTTGGTCTGTTTGTTCTATGGAATTGCGTTATGTAATTTAAACCTGATTGACGGCCACATTAATATGCAAATTCACATTCGTAGAGTAAAGCGCCTCGCCTGGATGTAAGATAAACTAAGTGCTTATTTCTAAATTATGGGATAAAATCGAAAAATGGGGATGAAATGTGATTTTAGGAACAGTAACAGGATTTGTCACAGTTTAAGACCAAGTTATTTTGAAGAAAAAAGAAAATTATTAAGTTTTTTCCAAATTATGTTTTATTTTTTTTCACTATTCGAAATACAACACCAGGTCTGAAATTCATTACTTAATCACAAATACGAAAAAAAAAAAAACCAGAGAAGCTAAGCATAAACTTTTTTTGTCCCACAATGGGGACTAAATTACAGTGTTGCAACTGTAAATTATATATAAATGGACATAGCTAACCTGCTAGCTGCAGCGTTCCAGATAAAAAGTGAGCAATAGCACGCTTCCAGCTCCATCAACTCTAGCTCCAATTCACAATGTTTTTCGCTTTAGTCTCTGGTTTTTTTTTTTTTTTTTTGACTGAGTATTTAGAACGACCCTTATGACATTAATATGAGCAAATTAGCACCGAGGAACGAACCTATTGTGATTGGTACTTTGAGTCACATGGGTTCTTATTCTGAAAACCCACGGTTGAACCGTCGACATTTTGTACCATTGATGCCCCAAGAGTAAACTTGCCATTAAAGGAATAATACAGTGTTTTTCAAAGACATTAACCCTTATTTGATCTCCACAGACCTGACTAGTCCTGATTTCTTCCTGTGGGTCTGCGATCTTAAAGAAAAGGTGTTTGTGAATAAACCTCAGACAATAAACTACTTAACAACGTAACATCGAGGATCAAATAAGTGAGTCCAAGCACTCACACTTTACATGTTATGAGGACGATGTGTTGGATCAGGCTGTTCGGTGTGAAACCCTTTGTTTGGTCACTTTGTTTATGGAATTGCGTTATTTTTAAACTTCCCCTAACTTACATATATGCAAATAACATTCAAGTGTAAGTGAACAATTAAGATAAACTAAGTGCTATATTGCAAAAAATCTGGGAAAAATGGGGTTCAGTTTGATTTTACTGCTAACAGTTTGGATTTGTATACAGTTTAAGAATTATAGGAGAACTGAAAATTTAAAATTGTCAATTTTTTTGGGCCGCCCTGTATACGTCGCACCCCCAGCCAACTATTCGAAAAGTACTATCACTGTCCAGAAAATACATTACTTAAAATATTTGTAAAAAAGAAAAAAAACACAACACTGAACTGAGTAAATCTTTTTTGTCGACAAAATGCTGAACAATAATTGCTGATATAAGGTAATCGTATATAATTACATGATTACTTCTCTAGATTTGTCCCAGTTTGTCATTGATGTGCGTTGAATAGCACCCTCTCCAGCTCTCAACTCATGTCCATTTCAACCATAAACCCGCATTAGTCCAACAGCTCTTTTTTATAACAGGAGTAAATGGTCTAACAACAAAATAATGGTGCAATTTTGATTTAATGCACATGCTATACTCACTCTGGCCTCACAATACGAAAACGCAGCTGGAGATCGAAAGCTGCATTTTTTTTTTTTTTTTTTGATAGTGTAGAAAAATGCAGACGTTGTTTGACTTTACACAAATCCAGAGAAGCGTGAGAGACTGAGCCGTCATCTCCTGCAAGGAATTGATTTGGACTCACATGGCTTTTGCGGTTGCCCAGTTACAACACGTAGGCAGGGTCAAAAAGTAAGAATTTGAAAATATAATGATTTTGTGAAGTGCAGTCGTCCAAATGATTCTGGATTCATGTATTCAAAACTATTCACTGTTGGCGATATTTGTGTTTCGGTTTACATCTAGTTACACGGACCCGAAGGACTGAAACGCAACCAAATATACAGGGTGTTCATAAAGATATTTAATCAGACGTGTTCTCTGGTTTCCAAAGTCTTTACCTCATTTAATCCACCTCTATCTGAGCTCCATTAGTCACATGAAGCACATCAAGACTGGATCAGTGGCTTCAATCACATCTGTATCTTTTGTTTCAGTTCAGTAATGTCCCGAATCTTTGTTCCAGACACGACATCTTTAACACAGCCCCAGAGAACCATGATGCACCTCTTGCACCTTCTCTTCATTCAAAAAAAAATGCCTCTTTAATCAACAGGACGCCTGAAATACAAAACTGCAATGTGATTAATAAATGTCCATAACAACTGAGTATAATAGAACAAATCTAATTAATATGTCTTATAAAGTGCCTTTGTAATTACATTTTTAAATTGTAATTAGACTTTATGGACACTAATGATCTAAACTTCATGAAGATCAAAACGGGAGTTAAATTTGGTCTTAAAATCCAGGTTAAAAATTGTAAAACTGCTTAATTTGATGATTTCATAATGATAATAATAGTAGTAATAATAATAGTAATGATAATAATAATAATAATAATAATAATAATAATATAATAATATAATAATAAATAATAATAATAATAGTAGTAATAATAATAATAATAATAGTAATAACAATAATAGGAGTAATAATAATAATCATAATAATCGTAATAATAATAATCGTACTAATAATAGTAATAATAATAATTTAATGGGGGAAAAAATGTAATATAATACAGCTTCAAATGATGTCGATACTTTTGCTTTCACTCTTCTGAAATTAAAGCTTCACTGTGTAACTTTTCTAGTGGAGGGTCCGCCACCTGCTTTTCAGATGTGCCTGGAAACTCCACCTATTGTTGTTTAACTTTATCTTCATGGAGACAAGCAAGTGGCACCACCAAGACCCAGACAGATCTGTGGAAAGGCGACCTGAATCACAACAAAAGCTAAAAGGAACTTGAAATCTACCACTTCATGACATCACAAGGTGGAACAGAGCATTTTGAGCTTTGGAGATGTAGACAGCCCAATGATGCAGCGTTACTCAAACATGTGTGAATGAAACAAAACATGACTCCAGGTCTGTTTTTGAGGAGCTAACGATGTTTTAAACGGCGTAAGTCTCACAAGAGTCCACTTTGCGTAACATAGAACCTTTGATGTAACCAATGAATATCCCCAGAATGTTGTTTTTGTTTTGAGGTTTTTTTTTTTTTTTTTTTGGGTTTTTTGGGAGGGGGGAGTCTTGGCCCCAGATTCAAGTCTATTGTACATGGTGGAAAAGTTTCACAGTGCAGCTTTAAGGACTCTATAACAGACTGTTGTTGAACCAAAGCAGCACGACTCCTGCAGTGAAGTGATTTCCTGTCTCTATTACTGGAGTTCATATTTGGAGTGATTAAATTCCCCGGTTTTCGCCTGGACCCTGAACGCACCACACTGCTGCTGCTGCTTCTGTGCGAGGCTTTAACTGACCAGGCATCTGCAGCACTCTGATAACAAGTTCATTTCCTCTTGTCTCCTGACTCAGTGAGATTCAAGACAAAAAGTCAAAGAAATATTTATGCTATTGATGATTTTAGCAGTACAATATATTTCACATTTATAACAACAAATATAAGTTTTAATGAGTATTTGACCAGAACTCCACATGTTAAAGGTGCACTATGTGTTTTCCTTAGATTCCACAGTATGTAAATGTATTAACTTCATAAAAACAGGCAGGGAAACTTTATTGCCAGATCTGTGGAGAGGCGAGCATATTCACTGTAAGAAAGCATGTTTTTAAGGTCTTTTTTTTTAAATAATTGAATAAATGGAAGACGGACAAGCAAGATGTACAAGTCTAATGCTATACTGTGGAACATTTCAGTCAAAACAATAACCTCCCCATACAAAAGGTTGCATAGTGCACCTTTAAACCCTGACCTTTACATAACAAATAGCTTTAAGCGCTAGCAAAGTCACATTCATACACCTGCGTACTTTGACATAAGCAGCATTGTTTTGCCAAGGACACGACAAAAGCCACAGTGACTTCGGAGCAGGATTTGAACCGCTGACCTTGGTGAATGAAGGTGAATCTGGCCTTGAAACTCCGATTTGATTTGTGTTTGTCAGGGTTTTGAAAAATTACAACATGCCGTGAAATCTTTTTTATACCGTGGCATCCGGCAACTGTCGCAGAGCTAGGGTTGCAAATCCTCTGGAATTTAAGTAAAGAAAGTAGGAATATTTCCGTGAGAATTATTGGGAAATTATGGGGATTAATGGAAATATATGGGAATAAACAGGGAATTAACACTGCAAAAGTGATGCACAGAAGCATAAAAATCATTTCAGTAACAGCTTCAAAAAGTTCTCGGTGTAAACCCTCAATCGTCAAGGTCTGATCCAAAGTAAAAGAAATGTTCAAATCTGTCTGGACTCCTACAACTTTTTGCCCAGTTTACAGATTTGAACTTTTCTTTTACCTCAAAAAAGTTGTCATCTCCAAGGCTGACCGCTAAATCTGCTGTCACATTTGCAGCCTTTGGCCCTGACTTTTGGACGTTGGTTTGGTCCAAAGTCCAGGTGTGAATGCTCCGTGGACTGGTTCTTGTTCTTTGGTTTGGGGAAAAAGTGGCGGTCTGGGACAATCGAGGAAGTCACGCGCGTTTTCTCATCTGTGTGTGAGCGAGCTGAGGAAGACGGAGCCCTAACGTGAGGAGAAAGCCATGTGTTGTGCTGCTTCGACACAGCGGAGAGTTGTCGACCTCTTGGTTTCAAATTTACAAAGTTCGGCCTCCAGACAAAATAACTGCAAACCGCAAAATACAGCCTTCTGCTTGTTTGAATTCACGATGAGCCTTGTTTGGCTTAAAATCATCAAAAGCCACCCACAATAAGCATCTGTTAAGTTATTCTCCTTCCCAGAGCTACCAAAGCTCAGAAATGTTCTCTGCACATGACCACAGCATCAACAAAGAGTAAACTGTGGCGTTGGATAAACCAAAGTGACCCATTTGCCAAACACAGGGTTATATGAGAAGATACCAAACACAAGCAAGAAAACACAGCTCTTGTTCACTTATACTGGTGGACATCTTTTTAGCGAACTATAAACTGCTTTAAATCCAATCACAGTGAGAAGCCAAAAACTATGCATCCTTATAATCCACTCCATCGGCACATTTACTCGTACAAAACCGCGCCAACGCTAAACCAACGAAATGCTAGGGAACTCTTTACACCGCCAAACGCTGCTTATGATTGGTCTTTTTTCCTGTCGATTTGTATTTTAGCAAATCACCGTCAAGTCCACAGCCTGTTCTTACTTCTGTTTTGCCTCTGTAAGAATCGTTCGTTTCTGGTGCAAGCGTCAAAGAGGACTAAGAGACTGAAACATAAAGTCAGAAGGGTTTAATGAGTTCCACGCAGGTAAAGTGAACAATGAAGCACCGGACTCTCAGGAAAAGGATAGGAAGAGAGTCCTGAGATGTTTGTGTTGACAGCTTATATAGGGTCTCCCCGTGTGTGTGTGAGAGAGGCAGGTCTTCTTCAGGTCACCATGTTGTCACAACCTTACGAAACCTTTAGGCAAAATCAAACAATGTGATTGCTTTAACATCAAACAATGTGTTTGTTTTAGAGTCAAATAATGTCATTGTTCTATGGCCCTCTCAGGGTGGAGGTCACACAGTCCTTGGTGAATAGGGGCGACAGATAAAAAGTTGCAAGACCAGATCATAGGTGTTATCTTCTTGTCCACAGTCCTTGTAGTCTCCAGCTGGTCCCCATAGCCTCCTGGTGACCCCCCCTGCTTCCATATCCACTGTTGGGCACGAGTTATTTACTCTAGCATTAGTAAATTAAGAAACCAGTTTGGAGTAGTGCTGCACTGCTAGAAAAACCTTACACCTCTCAAAACAAAGAAAAAAACTTACCTATGCTCCACGTTCACGAGGCTCACTCCCGTTGTCATGACGCCAGTAGAGACGGCGCCAGAGAAAGTCCAACAGTTCGGATTTGAGGGAAGTCGTGTGAAAGCAAAAGTCTGGGGGAACGAACGAAAATAAGTAAGTTCTCGGTACCTCGGTTTGGACTTTTAGGTGAATCAACCCTAAGGCTCGATGAGGAAGATGCGGGTACTACACATACGTTTAGCTAAAGATGATATTTGGCAAGAAATCAGCAAAAATAATGTTTTATAAGCCTTTTGACCATATTTTAGTTTTGAAAATTCCCAAATGTTCAGAAATCTTACACTCCTTTGCAGCCCTACTCACGTTTCTGCTCTAAACATAATTTGAAATCCTTCATTGTGCATTGATTGTTCTGGTATATTGTCCTTGAAAAACACTCTTTCTGACTCAGCCTTCACGCTCTCTCGTTGTTGTTCTTGTGCCGCAGTCAGCCTCTCCTTTGGGTGCCATGATGGACAGCATGTCACAGAAATACCAACAGATCAACCAGGCCTTCGAGGAGCTGCGGATGTTCACCCAGGATACAGAAAACGACCTACGCAAACTGCAACACAACCAGGAGTACTTCATAATCCAGTACCAGGAGAGCCTACGCATACAGGGTGAGGGGTAGTACGAGGAGAGCCTACACAGACGGGGTGAGGGGTAGTACCAGGAGAGCCTACGCAGACAGGGTGAGGGGTAGTACCAGGAGAGCCTACGCATACAGGGTGAGGGGTAGTACGAGGAGAGCCTACGCATACAGGGTGAGGGGTAGTACCAGGAGAGCCTACGCAGACGGGGTGAGGGGTAGTACCAGGAGAGCCTACGCATACAGGGTGAGGGGTAGTACAAGGAGAGCCTACGCATACAGGGTGAGGGGTAGTACGAGGAGAGCCTACGCATACAGGGTGAGGGTAGTACCAGGAGAGCCTACGCAGACGGGGTGAGGGGTAGTACCAGGAGAGCCTACGCATACAGGGTGAGGGGTAGTACAAGGAGAGCCTACGCAGACGGGGTGAGAGGTAGTACAAGGAGAGCGTACGCAGACGGGGTGAGAGGTAGTACAAGGAGAGCCTACGCAGACAGGGTGAGGGGTAGGATGAGGAGAGCCTACGCAGACGGGGTGAGGGGTAGTACAAGGAGAGCCTACGCATACAGGGTGAGAGGGTAGTACCAGGAGAGCCTACGCAGACGGGGTGAGGGGTAGTACCCAGGAGAGCCTACGCAGACAGGGTGAGGGGTAGTACCAGGAGAGCCTACGCATACAGGGTGAGGGGTAGTACGAGGAGAGCCTACGCATACAGGGTGAGGGGTAGTACCAGGAGAGCCTACGCAGACGGGGTGAGGGGGGTAGTACCAGGAGAGCCTACGCATACAGGGTGAGGGGTAGTACAAGGAGAGCCTACGCATACAGGGTGAGGGGTAGTACGAGGAGAGCCTACGCATACAGGGTGAGGGGTAGTACCAGGAGAGCCTACGCAGACGGGGTGAGGGGTAGTACCAGGAGAGCCTACGCATACAGGGTGAGGGTAGTACAAGGAGAGCCTACGCAGACGGGGTGAGAGGTAGTACAAGGAGAGCGTACGCAGACGGGGTGAGGGTAGTACAAGGAGAGCCTACGCAGACAGGGTGAGGGGTAGGATGAGGAGAGCCTACGCAGACGGGGTGAGGGGTAGTACAAGGAGAGCCTACGCATACAGGGTGAGGGGTAGTACCAGGAGAGCCTACACAGACGGGGTGAGGGGTAGTACCAGGAGAGCCTACGCAGACAGGGTGAGGGTAGGGTAGTACAGGAGAGCCTACGCATACAGGGTGAGGGGTAGTACGAGGAGAGCCTACGCATACAGGGTGAGGGGTAGTACCAGGAGAGCCTACGCAGACGGGGTGAGGGGTAGTACCAGGAGAGCCTACGCAGACGGGGTGAGGGGTAGTACCAGGAGAGCCTACGCATACAGGGTGAGGGGTAGTACAAGGAGAGCCTACGCCGGGGTGAGAGGTAGTACAAGGGAGAGCCTACGCAGACGGGGAGGGTAGTACAAGGAGAGCCTACGCAGACAGGGTGAGGGGTAGGATGAGGAGAGCCTACGCAGACGGGGTGAGGGGGTAGTACAAGGAGAGCCTACACATACAGGGTGAGAGGTAGTACAAGGAGAGCCTACGCATACAGGGTGAGAGGTAGTACAAGGAGCCTACGCAGACGGGGTGAGAGGTAGTACAAGGAGAGCCTACGCATACAGGGTGAGAGGTAGTACAAGGAGAGCCTACGCATACAGGGTGAGAGGTAGTACAAGGAGAGCCTACGCATACAGGGTGAGAGGTAGTACAAGGAGAGCCTACGCATACAGGGTGAGAGGTAGTACAAGGAGAGCCTACGCATACAGGGTGAGAGGTAGTACGAGGAGAGCCTACGCAGACGGGGTGAGGGGTAGTACAAGGAGAGCAGACGGGGTAGGGTAGTGCAGACAGAGTCTGAGACGGTAGAGGTAGTACGAGGAGAGCCTACGCATACGGGGTGAGGGGTAGTACAAGGAGAGCCTACGCAGACGGGTGAGGGGTAGTACCAGGATAGCCTACGCATACAGGGTGAGGGGTAATGAGGAGAGCCTACGCATACAGGGTGAGGGGTAGTACCAGGAGAGTCTACGCAAACGGACGGGGTAAGGGTAGTACCAGGAGAGCCTACTCATACAGGATGAGGGGAAGTACAAGGAGAGCCTACGCATACAGGGTGAGGGGTAGTACAAGGAGAGTCTACGCAGACGGGGTGAGGGGTAGTACCAGGAGAGCCTACGCAGACAGGGTGAGGGGTAGAACTACTGCCTATTCATGAGTTTCAGTTTTCTCTTTACTGGCAACTTTTAAAGTCTTTTGCCCATTGAAAATACATTTGTCTGTATTTGTAAATTGCTGTGGTTAATAGTGGAGGGGTTGGTGTAATAGTTGGTGCTAAACTCTATGCTCCAGAGGGACCAATCTGCTGTGTCTTAATCAGCAGGATATTTTGTAGGTGAGCTAAATGGTTTGGGTAATTAAAAGCAACACCACAGTAGTGTCTCTATCAACTGAATGACTTCATGGAAATAGAGAGTTACAACCAAGAATATTCTAGCCGTTCCCATGGGGGCAAACAGGAGGTTTGTGCACGCATATTTTCTATAAAAACAATTCACAGAAAATGAAAAAAACATGCTCTTAATTTAGTCACTGAAAAATAAAAATGTAAAACAGTTTAGATATGTCCATAACAGCAGAAGTTTACACATCACTCTGTCAGTGTCATTACTTCCTTCCTTCTCCCGTCAACAATCAGCACTAACCACATTTAATGGAGACAGGTGCAGTTAGAATCACTTTTTAAAACAGCTGGAGTCAGATGAGACCTGATGAAAACAAGGCTTAATGACTGGATGTGAAATCTGAATAATCTGTGAAATGAGGCGTGTGTAATGAAGTGAATGTTGCTATTCTCTGATCTGGCATCTGGTCTGTTCTGGAAACTTTTTAATTTAACTTGTTTAACTCTCTTATGTTTTTCCTGTTTTTTGTGTTCTGCTGTAGTCACACATATTGCTAAGGTTAAATATATCCATATCAACGTCTGACAGGTTCTAAGAAATGGAAACAAAAAGTCATGTTTAATAAGGCAGAGCAGGTTTATTTGTATAACACAATCCATGCTATACAAATAAAGAGTTTAAATGCACAGACTTCAAAGACATTGAACAAGTGAGAACAAGTGAACAAGTGAAACATTTATCAGTGAAACCATTAATATTCCAAGAATGAACTTCGTCGGCCAAAGCTCAAAACTGAGATTAGTTCTTTCTAAAGGCTTAAAATAGTTCAGCCCTTGTCCCACGTCTCTGGGCATGCTCAGTTTGAGAAGTGGTGCCAAATTGGGCAATGACAAATGTTACTCATCGCTCTTACATCTTTCTTACCTGTTTTGTCTCTGCAGCCCAACTGTCCAGTCTGGCCACGCTGCCCCCTGCTGACCGACAGCTGCGGGAGCCAGGTCTGCTCAGCAAACGAGCCACTGTGGACGCGTGGCTCACCAGAGAGGCCAACACACTACAGAAATACAGACTGGTACGGACTGGAGCAGCTGCTGTAGTAGTTGTATTAGTTATAGTACAAGTTGTAGTCGTCCATGATCATGTGTACAGGATGAGGACAAATTCGTATTTATTTAGTTATTTATTTAGTTAGTTAGTTAGTGGTTTTCAGATACAAAAAAAGGGATTGAAAAGATAAATCGACAAATTTTGAAGCTGATCGTTGTTCCATTAGAGATTAGATCCTGATTAGATCCTGGAACTTGCAATATTACAACAAAAATCAGCTTTTTAACAGTATTCATTTCAACTGACCCCCATCTGGATTGTAATGATGTGATATTTTTTGAGTTTAGTTCAAAGTTGACACCTTTTGTTTGGTTTTTAATGGTTTATAGGCAACTGCTTTGTGTTTGTGACACTTGGTTGCGATGCTGATGTGAAGGTTCTATTGTCCATTACTGGTCTGTTAGGAGAATGACTCTTCTTCAGCGCATTTCCTGACACCAGAACGCTACATTGGTGTCAGAAGTAACGAGCCAAACGCCAGGAAAGTTTGACTTAATCTAACCTCGACTCTGTTGAGCTACTAGGTGAGGATGTTTCCTTTTTTAGCTGGTAGAGATTTGAACTTCACGCCACATTAAAACCCCATCACATTTTCAACAGAAAGGCTGATTGGGAAGCTTTTTATGCCCAGTTTGAACTGTTGGTCCAGGCTATGAGATGGTCCATGGAAGAGAAATCCCTCCACTTAACTATGTATGTGTCTCACTGAGGAAGTTTTATCTAGTTTGCTCCTCCTGAGTCCTGAAGACAGACGTCACCTCAGAGCTTTAGTTGGGACTTTGAAGAGAAGGATCTTGAAGACCATTGAAGACCTGGTTGATCACACTTATACCCACCCCTTTTGCCATCTGACCTGCGTATACAGACACTCCTGGCTCACCCTAGATCATTCCAAGACTCTCTGGACCTTGCTACTGAGGGGGAGCTTCTGAGCAAGTGAATATGACAAGTGTTTTCCCAGAGACCTCCAAACTGAGTGAGCTGTCAGGTTGGAGAAGGAACCAACGCCAACTGGTCTGCTGGAGCTGGTCCAAGGACTGCTCCAAAGCTAGACCAGTGCAGAGAAACGAGCCGGACACACCACATAGTCCCAGAGTAAAAGAGAACATGTTGTCGTGGCGGGTCGTGGAGGAGCTGGGGATTGCTGGTATGTGCACGTAACAGTGAGAAATGGGAGCTGCTTTGCACTAGTAGATACCGGCTCTTCGGTTCCTTGCTCAGGCCCGACGTGCTGGGAGATACAGCAGCTGTTAGTCCCACTTTTGTCCAGCTGCGAACTGTGATGGGTGAGCGTGTCCCCATGGTCGATGAGAGTACAGTGACTCTATTGGTGGAGAACGGCAGATTTGGAGGACTTTTTACTGGACCTATATAAACCCTGACGGCCCTGGACAACTGGCATTAAACAAGGCACGCTGCGCTTTTTTTGGACAACCACACCATTCAAATGCACAAACAACTGCATCCAAACCATACTACAGTTCTTGAGCCGGTTGTTCTGCCTATTTCCCCAGAGACACAAAGAGGGAAACCCACATCTTGACCAGGGGAGATCATTGGCGAGAGAAATCTGGGGTAGGAACTATTACTAACTACATGAAGCGGAGCAGGAGCAGCTTTGGCAGTTGTTGTTGGAGTTTGAAAACGGTTTCTCCATGTCCGAAGATGAGCAGAGGTTTTTAGCGATCTCTCCCAGGCCCTATTTGAACCATCTTTACGGTTAACTGTAAGGTTCTGGCCAAGAGAGCGCAAAGGGAGGAGCGACTCGAAAAGCGACTGCAAAAAACAATAATGATCTAAATCTGTTACATATTAGCTGTTAATATCCCATAGAAGTAAAATACCCCCCTTTAAGATATGATTTTCTAGTCAAATCTTTATAAATTCCATAATTATGTGGAAGAATGTTTGGGCGAGTATGTTTTATCATTGTTTATTGTTGTATAGGACCTGGCAGAGAAGCACCAGAAGACCCTGCAGCTGTTGAGGAAGCAGCAGACCGTGATCCTGGACGATGAGCTGATCCAGTGGAAGAGACGGCAGCAGCTGGCCGGCAACGGGGGTCCTCCAGAGGGGGGTCTGGACATCCTACAGTCCTGGTACGTCCCCCAACATCACATGCTCTACCTCTACCTCCTCCAGCCCATGAGCGAGGGTCAGGTCCTGGTACATCTCTCCAACATTACACCATAGACTGTATATATAGATGGACATGGCTAATGCGCTAGTCACTCACTTCCTATTTGCTTCTTATTTGGCGTGAAGTGATTCATTGGAGCTGTGGTTCCAATTCACTTCTATTGAAATGTCCTCGCCTCTCTACTTAACTGCTGCTGTCAGACTTGTCATTCTGATCTTAAAACATTTGTTTTGGCTGATCAAATTTGGCCACAGATAATTGCTGCTACCCAAAATGAACACGCAAAAAAAAAAAAAAAAAAGTCAAATTTCAGTAAAAAAAAAATCAAAAAGCCCAGAGTGCCACTTTTGGCCCCTGCTTAGAGACACCTAGTGGATGAATATTGAACTAAAATGAGCCGAGTGGTAGTGACAAATGTTTGTGTGACAAAAAAAAATGTTTTTTTTGTTAATCTTTTTAGTAATAGCTTGCAGAATGTCTAGAAGTACATTTTATATTCTTTTTGGATAAATTAGCTAGCCCAATGGGTCAAATTTAGCCCTGATCCTAAATTAGGAAATAAAGTGTTAAAATTGAAAAAGTTTCAGTGTCCAGTGAACTTATAGCAGTAATTTAATGCAATGTTCATAATTTTTCAAGGAAGAAAAGGGTTCTTGTGTTCTCCAGGTTTAAATTAATTTACAGAATTTTTAAAAATAGTAACAGACCAATCAGGTGTCTTCTTTCTCCAAGGTCGCTCCCGTTAGCAACAGGTCTGATTGACAGTGTTTCTAAGCACCTGACCCCTGCCAGGCCAGCGTTGCGGTCAGGAAGTGGTGTTATCTTCAACACCCTTCCTCCGGATTGGTCTCTGGTTGCAGATTGGTGTCGACTTACTTCATCTGGCTGGTTCTGAACACTACTGGTCACAGTGTCTTAATCCACTTTATACAGTCTATGATCACACCATCCTCTGCCCACCGGGGAGGGTCGTGTTCTGGACCAGGCTCACCACTGGAGACGAGGTGCATGGGAGGGTTATTGGCTTTCTCTGAGTGAAGGAGACATATTGATACTTTCCAGGGGCATCACAATAGGGGGGCAGTTCTACAGTTGCCATGGTGACAGCTCCGTACATATCTCAATGGTCTGATGGTCACAAAAAATATAGAAAATGGATGTAAACCACTCATTTTCAAGAGTCTGTGCTGTGCGCCTTGTTTATCAGCACAGATGCACTCACTCAGTTTCATCTAAGTCAGTTCTCCAGCAGTGCCTACAGTTGATGAAATACAACATGTGACGCTTTATTTTCAGCAGAATTATTTTCAGTCTGTCAAAAGGGACTGAGATTGCAACTGGGTCCTATAGAATGAAGCATTAGTCCTTTTTACCCCTTTCTTGTGTAGAGCTGTGTAATATATGGGATGTTTTATAAGAGTTAGACATCATGTAAATGGAGAAAATTACTATTGCACAACTTCATGGCCAGACCCAGAACACACACCAAATGGGTGTGATTGACAGGTGGATTAGCCAATCAGAGACACGCTTGGTCCGCTGTATTGTATTAAAATGAAGGAAAAAAATATCTCAGAGGGCTGAAAAACATGGCGGATTTCTGCAGAATCAATGAGCGAAGCACTAAACTCTCTTAATCTGAGGTGAGAGAAATGTGATTTTATTTGTAAATCATAGCTGAGCAATGAGCCATGTGTCACTGAGAGAAACAAATCTGATTGGACGATCACGTTTGACCAGGATTAAACCAGGACTAAACCAGAATTAAACCAGGACTAAACCAGGACTAAACCAGGACTAAACCAGAATTAAACCAGGACTAAACCAGGACTAAACCAGGACTAAACCAGGACTAAACCAGGACTAAACCAGGACTAAACCAGGACTAAACCAGGACTAAACCAGGACTAAACCAGGATTAAACCAGGATTAAATCAGGACTAAATCAGGACTAAACCAGGACTAAACCAGAATTAAACCAGGATTAAACCAGGATTAAATCAGGACTGAACCAGGACTAAATCAGGACTAAACTGGGACTAAACCTGAACTGAACCGGGAACTAAGTAGTTGTAGTTGTCCATTTGATATTTTGATTTACTCCAGAGTGATTTTTAGGCTGTTTGATGCCTGCTCTTCATGTTTAAGTGTTCAGGTTCTTCTATACGCCATTTTTAGTCCATTTTCTTGCTAACTTCTAACACACCTGGATAACTTAAACTCTTAATTTTGTTTTTGGCATGAATGTCCCATTAACTGTTTTTCCAGGTGTGAGAAGTTGGCGGAGACGATTTGGCAGAACAGGCAGCAGATCCGGAGAGCAGAGCACCTCCGACAGCAGCTGCCCATCCCCGGCCCCATCGAAGACCTGCTCAACGAACTCAACAGCACCATCACAGACATCATCTCCACACTGGTCACCAGGTCAGTACGAGAGACGTCTGTGACAGCTGCCTGACTGAGGAGGTTTACAGTGCTGCATTTTAGCTGTTATGAGGTCGCAGAATGAAACTTTTTAGCCAAAAAAATACACAAAAATAAAGCATGTTTTTGTTATTTTTGTGATTTATTACACTGAAAAAGCTCGGCGAAAAATATGCTTCCTTATTGTGAGCGGACTTGCATCTCCATAAACTTGACTCTTGTTTGACCTGGATGAGGGCCTCCTCTCTATATCCATTGGAAATGTTTTTCCTTTGGTTATAATATTCCACAGTACTATCTACTACCACCAAGACGAATTTCGAAGAATGTTTCCTTTCTGTTTCCATGAAATCACAGGTCACATGCCACCTCCAGAAAGTTAAACTGTGGCTTTAATAAATCAGGTGCTGTTTGAGATTAGCCTTTTATTTATCATGTTTATTTCAAATGAGAGAATGCAAATTGTTCAGTGTTGTTGTGTAGAATTTTGTTAAGTCATGTATAATAACAGAGCCAGATCATGTCACCAGAGGGCGCTGTTCCCAAAAGTGTCTGGAGCCAAAATTACAACAAAATACAACCATTTTCAGCACATAATCCTGGCTCGTGTAGTTTCCCACTTTTGCATTACAGCCTCTGGTCTGTGCAATTGATACTTTGGAGTGACATCATGCTAGAGGTGTTCTGCATGTATGTCTACGGTGTAATGTTCAGCAGTTACCGTGGTGGCACAATGCACATTAGCAAACACAGTCTGGTGACTTTTTAGATCCAAGTCTGAGGTCCGAAAACTCAAAAGACAACATATGAAATAGATTTAAACGACACATTTTCAGGAGCCTATCATTAATACGAGCGTTCATGGTTATATTTATGTGAATTTCAACAAAAACCATGAGCATTACTAACTAAAACTGTTGGCTTATGCTAGCTAGCTTGTTACGGTAATGTTATTTGAGAGAGACTTGTTTAACTCTCAAAAATCAGCTCACCTGTTGTAGTTCCAGCTTTTTCAGTTCTTTATGGTCAGATTGTGCTAAAACAAACCTCAGATTAAGTCTAATTTGAGTAACAAAACTTCAGACAGAGCAGTGCCTCCATTTAGCACCACCACCCAGGGAATACTGACGACATGTATCAGTTTTGAAGATATAACCCCCGTATAGACACACAGCAGTCGATCTGTCCCTTTGTACTTCACTCGTCTTATATGAAAGACATGGGGCACGACAACAATAGTCTGTGATGACCACAGGACGACGTAATGACCTCCATTATTCCACAGGAGAAAAGTGCAGCTTTCTCCTTTAAACTAGAAGTAAACCGGGTCTAAACCGGGTCTAAACCGGGTCTAAACCCGGTCTAAACCCGGTCTAAACCCGGTCTAAACCCGGTCTAATGCAGGACTAAATCACGACAAAATCACGACAAAATCACGACAAAATCACGACTAAACCAGGACTAAACTAACTAACTACCTAAACTAGGTCTAAACCAGGTCTAAACCAGGTCCGAACCAGGTCCGAACCAGGTCTGAACCAGGTCCGAACCAGGTCCGAACCAGGTCCGAACCAGGTCCGAACCAGGTCCGAACCAGGTCTGAACCAGGACTAAACCAGGTCTAAACCAGGTCTGAACCAGGTCTAAACCACGTCTTAAACCAGGACTAAACCAGGACTAAGCCAGGACTAAACCAGGACTAAACCAGGTCTAAACCAGGTCTAAACCAGGTCTAAACCAGGTCTGAACCAGGTCTGAACCAGGTCTTAAACCAGATCTAAAGCAGAACTAAACCAGATCTAAAGCAGAACTAAACCAGATCTAAAGCAGAACTAAACCAGGTCTAAACCAGGACTAAACCAGATCTGAACCAGGTCTAAACCAGGTCTGAACCAGGTCTAAACCAGGTCTGAACATGGTCTTAAACCAGGTCTAAACCAGGACTAAACCAGGACTAAACCAGGACTAAACCAGGTCTAAACCAGGTCTAAACCAGGTCTAAACCAGGTCTAAACCAGGTCTAAACCAGGTCTAAATCAGGTCTAAACCAGGTCTAAACCTAGTTTTGTCCCTGTCACGGTTGAATTCAGATCTAACAAAGGACTAATTTTATTTCTAAAGCACTTTTAAAGTACAAAGTGCTTCACGCAAAGTAAAAAAAAAAACAGATGTACATAAACTACAGCATTGTAAAAAGTCTAAAGTGAGTGGTCTGGAAACATTCATCAGTCACAGAAGCGTTTTCAGAGTCTTTAAAGTGGCAAAGCACAAATCTGACCATTTACCAATAGAACCTTGTTTTCTTTTAAGCAGTTTATCAGTGAAATGAACAGACCGTGACTCGCTGCTCGCTTGGTGATGTCCGGTGACGCTCGTATGTTTTGCCTCGCAGCCAGTGTCTGAACATGTGCAACTTGCTACAAATTGTTTTCCTAAAAGAAAACACTCAGATCCATTTGCAAAAGCAGATGATGTTCCATTTGAAAAACTAAAAACATCAACTGGTACAATTTACTGTTTGTCGGGCAGTGTTTCAAAAGCTGAAAGTGTTTCTTGACCAGATCCAGCCTGTTACTGGTTTGTGTAGAAGATGTTATCAAAGGAAAAACAAACATATTTTCAAAACTGAGATTTACTTTTGTGAACGACGAGTGTGTCTGTGACGATGATGATGATGATGACGATGATGATGATGACGATGATGACGATGATGATGATGACGATGATGATGATGACGATGATGATGATGGTGATGATGATGATGATGATGATGACTGTATCGACTTATTCAATATAAGAACAGATGGAACAGGCTTTTTTGAGTCAGTATTTATCATGAGAAGAGGACTAAACCAGGACTAAACCAGGACTGAACCAGGACTAAACCAGGACTAAACCAGGACTGAAACAGTACTGAACCAGTACTGAACCAGGACTGAACCAGGACTGAACCAGGACTGAACCAGGGCTAAACCAGGGCTAAACCAGGGCTAAACCAGGACTGAACCAGGACTAAAGCAGGACTTAACCAGGACTGAACCAGGACTGAACCAGGACTGAACCAGGACTAAACCAGGACTAAACCAGGACTAAACCAGGGCTAAACCAGGGCTAAACCAGGGCTAAACCAGGGCTGAACCAGGGCTGAACCAGGGCTGAACCAGGACTAAACCAGGACTGAACCAGGACCGAACCAGGACCGAACCAGGACCGAACCAGGACTAAACCAAGACTAAACCAAGACTAAACCAGGGCTGAACCTGGACTAAACCGTGACTGAACCGTGACTGAACTAGTACTAAACTGGAACTAAACTAGGGCTAAACCAGGTCTAAACCAGAACTGTACCAGGTCTAAACCAGGTCTAAAACCGGGACTGAACCGGGACTGAACCGGGACTGAACCGGGACTAAACCGGGACTGAACCGGGACTAAATCAGGACTAAATCGGGACTAAACCGGGATTAAACTGAAACTAAACCAGGTCTAAACCAGGTCTAAACCAGGTCTAAACCAGGTCTAAACCAGGTCTAAACCAGGTCTAAACCAGGTCTAAACCAGGTCTAAACCAGTTCTAAAACAGGTCTAAAACAGGTCTAACCCAGGACTAAACTAAGACTAAACCAGGTCTAATTTATGGTATTTATAGTACCCGTAGACGATGTGTTTTGCTAAAATGGCCCTTGACCTGATCTTCACTTGCATGTTCAGACCGTACCTACTTTCTAAGAACTGGACACATAATACGATGATGTCACTGCCACGGCCTCATCTGATTGGCTGAGTGCGGTGAAGCTGTCTGCGTGTGTTTGCACGACGTTTTCTCTCAGTTACCTAGTTTGTGTTTCGCTTCAGGGCTTTAAGCACCTTGTACCACATGATCTAAAGTGGGACCAGATCAATGTATTACCAGGACTGACCCACGATTAAAACCAGTCTAAAAGTGCAATAGAAGCAGGACTAACCTACAACTAAAACGTAATGTAAATGTGACAGAATCGCTTAATGTCGGGCTAAAAACAAAAGGTTGAAATCATCATTATCATTATTATTATTCACACCTTCTCCAAACCAGGTCTAAACCAGATCGAAACCAGGTCCAGACCAGGTCCAGACCAGGTCGAGACCAGGTCGAGACCAGGTCGAGACCAGGTCGAGACCAGGTCAAAACAAGGTCGAAACGAGGTCAAGGCCAGGTATGAACCAGGTATCAACCAGATCGAAACCAGGTCCAAGCCAGGTCCAAGCCAGGTCCAAGCCAGGTCCAAGCCAGGTCCAAGCCAGGTCCAAACCAGGTCCAAACCAGGTCCAAACCAGGTCCAAACCAGGTCCAAACCAGGTCTTAAAGTGCAATAGAACCAGGACTAATCTAGAACTAAAAAGTATGGTGAATTTTAACCATGATTAGACTTCCTCCAATAGCTTACAACAAATTGAATAAAAATACAGATAAATAATGAAAAATAAAAAACTCTGCCTCTACATTTATTTCTGTTATGGAAAAAGACACAAGAAATAGGTCTAACAGAACAGCCAAAGTCTGACCCCGAATGATACATGTCACCAAGTTTATATATCCTGAGATGATCAGAAGGTTTACATTTCAGTGAGAATGGGACACTCTCACTGAGGTGTGGTCAGGTGGACTCCTGGTGGTATTCATGAGCTGGGTCACCTCAGGCTGGAACATATGGAGCTAAATACAGGGTGTGGGCTTCAAAGGACAGAGATCTGAAAGCCTCTGTTTGGGCTGAATGCAGCTATGTTCAAATACTTTACAAACACATCTTAACGAGACTATTAACCAAAAGGGTTCACATGAAAGGCTTCCCTAACACTTTGTCTACCAAATAGTTGATATTGTGATATTTGCATAGTTAAAACTGGACCAGTGTTTTAGTTTGGAGGATTTAACCAGATCTAAACCAAAAGCTCAAATATATCTAATAGTTCTTATGAGCTCTACACAATGTCCCAGGATGCAATTTTGTGTACATGGCTCAAAAGTGTCTCTGTTCCAGCCCCCAGATCTAAAAAGGGATTATTTTATTCAGTTGTATCAGTAACTGTATCCCCAGACCATATTTGGTCTTTCAAGTATTTATGTGTGTATTTTTTTATTTTTTTATTATTTTTTTTCCATGAACATTTCTGTAAATATGACAGAATTGGCCAAGATTTTTTCATCCATAGTCCCCTGACAGATGTTAGTGTCAGGCTAAAAACAAAAGGATGAAATCATTATTATTCACACATTCTCCAAACTAGATCTAAACCAGGTCTAAACCAGGTCTAAACCAGGTCTAAACCAGGTCTAAACCAGGTCTAAACCAGGTCTAAAACAGGTCTAAACCAGGTCTAAACCAGGTCTAAACCAGGTATTAAACAGGTCTTAAACAGGTCTAAACCAGGTCTAAACCAGGTCTAACACAGGTCTAAACCAGGTTGAACACAGAACTAAAACAGGTCTAAAACAGGTCTAAACCAGGTGAAAACCAGAACTAAACCAGGTTTAAAACAGGTCTAAACCAGGTCTATACCAGATCTATACTCAGGTCTAAACCAGGTCTATACCAGGTCTAAAGCAAAACTATCTAAATCGATTCTAAAGCCAGGTCTGAACCAGTCTGTCCAGGTCTAAAAAACTAAACCAGTCTAAACCAGGTCTAAAAAACAGGTCTCCATAAACCAGGTCTAAACCAGTCTAAAGCCAGTCTAACCAGGTCTAAAACAGGTCTAAACCAGTTCTAACATAGAACTAAATCCCGAATCCAGGTCTAACCAGCTCTACAGGTGAATCCAGGTCAAACCGAGGTCTAAACCAGATCAAACTCAGGACTAAACCAGCTCCATACCTGGGCTAAACCAAACTATCCTACATCGATTCTAAAGCAGTAGTCCCTGAGCTTCTATCTGTCCAGGTGAAGAAAGACTAAACCAGTTCTAACCCAGTTCTAACCCAGTTCTAACCCAGTTCTAACCCAGTTCTAACCCAGTTCTAACCCAGTTCTAAACCCAGTTCTAACCCAGTTCTAAACCAGTTCTAACCCAGTAGTCCTTGAAACGCTATGGTCCATGTCCTTTGTCCGTTTGTGGAGCCTGGAGGGCGGCTTAATTATTCTTAACGATCAGGATTGAGGGAGGGAGAGAGGGGGGTAGCAGTTGGGTGGTAGCGGCAGTACTTTGAGGCTCTCCTGTTAATATGAAACATGAGGGAAATGCGCTTAATGGAAAAAGCAACAATGAGTGAGGTTTGGCTTGAACAGGCTCCGATTGTTTTTATGCCCTCTTTATTACGCTGCAGTTACGGGTTAAGGTTATCCCCGAAGCCTAATGCAGCGCTCTGGTTATAATAGCTGTTATTTTTCATGTGGTATTTTTAGGTAACCTCCGATTTCAGTGCATCGATTCGGAAGACTCATAAATGTTTTGTGTGTGTGCGATATATAAACGTAGAATTTAAAAAGATCCAAGGACGATTCATTTATGTTGCTTTGACAATAACTGGTGAACTGTTTTACATTTAGTTCAGTAGTAGATTGGCAATTCCAGGGCTGAAATCATCCAAATGATTCTTGTGAAGGTGTGCGGAGTTTAAAAACACAGCGGAGCACTTCCTGTATCACCACATGATGACATCACAAGGTGGAACAAAGTGTTTTCAGTTGGAGAGAAGGACTCAGTCTAAATCTGCAGGGTTTGTGTGGGTTTAGACATGTGTGAATGAAGCAAACATCGATAAGGAAATGGCGTAATATGAGCCCTTTAAACTTACCAGTTACCAGTCAGATCTGTGGAGAGCTGAGCCTTGCCATGTGACTTCTGATTAGATTCCAAGCTGCATTTCACACTGCACTCATGATGATTTAAATTAATCTTTAAGGGGAACTATTGTGTTAAATCGACTTTTCATGCTTTGCTTTAGTTCTGCATAACACACAAGTAGTTCCGGCCACAGTTAAAGCGCATTCTGTATCACTGCTCCGCGGCCGTCGCCATGACGTCACCATAGCAACGGATAAACAAATGCTCAACAACTGCTGTGTGTAGGATGTAGGGACTAGCTTCATTTAAAACACTGAAATATCTCACATTTCAGACGTTTGCAGACAGTGAACGGGCTTTTTACATTCACAGGTGAGACTTTTTTTTTTTTGTAGCCGTGGTAACAGCGCATTAAACAGCAAGGAGACATGTGTCATGCGGTTATAACCACAGACTGTATATATAAATGGACATAGCTAACATGCTAGCCGCCGCATTCCTAATTGGAAGTCATCGTCTCTGGCTCCAGTTCACTTTCTATTGAAAAACGGTCCCGTCTCTCTATAACTGCTGCTGTCAGACTCGTCATTTTGGTCTTAAAATGTTTGTATCAACCTGCTCGACATGATCCTGGGGTTTTTATTTTGCTATTTTGCCCGTGATTCAAGATATGAACATTAATAACAGACAAATCAAGCGTCTTCTTTCCACGAGGTCACTCCCGCTAGCGTTAGCAACAGGTTTGATTGACAGCGTTGCTAAGTGCTCACTCCCTGCTAAACCAGTTGTCCAGGCAGGAAGGAACGTTACCTTAAACAGCCTCGCTCCTGATTGGCTCTTTGGTTGCTATGATACTCGTGGTCGGAGTTTCAAATGTGGAACTATAACCGCTCTAGCCTCGACGAGCTTCATTTGACTGGAGCTGAACACTGTGGGTGACGTCACACTCACTTCACTCCACTTATTTATTCAGTCCATGGCTTGTTTAACTATGTTCTAAGGGCGTTCCCTCAAACTTAGTGTATTGACAGAATACTAAAACTTTATTTGTGTAACACTTTTCTAAACACCTGTTACAAAGGGCTGCACAGATAAATTGGCCTGTGGATAAGTGTCAAGCAGTGATTTAAAAGCTCTTCACTTCGACCTGATGTAATTCTAAAGAAACTGCTCCATAAGGAAGGAGCTCGGAAAAGAACCATCTAATATATATCCAGTAAGTAAAAGTACAGATTCTGGAGCAAAAAAATACTACTGAATAAAAAGTAAAAGTAAAGTATCACATGGAAAAATACTTAACTAAAAGTATTAAAGTAGTTTTTTCATGGCTTTATTCATTTCTCTTCGTTATTTGGGCTGATGATGATGTGAAAAGAAAGAATTATCTTTTTATTCTGTCGTTTTTGAGAAAAGTGATGTCCACATATGAGGACATTCTTTCTATGTTTGAATCATTTTGACAGAACATTTGAATAATGATTTGCAAAAACTATTAAGAGCCTGAAACGGCAACATTTGTCCTGAGTAAAAATAAAATGAGAAACAACAATTGTGTCTCTTGGTACAATGTGGCTAAGAGGTGCAGGTTACAAAAAAATAAAAATAAAAAAAAAATCAGAAGAAAATATATCCTAAATTGAACATTTTTGCATCATTGCTGTTCCCAGGAGGTTAAAGAGATTTCATGCAGATTTTGAGCTCTAATAAGGCTTCAAATGTAGTAATTTTGATAATGATTTGTGGGTTTTTTTAGTTTTTTTTCTAGCTGTTTTAATTTGTATATTTGTGTTTGCTCAAAAATGTGTTAAAAATAAACCCTCAGCCTGTTCAGCAAGTCTCAAACTCTAATAAAAAAACACTTTTACTTTTCAGTTCTGCTCAAAATTTGGTGGAGTAGAAAGTACAGATACTGCTCTCAAATGTAGTGAAGTAAAGTAAAAAGTATCCACTCTAAAATTGACTTGAGTAAAGTACAGATACGTAATACTTAAGTACAGTACGTTTGTGTAATCTCTCAGTCGTCCAGGTCTGATCCAGAGTAAAAGCCAAAAGTAAAATCCGTCAACTGGACAAAAAGTTGAAGATGTTTTATTAAGTACAGTACTTTACTACTTTTACTTTGTTACACTCCACTGCTGCAGGTACAGGGCTCAACAAACACTTCAAAGTACAAGTAAAACAACTGAAAATCCGCTGCTTGTTACAGATCAATATTGCACTCTACTGTGAACAAAATGTAAATTAAATATGTAAGTCTGCATGGATGTATGGGGCGTGTGTTAATACTAAATACCCCAAAAAGCACAAAAGCTCTTACTCAGTTCATGCTCTCGTTCGTATATTTACTTGTGTATATGTTTTTTTTTTCGCAGCACTTTCATCATCGAGAAGCAGCCTCCGCAGGTGTTGAAAACTCAGACCAAGTTTGCAGCCACGGTTCGCCTCCTGGTGGGCGGGAAGCTCAACGTGCACATGAACCCCCCTCAGGTCAAAGCCACCATCATCAGCGAACAGCAAGCCAAGGCCCTGCTGAAGAACGAGAACACCAGAAAGTACGTGGAAACTACCAGCTCTACAGGGGCGGCCCAAAAGTCACTGACACTTTTAAATCTTCAGTGGCTCCTATAATTCTTAAGTTATACTCACCAAATTTTAGCAGTAGATAAACTGAACCTTCTGAGATTTTTGGCAACACATACGGTTATAATTGTTCACTTACACTTGAACTTTTCATTATTTAAACTAGGGGAAGTAAAAATGACCTAATTTTTAAACAATGTTTTTTAAGTGTCCACCATTTTGTGTTTGTCTCTGAACAGCCTGATCCAACACACTTTACAGAACATTTAAATCATTTCTGGACTTATGTCTCTTATTTGATCCTTGATATTATGTTTTAAGTCGTTTATTGTCTGAGGTTTATTCACAAACACCTTTTCTTTAAGATAGACCCACAGGAAGAAATCTGGACTAGTCAGGTCTGTGGAGATCACATACTGCCCCCTGTCTTTGAAAAACACTTATTATTCCTTTAATGGCATTTACACTTGGGGCATCTCTGGTATTAAAATGTCGACCGTACCACTGTACAATGAGGGTTCGTTCCTCGGTGCTGTATTTGCTCATTTTAATGTCGGAAGGGTCGTTCTAAATGCTCTGAGAAAATAAAAGAAAAACATTTAGAAACAAAAGAGTTATGATTTTTTTTGAACTGTCACTGACTTTTGGGCCACCCTGTACATAGCAGGCCGTTATGTTGTACCATGGAAGTATAATAAGATCTGTAAGATGAACCAAACATGGCGGCACGTTTTTTTCAATGTCTTGAGCTCCTTGGGACGAAATGCCAAAAAAATTAAATTAAATTCTTCCGCATTACTTCCTGCACCACACATGCACCGAACACGGACAGTATGAATTCTGTAAAAATGCATTGTGCTCTATGGGAGAATTCTTTGAGGTCCGGGGCTCCTGGGGGATGCAGTACCTGGAGCGGCCACTAGTTGACCTCACGCTCTGACAGAGGGGGGAGTGTCTTATCCAGTTCTTATTATTCACCTTATTCTGGAGGTTGCCGTGGGCGCCTCCATCTCTATTCAGGTTATATTATTTTGCATGGGGCTCTGATGTTGGCGGTAAATCAGTTTTATAGAGTCTACAGAGCCGTTTTTAAGCCTTCAGAGAATCGGTGCAGTGTTGACTTGTTTTTGCACCTAGATATTGAACATTCGACACAAATCAATCTACTTTACATCCCATTTTAGTGGCAAAACTTTTCCCAAATTGAAATAAATGGGATTCCCGCTTAACCAGATGTGCCACCAAAGAAAGGGCAAAAGTGGGCGGGACTGAAAGGTCAATAGAGCCGTCCCACATCGACCTCAACAATCTCTCGCACTTCGACGATCGCTGTGGTTCTGGAAATAAATTTGCAGTTCATTTTTCCCATAGACTTTTCTTTTAGAGTTTAAAGGTGCCACGTAACAGCTATAACATGTTTGCTTCCAGTCAAAAAACTAATTTAAACAGAAGGTAACTAAATGTATTTTTGGAGCATTTTTTTCTAATTGAATAGAGCTGTGTAATTCTATTGAGTTAGAGCAATAATTGAAACCATGATTAAGTTATTACACAGCCCTACTTCAGAGTTTCATTATCCTGAAACAAAAATCCTCTTCTTTTGCTATTCCAACTTCTTTTCGCTTGTTTTGTCTTTTGTTAAACGCAATGTCCTAACCTTGAGAAGAGAAAAACACAATCAGAGTTAGCAATTATGCCGCCTAAATCTGAACATCATTTTCTTGTACCGTTGGAGTCGTCTCTGTTCCCAGCCCAAATGGTGTTTCGCTCTCTCGTCTTGTGTTTTTGACTTGAACCGTTTTGTCCCGCAGTGAAAGCAGCGGGGAGATTCTCAACAATAACTGTGTGATGGAGTATCACCAGACGACGGGGACGCTCAGCGCACACTTTAGGAACATGGTGAGTTTAAATGAGCGGGTTTTAATACACTAAAGTTGAACTAAAGTACACTCTGTCACTTTTGGTTATTGCTTTGCCTGGAAGGTTCCACTGTATTCAACCATAACCAATCTTTCTTCGAAATAAAATCAAGTCCTTGGCCCTGTGAGGTCATCTGTTTGTCTCTGTGGAGGCAGATATTACAATATTCCAGGCAGCAATAACATTTTCATAGAGATGAGCGAGTCTATATTTTTAGCAAAAGAAACACATGCAACTGAATAAGTGCAAGATGTAATTGATAACATGCAACCTCCTCCACCAGAAAAGTTACATAGTGTCTCTTTAATGCCCCTTCAGCTTTACACTCTCAGCTGTTAAGAAAAGATGTATGATATATTTTTTTTTCAAAATCATTAACCCTTAATTTGAAGTTGTACAAATGTCCAGTCAGCAGGCTGTGTTTCCCTCTGTGTTTCCCTCTGTCTTTCCCTCTGTCTTTCCCTCTGTCTTTCCCTCTGTGTTTCACTCTGTGTTTCACTCTGTCTTTCCCTCTGTCTTTCCCTCTGTCTTTCCCTCTGTGTTTCACTCTGTCTTTCCCTCTGTCTTTCCCTCTGTCTTTCCCTCTGTCTTTCCCTCTGTCTTTCCCTCTGTGTTTTCACTCTGTCTTTCTCTGTCTTTCCCTCTGTCTTTCCTCTGTGTTTCACTCTGTCTTTCCCTCTCTTTCTCTCTCTTTCCCTCTGTCTTTCCTCTGTGGTTCTCTCTGTCTGTCTTCCCTCTGTGTTTCCCTCTGTGTTTCCCTCTGTTTCCCTCTGTTTCCCTCCGTGTTTCCTCCTGCGTTTCCCTCTGTGTTTCCCTCTGTTTCCCTGTGTGTTTATCCTCTGTCTTTCCCTCCGTGTTTCCCTCTGTGTTTCCCTGTGTTTCCCTCCTGTTTCCTCTGTGTTTCCCTCTGTGTTCCCCTCTGTGTTTCCCCCTCTGTTCCCTCTGTGTTTCCCTCTGTCTCTTTTCCTGTCTTTCCCTCCGTGTTTCCCTCTGTGTTTCCCTGCGTTTCCTCCTGTGTTTCCCTCTGTGTTTCCCTCTGTTTCCCTCTATGTTTCCCTCTGTGTTTCCCTCTGTCTCTCCCTCTGTCTCTCCCTCTGTCTTTCCCTCTGTCTCTCCCTCTGTCTCTCTCTGTGTTTCCCTCTGTCTCTCCCTCTGTGTTTCCTCTGTCTCTCCCTCTGTCTCTCCCTCTGTCTTTCCCTCCCTCTGTCTCTCCCTCTGTCTCTCTCTCTGTGTTTCCCTCTGTCTCTCCCTCTGTGTTTCCTCTGTCTCTCCCTCTGTCTTTCCCCCTGTCTCTCCCTCTGTCTTTCCCCCTGTCTCTCCCTCTGTCTTTCCCTCTGTCTCTCCCCCTCTGTCTTTCCCTCTGTCTTTCCCCTCTGTCTGTCTCTCCCCCTGTCTCTCCCTCTGTCTTTCCCTCTGTCTCTCCCTCTGTCTCTCCCTCTCTGTGTCTCCCTCTGTCTCTCCCTCTGTCTCTCCCTCTTTCTTCCCTCTGTCTCTCCCTCTGTCTCTCCCTCTGTTTCCCTCTGTCTCTCCCTCTGTCTCTCCCTCTGTTTCCCTCTGTCTCTCCCTCTGTCTTTCCCTCTGTCTTTCCCTCTGTCTTTCCCTCTGTCTCTCCCTCTGTTTCTCCCTCTGTCTCTCCCTCTCTCTCTCCCCTCTGTCTCTCCCTCTGTGTCTTCCCTCTGTGTTTCCCTCCCTCTGTCTCTCCCTCTGTCTCTCCCTCTGTCTCTCCCTCTGTGTTTCCCTCTGTCTCTCCCTCTGTCTCTCCCTCTGTCTCTCTCCCCTCTGTGTTTCCCTCTGTGTTTCCCTCTGTCTCTCTCCCTCTGTCTCTCCCTCTGCGTTTCCCTCTGTCTCTCCCTCTGTCTCTCCCTCTGTCTCTCCCTCTGTCTCTCCCTCTGTCTCTCCCTCTGTGTTTCCCTCTGTCTCTCCCTCTGTGTTTCCCTCTGTCTCTCCCTCTGTCTCTCCCTCTGTCTCTCCCTCTGTGTTTCCCTCTGTCTCTCCCTCTGTCTCTCCCTCTGTCTCTCCCTCTGTCTCTCCCTCTGCGTTTCCCTCTGTCTCTCCCTCTGTCTCTCCCTCTGTCTCTCCCTCTCTCTTTCCCTCTGTCTCTCCCTCTGTCTTTCCCTCTGTCTCTCCCTCTGTCTCTCCCTCTGTCTCTCCCTCTGTGTTTGCCTGTAAAGTCTTCTCGGTTGACTGTGCACATGAGTCTTAATATAAATGTCACTGTGGGGTAATCTCGTTGTCTCCGTCACATGTTAACCACTTTCCCCTCGGGTCACATGGATAATTCACATCACATCTGACACACTGAATTATAGATACTGTGCTCTGCTCTTAAGGCTGCTCTTGTCTCTGTCCTCAGTCCTTGAAGAGGATTAAGCGCTCGGATCGACGGGGGGCGGAGTCAGTGACAGAGGAGAAATTCACCATCTTGTTTGAGTCACAGTTCAGCATCGGCGGAAACGAACTGGTGTTTCAGGTCAAGGTAAAAGTTCAATATAATAATAATCATCACAATCATAAATATAGCCTCAAACAGCAAAGATAAACCGTCACCCACGTCTATGCCACGTCCGCCTCATGATGACAGGGGGCGCTATCGTGCTCTCAATGTCCCTCTTTACATTACACCCACTGCCAGGTGTGAGGCGCCATCATAACTTCTCTTCCTCTTTACTACAAAAATAGGGGCAGCTTTACAAAATGTTTACTCACACACTCGCACACTCGCACACTCGCACACTCACTACACACTCACTACACACACACTACACACTGCACACTCACACACTACACACACACACACACACACACTGCACACACACACACTGCACACTCACACACTACACACTCACACACTGCACACTCACACACTGCACACTCACACACTCACACACTGCACACTCACACACTCCACACTCACACACAGCAGCAGTAATTGATCCTGTGACCTTTGGGCTGGGGGAGCACTGCTCTAACCACTGAGCCACTGTCAGCCGTACACAGTAATACACTACAGTACAGAGTCACTTTATGGAGCCACAGGGACATCTGTCCTCTGCATGTGACCCGTCCTTCAGTTTCCCTCCACTGATGTCGACACCATCATAAATGAACATAGTAGAGGCTGTAAATAGTGTTTTATATATATTTGAGTCAGTGACGTGCGGTCAGGTGAGGCAGTGCCTAATGAAATGGTTATATCTATCCAATGATTGGTACTATAAAGTTATTTTCTATTTAACTTTGCAATTTTATTCTTGTTTTTATTCAAAATCGCTGAATTTTTATGTTTACCGTTGAAATCCTGAAAAGAGACGCGTGATGAGGCACAGGCCGTTCGTGCCTCACATGGACTGACTGTGCTGTAGCTCAGCAGTGACGCTGCTGCTTTAAGCGGCTGTGAAAAGGTGCCGGTGAGGCACGCAGTTACCCTGCCTCATGTTAGGGGGCACTCGTGAGCCCAGGGATTCTTGTAACTCCCGCAGAATAGGGGCCGGAAGCTACAATTTAGAGTTAGCAACTCAACTTTAGCAATTCACTTTTTTCTTGTTGTCTGGCCCTACTTTTTAAATGGAGAAAGATACAGATTAAAGCTCAAGCAGTTTTCTAAACTGGACTTTCGGTCGAAGCAGGAGGTTAGAATTAAAGGGCCGAGACCAACGCTAAAGGAGCTAAATGGTTTGCTCCAGACGACGGGACGAAAGACTCGCTCTTTTCAAATAGATGACTTCAATCCATTGAAAATTGGGGAAACAGAATAAGGATAAAAAACAATATAAAACCAGCTTTATTTCATACTATTAGAGCTATTTCAAAGGGACTTCAGAACTTTTATTTTGAAATAATTTTTTATTCTGGCCCCAAGTCACTGGCAGAGAAACTGACCCGGGGTCAGATTTACTCGCCAACCCCTGGTTTATATGTTTGTAAATCTGATTGTGACGACATCAGTGCCTCACCAGCCACGAACCTCACCGCACGTCACTGATTTGAATCCACAATCAACATTTTTATATAATGTAAAACATGGGACAATGGACATTCTTTTGAATTCCACTGAGCAGTTTAATGTATGTTCTACATGACCCAGATATGAGTCTGGAAAAGGGGAGTGTTCAAAAATGTCCATGAATCACAGCTGGGGAACTTCAGAAATTAGACACAAATGACCAAATCAAAGTAGCTGCATCTTTATATAATTTGTACCAATGTTAATGTAGCGGCTGTAGTGTGTAATGTACTTTTTCATATCAAGGTCAGAAAGGATCATCAAATGTGATCTAGTATTTTACTCCAGTAGTTTTCTCAGTTTAATCCATAATGTCCCTCTCCTTTACATCCTCCTCTTTTCCGTAGACGCTGTCTCTGCCTGTGGTGGTGATAGTTCACGGTAGCCAAGACAACAACGCCACGGCAACAGTGCTCTGGGACAATGCCTTTGCCGAGCCGGTAAGATGCTGTTTGTGTGTGTGGAATAGTAAAGTGCGCTTCAACATACTGTCCATGTTAGTCAGATGGAGGTTAACGTGACGATTAAAATCACTCACATACAGGTCGGGCTCGATATACAACATTGGGCTTGATTCAAATTTCAATACCACATCAAAAACACAATTTTACACCACAGAATGTAATTTTCAAGTACTTTTAGTGACATTTTATAATAATCACAATTTAGCGAGCCTTACAGCATGAGAACTGGCTCCATTCTTACAGGTTTAGGACAAATTAAACACATAAACTTAAATTTTTTTTGCTATTTTCTCTTAAAATGTGCTGATTTTTACAACTTTTTTGTATAATTTCAGTCTCAGAACCGAGAAACTTCTGCAGATCTCGACGAAATGTAGTGTAGAATTCGATTTTTTTAGTCTAACCCTTCGTCTAATCTTAATGTTTCCTCTTTCTCTTTAGTTTTTGTTCACTGAGAAAAAGACAGAACACACTCGATGGACTTATTCCTCATTGTTGAAAGGGTAAAAAAGGGAATATTGCCAAAACATGCTGCGGAACTTGTGTAACTAATGCAATTGAGTCAAAGAAAGATCAATCGTTGGAGAGGTTACCAGAGCTGGACAGTAATTAACTGGACAGAAATGACAACAATTAAATTATTAGATTAAATACAGTTAAAACGAAGTCACTTTCAAGATGAGCCAATGAGAATGAACCAACCGCATGAGCATTTTGTGTGATGTAAAGGTATTTGGTATGAAAATAACGATGCAGATGTATAAAGTGCCTGTCATTTTTACAGATTTGGACACTCAGTTGAACTACACCGCTCTTCTTTATCGTCGGTTCATCTGTCTATAAATAGTCATAGTTCAGCCAATCAGAATTGATCTGTGCCGACCGTAGCATCACAACCAATAAATTAAACGACTGACCTCAAAGACTCGCCGTGGCGTGTGACCATATTATGTAAATGAGCCTTTTGAAAGAGCGATTAGGCCCGGGCCCCTAGAGTCGCCCCGAGGATTAAAAACGGTTCCACGCACTCAAGCCGAAACCCATACATGCATATCTGTTACTGCTAGCATGTAATAGTTAACCTGAAGTCAGTGTGTTTCGACTTTGTGTTGGGACAAGTACAGCCTGAAGTAACACAGTCGCACGTCAGCACCATCCTCAGGGAGCGGCCCAGACTGAAGCATGTTATTTAAAACATTAACTACTGTAAAAGTCGGACTATAAGCCGCGACTTTTCCCCCCACGCTTTGAACCCTGCGGCTTATACAACGGTGCGGCTAATTTATCGATTTTTCCTGGCCACCGGGGGGCGCTCTTTAACAGTAAATGCAAAAGTGAGACAGACGTGGTTGATTTTGAACTGTCATTTTGCACATCATGCCACAGCCTCATCATGGAAACCGCACGAAGAAATGAAAATGATGCAGGTTTTAACATAAAGACAAAGGATCTGGCATCAAAGAAGGAAATAGTGAACCGAATAATGAACCGATGGTACGACGTTGGAAGTATTTAGTCAGTGTAAAAAGACGGCAAAAGCTTTGAGAGGAAATAAAAGCAGATGGCCCGTGTTGGTGCGGTTTTATTTTCTAAACCTGCAGGTATGTTCATCCCGCGTTGGTGCCGATTTTCAGGCACAGTTTGAAAAAAAGTGGGTCTTAAATTAAAACTCAAAAAACCTGTAAATATCTCATGTTACAACATATTTATAACCTGCGGCTTATATTTGTGCAACATGTATTTTCTTTTAAAAATTAGCCGGTGCTTATATTCAGGTGCGATCAATAGTCCGAAATTTACTGATGTCTTTGCACAAGTTGGTTTTATATCACAGACTTCACAAAGAAGAGGATTAAATGAGTGTGACGTACCCATAGCGTCCGACTTCAGCCAAATTAAACTGGACGAGGCTAGCAGTTATAGCGGCTAATCTGGGTTCGAGTTCCATATTTGGTATTACAAGCACATGTATCATAGCAACAAAAAGAACAAATCAGGAGCAAGGGTTAGGCAGAGTGATGGTTGTTCAGTAACAATCAAACCTGTTGCTAACACTAGTGTTAGGGTGGGTCAAAATGAGAGAGGGGCTGCCATTTTTCAATAGAAAGTGAATTGGAGCCAGAGTCGATGGAGCAAATCACGCCTTATATATATTATCCTAAAGGTGCAGTATGTGACTTTTCTGGTGGAGAGTTGTCACCTGCTTGTTTCCATATTCCTACGAACTACAGTGAAAAACATGCAGTCTTACAAAGAGCGGGGTCGCCTCTCCACAGATCTGACCTAGACCTGAAGCTACGTCAAGTAAAACAATAACATCTGAATGAGCAGTTGATGTACCCTTGACCATTATACACAGAAGGTTCATTGTCGGATAAATGGAAACAGGAGCTGAAAACACGAGGAATATGCCGCTCTTATAGTGACCTTGAGCAAATGAAGACTCTCTCTCCCTCACCCCCTCCTCTCCCTCTCTCCCTCCCTCTCTCCCTCTCTCTCCCCCTCTTCTCTCCCCCCTCTTCTCTCCGTCCTCAGGGCCGTGTACCTTTCCTGGTCCCTGATAAAGTCCTGTGGCCTCAGTTGTGTGAAGCCATCAACATCAAGTACAAGTCTGAGGTCCAGTCCAACCGAGGCCTGTCTGAGGAGAACCTGGTGTTTCTGGCCCAAAAAGCCTTCAGCAGCTCCAGCAACAACCCGGAGGACTACCGCAGCATGACCATGACCTGGTCCCAGTTCAACCGGGTCAGAGCACACACGGCACAGGACAGGAACTATCTCACAAAAAATATAAGAAAACACATTTATATTGTTGAAATAATAAGAATACATAATAAAAAGTATCAGAAAAAATGTGTTTCTTGGTGTAAATCGTGCCGAACTTTTTTTTTTTTTTTTTTTTTTTTTTTTTTTTTTTTTTTTTCACAAATTGCTTTTTGATCGGGGCAAAAAAATAATAATTTATATCTACAACAGGTATTAGTGAAAATAATTTTTAAAAACCAGTCATTTCCATGGAAACCTGTAGGTTGTCTGGCCACCTCCAGAAAGTTACATGATGTTGCTTTAAAATTTGGTAAAATGTTTGACATCATTGCTGTTCATTTACTTTTAACGCTTTATTAATGTAGTGAGAAAAGTCTATGGAAAAACCCAACATGTGGCGGGACTGTTGGGTCTTATTCTTAATCTTTATTTCAAATGGGACTAAACGCCTAAACTCCGCCCACAAGAAGAGTTTGAGAGGAGAGGGGCGGGGTCTAGAGGTGTAAGGGACATTGTGATTGGTCTAACGGGTATCCACAGTTCAAACTCCGCCCCTGCAGCCAGGTGTGTGCAATCAGAAACACCAAGGCAGTCCTGTGTGATGTCACCAACTACCTGAAATTGAGCCAGGACACACCCACTTTTAGACATTTTTCACCACAAAGCTGCGAATGTACCTAGTTTGCACTGAAATGACAAAAACAAAAAACACTTAACTTTAGACGATGGATTGAGTTTAAATTTAAACTTTAAATCTGTTTTTACAGGAGAGTTTACCGGGCAGAAACTTCACGTTCTGGCAGTGGTTTGATGGAGTCATGGAGCTCACGAAAAAGCATCTCAAGCCACATTGGAACGACGGGTGAGGCCATACATGATCTTTTTTTTTTTGTGATCCATTTTTTTTTAAATTAAAGTGTTGATTTCATCTGCAGTTGTACAAGTTACATTTTCATTACATGTTTCTCCTTTTTAAACCCCACACGTCCCACCTGTTTTACCCCGAGATCCTCTTCTGATGGACATATACAAAGAAGAGACAAAAAAATAATTAAAAATGTAAAAATAAATACACAATATAGATAAGATAAGATAAGCCTTTATTAGTCCCACAGTGGAGTAATTCCAGTATTGCACCGCACAGTTAAAGAACAGAAGGAAAATGGTACATGCAGTAAAACAAGATAATAGATAAATGGCTTAAAATAATTTAAAAAATAGACTTAAAAATAAGCTAAAAATAGACTCTAATGTAACATCTCCGTAAGTGACTTAAAAATAAAAAAAAATAAAAATATAAAACAGTTTATTCTGCCATTTTTGCCATTTTTTTCCCTTTGCAATTCCCCCATTGTGGGACATAAAATGAACAAAACTCAAAATGAACTTGAATACACTTTTCATTTTGGAGATAAATGTTTTTTTTTATTTATTTTATTTAACCCTTTATTTAACCAGGAGAAGCTCATCCAAGAGTGTCCTTTACCTTATCAAAATGTCATTAAATAGAGTAGATATAATATTGTCTTAAAAAACATTCAAATATCGCTCTTGTTTTTTGTTGCAGTGCGATTCTGGGCTTTGCGAACAAGCAGCAGGCTCAGGACATGCTCGTGTCCAAACCCAGCGGCACTTTCCTGCTGCGTTTCAGTGACTCTGAAATCGGAGGAATAACCATCGCCTGGGTGGCCGAAAGCACCACTAAACCAGGTGGGATCTTATCATCTACTCAACAATTATATTTTCAAATTTGAAGAAGAAAAAATGAAATTGAGGTGACACAATGTGGAGGTTGTGGGTTCAATGCTCAGGTCCTTTTTTAGACCTGGTTTAGCCCTAATGCAGGATTAAAGGGACACTGTGTAAGTCTGAAGGGGGATTTATAGTTTCATATATGACACGGGGAACAATATATTTTAGGGCTAAATGTTTATCGTGGGTATATATATATTTTTTGCAACACTGGGAAGATTTTTGTTATTTTTGTTACTGCAGAGGGTTGAAAAAGTAACTTCTGCTGGTAATTATTACTTTATTATACTATTTATTTATTACAGTGCATGTCTTTTAATGATATTGTCTACTAAAAATGCTTAATTGGGGTTATCTTGCTTTATTTCTATTATGTCAGCGGCATAAGGCAGTTTCAGTATCTCTTTCACTCTGTAGCTCTTACAAAGCCGTCACAAGACTCGTTTATAACATTCAGACTGTAAAGTGGAGTTTACCATCAGAAAATCGCAGCACAGACTTTAGGTTTTGCAGTAGATACAGATTAATCACAGTGCACAGTCTGCTCTCTTTATGAATATATACAGTTGAAACCAGAAGTGTACACTATATAAAAATTTTTTTTTCTTTTTTTTGCTTTTTTTTCTCACTGTCTGACATGAAATCAGACTAAACCTTTCCTGTTTTAGGTCAGTTAGGATTAACAAAATTATTTCTATTTGGTAAATGCCAGAATAACGAGAGAACGATTTTTTTTGACAGTTTTTCTTAAACTTTTTTTTTTTTTTTTTCAATTTTTCAATTTTTTATATGAGGCAAAAAATAGTAGTAAAACTAAAATAGTAGTTAAATTATTGTGAAAGTATCTATAAACTGCCACTTTTTCTTAGGATTGTAAATAAATAAAGCTTGAAGTAACAGGAAAAAAAAAAGGAAAAAGTAAAAATGATAGGTAAGTTTTTTTTGTGTTTTTTTTTTTTTTTTTTTTTTTTTTTTTAACTGGTGTTTTTTTACTGTGCGTTGCCCCTTTTAAATAAATAAAGACATTTTTAAAAATTAATTAATTAAATAAATAAATGTATTAAATAAATAAATAAATAAATAAAAATAATAAAATAAAACAAAATAAAGGTACACGCCTCTTAATCTTATTTATTATGAGTTGAATATAGCACTGACTCATCAACACTTTGCTTGTTCTTCCCACATTTTCTAGTCTTAAAAAAGCTTTTATATTAAACTAAACTAAAGCGAAGCTCTTGTTTGGTGCTGTGTTGTTCTCACAGGGGACAGGATGGTGTGGAACCTAATGCCGTACACAACCAAAGACTTCACCATCCGCTCTCTGGCCGACCGCATCAGCGACCTCAACCACCTGCTGTTCCTGTACCCAGACCGCTCCAAAGACGAGGTGTTCTCCAAGTACTACACCCCTCCCCTCTGTAAGACCCTCGATCACACCTTTCAAAATAAAATAAACCACGACTTTGTAACTTTCAAAATAAAAGCTCACAGTAATGGTTGATGTTTCTCTTGTTTTTTCCTCTAAAAGCCAAAGCAGTGGACGGCTACGTGAAACCACAAATCAAACAAGTTGTGCCAGAGTAAGTAACAATATTTATTTGTTTTCCAGTGACGTCCTTCTTTTAAATTTTCATGTAACAGATCCGGTCTACAGTGTTTAAAAGCAAATATAAGACCTGGTTTAAAAGTAGTTTTAAACCAGGTCTAAATAAAACCTACATCTAAACACATCCCCCTGGATTATACCTGTAATAAACCAGTAATAAACCAGTAATAAACCTGAGCTAAACCTGTGCTAAACCTGGATTAAACCTGGACTAAACCTGGACTAAACCTGGGCTAAACCTGGGCTAAACCTGGGCTAAACCTGGGCTAAACCTGGGCTAAACCTGGGCTAAACCTGGGCTAAACCTGGGCTAAACCTGGGCTAAACCTGGGCTAAACCTGGGCTAAACCTGGACTAAACCTGGACTAAACCTGGACTAAACCTGGACTAAACCCCAAACCTAGATCAAACCTTGACCAAACAATGATCAAACCAAGACAATACCCAGACTACATCAGTGCTATTGCTAGAATTCGTCATGCCCCTTCAGCTCCTGAAAATGCTCTTAATGATATTTCATGACATCAAAGAAGGAAAGAAAGAAGGAAGAAAAAGATCAATGGCCTTAACTACGTTTTAATCTGTACCAGATATTTTACCCCATACAGTGGTCCCTCGTTTATTGTTGGGGTTATGTTCTAAAAATAACCCAGAATAGGCAAAATCCGCCAAGTATCAGCTTAATTTTTACAATTATTATATATGTTTTGCAGCTGTAAAACCCCTCACCACACACTTTATACACTTTTCTCAGACAGGCATTAAAATTTTCTCACATTTCTCTCGTTTAAACTCTCTCAAAGTTCAAACCTTCGTATATTATCTCCCTCTTCCTCGATGATGCTTTAAATGTGTTGTTCATGTACCTCTGCTCCAGCTGTATCCACAGAGGCGTCTCTCCGTGCACAGAAACACTTTTAAGTCCAAAGCGTTTCTGAAATGTGTCTGTGCAGAACGTTTCATCGACATTATGGGTTTTGTCGGGGAGAAAATTTACAAACATAAAGCACTTCAGACTGTACAGGAGACACTGCACGGGGGAGACTGATGGAGAATGATCTATAGTCCCTTAGCCAATCAGGACGCAGAACACAATGGTCTACAGTCCCTCAGCCAATCAGGACGCAGAACACAAATGGTCTACAGTCCCTCAGCCAATCAGGACGCAGAACACAATGGTCTACAGTCCCTCAGCCAATCAGGACGCAGAACACAATGGTCTACAGTCCCTCAGCCAATCAGGATGCAGAACACAATGGTCTACAGTCCCTCAGCCAATCAGGACGCAGAACACAATGGTCTACAGTCCCTCAGCCAATCAGGACGCAGAACACAATGGTCTACAGTCCCTCAGCCAATCAGGACGCAGAACACAGTGCACGTTCATACTCTGTAAAAAAAAAGAAACGAGCAAAATTGTACCAAAAAAATCTGTGAAACCATGAAAAGTGAACCGTGATATAGCGAGGGACAACTGTACTTTGACTAAAACAGGACTAAACAGACTCGAAACCCAAACCCTACATCAGCTCTAAAGCTTCAGCACACCTGGTACTAAATCAGCCCTTATGTTGGTCCAAACTGGTCTGCACAACATATAAACTAGACATTTTACCAATAATCTGGACTAATCCCAGACTAAACTATGACCTACCATAGTGTGTAACATTGGCCACTTAAAGCGTCTCAGTTCAAGTCTTGGTCAGTCATTATGTCCGGTCCCTGCTGCTCGCCTTCACTCAAGACCTTCATATGAATTCACAGCAGCAGATCCTGAGTCTGGATTAGCTTTTACATGTGGACTCAGCCAATTAGCAGTTCCCTGGTCCCTTTTCCCCTCTGCACTCATCACTGGAGTTAGTCTGGTTAGCGAGCGAGTCTAGCCTCCTGCCTGGCCCAGCAGTGGGTCTACAGCCTCCATCAAGAAGGGCTGCTTGGATCTAAAAGGTGTTCTACCTGATTTTTACTTTCCTAAAAATGTGGAAAAACCCTGCTACTAACAGTTTGCAGTGGTTCATAGTTATTTCTCATTCACCTTATGCATTATGAGCTTCCTGTTTATTCACCACAATGGGTTTATAAGCACTGCCACAAACTAAACCAAGACAATACCCAGACTATATCAGAGCAATGGTCTTACATAGGTTTAAATCTACACCAGATCTAAGCCAAATATTTGACCTCATACTTTGACTAAACAAGGACCAAACCAAGGACAAACCAGGAGTAAACCTGGATTAAATTAGGACTAAACCAGAACTAAACCAGGACGAAAAGCAGGATGAAACCAGGACGAAAACCAGGACGAAAACCAGGACGAAAACCAGGACGAAAACCAGGACGAAAACCAGGACGAAAACCAGGACGAAAATCAGGACGAAAACCAGGACGAAAACCAGGACGAAAACCAGGACGAAAACCAGGACGAAAACCAGGACAAAAAACCTGGGTTAAACTCAGACTAAACCTGGATTAAATTAGGACTAAACCAGAACTAAACCAGGACTAAACCCAGATTCAATTAGGACTAAACCAGGACTAAACCAGGACAAAAAGCAGGACGAAACCAGGACGAAAACCAGGCTAAACCCAGACTAAACCCGGATTAAATTAGGACTAAACCCGGATTAAATTAGGACTAAACCAGGACTAAACACAGACTAAACACAGACTAAATTAGGACAAAACCAGGACAAAACCAGGACAAAACCAGGACAAAACCAGGACAAAACCAGGACAAAACCAGGACGAAAACCGGGCTAAACCCAGACTAAACCCGGATTAAATTAGGACTAAACCAGGACTAAACCAGGACTAAACACAGACTAAACACGGACTAAACACGGACTAAACACGGACTAAACACGGACTAAACACGGACTAAACACGGACTAAACACGGACTAAACCAGGACTAAACCAGGACTAAACCAGGACTAAACCAGGACAAAACCAGGATGAAAACCAGGACGAAAACCAGGACGAAAACCGGATTAAATCATGTGCAACATTGGCCACTTAAACCATCTCAGTTCAAGTCTTGGTCAGTCATTATGTCCGGTCCCTGCTGTTCGCCTTCACTCATGACCTTCATATGAATTCACAGCAGCAGATCCTGAGTCTGGATTAGCTTTTACATGTGGACTCAGCCAATTAGCAGTTCCCTGGTCCCTTTCCCCCTCTGCACTCATCACTGGAGTGAGTCAGGTTAGCGAGCGAGTCTAGCCTCCTGCCTGGCCCAGCAGTGGGTCTACAGCAGGGGTCTCCAGCCTTTTTCCTCCGTTGAGCTACTTTTACAAAACAAAAATGCCAGAGAGCTACTAATTTTAGTGGTTGTAAGACATTGAGTAAATTAAAGAGCCACAGCCTTAGGTGTTAGATGTCTGTAGAAGATGAACTATTATCCAGTTATTAGTGCACAAAGTGAGGCATCAAAACGACACATTTACTTGAAGAAGGGCGTATGAAGAAGGGCTGATCTTAAACGCACTGTACCTGATTTTACTTTCTTAAAAATGTGAAAAACACAACTATCTGTGTAAACCCTCAGTCGTCCAGGACTGATCCACAGCGAAAGACGAAGTTAAAATCTGTCAGCTGGACAAATCGTTGCAGGAGTGAAGACGTTTCGCTGCTATCCAAGCCGCCACTTCTTCAGTTCTGATCAGATTTACAGCTTCAGTGTAGTTATCCCCTTCATTCAGATAGATATAAGGCAGTGTCCACCAGAAATCTGACCAGAACTGAAGAAGCAGCTTGGACGAGCAGCGAAACGTCTTCACTCTTACAGCGATTTGTCCAGCTGACAGATTTTAATTTGCTAAAAAACACAAGTAGTTCATTTGCAGTGGTCCAAAGTTATTCCTCACTTACCTTATGCATTCAGAGCATCCTAATTATTCACCGCAATGAGTTTAGAAGCACTTTTCAGGGTAATACTAACAACAACTAGCATGCTAACTACACACTCCTTGATTTTTGCACAATAAAACACTTTAAAATAAGACGGAGACAGTGCACAGCTGACTTATTTTGACCTCAAGAGCAGCTTATTCAATGGGTCTGGACACATTTTGCTCAAATACATCGACCCTTATGAGGCTGAAACTTGTGTCTGAATCCAGTCGAAATGAGCCCAGTGCCGCAGTTTTTCAGGTTGTGTCATGTCGTCTTAAAAGAACTAAAATATCCTCTTCTCTTTGGGGAACTATTGTCAATAAAATGTGCTAACCCTGTTGGTGGGGCTTCTGCAAACATGATCAAAAATGTGATTCCTGAGTCTCCTAAATGTTCAAACAAGACATTCTATAAAAATCGACTTTCTACAAAAATCGACTTTCATCAGCTTTTAACCATGTGATGACGGTTTTTCATTATCGCACGATTAAATACAACACAATTAAAGAGGGCCGGCCAGTGTCAGAAAATCAGTTTAGCCGTTTTGAGCAGAAAGTCGATGAACCCACTTCTATTTTCAAGGCTTTGATCAATATTGCAGTTTACAATGGGCACAATTTTAAGTATTAACCTGAAATGGCGACTTAAACAAACATGGTCATATCTCAAATCTTCAAAAAAGTACAATTAGATATTTCATTTTTAAATTTATTCCCTTCAAAATAACTGGTTCTGATGTGTTTTATCACCTGTCCCCACCACTAGCAGCTCTGTATTTACTTGTGATTATTAGAAAAAATTAAAAAAAACACTTTCATTCATATAAAATGTTGAATGTAGAATAACAAGCAAAATTTTAAATAATGACTCACATAAATACCAAAATAAAGTATAAATTATCTCAAATCTTAAATCAGAAAAAAAAAAAATTATAAAAAAAATTTAAAAATAAATTCAATAGTATTTTTTTTTTTTTTTTTTTTTTTTTTTTTTTTCAGAATTTGCCTTAAAATGCCTTGTTTTTTGTGTTTTCACAGCTTTGCCACTGCTAACCCAGACCCCACCGGACTGAACCAGACGTACATGGACCACGGAGCGTCCCCTTCCGTCAGTCACCAGCACGCCTACGGAATCTACCCCCCAATGTGAGTCTTTTACTACGACTATGCAATTCACACACATTCACTGTTCTGGAGCAGCTTTTTAGACACGCACAGACACATAGGGCGCTTTAGTGTGGGATATGTAAAGGTGCACTCAGTAACTTTCTCACCATCTGTTTGTCTCCATGGAGATGTGTTTGTTTACCTGTAATGTTCCACAGTGTTAGGGCTGTAGTTGACTGAAGAAATTCTAAAGTGCCATATGAACCATCTCACCCTCTGAGGACTTCAGGGACCGGCCTCCTGCTGGTGCCAGAGTCAGGACTGAACCGGGACTGAACCGGGACTGAACCGGGACTGAAACGGGACTGAACCGGGACTGAAACGGGACTGAACCGGGACTGAACCGGGACTGAACCGGGACTAAACCAGGACTGAACCAGGACTGAACCAGGACTGAACCAGGATTGAACGGGGACTAAACCAGGACTGAACCAGGACTAAACATGAAACTAAACCAGGACTAAACCAGGACTGAACCAGGACTGAACCAGGGTTGAACCAGAATTGAACCGGGACTAAACCAGGACTGAACCAGGACTAAACATGAAACTAAACCAGGACTAAACCAGGACTAAACCAGGACTAAACCAGGACTGAACCAGGACTGAACCAGGACCGAACCAGGACCGAACCAGGACCGAACCAGGACCGAACCAGGACTGAACCAGGACTGAACCAAGACTAAACATGGGGTGAACCGGGACTGAACCGGGACTGAACCAAGACTGAACCAGGACCACACATGGGGTAAACCAGGACTGAACCAGGACTAAACATGAAACTAAACCAGGACTGAACCAGGACTGAACCAGGACTGAACCAGGACTGAACCAGGACTGAACCGGGACTGAACCAGGACTAAACCGGGTCTAAACCAAGACTAAACCAGGACTAAACCAAGACTACACATGGGGTAAACCAGGACTAAACCAAGACTAAACCAAGACTAAACCAAGACTAAACCAGGACTAAACCAGGACTAAACCAGGACTAAACCAGGACTAAACCAGGACTAAACCAGGACTAAACCAGGACTAAACCAGGACTAAACCAGGACTAAACATGAAACTAAACCAGGACTAAACATGTTGAATCATTGTTTCAGTTTTCTGTAGTTAAAACCTGGAACATTCTTCCTGAAGATGTGAGACAGACTCGACTTTGACGATGTTTAAATCCAGGCTCTAACGGTTCTGTTCTGCTGTGCATGTGACTGAAAGGTTTTTATTCTGCCTCTTCTCTTTGAATGTACATTTTATGATGATTATTTATGGTTTTGATTTGTTGTATTTGACTTTAATGTCTTTATTGTGTGAAGCACTTTGAAGTACTTTGTGTATGAATTGTGCTGTACAAATAAACTTGCCTTACCTAAAGACATGTCCTGCAAATCGATTAGTCGACTAAAACGAGGGCGTGGCAAAAGCACTCGCAACTATTACGTATCTCTATTACGTATCTCTATTACGTATCTCTTTGTATCTGAGCCAAACTGCAGTACCGACGCTACACCTGATGGGGGAGTTCATGCAAAAAACAAAAAGTATTTACACATAAAAAAGTACTAGGAGACAATGTATATAAAGACCTTTCTGCATTTAAATGACAGAAATCTTCTTCTCACTCACTCCTCCCTTCTTCTGTCATCCCATAGGAACTTTTATCATCTACATAAAGTGACATTATGGCATTTAACTTATCTGTTTCCATGGATACAAGCAGGCAATGGCTCTAAGTCAAGGTACGGGTCAGATCTGTGGAGAGAAGACCCCGCTCACAGAAAGAACGGATGTTTTTCAAGGTATTTTTGAGCAACAGAAACACCCCTAAATTAATAAGTGCAAGACCAGTGTATTTAATGCCACACAATGGAATATTTCAGTCAAAGCAATAACATCTCCATGGAGACAAGCTTCGTCATCAGAAAAGTTACATAGTGTTCCTTTAAATAACATGATTGAATATGCAAAATTTTTATATCTGCAATTTTTCTTGGGATTAATAAAGTGTCTATCTACCGTTTGACTGTAATGTTCCGCACTAAGGCATTTAACTTTATATATTTGTTTCCATGGATACAAGCAGGTGGTGACTTAAGGTGAAGTTACAGGTCATTTAGCTTGTATAATATAGATATATTTTAAGACTTTCAGATGTAACTTGCTAAGACGATTAAAAAAAAAAATCATAATTTCAAGACATTGTATCAGGTGAAACTTTTCACATTTATAATTATGTTTTTAACACATCTGGGTAATTCTAGGGGACTTTCTGCAGTGTGTTTTCGAGTCAGAAAATCTCGAAAACAAGGACTTAACGTTACCATAATTCCATCGATTTTTAAATGATTATAGTCTTAAATGCTGAGATATTCTTAAATACATATACATCCTCCATTATATATCTGTCCTCGAGCCGTTTCTGAAGCGCAGCATTCACCTTATAATTGAAATCTGACTGTTGGAGATAATGACGAGGAGCGGCCGTCCAAGCACCAATTATTTTTTTGCTCAGAAAAATGTGTGGGTGTCAGTGTGAAAGGTGAACAAAACATCTATGACTTGCAGGTATGTTTTGTACAAGTTTGACAGGAATGCTAAACTTTTGCCAGTTGTTTAGTTTTCTCTGTATTTCTGCTGTTTAGATGTGAAATGGCAGAACGGCTTTGTTCATGGTAATATATAAGTACCGGGTCTAATCACTGACAAAGGTTCAACAGTTGTGGTTTTATATTCTGGACAAGAAAGACCAACTTAAAATCCTTGTGGCAGCTTTGGCTCTAGTCTATACAGCCGTTGTGTCCATAGGCAAGGCACTTCACCAACCTTCCCAAGTATGAATGTGGTGCCTGTGTGATTGGTGGTGGTTGGACGGGACAATGGAGCAGACTGGCTCCGATCAGTCTATCCCAGGGCAGCTGTGGCTTCAAAAGTACCTTTCCCCTGCCGAGTACATACAGTTGAGATCAAAAGTTTCACTGTCTGACATGAAATCAGACTAAATTAATTAGGAATACCAAAATGAATTATAGAGCAGCGCCTCTACTTCGAGCTCCTCCCATGTTCGCTTAGTAGTTCCGGTTGTATCTGCGATCTTGTCCTGTCGGTCATTACCCAAAGCTCATGACCACAGGTGAGAGAAGGGACACAGGCTGACACTGCACCGATCCGACTGTCAATCTCACACTCCATCCTTCCCTCACTCGTGAACAAGACCCCGAGATACTTGAACTCCTCCACTTGAGGCAGGGACTCAGAGAGGGCAAACCACCTTTTTCCAGTCGAGAAACATGGCCTTGGATTTGGAGGAACTGACTCTTATCTCAGCCACTTCACACTCAACTTCAAACTGCCCCAGTGCCTCCTGCAGGTCCCGGCTCGATGAAGCTATCAGGACAACATCTGCAAACGGCAGAGACGAGATCCTGTGGTCCTTGAACCAGTCCAACATGCACTGGGAGCAGGTCTGACTTACTGCTGGGAATGCGAACACAGCTCCTGCTCTGGAAATACAGCACTTAAGAAAGGGCCCCGGACCCCATACTCCCGGAGCACCCCCCAAAGGACACCTCGAGGGACACGGTCGAATGCCTTCTCCAGATCCACAAAACACATGTGGTTGGACTGGAGTGATTAGGCAAACTCCCATGAACCCTCGAGAACCCGATGGAGAGTGTAGAGCTGGTTCAGTGTTCCACGAATGGTCCAGGTCTGCAGCTCTCCACTGCACTGTAAATAGTGTTGGTGAAGCACTGCTTCCCTCCTGAGGCGTCGGACGGTTTTGCCAGAATTGGTCTTTGAGGCCGATCAGCAGTCCTCCTCCATGGTCTCCTCCTTCCAGCCCCGAGGTTTTGCCTCTGTGACCACAGAAGCTGCAGCACACTTGACCCACCACTATCCGTCAGCTGCCTCAGGAGTTCCACAAGCCAGATGGCATCCCTCCCTTCAGTGTCAATCACTGGGTTTGGGGGTTTCCACCGCGACAAGCACCAGAGACCATACGACCACAGCTACAAGGGGCAGAAGGTCAGATGACACGAAAGTGGACCATCGACCTCCGGCCTGTGGTGTCCTGGTGCCACGTGCACTGACGGACGTCCTTGTGTTTGAACATGGTGTTAGTTTTGGACAATGCTTTTAAAATTCTCACTATTATAGTGTTTATTTCTCATGATTATCCTGTGTTTTTCAGGAGTGACCCCGTTCTGGACGCAGATGGAGATTTTGATCTGGACGACACCATGGACGTCGCTCGTCATGTGGAGGAGTTGCTACGGCGACCAGTCGACAGCCAATGGGGCGGCCAGCAATCGTGACCTTTGACATCGCAATCCGCGGCAACCACACCTACCCCGACCCCCGCAAAATCTCCACCCGCCCTCCCATCCCACACTGTTTGCAATTGCAATGTCCATCTTTATTTCAGATAGCTATAATGTGAAATGTTAATAATGGTTGTAATTTTTTTTGGTTTATTTGACATCAGTTGGTGGTCAGACCGACGCGGATAAAACTCAAAGATACGGCAATGTTACAGACAATAACCATCAAACGTGCATTTCGACTGGAAAATTATGCAACTATACAAGTCATTTAAAAACACGCATTTCCTCATTTGTTTTTCACTAGCTTAAAGGTGCACTGTGTAACTTTTCTGGTACAGGGTCCACCACCTGCTTGTTACCATGGAGACTTTAGTGCTTTGCCTGGTGTTAAACTTGCATAACTTGTATTCAGTTACAGTTGGTGTTATTCCTGAAAAATACTTGGAAAAACATGCATTCTTACTGGGAGAGGGGGTCACCTCTCCACAGACCTGAACTGTAACTTAGCCCTTATCACCAAATAATAAATAGCATCTCTATGGAGACAAGTGGACCTTCCTCCAGAAAAGCTACATAATTCACCTTTAACAATGAACCCACTGACATAAACTCACCAGACTCTGAATCGAGTTCTACATTTATCAGTCTGGAAAACGCGCAAGGTCACGACGATTATTTGAATCTGATCTGAACAGCAGAACAAGCCGAAAAAACGAAATTTTGTTGCATCAGGCAAGCACATCGTCCCTGTCACACACACGTCCCTGTCACACACATGTCCCTGTCACACACATGCACAACGTCCCTGTCACACACACGTCCCTGTCACACACACACGTCCCTGTCACACACACACGTCCCTGTCACACACACGCCCTGTCCCACACACACATGCACACGTCCCTGTCACACACGTCCCTGTCACACACACGTCCCTGTCACACACACGTCCCCTGTCACACACACGTCCCTGTCACACACACGTCCCTGTCACACACACGTCCCTCCCTGTCACACACGTCCCTGTCACACACACACGTCCCTGTCACACACGTCCCTGTCACACACACGTCCCTGTCACACACACGTCCCTGTCACACACACGTCCCTGTCACACACGTCCCTGTCACACACACGTCCCTGTCACACACACACCCCTGTCACACACACACATCCCTGTCACACACACGTCCTGTCACACACACGTCCCTGTCACACACACGTCCCTGTCACACACACGTCCCTGTCACACACACGTCCCTGTCACACACACGTCCCTGTCACACACACGTCCCTGTCACACACACGTCCCTGTCACACACACGTCCCTGTCACACACACACGTCCCTGTCACACACGTCCCTGTCACATACACGTCCCCTGTCACACACGTCCCTGTCACACACATCCCTGTCACACACACGTCCCTGTCACACACACGTCCCTGTCACACACACGTCCCTGTCACACACGTCCCTGTCACACATGTCCCTGTCACATACACGTCCCTGTCACACACGTCCCTGTCACACACGTCCCTGTCACACACACACGTCCCTGTCACACACACATCCCTGTCACACACGTCCCTGTCACACACGTCCCTGTCACACACGTCCCTGTCACACACACAAACACGTCCCTGTCACACACACGTCCCTGTCACACACACATCCCTGTCACACACGTCCCTGTCACACACACCCCTGTCACACACACGTCCCTGTCACACACACGTCCCTGTCCCTGTCACACCACACGTCCCTGTCACACACGTCCCTGTCACACACACGTCTCTGTCACACACACGTCCCTGTCACACACACACGTCCCTGTCACACACACGTCCCTGTGACACCACACACACTCCCCTGTGACACCACACACACGTCCCTGTCACACACACGTCCCTGTCACACACACACGTCCCTGTCACACACACGTCCCTGTCACACACACGTCCCTTTCACACATGCACAAAAGCACACACACACGTCCCCGTCACACACACACGTCCCTGTCACACACACGTCCCTGTCACATACACGTCCCTGTCACACACACGTCCCTGTCACACACACGTCCCTGTCACACACACGTCCCTGTCACACACACGTCCCTGTCACACACACACGTCCCTGTCACACACACGTCCCTGTCACACACACGTCCCTGTCACACACACGTCCCTGTCACACACACGTCCCTGTCACACACGTCCCTGTCACACACACACGTCCCTGTCACACACACACGTCCCTGTCACACACGTCCCTGTCACACACACGTCCCTGTCACACACACGTCCCTGTCACACACACGTCCCTGTCACACACACACACACACACACACACGTCCCTGTCACACATGCACAGCTCTCTTCACACACGACGCTGCTCTGTGATTGGTCAGATTAACCTCACAGCTGGATCACGACGAGGTGGATCTGGTGAGTTTATGAATCACAAATATCACGAGGATCCGTCTCGCAGTGCAACGTTAGACATGAACATGCTTCTGCTCTAACATCGCCGTTATGAAGTACTGTTATTACTCCATGTACACTAACAAAGAAGTAAAAATACACATCTGTGCGTCATGTATTTGGGCCAGAAAAATTACAATTATGTCATTGTATTTTGAGAAGAAATGATATAATTTTTTGCTGTTGTTTAATTTATATTTGGCTTCACTTTCTGTTTTTACTCAGATATTTGTACATGGAGTCGGCTTTGTGGGTGAAGTGTTTTGCTCAGTGACACAAAGAGAGTAGGACTGTGGAGGAGCTTTGAACTCTGACCCCCTGGTTAATGGGTAACCCTTAACCCACTGCACCACCGTCACTCTGCGTACATATTTTACACATGACTGATCTTAACGACTATTAGTAAAAACAAAATGTGCCTGGCTATGCAACAACTACAAACTCATCGTGTTTTTTATTTTCTTCTTCTCAAAATACAAGTGTTCGTTTTTGTAAAGTCACTTTGTCCTCGTACGACACCGGACGCTGCACATTTTTCTCATGCAGTAATTGTTCACCAGCACCACTAGAGGGAGCCGGCGCACTGTGTCTCTCTCAATGTCTGCTCAGCTATGGCAAAACAAGACCACTGCTGCTTTACTTTTTAACTTCAAGACAAGAGAAATGACACAAGTTTTCAGACAGATTTAAAGATCAGCAGGTTTTCTTCACGTGTAATTGCATTTTTTAAAAGATGGTTTACTTTTAAAATGTGAAAATGACTCAGTTTTTTGGTTAATATCTGTGTAAATACTGGCTTTACCCACATGGAACAAAAACTGTGAGTAAGTTTAAAGTGTCAAACCGCTCTACAGTGTCAAAAAATGAAGATGATGTACAAAATTAATATGAATTTAAGTTTTAGGATCATTTTTTAAGCTTTTGTGGATTTCCAGTTTAGATAAATCCTTCAAAAAACGGCTCATATTCACTTTTTAAGATTTGATTGTGTAATTTCAGGAGATTTCTGTGGGAGATTCACTGTTTTTGAAGGAAATATCAAAACATATGATCCACAAATGTTGATCCTCATCATTATTTGCATGACGAATGTAACGAAGTAAAAGTAGTGAAGTACTGCACTTGAGTATAAAAAAAGAAAAAAAAAAAGGTAAGGTATCTGTACTTTACATTACAGTGGATACTTTTTACTTTCACTTCATTGCATTTGAGGGCAGAGTCTGTATTTTCTGCTCCACTACATTTTTTTTTCTAACAGGGCTAAAAAGTAAAAGTATTTTTTATTACTGTCTGAGTCCTGCTGAAAAGGCTGAAGGTTTATTTTTAACATGTTCATAGTTTGAGTAAATTAAACTAAAATGTACAAATAGAAACAGACAGGAATAAATCGATTTTTATTTATCAAAATTCAGCACAAATCTTAAAAATTGCTACATTTGAAGCTTCATTAGACCTTCAAAATCTGCGCAAAAGTACTGAAGGATCAGTACTTTAATACTTTTACTCAAGTAGATTTTTTCATGTGATACTTTTACTTGAGTATTTTTTTGCTCTGGTTTCTGTACTTTTACTGAAACATCAAACTTAAGTACTTCTTCCACCACTGATTTTTTTTTTTTTTTTTTTTTTGGGATTAGCACCACAAGGTCTCCGTACATCTTCACTTCTTTCCAACTGACGACAATCGCAAGTTTGGGGTTGAATAATGGCATCACTTTTTGACATTTTGAAAAACAAAAAGATCCTTTTTTTAATTTTTTCTGACAGAAAAAACTTAGAAACTCGCCACGGTTTTCGTTTCATGTGGATCGGCCTAAAAATAACACAGATTTTAACCAGAAAAAGGGTCAAAGAAGTCGGCCATTTTGAATTCTGCCCTGTCTCCAGCTCCTCGAGGATGTTCGGATGTCACGATTACATTAAAAAGCAGTGGTCTTTGTTAGTTTTTTTTTTTTACACAGCAAGAAGTACTTCAGTTTTATTTTTATGCACAGACGCTATCGCAGAGCTGCCTCCTTCTACTCAGTTTGTACTGGCTCCCGGTCATCAACGCTACCTCACATCTTAGAAATACTTACAGTTTCGTAGCCGGGGTTGTCGCTTCTTAACCATCTCCTCATTGTATGGTACATCGCATCGAGATCCTTGTATTTTTGTATAAAATAATGAAATATGAAGAATTATGCTTGCTACCTAATGTATAAACTATATTGGCTTATTTTTATGCTTGAAGTTCAGATTGGTATCGGCGAAACTGGCCTCTCCGTCCTCTGTAGCTCCACTTTGTTTGAATGAAATGACTTTGAAATATAGAAAAAAAAGTGCTGGATTTTTTTGCAAAAAGCTGAGACGACGACAACTCTCCAAGCCCTGCTCTCGAAACTGTGTAAAATGAAAATAAAAGTTAAAAATTATGTTTGTGCGAGAACGAGAAATGGTTTAGTTAGTGCTTTATTTTGAAGTAGCTGCAAGTATTTTTTAACTTTTGCGTTTGTCGATATATTTTTTCTGACATTTTTGCTAAATACACCTAGTTGTCACAGTGGCGAAGCTTTCAGCCACACGTCCAGAGGGTTACCGGTTCGATTCCCACTACAAATCACAGTGTGCAGTTTGCATGTTCTCCTCATTTTACGTCGACTTTCCCCATTGACGATCGGCTTCTCCTTCAGAGGTTCAAGTCTTAAAGAAGCACAGTGTAACTTTTCCACTACCTGCTCGTCTCCGTGGATACGTTACTCCTGCCTGATGTCTGAAATGTTCCTCAGTCTGGCATTAAACATTCGTGTTACAGGTGTTTCATCGCTCAAACAACACCGACCGACATCCACGGAGATAGATAAGTGTAATGCCGCACTGTAGAATGTTGCAGGCAAAGTCACATCTCCATGGCGACGAGCAGGTAGTGGACGCTGTACTGGAAAAGTTACATATTGCATATTTAACTCGTCACGGGATAGACTTGTTTGTAGAGACATTGAGGATAGACTGTATATATAAATGGACGTAGCTAACCTGCTAGCCGCCGCGTTTCAAACAGGAAGTGAGCATGAACGCGCTTCTGGCTCCATCGACTCTGGCTCCAATTCACTTTCTATTGAAAAACTGTGGCCTCTCTCTCTGTAACCGCTGCCGTCAGACTCGTCATTTTGGTCTTAAAATGTTCGTATTAACCCGCTCTTAACCCAGATTGGCTCTTTGGTTGTTTTGATGCTTGTTCAAAATATAAAACTCGGCTCCAAATTCACCGCTATACCTGCTAGCCTCGACGAGCTTCATTTGACTGGAGCCAAACGCTGTGGAAATTCAGAATAAAGATAAGGTCACGTGACTGCAGTTATTTAATTAATGTAATGTTCTCTGCAAACAACAAAATATCCAGCCTCCATTTTGGTTTTATTACACGTCAAACCGGTTAACCCTGCACTTTAGACGTCTACAAACTAAATTTAGATTTTATTTAACTCGAATCCAAACCATTTCAATAATGATTTGCTCAGGATCTATTGTAATGACATTTTGAAAGTGTTTTAAAGTCAAATTTATGATGATTACTCCTTAATTTGCCTTAATATCATGAAGAAAGTCTTAATTAGTAATGAAAAAGTGTTTATTAAGATTGATTCAGGCTTAGTAACTACTTAATTAAGGCATTAACGGTCCTATATAACACAAAATTGACTCTTGTGAGCTTTAAACCGTGTTATAATGCTGTTATCTTATCAAAAACACGCCTGGAGTTTTTAGTCTATAACATCTCCAAACCTCAAAATGCTCCGTTCCACCTTGTGATGTCATGAAGTGGTAGTTTTCAAGTTAACAGCTCCTTTTACCTTTTTTTTTAGTAGAGATTGGAAATTCCAGGGCTGAAATCATCCAGTTGATTCTATTGAAGGTGTTTGGAGTTTAAAAAAAACATAGTGGAGCACTTCCTGTATTACCACACGATGACATCACAAGGTGGAACGGGGTGTTTTCAGTTTGAGAGAAGAACGCAGCTTAAATACGCAGGGTTTGAGTGTGAACTTAGGCCCTTTACGCAGGTACTGACCCTGTTTTCTGCTTGTAAATCTTTGTTACTAAGGATTTTAAAAGTGCAGTTATTATAAAGTAACATTATTTCCATTTTACACAGTATTTTGACTTTTTCTGCAAGGGCTTTTTCTTCTCCGTGTAACATATTTGGTCTGTATCTCCACCAGCTTCAGAACCGTTTATCCGACGCTTAAGTTTGCCACAGACAAGCACAAAACTATACCGTCATGTCTACTGCCGCCTCGCACCTCAGGAACCAACGGCTTCGCTTCGCTGCTGCTCGTAAAAAGCCAAAAAGAAAAAAATGATATAGATCTATGTGAAATATATGGAATTATTTTGGCATAATTGTATTTTAATATTGCATCATTTGACACTGACTAATGCAAGTAACCTCTTCGCATGTTTTTGCATTTTCATTTTCCGGTTTGCCAGATAGAAGAATCTTTTGGAGTTTTGTCGCCCGCGGTTTCGTGATGTTACTTCACAGAATATTTTTGTGTCTTTCTTTTTCGATGACGTAGACGGTGCTGTGAGCTGTTCAGTCTGTGTTTGTTTGTGCGTTGGAAAATTGTCGCTTGGATGAGTTTTTCCAAGAGAATAATTTTGTTGAGATGAAGGGTGAGAAATAAAGTTTTATAAATAACTATAAATGACGTTTTGACTGTTTTTTGTTCAGTTTTTAAAGCCGCAGTATGGGACTTTTCTGCTCAGTGGAGATGTTATTGGGGCGTCAAACTCAAATTCACACTGACAAAAAATTAAAAATCGAGACAAATTCAAGGTCCAAACTCAATATTTACTGAAAAACTGACTGTACCTGATGATGTTTAATCTTTTCATGTGGAAACAAACTTTAGTTTTGCTTAAACACAAAATCTGGAACAACTCAAGTTTGAAATCACAATTAAATTCAATTAAATTAGAAATAAAAGACACGTCAGTAGTATTCACTTAAAGTAAATTATGTCTCTCTCTGTAGCTTTCAAGTTTCTTATTTAAAGTAAATCTTTAAAGCCAAAAAAAAAAAAAAAAAAAGCCAAAAAAAAAAAGTCAATAACAAGCCAAAAAAAAAAAAAAAAAAAAAACCCCAAAAAAACCCAAAACGAAAGAAGACAATAATTTTGTTGAAAAGAAAGAAAGAAAAAAAAGAAAAGAGAAAAAGAAAAAAAAAATCCTGAAAATTCAACTTTCAAACTATTAACAGTCCACGTGTAGGAGCAGGAAAAGTGCATAAAGAAAACAAATATTCAAGCTCCATTTGCTACACTCTGATTTACTCTGTGTATTAGTCTCAACTCCGCACCAGCGACCAGCAAAGCATTCTGGGATTTGTAGTATTAGTGGTGCATGAGCGATACAGCGGGCAGCTCTAAAGCACATTTGGTATGATCTCACGGGCCAAATATCATCACACCACGGGCCAGATTTGGCCCCTGGGCCTGAGTTTGACACATATGGCCTAGAATGTTTCACTGTATAAACCTGAACATGTCTGTCTCCATGGAAACAAGCAGACGCCATCAGGCCAAGATACAGGTCAGATCTGTGGAAAGGCGATGTTCGGATTTAGCATCAGTAACACCAGGTATCGAAAGTTTAATGTCATGGTTTGGAGAAATAACATCTCCATGACGACGGGTCACCACAAAAAAGTTACATAATGTACCTTTTAAGTCGGATGCCCTCCCTACAGTGTCTTTCTTTTGATTTAGTCTGAAGCTGTGACCGTTTAGAAAGAAACATTTGGCTATTAATTGATTATTTAAATTAGCAGTTTCACATAATTGATCTGATGTACGGCGGCGTGTAAGTGTCACATTGGAGAAAAAAACAAAAAAAACAAAACGCAGGAGCTGAGAGAATAAAGTAAGATTTCAACCTTTAAGCTGTAATTTAATGAGAATGAAGTCACAATTTAAATAAAGTTGTAATATTTTGAGAGTAAAGTCACAGCGAAAAAAGACTTTCCCCAAAAATAAAGTCAACATTTAATGATTTATGTGATCGACACCGAATCCCAGTGAACACAGACTGTAAAAGACTGGCTCCTGGATGAGTTGAAGCTCGAATAAATGCTCGTAAAGGAGGTCCAACTTTGAAATGCTGATATTTTACACGTCTCACATGTTATAAATTATTAGACAGATCGCCTCCTCCTCGTGCACATCAATCTCAAACTGTTGAATGAAGTCAGCTGCACGTTCTCCCCGTGGATTGACCCGACTCCTCCTCGGAAAAAGTCTGCAGGGTGTGACGCTTCCCGAGGCTCATGGGGCGGGACACGGGCTCCGAGCTGCAAACAGGTGGAGGAGTCTCCCTGGTTTTACTCACCAAACACTGCCTTATCTCTATTGCCAGTGCACTGTCCTGTTTCTGTCTCCAAATGTGAACAGTTTGGTCCAACACACAGAGCTGAGACGGGTTTCACTCCCTGATTCTGAATTCTTCACGCTGAATCGACCACGGTGTACTGTCCCCGCTGTTCCCCAGTGACACTCTGGAGCGCCGTGTCCACCCCAGGCCCGTGGATGTTCCAGGTAAACTGCGTAAACAACGACTGCCGCTGCCTCCACAGCTCCACAGGCCGTAAACGAGTGTAAACGAGGACAGAGAAGTGTAGAAGGCTCAGAGTCGAGGGAAAGGATTTGCTGAAACTCGCGCAAAGACTCCTACATCCTGTATTTGTCTGTGGAGCGTGGTCGCTGTCCTTCCCAGGAGCGTTCACCGACGTGCAGAGAACATGAGGGTCATTCAGGGTAAATGATTCAACAGTTTTCAGTGTTTAAAAGGCCAGAAATATGAAGTTCTACACAAGTTCATACATAGGTTTTTATTTAAGCTTCTAACTCAACAAAAGACTATTTTTTTGCACTCTTGTGGTTGCAAATTGCTTTTCTGCTTTTTGACATTGACAACAGCTCCTAAAACTAGATAAAATTACATCTTTACTTTGACTACGGCTTAATTCTTGTAAAATTATGACTTTATTCTCATAGCGCTAGCATAATTTTTTTTTTTTTTTTTTTTTTTTTAATGTGACGTTAATACTCTGCCGTACTTGAAATACAAACTTGTAATTTAACTTGTTTTTCTTGTCAGCTTACTTTTATTTTCTTCTTTTAATCTTTAGTATTGATTTAACAGCTCTGTCCAGGTCGTGGCGCTTCACTTCCGCCATCTAGTGGTGACAACACAAAACACCTCCTTATTTTCTTTTTTTTTTACACATTTCCATACATTTAAAAAACAAAATATGTCATTTATTGTAATAACATTATTTATAAAGCGTAATGTCTTGTTTTTATTCTATTTGTTCTGTTTTTTGAGTCATTCCTGAGTCATTTCTTATCATAGACGCACTGTACGGCTTGTATAATTCTGAATATAACTGCTTCATTCAAAGTTTTTTTTTTTTATAGCCCTGCATATGTAGAAGTGACTGTCCCAATAGCTGAAAATACTTATGTTGTTGCTTGGATACTAGAAAAAGCTTCTGACAGAGTAAAGATGTGGCATTTACATCTGAAATAATAACAGGAAATGTCGATACATAAATAAATCCTGTCGACTGCAGTAGGATTATGTCTATGAGGGCGGCACAAGAGCACGTTTATTAAATTATACCGGTGTTTCCAGGGTGTTCGAGGGCACTGAAAACACCAGCTGTGAAATCAGTGCTAGATGTGTATGTTTAATGCCACTGTGGAACCTTCCAGACAATGAAATAACATCTGCATTCAACATGTGACACTTAAAGGGCCAGACCTGGAGTTGTGCTTTGCTTCATTCACATAATTTAACACACAAACCCTGCACATTTACGCTGAGTTTTTCCTCTCAAACTGAAAACGCTCTGTTCCACCTTGTGATGTCATCATGTGGTGATACAGGAAGTGCTCCATTGTGGTTTTTAAACTCCATACACCTTCACTAGAATCATTTGGGTTATTTCAGCTCTGGAATTGCAAATTTCCACTGAACTAAAGGTAAAAAGTAGCTGTTGAACTTGAAAACTACCACTTCATGACATCACAAGGTGGAACGGAGCATTTTGAGCTCTGGAGATGTAACAGACTAATAATGCAGAGTTACTAAAACATGTGAAAATGAAACAAAACACGACTCCAGGTGTGTTTTTGAGGACGTAACAACATTATAACATGATTTCTTCTATTTAACCCCATGTATAATTTATATTGAACTTAAATGTCGGTGTTATTTTTGTGTTTACTCTGTTTCTTAAGTTTGTCCATCCGAGCTGCCGTTGCTAAATGCTTCACCAAATCTCTGGAAACAGCAGAATTCATTAAACCTCATCCTGAATCCCACCGCATGTATTTTCAGTGCAGCCATTTCTCTACAGGTTTAGTTGTGAGCAGTAGAACATCCTGACCACCAGAGGGCAGTGTTGTTGCACAGATGGACTGAGAGCAGGTCTATGTAGCTGCTCTTGTGGCTTCCTGCCTGACTCGCACAGCATTTTTGGAAACTTTTTTATTTTATTTTTTGTGCTTGGTTAAAAAAAATCCCACGATGTGACGTTAAAAACTCAGAACTCAGCGGCTCGTGGAGTTTAAAAGTTTTGGACTGTTGGATTGTGGGAAATTGTTCTTGTATCTGAGGAAAGAAGAAAACGAGCTACGAGACCTCGGAGATGCAGCAGACTCTTTTTTTTTTTTTTTTTTTTTATCTATCTATTATTCCATTGTTCTATCCATCTTGCTGTCTATCGTTCTGTTCTATTGTTCTACCATTCTGCTGTTCTATCATTCTATCTATCATTTTATCGATCATTCTGTCGTTCAATCTATCTCTTTTTATTGTTTCTATCTATCAATTTGTCTATCATTCTATTAATTGTTCTACCTATCATTCTATCAGTCATTTTATCTATCTATGGTTCTGTCTATCTTTCTGTTGCTCTATTCTTTTATCTATCATTCTATTGACCTATTGTTCTGTTCTGTCATTCTGTCGCTCTATATATCACTCTATCGTTCTTCATCTATGATTCTGTCGTTCTGTTCGTCGTTCAGTCATTCTATTGAGAATCGAGGAGAGAGGGATCGTTCTGAGAGACACTGAGATGGAGGGAGGAGAGAAGAGGAGAGAGGGAGAGACACACAGATATGGAGAGAGGGATGAGAGAGGGAGAGAGATGGAGGGAGGGTCATTAGAATCAGAAGAGAGACACAGATGGAGGGAGGAGAGAGAGATTAGGAGAGTTATGGAGGGAGGAGAGAGGGAGAGACACACAGAGATGCAGGGAGGAGAGACAGATAGATATGGAGAGAGAGGAGAGGAGGGAGGGAGGGAGGGAGGGAGGGAGGGAGGAGAGAATGGGAGAGAGACACAGATGGAGGGAGGAGAGAGAAGAGAAGAGAGATGGAGGGAGGAGAGAAGAGGAGAGAGGGAGAGAGACACAGAGATGGAGGAGAGGGAGGGAGGGAGGGAGGGAGGGAGAAGGGAGGGAGGGAGGGAGGAACAGAAGAGGAGGAGAGAGAGACAGATGGAGGGAGGAGAAAGAGGGAGGGAGGGAGGAGAGAGGGAGAGAGACACACAGATGGAGGGAGGAGAGAGACAGATATGGAGAGAGGGACGAGAGAAAAGGAGAGAGGGAGAGAGATGTAGGGAGAGAGGAGAGAGAAGAGAGAGAGACACAGATGGAGGGAGGAGAGAGAAATGGGGAGAGGGAGAGAGACACAGAGATGGATGGAGGACAGAGAAGAGGAGAGAGATGGAGGGAGGAGGAGAGAGAGGAGAGAGGGAGAGAGAGAGACAGATGGAGGAGAGAGAAAGAGTAGAGAAAAGAGAGATGGAGGAAGGGAGGAGAGAAGAGGAGAGAGAAAAGGGAGATGGAGGGAGGGAGGAGAGAAGAGGAGAGAGAAGGAGAGAGGGATGGAAGGAGGAGAGAAGAGGACAGAGATGAATGGAGAAAGAGAGAGATGGAGGAAGGACAGAAAGAAGTGGAGGGAAAGAGGAGAGAGATTGATTAAGGGAGGGAGAGAGGAGAGAGAAGGAGAGAGAAAGATTGATGGAGGAAAGACAAAAGAGAGAGAGATGGAAGGAGAGAGAGAGAAATCAAAAAGAAGAGAGAGACCCAGAGAGGCAGTGACAAACTCGCCGTCTCTGTCACATGATCAGGTTCAGATTGAAGTGCATTCTGGGTAGAATCGTAGTAAATGCTGCTCTAGACTCGACTCTTTCAATCCGCTGCTCGTTTTATTCACTTTGTAACTTGGTGAACGACGTCGTCACATCCTGCAGGTTTCAGACGGAGGGAGTGTCTTGCCAAAGTGCACGACAACAGCAGGATGTGGTTTATATCGACAGAATCACTGAGTTTAATAATGAGTCAGTTTAACACCAGCGACACCAGTGGTTATTCGCATTTTCAGCGGCTCCTCACACAAAATAAATGTATAAATGAACGAGTGAGTCTTATTTTCACATTGAGATCCCTCTATGGATCAGACTGAGCCATGACACATGTGAAAAGTAAATGCAAATATAACAGTAATACAGGCTCTTCCAACAGTCAATCAAACTTATCAATTTTATTCATTTACAAGGAGCCGCTTCTCTCCTGGAAGGTTCCACAGTGCAGCATTATGCTTCGTTTTTCCCTGGAGACGAGCACAGGTCATCATCTGGTCAAGTTACAGGTCAGATCTGTCGAGAGGCGACCCCTCACGGCGAGAATATGTGTCTTTTATGCTTTTTGCAAATGAATAACTGTAAGACACGTGTTTAATGACGCACTGTGGAACATGGAGGAACGACACACCTGGGATTTTATTTTACTCTTTATGTGTAAATCAAAATCTGATGTTCTGGACTTTTAAAGCAGACGTGTTGTGCTTGTGGCGTCAAACACATTTTCACCAGGATGATGTAAAATAAATCTTAATACTTTTTTAACTTGTTAACTGTTTCTCTATTTATTACTTATTCAACTTACGAATATTACATATAGCATTTGCCTAGATGTAAAAATATGGTTTTGTAACTGTGTATCTCCTGATAAAATGACATTTTAAAACCATGATAACTTTTAATTTACCCTGTCGAGGGCCACAAAAACTGATGTGGAGGGCCACATTTGGTCCATGGGCCTTGAGTTTGACACGTGCTCTATAATCTATGACACTGTGGATCGTTAGGTTATAATTTGCACCTTTTAAATCACAATATTCATCTAAAACGACTTAATAAAAGTAACATGTACGATGATTTCCACGTTAGAAAACAAAGAGCCGTGTAGCTGTCGGCGCCCCCTATGGACAGCGGCAATCACACCAGCGAGTAGCAGATTTTTTTTCATTTGCACCAAAATGACTCCATCACGCTGCCGAATCCTACGAGTGTCACCGATTAAGAAAATACAACTGGAGACCGAAGTAAGTACGTCACAGTGGTGAAAACGGGGATTGATCGGCAAAATGGCGTCTTGAAAATAAACGATTAAAGATTCCTCAAACACGAATCAATCCAAAAATGACGTCAGGTGAGTAAATGTTGAGGAGAAACAGCTGTAACACTGGATAAAGGTTTTGCAGAATCGGTCTGATTTAACCATATTCATTTCCCCGCCCCTCATTATGTTATAAATATCATAGTTACGGATCAGATCTGTCAAGAGGCGACCCCTCACACTGAGAAGACATGGTTTTATGTGTTTTTTGTAACTGAATAACTACAAGATGGACATATTTAAAGCATTAGTGACATATTTAGACATAGACATACAGTATTTAACTTTACTCTGCTCTCTTGTTCACATCAAAATCCGATTATAATCTGATTTCTGGACCTTTACGCTGCAGCCCCGTTACTCCGCCCTGCCAACTTTTTCCGAAATCCCGCTGCTTTCGATGGAGGATTTGGAAAAAGTTTCAGCGGTAAAATAGTCCATAAAGTTGGTTGATTTGTGTCGAAAGTTGAAAGTGCAGCAACAAGTCGATTCTGGCTCTTTAGTCGTATAGATCAGCAGCTCCAGACGAAATAACACAACCCACATGACGACGGCGGCGCCCACGGCAACTTCCAGAATAAGGTGAGTCCGTGTTTGATAAATATTCCCGTTTCTAAGTATCTGAAACGACGCTGCGTTAGTAGAAGTGGAGTCGTGAGCGTTACCCAGAGCAGCAGCCGGGCCCCTGTCCAGGCTCATTCATATTAAGTTGTGCAAATTCCAAAAAAGACTAAGTAAAGTTAACTCCTTTCGCTGCACTTTTTCCGCATGGCAACAAATCACCTTGACAAAACGAGGACACGCATTCCCCGTTTCCCTGTTTCTCCGGGCAAGCCCTGCACACCGACGCTAAGTCAACGCTAACGACCTTGTACCTGATTTTTTCCCATGTATTTGAGCTAAATTTATCTTCTTCCTGTATTGCATAAGCAGCTTTTTAATCTTTTCCTGTAGTTTTTAAGCATTGTACAGCTGTCCGGTAATCAGGAAGTGCACGTTAGCATGCTAGCTGTTGGTCACGGTCGCGCGTATTCCATGTTTTAAGCCACTCGAAGCGATTTACGTCAAGGAACCCATTAACACACATTCATACGAGGCGGGTTAAGTGTCTTGCCCAAGGACACCGGGATCGCACCACCGACCTGTGGCTCAGCGGATGGGACCGAGCGACCACGAGAGCGGGATTTGAACTGCGAACACTCGGATCAGTGGACAAACGCTCGACCAAATGAGCCGTCAGAACTGATGTTGTGTTTGGTAGCTGCTGTGCTTATAAACTCATAGTGGTGAGTAATCAGGATGATCGGAATCACTTTGGAACGCTGCAAACTCTATCAGCCATTTATTTTTCTATCACATCTTATGAATTAGTGAAGAAAACTACAGTCCAGCCAAGAATAATCTGGATGAGCAGGGCCGTCAGCTGAAATTTGGGGGCCCAGGGGCAAGAAGTCTCACAGGGGCCCCCCTCTAATACAAATTAATAGGAGGAGAGTCCAATTCTGGGCCCCTAAACCCCGGGACAACAGACCCTTTCGCCCTTTGTCCCGTCGACTCCCCTGTAGGTGCAGAGCAGTTTTCTGGTGATTTTTCTTTGTTGGCGATTATCACGATTATATAAAATCTCCCACGAACGATTAATGTCGAACCTTTTTGATCACGATAAACGATTGTTCACTGTCCCATCTCGACAGAGTTAGAACAGAGAGACTGACACTGAGGGACAGACGGAGGGAAAGACGGAGAGAGAGAGAGAGAGACACTGGAGGAAGAGATGAGGAAGACACTGATGGACACATGGAGGGAGAGGCGGAGGGAAGGACGCGGAGGAAGAGACAGAGGGAGAGATGGAGGGAGAGACAGACAGAGGGAGACAGAAGGAGAGACGTAGGGAGAGATGGAAGGAAAGACAGAGAGAGAGAGACAGAGGGAGACACTGATGGAGAGACAGAGGGAGAGACAGAGGAAGAGATGGAGGGAGAGACTGAGAGGAAGAGACAGAGGGACACATGGAGGGAGAGATGGAGGGAGACACTGAAGAAGAGGCAGAGGGAAAGACGGAGGAAGAGACGAGGAAAGAGAGAGGTGAGAGAGGAGGGAGAGAAGAAGAGGGAGAGATGTAGGGAAAGACGGAGGAAGAGACGAGAAAGAGACAGAGAGAGACGGAGGGAGAGACGTAGGAAGAGATGGAAGGAAAGACAGAGAGAGAGAGAGACAGAGCGAGAGACTGAGGGAGAGATGGAGGGAGACGGAAGAGAAGAGACGGAGAAAGAGACAGAGGGACACACGAGGGAGAGAGAGGGAGACAGAGGAATACACTGAGGGAGACAGAGAGAGAGAGAGACAGAGAGAGAGAGAAACAGAGGGAGAGACAGAGAGAGACACTGAGGAAGAGACAGAGAGAGAGAGACAGAGGGAGAGACAGAGAAAGAGACAGAGGGAAAGACAGAGAGAGAAAACAGAGGGATAGACAGAGAGAGACACTGAGGAAGAGACGGAGGAAGAGACAGAGGGACACACACCTGTGGGACTTAGAGCTTCTCAACATGCGGTGCAGGTTTAGCTGTGGACGCTCTGACATTCACTGGGTACGATTACACGGCCTAAATCAGATAACTGGCGTAATCAGATTACAGATCTGGTGTGCGTTTACATTCACAAAAGAAACGCGATCGTCACAAAAACACCTCGTGACACGTTTCGGTTCAGTTTCAGTTTCAGTTTCAGTTTGGTGGATTTAAAGGGGACGTATGACTATGTTTTATGATCTGTTATAATGTTGTTTCCTCATCACACACGGACCTGGAGTTGTGTTTTGTTTCATTCACTCATGTTTAACACACAAACTCTGCAGATTTAGGCTGAGTTTTTCTCCCAAATGGAAAACAGTCTGTTCCACCTTGTGATGTCATCATGTGGTAATACAGGAAGTGCTCTGCTGTGTTCTTAAACTCCATGCACCTTCACTATTGAATCATTTGGATAATTTCAACCCTGGAATTGCAAATCTCTACAGAGCTGAAGGTAAAAGGAGCTGTTAACTTGAAAACTACCACTTTATGACATCACAAGGTGGAGGAAACAACATTATAACAAGACTTTAAGCTACAAGAGTCAATTTAGCGTAATATAGGACCTTAAAAATGAATTTTAAAATAACCCTTTGAATCTTTCACATTTTCTCTTTCGTGATTGTCTTTGCCACATTAGAACGTCGTTTTTTGTATTATCAGATGTAAAATGATCATTCCAGAAATCAGATAAATCTAAGATATTTGGTGTGGTTCATGCAAACACCCAGAGTTTCTGTTCATTTATTTTAAAGCTGCAGTGAAGTATCGACCACTAGCTCAGACTGGGCCACTTGAAAGTACGATTTCTTTCTGTGTAGAAGTTGAAAACAGCAGCAGTTTAGACGAGAGTGCACTAAGAACATGGTGCAGTTCACTCTTTGGCCTCTAGATGGCTTTTTCTTTCAACTATTTCAGAACTGTTCGACTTTTTTCCTCAAAATCGTTTTACATCGTGGTAATACGGAAGCAAAGCAGGCAGAGTTTTCCTCACAAGGACATTCACATGGAACAAGTGCCATTTTATCTCAAAACATGTTTTGTTCTATGATTATGTAACAACTAAGCAACACCAGTAAAGAACAGTGAAAATCTCATACTTTAGCACAATGGGCTTTTTAATCCTGGAGAACCCACAGGGTCAAATTCGGTTGCAGTTAATTTGCTGCTACCCAATATGAAAAAAAAAAAAAAAAAAAAGTCAAATTTCAACAAAAAAAAAAATTCTAAAACCCCAGAGTGCCATTTCTGGCCCCTGCATAGAGACACCTAGTGGATGAATATTGAACTAAAATGAGCCACAGTGGCAGTGACAACATGGCCGACCTGTTGAGCTGGAAAAGTGAAAAAAAGTGAACAAATGTGAAAAAAACAGTTCAGTTTCATTCAGGGGTGGACAAACTTTTTGACACTCGGGCCACAGTGGGTCTAAAATTTGACAGAGGGGCTGGGCCAGGATATATATATGTGAATATTACATTAAAGATTTGGCCTGTAACATGTAGAAAAGCATAAATATGCAAAGCTCATTGTACAAATTGTTTTCCAAATGTGTTCATTAAATAAATAATTAATTTCCTAAATTTCAGCTAAATAAACACAGCAGAAAAACTGACATTCAGTTTTATCAAGTGCCAAAAGATCAACGTTAAGATAGATTAATATAATTTCGTCATCTTTCGCGGGCCGGATTAATAAGCCCAAAGGGTCGTATGCGGCCCCCGGGCCGTAGTTTGCCCGTGTCTTGTTTAATGGCATAATGTGGGACTACCCGAAAAGTTACACAGTGGGGCTTTAAGTAGACAGATCCAGCATGCACAGCCCACATTATGGCCAGTACATTACTTTAAAAAGCTGCCAGTAAAGCAGGAACAGTCCATGTAGTGTTTGAAACCTGAATAAAGCTCCAAAGTGCAGCTCGTTCGCCCACACACGAAGAGCCGAACCGGGACTGCGCGCGAGTCTCGTTCTCCTGCTTTAATTAGGCGTACGTGCTCGTGTGTGTGCGTGCGCCTCGACGTGACCGCGCGCTCGCCTCAGTCTTGAATTTGTCCCGCGGATGCCAGAGAGAGAGAGAGAGAGAGAGAAGGAGAGAAGGAGAGACAGAGGGGGAACCACGCACAGGCAGAAACCCCCTGTGCCAAAAGTGTCCAGAACAAAGCGACTCTCCCCGGATCTCCACTGCGCCCGGCTCCAAACGCAACAAACGAGGCACAAACACACGATTACACGGAGGAAGAGGACGCGTCTGTGTCGTTTGTGAGTTCCACGCCCCGGAGAAGTGTTTTTGGGACGATACGTGGTTGGTTTTGAGATGGGCAGTGGGTGTTTGCGCGCTGCAGACTGCTCCAACACCACCAACAGCAACACTAACACCACCAGCACCAGCACCAGCAGCAGCAGAAGCAGAAGCAGGAGCAGGAGCAGGAGCAAGAGCACGCTTTGGCTTTGACAGAAATGCGCCGCTCGTGTTGTTTCGCTGTGTTGTAACGCGCGTAGCATGGCAGGGGTGCGCGCTTCGGACGCCTTCTTATCATCGGGGCACGTTCTGGATCCTCTTGGTCAGGGTGCGTCCAGCCTAGTGCCTGCCACGGCCGCGATGGCAGCAGCAGCAGCAGCAGGAGGAGGTGGAGAGACGGCCCCGAGTCCTCTCAGCGCAGCCCGGGTTTATCTGGACGCTCCATCCGCTGCTGCGCACGGCTACGGACCCGGGCCAGGAGTGTTCAGCAACACCAACGGCCGCTACCGGGAGGGGGGCAGCCGGGAGAGCTCCGCAGAAAGAGGCACCATCACCAACACCGCCACCACCAGCTCCAGCAGCAGCTCCACCACCGCGGCTGCTGCTGCTGGGAACGCGCCCTGCGGCATCATGAAGGTGGGTAGAGGGAGACGGTTCACCCCGGTCTCAAGGTGACACCGGGACCGAGCTGCGGTTTTGAATCAGGGCTGTGCGTAAAAAACAGCTGGAAACCTGGAAAGAAACAGTTGTGTGTGCTGTTTAAACACCTTTATGTGCATCTTTGCTTCGGTTTGTGCTGTTGAAGTCTCTGCGTAAACTTGATCTGCTTCTGTTTTCGTGGTTTTGAGGTTTAAACACTCACAATTATCGCTTCTGCTGCTACAATCTGGGTGTTTATGAAGTTATGGTGAAGCCAAAATGATCAGCTGCTGGGACTTGTTGACATTTTTGGAGTTATAACAGGGGAAATGCTAAAACACTTGGCTAAAACAGTGAACTTCAGCTGCTTCAGGGTCATTTGACGTGGATATCAGTGTAATATTAACAGCTGTGTGACATAACACCTGGTAATAAAACAGGGTTATTATTTATTGTTCATTGTTTCAGTATTTCGTGTTTCAAGGTCCACAAAATTGACTCGTATGAGCTTTAAGTCATGTTATAATGTTGCTTCCTCCTCAAAAACACAGACCTGGAGTTGAGTTTTAACACTTTATTATTAATCTGTAACATCTCCAAAGCTCAAAATGCTCTGTTCCACCTTGTGATGTCATGAAGTGGGAGTTTAACAGCTACATTTGACCTTTAGTTTAGTAGAGACTGGAAATTCTAGGGCTGAAATCATCCAAATCATTCTATAGTGAAGGTGTATGGAGTTTAGAAACACAGTGGAGCACTTCCTGTATTACCACTTGATGACATCACAAGGTGGAACAGACTGTTGAGGGAAGAACTTAGGCGTAAATATGTAGAATTTGTGTGTTAAACATGTGAGAATGAGCCCTTTAACTTCATACAAAAAGTAGAAAAACTGGCCAAAGTTCTAGTAAAATAAAGCCATAGTATGTAACTTTTTTTGCCTAGACTAAAATAATGTAGCTGTGTTTATTGTACTGAGATCACATAGAAAAAAATGCTCTCACCTCCCCAAATCTGACTCCCACTTCATGACATCACAAGGTGGAACAGAGCATTTTGAGCTTTGGAGATGTGACAGACTAATAATGGGGCCTTTAAATACTAAAGACGTTGTAATTTAGCGCAGTGGCTCCCAAAATTAGGGTCATGAAGCAAGAGCTGGAAGTGGAAATGATGAGATGATAAGATAATGTAAAAATTATGACCCTGTTTATAATCAATGTTTAAATTCAATTGTTTTAATGTCGTTTCCTCATCACAGACAGACCTGGAGTTGTCTTTTTTTTGTCTCATTCACACATGTTTAACACACAAACCCTGCATGTTTAGTCTGAGTTCTTGTCTCAAACAGAAAACACTCCGTTCCACCTTGTGATGTCATCAAGTGGTAATACAGGAAGTGCTCCGCTGTGTTTTTAAACTCCATACACCTTCACTAGAATCATTTGGATCATTTCCGCTCTGGAATTGCAAATTTCCACCGATTTCTTCTGAACTAAAGGTACAACGTAGTAGTAGTAACTTGAAAACTACCACTTCATGACATCACAAGGTGGAACGGAGCATTTTGAGGTTTGGAGATGTTACAGACGAATAAATAAAAGGTGCAAATGAAACAAAACACAACTTCAGGTATGTTTTTGAGGAGGTAACAGCATTATAACACAGTTTAACGCTCAGAAGAGTCAGTTTTGTGTAATATTGTGGCTTTAATGATCGTTGTTTTTCAGTTTTATTCTGCCTCATAACGTTGGTCTGTTGTCTGAAAAGCCTCTGAACTGTCTTACACTCGAATAAAGACGCAGATCGAAGGCCGACGGGACAATAGGGAGTGAGCCGTGTGTCACCAGACCACCAGCCTCAAGTGTCATTGAACTTCATCACTGTTGTACTATGGGCCTTTGTGCAGCCATGTCCCATACTGTCGCTTTACTTTTGGAGGTCAAACATCAGTGCGGGCGAGTGCGCATAGTCTCCTACAGAGCGAGGACAGCTTTTCAACGCTGAACGACATAATGGAGGGATAGCGTAGTGTAGGGGACTTTCAGATCAATTTAATTTAATTTATTTATACAAAAAAACAAGCATAAAGATGATACGAAACGAAAAAAAAGCAAAACAGCAAGATTTTCTGTCTAGTATTAAATGCCAGGGAGGAGAGGTGGGTTTTCACACTGTAGTAATAAAAAACGCACTTTTATAAATGCATTACACATCTCAGAATGACTTTTAAGTGATATTTAAAGCCACAGTGTGTAACTTTCTGGAGGTGCCACGTCAGCTGTGTGATTCCATCGAAACTTAAAACAAATGGAACGTCCTCCGAGGAGATGAATATGTTTTTATCTCATACTGTGGGATATTACAGCCAAAGGAACAGCATTTCCTCCAGGCTCAGTACGAGTGAGGTTTGTGGAGACGCGAGTCGCTCACTGTAGAGACGCAGGTTTTTCAGTGGAATAATGCACAACCAAATAGAAAAACGACAACTGACGAACAAAAAACACACTTTTATTACAGTTTTAGCAAAAAAACGTTACATATTGTGGCTTTAACTTGTACAATAATAGAAAAAAATCTTTACAGGTTTGACATTTGCGCAACAACAGCAATGATGATGATCAGAGTGGCCGTATAGAAGTTTTGTACATGATTCAAAGGCACAAAATACACAATTGTGAACTTTAAGTCGTGTTATAATGTTGTTACATCATCAAAAACACATCTGGAGTTGTTCGAGTAACACTTTATTATTATATAACCTCAAAACGCTCTGTTCCACCTTGTGATGTCATGAAGTGGTGTTTCCTTTTACCTTTTTTTAGTAGAGATTGGCAATTCCAGGCCTGAAATCATTTGTTTAAAGACACTTCCTGTATTACCTCATGACATCACAAGGTGGGACAGGGTGTTTTCTGTTTGAGAGAAGAACTTAGCGTAAATCTGCAGGGTTTTTGTGTTAAACATGAGTGAATGAAACATAAAAACCACAACCCCAGGTCTGTTTGTGATGAGGAAACTGTGCTACGAGCTCTTTAATGGACTCGCTCTTTTGTTAATACCTGACGTTGAGGGAGTACCTCGCTGGAGGACGACCTGTTTGTACTCATTTAGTTTGACTTTAAAATGGTTTCTTCCACTTTGCCCCTGACAGATGCCTCGGTGGCTGTGATCAAGGCTTGTGCTAAGACTGTAAAAGTTAATGAAGTGTGTTGTTCTCATCTGGTAGTTGAATATAAACCTGTAGCTTTCCCCCTTGTACTTTTAAATGTCACACAGATGAACGCCGCCATTGTGTCCTTGGGCAAGACACTTAACCCTCCTCGCCCCCCAGAGTATCTTTAAATGTGTTTATAGCTGTGACGGATTGTAACTACTGACGTAAAACTAAATGATCCACATGATTTTAAAACAACAAAATATCCCTGTTTCATTAGGACAATTGTAATATCGCACATGCAGATTTCGGCAACTTATCGCTCAAAAGTTAGATAAAACTGCATTTTTTTGGGTCAGTATTTGTCGTGAGGACTGTTTCTTTGCGCGACTGTGAAATTTTGGGTTATTTTTTGGTTATATAATAAGATTTGAGCCGTAAAAAGGTTGAGTTAATAAGTTCTATGACTCATTATAGATGAAAACTAAAGTATTAAAGTGTTTCATTCAACAGTTTTTTAATTATTTCTCATGTTTTTTTAAGATATTGTAGATTTTTTTAAGATATTGTAGATTTTTTAAAGATATTGTAGATTTATAAATTGCTTTTGTGGTTTAAATCTGCTCGTGGATTGTTGCGTCAGTGGCGTAAATGTGTTTCAATACTATCGTTTATCGTCTAAAATAAAAGTCTAGAGGAAGAGTGCTGGAACTTTTGCTGCTTTTGTGGTTAACTTTGTACGTTTTGTGTTTTGGATTCTTACTCGTGACATTTACAGGCCTGTTTTTAGAATATTTCTTTTACTTTGTCATTATATCATGGTAGAAACTGTTTTAAAGGTGGTTATCTGGACAATTTTTGATATTGAGACATTTTGACCATCCAGACGTCATTATCCATCTGAAACCTCTTCTAATATGGACCCCTACAGGACAAAACAGGTATTACATCATTGGAATATTCACATACGAATTACCAAAAAAAAACTATGATGTATGAGTTCTCATCTTTATCACCAAAAGCTAAAAAAAAAACTAAACTAAACTCTAATTTTGACTATAGTCCTAACAAAGATGGAGCGTTTTACTTCTGCGTGGTATTAGCTGCTAGCATATAGCATATTTAGATCACCATGTTACCTGTTATCGTTTAGAAAATGCTATATTTGCCAAAAACAACGATTATTAACATGTTTTATAAGTTTTAGTTTCGTTTTTGACACTGAAACTGCTGCACATCACGTCAGGTTTGTGAAGTCGTAGTGCAAAGTTACAGTTTTGTGTCATGTTTTTATATATTTATGGAGAATTGTTGTGTGGGAGCATGGGTGATATAAGCTTGTGGGCGGAGCTTTGCACAGAATCGTACCACTAACAGTAACGAGAGGTTGGATAGGGCCCGGGAGAGATCGCTAAATTACACAAACATGCATGGATGACTTCTGAAACCTCTTTAGGCATGTTTATGATGAAGGAACAATGTTGTAACTTGGTCGAAAGCCAAAAATTGCGGACCAGTACTAGCCTTGGTGATGCAGTGGTCAAAAAAGTGACTAAAATTTACCTTTTTTGGCATTAATTTAAATAAAAACAGCAATTAGATGAAATAATTTGTGCAGAATATGGATTTTTTCATTAGTATCCCATCTCTATACGTTTGGGCTGAGTACATGTCTTATATAGTGATCTCTCCTCTGCTGCCCCCTGTGTTCACTTCATGTATGACGGGTGGCGGAGTGTCGCTGGGGCAGATACAGGCGTCGCTTGGGCTTTACTCGCTGCCGGTGCGTTCTGACGGCTCCGACTCTCTGCTTAGCAACTGACACAAAACATCACTAATTCTTTGTCGGCTGAAGTAATTGGATTCCCTCATGTGATATGGAACACTAATTTAAGCATTTTTACACTGCGTTCAGTGGTTGTCAGCTGGAAAAAATGTCTGTGATTAGCTGTTAATCTTGGGTGTTTTTAGTCCTTTTTTAGACCAAGGTTTAGTCCTGGTTTTGTTCTAGTTTTTTCCAGTTTTGGCTGTGGTCTTTCCTGTTTTTTTCCGATTTAAGACCAGGTTAACTACCGTGTAAAATTTATTGTTTTAAAAATGCGATATTTGCCGAAAAAACTATTATTAATATGTTTTATAAGTTTCAGTTTCGAGTGTCCCCTCCCTTTGCTCCCCGTGCTAAGTCACTCCCCCTTCAGAGCGCTATCACAGCACACTCAGCTCCATCCTGCTAATGAAACTACTGCACATCGCGTCAAGTTTGTGAAGTTGTAGTGAACAGTTTTGTGTCATGTTTTTATATATTTATGGAGAATTGTCGCGTGGGTGAGGAGAGCTTGTGGGCGGAGCTTTGTACAGAATCTTACAGCTAACCGTAAAGAGAGGTCAAATAGGGCCTGAGGAGATCGCTAAATTACTCAAACATGCATAGATGAAGTCAAAAAACCTCCTTAGGTGTGTTTCTGATGAGGGACCAACATTATAACTTGGTAGTAATTTTGTTACTAAAGTAAAAGTACAGATACTGGAGCAAATAATCAAGTATTAAAGTACATGTTTTAAAAATGTACTTAAGGAGTAAAAAGTAAAAGTATTTTCGCAGATTTGGAGATCTAATGAAGCTTCAAATGTAGTGATTTTGATAAAGATTTGTCCTGAGTTTTGTTTCTTAGCTGTTTTTATTTCTATATTTTTGTTTCTTTAAATTATGAATGTGTTTAAAAAAAAACCAAAAAAGACTCAGCCTTTTCTGATGGTCTCTTTTACTTTCCAGTCCAGTTGTAGCGGAGTAGAATCTACAGATACCAGCTCTCAAATGTAGTAAAGTAAAAAGATCCAGTTTAAAATCTAGTTAAGTATACATCTTGATTAAATGTATTTTACTTAAGTACAGTACTTTACTACGTTTTTTTTTTGTTATGTCCCACCATTGTGCAAATTAAAGAGTTTTTGTTGTTGAAGCAAAGACGTTTCACCCTGAAACACTGTTCTAGCTCTGAAAAACTGTTCTAACCCTGAAACAGTATTCTAGGCTCTGAAACACTGTTCTAGCTCTGAAACACTGTTCTAGCCCTGAAACACTGTTCTAGCCCTGAAACACTATTCTAGCCCTGAAACACTGTTCTTGCTCTGAAACACTGTTCTTGCTCTGAAACACTATTCTAGCCCTGAAACACTGTTCTTGCTCTGAAACACTGATCTTGCTCTGAAACACTATTATAGCCCTGAAACACTGTTCTTGCTCTGAAACACTGTTCTTGCTCTGAAACACTGTTGTAGCTCTGAAACACTGTTTCTTGCTCTGAAACACTGTTCTGAAACACTGTTCTTGCTCTGAAACACTGTTGTAGCTCTGAAACACTGTTCTTGCTCTGAAACACTGTTGTAGCTCTGAAACACTGTTGTAGCTCTGAAACACTGTTCTTGCTCTGAAACACTGTTGTAGCTCTGAAACACTGTTCTTGCTCTGAAACACTGTTCTTGCTCTGAAACACTGTTCTAGCTCTGAAACACTGTTTTTGCTCTGAAACACTGTTGTAGCTCTGAAACACTGTTTTTGCTCTGAAACACTGTTTTTGCTCTGAAACACTGTTCTAGCTCTGAAACACTGTTTTTGCTCTGAAACACTGTTTTTCCTCTGAAACACTGTTCTTGCTCTGAAACACTGTTCTAGCTCTGAAACGCTGTTCTTGCTCTGAAACGCTGTTGTAGCTCTGAAACACTGTTCTAGCTCTGAAACACTGTTCTAGCTCTGAAACACTGTTCTTGCTCTGAAACACTGTTCTTGCTCTGAAACACTGTTCTAGCTCTGAAACACTGTTCTTGCTCTGAAACACTGTTGTAGCTCTGAAACACTGTTCTACCTCTGATACACTGTTCTAGCTCTGAAACACTGTTTTTGCTTTGAAACACTGTTTTTGCTCTGAAACACTGTTCTTGCTCTGAAACACTGTTCTTGCTCTGAAACACTGTTCTTGCTCTGAAACACTGTTCTTGCTCTGAAACACTGTTCTTGCTCTGAAACACTGTTCTTGCTCTGAAACACTGTTCTTGCTCTCATTTGCTGATTATTTCTGTGTAGTAATTATCATGATGGACCTGGTTCATTTGTCAGGCACATTTTTAAATAAGTATTTTTAGTCTTAGTTTAATCCTGGTTTATTTCTGGCAACATTTTACTCGAGACTCCAGGTGGTTGAAATAAATAAGTAAAAATCGTTCCTCTTCTTGTGCCGTGGTGTTTTTCTGCTGCTCGTCTCAAAGTCAATACTGTGTGAAGTTCATACATATAGATGACATTTTAAGAACCTAAAACCCCTGCACTGCCCCCTACAGTCAGAGTGCTGCCGCTGACGTGCACCTGATGACACAAGTATTGAAAGGATTTTCTTTGAATACCATGAAAACAGGAGGATGCCAGGTTTGTCTTACAGTGTGAGTCAATACGGGACAATGGTGAGTCTCTAACACACAGACACGCACAGCGGCATTAGTAAACAGAGCTGGATCCCGGAGATAAGCTCCGAACGACATCAGATCTGCTCTATGTGTGAGACGTGTCAGATGTGTCCTGTTTTGACCACAGACTGTATAAAGAAGTGGACTGAGTGAGTGTGACGTCACCCACAGCGTCCAGCTCCAGTCAAATGAAGCTCATCGAGGCGAGTGGCTATAGGGACGAATATGGAGCTGAGTTTAATATTTGGAATTCAGACCACTGGTATCATAGCAACCAAAGAGCCAATCCAGAGCGAGGCTGTTGAAGGTAATGCCTCTTCCCTCTTGCACGGCTGGTTTAGCAGGAAGCAGGTGTTTAGCAACGATGTCAGTCAAACCTGTTGCTAACGCTAGCAGTTATTAATGTTATTAATGTTTATATCTTGATTTACGGACACAATAGTGGAATTAAAATGGCAGAATCATGTAGAACGGCTTAATACAAACACGGTTTTTCAATGGAAAGTGAATTGGAGCCAGAGTCGATGGAGCTGGATGGAGTCGATTGGAAAGCGACGGCTAACAGGTTAACTATGTCCATTTATATATACAGTCTATGCTCTGCATTTAATACGATTTTAAGCCAATCCAGTAGCGGTAAAAGGATGTAGTTTAGGAATTAGAAATATTTCACAATATGGGATAAAATCTCTTGAAAAACAACTTTCTACATTTTGTTCATACAGAAAACATCAAATATATGAAGTAATATACGGTATATGGAGTGGCTACTTAATTTAACCCTCGAGAAACCACAGGGTCGAATATATGTAAAATTTCAATTAAAAAAATTCAAAAAGCCCAGAGTGCCACTTCTGGCCCCTGCATAGAGACACCTAGTGGATGAATATTGAACTAAAATGAGCCAGAGTGGTAGTGACAAGATGGCTGACCTGTTGAGCTGGAAAACTACCCAAACAAAATTGTCCTGTCAGCAAACCAGCTGTTGGTAAAATTCTTTTTTTTTTTTGTTAATCTTTTTAGTAATGGCTTGCAGATTGTCTAGAAATACACATCCAAAAAGAATATAAAATGTACAAGTGTAAAAAAGTAGTAAAAAATACAGAAAAAAGCATCGTATGAGAGGGTGTGTCCAAACTTTTGACCAGTGGTGGTAGTAAACACATTTCGTTGCAGGACTCAGTATGTTCCTGGCGTCTTCGTTGGTTTGATTCTTGGTTTTCGATCAGTTTCCTTCAGTCGGTGGAGTTCCTCTGAGTCGGTGCCACCGGCTCTGGCCCTGAGTCTAACAGCACTGGGCTGGTTTAGCTGTAAGAGACTGACTTTTTCTGAAAACTCACTTGACATTTTTGGAGGCCCTTCTTCCCTCCGCTCTGGTTTAGTGAAATCTAATAGATGATTTCAAAAAGATTGTTCAGAATTCAGACTAACTTTGAAACCTGTTCTACCAATCTTATTACATTTAGCATTTTCTCTTTTTTAAATTGTAGATGAAGACAAAACCGATGAAGCGATGATCAATCTGCAGCCTGTATTATATTATATGTAGAATCCGTCAGCAGCATGTCTCCATGGAGATATGATTGCTTAACCTGAGATGTTCCGTAGTATGGCATTAAATATACGTCAATGGTTAAATTTTTTTTTAGCATTTTAGAGCTTTTCCACCTTTAAAAGCGCTAAAATGCACAGTGCTTTACAAGAAACCACTCACCTATTCACACACACATTTATACACCGGTGTACGCAACCAGCTTCAACCACTAAGAATGTTACAGGTCAGATCTGTGGGGAGGCGACCCCGCTCACAGTAAGAATACACATACGGTTTTGTCAATAGTACGAAGCTGGGGGATTGGCCTACTTCTAAGCAAACTTAAAGATACAGATTTTGTCTAGAGTTGGCACGATTCCATGGAAAGACCGAGTTTAAACCCCACTGCGGAACATTTTTCATGGAGATAGATACGTTTCATGTCCTAGTGTAGGATAGCAGTTTCAAACTCATTTTCACCGAGGGCCACATCAATAAAATGGCTGCTCTCAAAGGGCCAGATGTAACTGTAAGATAAATGTAACTAAATGTAATGTAAAATAAATGCAACTGCTTTTTAATCTAGTTAATTTACCGTTTCTATATTTATTACTTATTCAAGTTACAATTATTGCATATGGATTTGCATAGATATGAAAAAAATGTCTGTGTAACTGTGTGTCTCCTGATAAACTGACATTTTAACACAGTCATACTTTTTAATTTACTTTGTCACGGGCCACATAAAGTGACATGGCGGGCCACATTTGGCCCACGGGCCTTGAGTTTGACACATGTGGTGTAGAAGATATAGTATGTATGACATGTATGACTATATTTCAGGCAAAAGACGAAGTTTAAATCGGTCAACTGTCTATATTTCAGGCCAAGTAAGAGTCAGGTTTGTGAGATGCAAGCACGCTCAGAGTAAAGATGCATTTTAGTCTTTTTTTTGGCCAAAATGTCTCATACTGTTGCTTTACAATATCTGAGTTGATCCCCGTTGTTGCTTGTATAAGACATATGACTGATTATAGAATATAGACACTAACTTTGCAGAACGTATCGGCTATTTCGAGTTAACAAATTGTTCTTTTGTGGAGCAGTTGTGAAGGTGAGGCGCCCCATATTCTGTACCTGGAACTATCTTCACACCAGTATGAACACGGTGCGTTCAAGAGCTCCAATCAGGGTCAGCATTCACAGTTCTGTCTTGTGTCTTGTCGAGTGGCTCTCCACATGTGTCGGTGAGGGACAAGTGAATCGAGGCAAATGAGCAATTACAGGCTCCAAGTTCTCCATTACGACAGCCTTCGAACCAGTGTACTTCTAGAGAGGCTGGATGTTCCTCGTGATGAAGATACATCGATGTCTTCACTGTTTCTATAAGTTTTAATAAGTGATAATCCTGAAAGTGTCTGAGTCTTACACAGTCGTTTTCTTGACCCAGTCGGGAGCTGGGGGCCCATCTCCAGATCCAGAAGTTTTGAAGTGCGATGAAGTAAACATAGATGATAAATGATAGTATAGAAACCAAACCGTAATGCAGAATTATCCCCAAAACTCTTCTAAATGTGCAATACAGTTGTCCCTCGCTATTTCGTGGTTCACCTTTCGTGGTCTTGCTGTTTCGCGGATTATTTTAGTGTAATTTTGCATGCTTTTTTACAGCGTATGGACATGCATTGTGTTCTGCGTCCTGATTGGCTGAGGGACTGTAGACTGTCATATTCTGCATCCTGATTGGCTAAGGGACTGTAGACTATTGTGTTCTGTTTCCTGATTGGCTGAGGGACTGTAGACTGTCGTGTTCTGCGTCCTGATTGGCTGAGGGACTGTAGACTATTGTGTTCTGTTTCCTGATTGGCTGAGGGACTGTAGACCATTGTGTTCTGCGTCCTGATTGGCTGAGGGACTGTAGACCATTGTGTTCTGCGTCCTGATTGGCTGAGGGACTGTAGACCATTGTCCACCAGTCTCCTCACCAGCAAGTTTTCCCCCGACAAAACCCACAATGTCGATGAAACGTTCTGCACCGACAAAGACACCGACGAAGGTTTGAACTTTGAAAGAGTTTAAACAAGAGAGAAATGTGAGAAAATGTTAACGCCTGTGTGAGAAAAGTGTATAAAGTGTGTGGTGAGGGGTTTTAGAGCCTTAAAACATATATAATAATTGTAAAACTTAAAGCTACTCCAAAGATTTTGCCTATTGCGGGTTATTTTTAGAACGTAACCCCCGGTAACAGCAGGAATTTGAACTGGCAATCTTCTGGTCAGGGGTAGGTCTGTCATGATAATTACTAAACTTCAATATACAAAAGCTGCAACGATATATTTTTGGGGTCAATATTTATCGTGTGTATTTTCTTTGGATAATGGTGAGTTTTTTTTTTATTTTAGTTGGATACGATTAAGACGTCGGCCTTTTAATGACATTGTATATTTTTTTAATGGTTTACTGGGATTGTCCTGCTTTATTTTTAGTCTCCCAATGCTGTAAAGTAGTTTCAATATCATCGTTTATTGTGATATTTCTCTGTAGCGATAAATCAAACTTCAAAAAGTGTGATTTATCGTGACAGGCTCAGTCAGGTCTCTGTGACTTGCAGCTGTTTATTTCACATTTCGCTTTAGTCCAAGTTGTCAAATCCCACGTGTTTCTTTAGTTCCTGTTGAAGCGTCTCGTCCTCTGATGGGGTACACGGAGCCGGAGGGGTTTTGTTATGTAATCGTCCTGGGACAGCTGTGAGGCCAGCCAGGGCTCGTCCCGCACAGAGGGGCTGCTGTACACTGCATTTTTCGGGCTGTATTTGACCCGTTTTTTTTTTTTTTGGTCAAAGGGCATGTTTAAACTCAGGAGATGTCAAAAGTGATTATTTGTTCTGTAATCTGTAACGTGTGTGTGTGTGGACAGGCTGAGGATTGTATGAAAACTATTGTCAATCAAATTCAACATGTATTTGTGGATTAGTGAAGAAAACGACATTGGCATTTTCCGCAGATGCTGAAAAGAAGTAGATTAAGCGAGTGTGACGTCGCCCATAGCGTTCAGCTCCAGTCCAATGACGCGCCAATGAAGCTCATCGAGGTTAAATCGGTTATAGCGGCCTTACATATTAGGAATTCCGAGTGTGAGTATCATAGCAACCAAAGAGCCAATCCGGAGCGAGATTGTTGAAGGTAACACCCTCGCTTAGCAACGCTGTCAATCAAACCTGTTGTTAACGCTAGCGGGAGCGACCTTGGGGAAAGAAAGCGCCTGATTTGTCCTTTATTAATGTTCATATATTAAATCACTGACAAAATAGAGTAAAAAAACCCAGGATCGTGTCGAGCGAACATTTTAAGACCAAAATGACGAGTCTGACAGCAGCAGTTGCAGCGAGACGGCCGACAGTTTTTCAATAGAAAGTGAATTGGAGTCCGTGTCGATTGAGCCAGAAGCATGCCCATAATCACTTCCTGTTTGGAACATGGCAGCTAGCGGGTTAGCTATGTCCATTTATTTATATACATTTATATATACATTCTACGGCTCTGTGAACTGGATCCTGATTTGATCTTTTTGGGCGAAACACTTAGCTAAAAAAATATTGTTCCAGTTTTGTATGAAGATTTTTTTAAATAACACTTTCACACCGTTAATAATCCTTGTTAATTTTTGTTTTTTTTGTTTTTTATTTTTATTAAAAGGTCTACAGCCAATTCTCTGTCAAATTCCCTTTCCAAAAGCTTCATTTGAGCTCTAAATCACATGCTTTTACTGACAAACTTTTAGTGTCATGTTTGTGTTGGTGAGATTAATATTCAGTCATTTTAAGCAATTTTTCAAAATAATAAAAAATAATAATAATTCAAAATCGAGACTGATTAATATGGGTCATTTTTAATTAATTAATTTATTTTTTTTATCCATGTCACCGAGCCCGACAGTGGGATACTTCAGAAAACATCGACTCTGGTGAAACAGCCTGAAAATCTGTTCATCACTGTGTATTAATGTATATATAATGTAACAAAGATAAATTATACACAAGAACTGACTTTACACTAGTTTCATTCATTATATTTTTGTGGAAAATGATAATCTGACTAATCAGCCTCAAAATATCAGATTAAAAACAGAGATTATCGACCAGGCATTGACAGTTTATTGGTCATGAAAAAAAAAAAATCTATTGGTGGTTTTCAGATTCTAGATGTGATAACCTGCTAGCTGCCACGTTCCAAACAGGAAGTGATCATGGGCTCGCTTCCGGCTCCATTGACTCTGGCTCCAATTCACTTTCTATTGAAAAACTGTGGCTCCTCTCTCTGTAACTGCTGCTGTCAGACTCATCAGTTTGGTCTTAAAATGTTCATATTAACCCACTCTACATGTTCTTGGTGTTTTTATTGCGGAATTGTGTCTGTAAATCAAGATATGAACATTAATAACAGACAAATTAGGCGCCTTCTTTCTCCAAGGTCGCTCCCGCTAGCCTTGACAACAGGTTTGATTGACAGCGTTGTGTTGCTAAGCGCCCGTTCCCTGCTAAACCAGTTACCTACAACAACCTTACTCCGGATTGGCTCCTTGGTTGCGATGATACTTGCGGTTGAACTGCAACTTCATGACATCACAAGGTGGAACAGAGCATTTTGAGCTTCAGAGATGTAGACAGACTAATAATGCAGAGTTACTCAAACTTGTAAATGAAACAAAACACATGTCCAGGTATGTTTTTGAGGCTGTAACATGACTTAAAGCTCACAAGAGTCCATTATATAATATAGGACCTTTAAATATCGCCCCCAAAAAAATCATAATTAGTGTCAATTGATAGAAAACTTCGGGATATTATTTAATTCTAAAGGGATCATGAGTCAGCAGGGCCGGTCTGAAATTCTAATGGAAACCCAGATCAATGTAAATGTGTTTGGCCTTGTCTGATCCTCACACTCGCTCTGCTCTCCGCTCTGGACATCGATACAGACTTTCATTCATGCAGCAGATTTGAGCCGACTGACCCACTGCTCCACGACGCTTAATAAGGTTTACCAAATATACGAGAGAAACACGCGGGGTCAGGCCGGTGCACATTTAAAACATCCCACTGCGCTGGAAACGGATCAAAAATCAATGCTGTTTAAGAGTTTTGTAATCTCAGCTAATCCGATTTCCTCCAGATGCCCTTCCACACCCAAATCTCTTTTTTTCAGGAACTTAAAGGCACAGTATGTAACTTTTCTTTTCTGGTGGCTTCTTGCTGTCATGTAGATGTTGATCCATTGCCCAGAATGTTCCAGTATAATGAAATGTTTCCGTCTCCATGGAGATAAGTAGGTGACACCGCAAGGTCAAGTTACGGGCAAGATCTGTGGACAGGCAAACTCTACATGTTCTTTATGGTATTTTAGAGCAATACAGGCACCTATAACTGAATAAATTCATGACCTAATGCCATACTGCGGAACATTCAAGGTCAAACGTTAACATTTCTATGGAGACAAGGAGGTGTTACCCTTCAAAAAAAGTTACATGTTGTTCTTAAATATAAAATGTTTACATAAATGGACATTGCTAACCTGCTAGCCGCCACGTTCCAAACAGGAAGTGATCATGGTCACGTTTCCGGCTCCAGCGACTCTGGCTCCAATTCACTTTCTATTGAAAAAACGTCGCCCCTCTCTCTGTAACTGCTGCCGTCAGACTCGTCATTTTGGTCTTAAAATGTTCGTATTAACCCGCTCTACATGATCCTGGTGGTTTTATTTAGCTGTTTTGTCCATAAATCAAGATATGAACATTAATAACAGACAAATCAGGCGCCTTCTTTCCCAGAGGTCACTCCCACTAGCGTTAGCAACAGGTTTGATTGACAGTGTTGCTAAGCGTCCGCTCCTTACTAAACCAGTGGTGCGGGAGGGAAGGGGCGTTACTTTCAACAGCCTCGCTCCTGATTGGCTCTTTGGTTGCTATGATACTCGTGGTCGGAATTCCAAATGTGGAACTCGGCTCCAAATTCATCGCTATAGCCGCTCTAGCCTCGATGAGCTTCATTTGATTGGAGCTGAACGCTGTGGGTGACGTCACTTTCACTTACTCCACTTCTTTACACAGTCTATGAGCGTGACACATTTTCCTCGCTCCTCCAAACATACACCACAGTTTTGTAGAAGACACTGCGCTCGGGCCGAAACAGGATTTGGAGCCGGGCCGTAGGTCAGTGTTTGTGCCTTATTTGTCACATGGGTCGTATTTGACATTTGCTTTGGGAGTTTGACATTTTAAAGTTTACCTTCACCTGTCTTTAGTGTCACTGTGGCGGATGCAGCCTCCTCCAGCCTCCTCCAGCCTCCTCCAGCTGCTTTTGGGCTGTTCTTTGTGTCAAGTTTCATCAGTTTTACAATTATTCTTCTGTTATTTTTTACGTAACTTTTGTCTAAGTTCAGCCGTGTTTCTGCCCTCACATTACTGATGTTATATTGATGACTCACTGCCTTTGGTTTAGTCTCCTTATGTTCTTATTTGCTCACTAAAATACTGAAATGTGGGTTGAATCTACTTTAAAGGTTCACTGTGTAACTTTTCCAATGGGGAGGTCTTTTTGCTTGTGTCAGAGACGTCACTGCTTTGCCTGGAATGTTCCGCAGTATGGCATTAAACCAATCTATCTTGCATGTGTCCAATTACAGGTGTTTTTATTACCCAAAATACCCTGAAAAACGTGCTTTCTCATTGCACACGGATCACCTCTCTCCACAGATATGACTTGTAATTTGACCTGGTGGCGTCTCAAGGGATATGGATAAAATGCAAAGTAATAACATCTGATATGAGAAAAGCAAGCAGCTGATCCATAGTGGGCATAGGCGCACTTCTGGCTCCATCGACTCTGGCTCCAATTCACTTTCTATTGAAAAAACTGTGGTCCCTCTCTCTGTAACTGCTGCTGTGAAGTTCGTCATTTTGGTCTTAAAATGCTCGGATTAACCCGCTCTACATGATCCTTGTGTTTTTATTTCGCTATTGCATCTGTAAATCAAGATATGAACATTAATAACACACAAAACAGCTGCCTTCTTTCCGCGAGGTCGCTCCTGTTAGCGTTAGCAACATGTTTGATTGACAGCGTTGCTAGTTGAAGCCAGGAAGAGGCCAGAAAGAGTCTCAAATTTCCTCTTGAATGCAACTCTGTGTTCAAACTCTGTGTTCTTCCTATTGGTCAGACTTTATTACGCTCCGAGTGAGTGACAGCTGGTTTCGACCAATCAGAGTGAAGTATGAGCTCTCAGGAGTAGTAGAAGACTTAAGTTACCTCTTAATAAACCACAGTGGAAGCTCGAAATCGTGAAAAACCGTGACGTTACATTTTTTTGCACATGTTCGTCCAAACCTTACTTGAAATCCTCTGAAAACAATAGTAGTTTCCATAGCGATGACAGCAGCGCACATACATTTAGAGGTGATATTTTTGGCTTGATGTGCAGCGTGTTGAACAGGAGGCGATGGCGATGAGGCATTTTGTGCTGTTGAATCATCTCTTAGTCCTGAGCCTGAGTCGTGTTCAAACGATATTACTACAAATAACACCTCAAAATGCTCCGCCGTGATGGAGTAGAGCAGTGCAGGTTTAACCATTTCAAAACAGAGACTGAAGCAGAGCGAGGATCTTAATATTACGCTTATTTCTGATCTATGTTATAATGTTTCCTCATCACAAACATACTGTACCTGGAGTTCTGTTTTTTGTTTCATTCTCACATGTTTAACACACAAACCCTGCATATTTAGGCTGAGTTCATCTCTCAAACCGAAAACGCTTTGTTCCACCTTGTGTTGTCATCATGTGGTAATACATACAGGAAGTGCTCCACTGTTTTTCCTGTCAACTAAAGAGCCAATCTGGAGCGAGGCTGTTGAAGGTAATGCTCGTTCCCGCTCGCGCCGCTGTCGATCAAAGCCGTTGCTAACGCTAGCTGGAGCGAACTCGAGGAAAGATGGCGCCGCAGGTTCATATTAGCGAAACAAAAAAAACAGGATCATGCAGAGAGAGAGAACACAAACATTTTAAGACCAAAAGTCTGACAGCAGAAGTTATGGAAAGAGGAGCGACAATTTTTCAATAGAAAGTGAATTGGAGCCAGAGTTGATGGAGCCAGAAGTGCGCTCATGGTCACTTCCTATTTGAAACGCAGTGGCTAGCGGGTTAGCTATGTCCAGTTACATTTACAGTCTATGTATTCGGCAAGTTGTAGATGAGAACCATGTGGGAGCAAGTGCCAGGGACTATCACAGACAGTTGTTTCTCCATCATAGTCTGACTCATGAGGATATACTTTTTTTTTTTCCAATTATATCTGTATATATTTCCAGAGCTAACAAGAATGCCGTCAAAGCCAAGTCAATTTGAGGTCATTTAGCCCCAAGTCTGTACAGCAGAGCCCAGCGGTGCGGTTTAAACAAGCGATTTTTCTCATTATGAAAGAACAGAGGACAGTGAGGAAGTGGGTCATTGGCAGAGTGTTCATCACCGCGGCGACAGGAGGGTCAGGGGCGACGAGGAGCCTAGATTCAACAACGTGGCCCCGTTTCTGTGAGAGCGGTCGGCCTGCCACGATAGCACGACATAACGCTACATAGAAATACTCGATAAACGGTCATTTTGAGACTATTTTATGCCATTGACGCAATAAAAATAATCGGTATAATCGCAGTAAATGGATGTTTAAATAGACAGAAGCATTAAAAAGCCTGAGTTCCTGCAAATACATAGCAAAATGGAGCAATAATTCACCATAGAACTTTAATTAAACCTATATTCAACCTTTTACAGCTATTTTTTTGCATATTACAACAAAAATGACCACAGCAGTCGCTCAATTGGTAGAGTGTTGTCCAGTGATCAGAAGGTTGTCGGTTCGAATCCTGCTCTCAACATAAAACATCATTGGTAGAGCGATCAAATCCATGGACCCACAGGTTGAGCGATTCCAGCTCCATTCAGATGAATGCTTTTGTTGTCTCCTTGGGCAAGACACTTAACCCACCTCACCTCCAGTGTCTGTGTACTCTGGTGTGTGAGTGGAGGACGGTTTCTTGATGTAAAGTTCTTTGAGTGACTTGAAGGTGGAAAAGCGCTGTATAAAAATGTGACCATTTAACATAAGGAAGCGAAAAAATTGAACAGAAATATTGAGCCCCAAAATAAATTGTTCCAGCTTTAATATATTGAACGATAAGTGGATATAGTAATTATTGTAACAGGCCTAGAGAGCGGGAATAGGCTGAGAAATGGCTGAAAATTGAAGCATTCATTTAGCTGATTTTAGCTCTCAGTTAGAGGCAACCATAACTGCACTGGACTTTAGTCATTTTGTGATAATTGGAAAAAAAATAATTTTTTCAGTTTTAAACCAGTTTGAATTTTTATTTAGACACATTCTGGCTATTGGATTTTCTCAACTCATGATTCACAAATTCTGTTGCTTTTTTACCTTTTTGAGACCGATTTGTTTGTCTCCATGGAGATAATGCTGCTTAGCTTATAATGTGCCACAGTATAGCATTAAATAGATAGATTTTCATCAACATGAGTTTACGTCAGATCAATTAAAGGTGTTTTTATAAGTCAAACATACCTTGGCAAACATGCATTCTTACTGTAAGTGGGCTCGGCTATCCACAGATCTGACCTGTAACTTGTCCTGGTGGTGTCATCTATATGGAGTTACATATTTGGAATTCTGACATCGAGTATCATAGCAACCAAAGAGCCAATCCGGAGCGAGGCTGTTGAAGGTAACGCCTCTTCCCGCCCACATTGCTGGTTTAGCAGGGAGCGGCCACTTAGCAACGCTGTCAATCAAACCTGTTGCTAACGCTAGTGGGAGCGACATCGGGGAAAGAAGACGCCTGATTCGTCTGTTATTGATGTTTTTTAAGACATTTTAAGATGAAAAATGACGAGTCTGACAGCAGCAGTTACAGAGAGAGGAGCCACAGTTTTCAATGTAAAGTCAATTGGAGCCAGAGTCGATGGAGCCGGAACCGCGCCCATGATCACTTCCTATTTAAAACACGTCGGCTAGCAGGTTAGCTATGTCCATTTATATATACTGTATTTTACAGACTATAAGTTACACTTTTTTCATAGTTTGGCTGTACGACTTATACTCAGATGCTATTTATATGTGAAATATATGTTTTTTTCCCCATTATTATGCATTTTTTGACTGGTGCGGCTTATACTTCGGAAAATCCACTTTATCCTTCATACTAAGTAAAATGATAAGTCGACTAAATGACTCGAAGTACTCGTTTTCAAGTTAGCCTGATGTCGTTTGCATGGCTTCTACATCGCCATTTTACCTTTTAGTTCAGGTCCAGACTTGACCAGACTTGATTAATCCCACCTCCATCTTCATTTCATTATTATTACTACTTAATCCTTAATTGGCCGTGGCTTAAATTAGCCCTCTGCTGTTCAGAGGATTCCCAAACAAGGACAATGGATGGGATCGGAGACCACATTGACACATTTTGGCCGCGTGCCTCGTCTCTAAACCCACCAGCTGTTCCACGAAGGCACATTCCCCATCTATGTGAACCTGAAGAAAAAGACGTCAGGAAATTGGTTTTGATCTGAAGTATAGATAGAAATATATTAGCAAGGTCACTAAAAATGGCCTCCCTTTGCTGCTGCTGCTGCTTGGGTCATTGGACGTGTTTAACTCCGGCGACCACCTCGAATTGTAGTAAAAATGGGGCAATAATGCGGCGTGGTGGGGCATGGGGAAATTTCATGACATAGATAAAGTCGACTATGCAATTTTATTTTGTGTTTCCAACCAAAACAAAGAGAGATATTGGAATAGCAATAAGCCATGACCGGAAACTCACAACACGGAAAAGTAATGATGTTTTTTTTACAATGAAATCGCATATTGGCGTGTTTCTGTGGCACCGTGGGACGAGGGACAAAGGTGTAAATGGGAGCGCACAGGTGGCCACAGAGTTGAAAGGTATGGCATATAATTACGATTGTGAAAAAATTGCTACTTTAAACCAATTTTAAATCCCAAATCTAGCGCATTCAACATGAGACGGATGCTAATTTTGGAGCCTATCCTCGTACCTTGTATAAACGTTAGCGCAGTGGCTAATTTTGTACAGTGGAAATTTGGTCTGGACATATTACATAAAACCAATAATATAATAGGCTTAAACAACCAGATGCCCTTCCCATGTCGCCGTTTAGTATCTATCCAGGCTTTTAATAGGCATTTTAAAAAAGAGGACCCGGCAAAATCATTGTCTTAGCTGCATAAACGCCTGACATTTTTTTTATAAGAAGGTCTGTAAAAACCTAGTACAATCTGCATAATCTCTTCTATAAATACTGATTATTGTTCAAATATGTGTTATAAAGTGTTTCTGAGCTGGCCAGATAGTTTTTTCATTGTTAGCTTGCATAAAAGTTACTCAAAAGTACATTCGTTTTTATATTTTTTTTCTTCTTAAGCTGGTATTACAGACTTATTTGATGCATCAAAAGAAAAATAAGGATGGATATGTGAAATAGAGGTAGTTGTGTGAAAAAGGGCAAAAGTACATGCTGATAGTTCATTTAACATGATTTTTATGGCTAAAAAACGAATAAAAGTCTAGGCGAGATGCAGTATAATGGCCTATAATGTGCTCAGTCCTTAAAGGGTTAAATGACAAAGAAGTAAATCCCGACGATGGATTTTTCTCATTTCCGACTTGTCAACTAACGAACAATTGTAAAGATTAGAATAGAGATGAGATTAATTACAAATCTCGTGCGTTTTACCTGTTGATTAAACCAACCCAAGCATGTTTGACAGAGCATTTGTCTACTGATGCGAAGGTTGGCAGTTTGAATCCCGTTCTCGACATAAAACATCATTGGTAGAGCGGTCAGGGAATGGGTGAGTGGTTCCTCTGAGCGACTTGAAGGTGGAAAAGCGCTTTATATAAAACCGTGTCACTGCCGTACCTTGGAAAAATAAAAAATATTCCGCTCCACATGCTTTCAAATGTGACGCCTCCCTCGCCGGTGTCACTCTGTATAAGCGGAACAGTCCTGACAAAGACCACCCATGGGACCCTCTCATTTCACTAATAGCCTTCTGTTCCTCTGATGTGCAGCACCCAGCCACATCACAGCCCAGCAGACAAGCACGTGGGACAATACGGACGTGACTGTGAGATAAATACACTCAGGACATTCTTTCTTTCTGTGTGCAAATGCATTAATCTTACAAAAGAAAAGATGATTTGTACCAGATTTAGCCACTGCTGCTTTCCATGTGCAGTCCCAGGGCAGGAGAACACACATTAAAATAGACATTTCATCACAGTTACATTATAAAACGAGGATCTAAATGGACGCTGTGGTTCTAAACTAGTTTGAGAACCTCAGAGATGTCAGATTTGTGGGTTAGATCGAGTTTTACCCAATCTATCGGATGAAAAATGAGGACAGTTGACATGCAGTGTTTTATTCTGAAGGCGCAGTGTTTTATTCTGAAGGCGGAGTGTTTTATTCTGAAGGCGGAGTGTTTTATTCTGAAGACGCAGCATTTTATTATGAAGGCGCCGTGTTTTATTCTGAAGACGCAGTGTTTTATTCTGAAGGCGCACTGTTTTATTCTGAAGGCGCGGTGTTTTATTCTGAAGGTACAGTGTTTTATTCTGAAGGAGCAGTGTTTTATTCTGAAGGTGCAGTGTTTTATTCTGAAGGCGCAGTGTTTTAATTTGAAGGCGCAGAGTTTATTCTGAAGGCACAGTGTTTTATTCTGAAGGCACAGTGTTTTATTCTGAAGGCGCACTGTTTTATTCTGAAGGAGCAGTGTTTTATTCTGAAGGTGCGGTGTTTTAGTCTGAAGGCGCGCCATGTTTTATTCTGAAGGCGCAGTGTTTTATTCTGAAGGTACAGTGTTTTATCCTGAAGGAGCAGTGTTTCAGACACAGACACATTCATACACCTGTGTACACAGACACGGGGGACGAGGTTAAGTGTCTTGCCCAAGGACACAACAACAGTATTCATTTGTGAGAGCTGGAATCGCACCGTCAACCTGTGGGTCAGTGGATCTAATACTTACAATACAATATATCTGTACTGGGGCAAGACACATTTTGCTCAAATCCATGGGAAAAAATTGGGTCTCTACATTTTGGATTTGGTCGAGGATTTTTTAATACTTTTCTTTACTTTTTTCCCACAAACTGACACTTAACAAACGTAAAAAATCATAAATAAAACGATTACCAAATAATTCCAAACCCTGTCCTCGTCTTTCGTCCCAGGACTCACTCTGAGCGTCGGAGCAAAGTCCCAGACAGTTGCGTTGTGCAGTTAAACATGTTGGAGCAGAGTAGTGTGTGTAGGATTTATGGACGAGGCTCAGAACATCATAAAAACTGTTCCGGCAAACTTCAACTTGTGTCTGGCCCCGTGAAGAATTTATATTGCTTTTTTATTTTTTATTTCTCCGCCTGCGAGAGCTTGAATTTCAAATGGGATCTGTCAATATTCCGAGACGGGTGGTAAAGTTTGTGGTCTTGTAAAAGTTGTGCTCGCAAGATTACATAACACTGCACCACGATGTAGCGAAGGAGCTGGTTCAAATCCCGCTCTCGACGTAAAAACCCCAGCTCCACTGACCCACAGGTTGACGGTGCGATTCCCGCTCGGACAGATGACCCTAGACTCAATTTTTCCCATGGATCTGAGCAGAACGTGTCTTGTTCCAGTACAGATATATTGTATAAGCAGCTCGTGGGGTAAAAAAAAAGCATCTAATTATACAATATTTCCTTGTCGGGGAATCAGGAAATCTGCGGTTAGCATGCTAGTTGTTGTTAGTTTTACTGTCACAGCAAATCTCCGCTCTGGAAAGTTGTGAAAGCGCGAAAACTTGTGAAAACTCCATCCGTCCATCCATTTTCTTCCGTAAAAGTATCACATATAAAAGTCTAGTGAAGTAAAAGTACTTAAAAATGTACTTGAAGAATAAAAAGTAAAAGTATTCACACAGTTTTTGAGGTCTTATAAAGTTTCAAATGTAGAAATCCATCCATTTTCTTCCGCTTATCCAGAGCCGGGTCACGGGGGCAGCAGTCTAAGCAGGGACTCCCAGACTTCCTTCACCCCAGACACGTCCTCCAGCTCCTCCGTTGGGACCCCAAGGCGTTCCCAGACCAGCTGAGAGACATAGTTCCTGCAGCCTGTCCTGGGTCTTCCCCGGGGCCTCCTCCTGATGGGACACCTCTCCAGGGAGCTGTCCAGGAGGCATCCAGAGCAGATACCAGAGCCACCTCAGCTGCTCCTCTCGACGTGAAGGAGCAGCGGCTCTACTCCGAGCTCCTCCTGCGTGACTGAGCGCCCAGACACCCTGCAGAGGAAACTATTTTTGACGACTTGTATCTTAGGGTAGGATCGTAGACTGACCTGTAAATCGAGAGCTTATAAACTCATCATGGTGAATCATTAGGACGCTCAGAATGCATAAGGAATAAGTGAGGAATAACTTTGAACCACTGCCAAACGTTTAAAATCAACTCGTTTTGTTTTTGACACTTTTAAGATGGTAAAAATCAGGTAGAGCAACTTTTAAAATGTCTTTCTGCTCTTTTTTCACCTTTAATCATCACCATTCGACACAAAAAACAGTTAAACTTGTTCCTCCAAAGTCTGGAAACACCAACGTGCTTTAACGGATCTACCAATTAAAAAGGCCCAAGCTGCTCAATGGCAATTTGAAACAATTAGATCTCGACTCAATAAAAATGTAATTAATTACCCAGCGCTAATGAACAACACATTGGATTTCTATTAAAGTTGGTGCAGTATTGTGGTTTATGACAATAGCATCTCTATAATTATGGAGCCGGTGAATTGTAATAAAAATGGCACAAATTTACAGTGAAAAGTGACGTTAATGTTACAATTTGCACATTTTAAATCACAATACTGATTTAAAGTGAAATGCGTCGGCTGATTTCTGCGTTAGAAAACTGGATTAGCAAACAAAATGACTAAGCGACGCTCCCGAATCCTACGTATATCATCGATTAAGAAAATAAAATTGGGCAACGAAGTAAGTACAGAGCATTGGGCGTGGATCAATATCGGTGAAAACGGGGATTCATCGGCGAAATGGCGTCTTGAAGTGATTGAAGTTTGCTCAAACGTCCACAAATCGCTCCAAAAGCAACTTCGAGAAGGTAAATGAGAAGAAAACAACCAAAACTGTTTAAAAATTGTTTGCAGCAACATTTAGTTTTGCCAATAAATTCTAAAGTATCACGAAGTTTTAATATTATCCCGTCACAGAAGCAGCATCGTCATATTTTAGCAGCGTCGCCTCTCCACAGATCTGACTTGTAACTAGCCTTGGTGCATCTTCTGCTTGTCTCTACACAGATCAGTTTAATCCCTCACTGTGGAACATTCCAGGCAAATACCCCACAGAAGTGTACTACCCCCTCTTTAATACCCCACAGAAGTAAAAAACCTCCTCTTTAATACCCCACAGAAGTGTACTACCCCCTCTTTAATACCCCACAGAAGTAAAAACCTCCTCTTTAATACCCCACAGAAGTAAAAAAAACCCCTCTTTAATACCCCACAGGAGTAAATACCTCCTCTTTAATACCCCACAGGAGTAAAAATCAGGTACGGCTCTTTAATACCCCACAGGAGTAAATACCTCCTCTTTAATACCCCACAGAAGTAAATACCCCTCTTTAATACCCCATAGAAGTACAATACCTCCTCTTTAATACCCCGCAGGAGTAAATACCCCTCTTTAATACCCCACAGAAGTGTACTACCCCCTCTTTAATACCCCACAGGAGTAAAAAGGCCCCCTCTTTAATACCCCACAGAAGTAAATATACCCCTCTTTAATACCCCACAGGAGTAATATACCCCTCTTTAATACCCCACAGGAGTAAATACCCCCTCTTTAATACCCCACAGGAGTAAATACCTCCTCTTTAATACCCCACAGGAGTAAATACCCCCCTCTTTAATACCCCACAGAAGTAATATACCCCCTCTTTAATACCCCATAGAAGTACAATACCTCCTCTTTAATACCCCGTTAGAGTAAATACCCCCTCTTTAATACCCCACAGAAGTGTACTACCTCCTCTTTAATACCCCACAGAAGTAAATACCTCCTCTTTAATACTCCATAGAGAAGTAAAATACCCCTCTTTAATACCCCACAGAAGTAAAAACCCCTCTTTAATACCCCACAGGAGTAAATACCCCCTCCTCTTTAATACCCCACAGGAGTAAATACCCCCCTCTTTAATACCCCACAGGAGTAAATACCTCCTCTTTAATACCCCACAGAAGTGTACTACCCCCTCTTTAATACCCCACAGGAGTAAATACCCCCTCTTTAATACCCCACAGAAGTAAATACCCCCTCTTTAATACCCCACAGGAGTAAATACCTCCTCTTTAATACCCCACAGGAGTAAATACCTCCTCTTTAATACCCCACAGGAGTAAATACCCCCTCTTTAATACCCCACAGAAGTAAATACCCCCTCTTTAATACCCCATAGAAGTACAATACCTCCTCTTTAATACCCCGCAGGAGTAAATACCCCCTCTTTAATACCCCACAGGAGTAAATTTACATGTAAAGTCTTTGTCTAAACTTGCAAATGCTTTAAACATGTCTGATATAAAAGATTGTAATAAAATGGGAGTCAGTTTGTTGACAGGATAAACAGCTTTGCAGCTAATCTTGCCGACTTTGCTTCTTTTCCCGGTGATATTTCTGTTAGCGGGTGTTAGCGTTAGCCGGGCCTCGCACAGATGGAGCTGTGCTTTAAGTTAGCGCTGCACAGACGGACACGGCGGAGAGATGTGAGGTGTTAAACATTTGGCATTTACTGTAATGTCTCTGAATCTGAATTATTTATATGGCTCTGAAGCTGCTTTTATTGTTAGATTTGTTATAACGTAATGGCTTCTGGAACAATCGAGAATAAAACGAGCGGCTGGAGCTTTTCCCAGTCACTTTGTGCAGGACCAGGAACAAGAGCGAGTCCAGATAAAGAACAGGTCAGTGCATCTCAGCTTCTGCTTTTGTTCTTGTTGTTGTTGTTGTTGTTGTTGTGCACTTGGGCAAGACACTTTACCATTTTACTTTGGGAGACACTAAACACATTTTGTGGCTTCTCTGCATTTTCTCTGTTATATTTGCCTTTTTACCGTCCTGCTGCAACAGATCAGTGCTTTTTTTTTGTTCTTACCATTTTATAAGTTGCAGACGTCGCCTAGGTGACTGTAGCCAGGTTTAATGCCACACAACGGAACATTGCTATAGTGGCTCACACCAGATTCATATGTGCAGCCTGAAAGAGTTTTGCACATTTATGGACATGGCTCCCAGCGATCGCGAAATAGCAGAATGTGATGACTAATACTTGAATCCGATTGGTGGAACAACAGCAGAACAAGCCCTGTCCTCACATCCACAAAATCTCTGACCTTTGCCCTCTGCCCAACGCTCAATGCTGTGATTGGTCGTCCAGCCAGTCCAGGTCCCGCAGTGGCACGACCACTGCAGGACCTGTCGCGGCGTCTGGACCTGTCGCGGCGTCTGCACCTGTCGCGGCGTCGGGACCTGTCGCGGCGTGAGGACCTCTCGCAGCGTGAGGACCTGTCGCGGCGTCGGGCTCCTGTCGCGGCGTCGGGACCTGTCGCGGCGTCGGGACCTGTCGCGGCGTCGGACCTGTCGCGCCAGTCGGGACCTGTCGCGGCGTGAGGACCTCTCGCAGCACCGTCGGGACCTGTCGCGGCGTCAGGACCACGCCAAGAAGGATCCTTATGAATTTGTGAATTCACAAATATCACAAGAATCCAAGGTTCTAACCTGCACGGCAAGATGGCAAAGAAAAACAATAGAGTCTCCACCAGAAAAGTGACGTAGTGGAGCTTTAAGACTGTGATGTTTCCTCGTTGATGTTGCGTCTTTCAGGTCTGACCTGGGCTCAGCTGTTGTGCAGATGTTTGTTGTTTGGAGCCGACCTCATGTGTTTCTCCTCAGGCCTCATCAGACGAGTCCAGACCTGCCCTTCACACGTCACACACACAGACGCACAAACGCACACACACACACACACACACACACATACACACATAACGCACACACACACACACACACAAACGCACATACACACACACAAACGCACACATACACACGTCACACACACAAACGCACACATACACACACACATACACACGTCACACACACAAACGCACACACACACATACACACAAACACACACATACACACGTCACACACACAAACACACAAACGCACACATACACACACACACACGTCACACACACAAACGCACACATACACACATACACACGTCACACAAACAAACACACAAATGCACACATACACACACACACGTCACACACACAAACGCACAAACACACACATACAAACATACACACGTCACACACACAACACACAAAAACACATACACACATCACACATACACACGTATACACACATCACACATACATACACACACACACACACACAAACGCAAACACACACGCACACACATACCACACATATACACACGTCACACACACACACAAACGCACAAACGCACACATACACACACACACACACACACACACAAACGCACACATACACACACACACACATATACACACGTCACACACACAAACACACAAACGCACACATACACACGTATACACATCACACATACACACATCACACACACAAACTCACAAACGCACACATACAAACACATACACACACGTCACACACACAAACGCACACATACACACACACACACACGTCACACACACAAACGCACACATACACACACACACATATACATACGTCACACACACAAACGCACAAACACAAATATATACACACACACACATACACACACACACACACACACACATACACACACACACACACACACACACACACACACACACACACACACACACATACACACATACACACACACACACATACACACACACACACACACATACCACCAGAGCTAATATCAGTGATGTGATGTGATGTGATGAAGGTTTGAAGCTGCAGTCGGTCGGTGACATTCAGATGGACGTGGCCAATGTTAGATCTTAATTTCAGATATGCAAAATCTGCAAATCCAGTTTATCGTCTCCAAATGAAACGAGGAAAATGACAGAAACAAACATGGACGCAGGGTGTGATCTGCTGATAGTTTGCAGCAGGGTGTGATTCGCCCAAAAAGCAGAAATAATTAGATTGAGGCTATAAGGCTGTTGAATAGGGTGAGTAAACCCCCAGTGCCACAGTCCATTTAATCAATGAACTCGAGCAATATCGATGCTCTGAAGAGTCGTGTAAATGTCACAGTCAAACACGAGCACCGGACTTCCCTCATTTCATAAGATACATCTGCTGCGTGTGACCATGCGCCGTTCTCCACAGTGTCGTATCATTTCTGCGTTTGCATTTTTCTGTTTGTGTGTGTGGCTCTGAGCGGCACAAACTCACAGATGCAGATGGGAGAAGAACACGTGAAAATGCTCCAGGTGATCAAAGCAGAGCCAACGATGAGACGATGAGGATGCCTCTACACCACCCTCGATGAAGCAACGGACGGGTCAGCCTCCGCCAGCCGCTCCTAAAGCCCCAGAGCAGAGTCTGGGCCCCTAAAGAAGCCCCAGAGGAGAGTCTTTGCCCCTAAAAAAGCCCCAAAGGAGAGTCTTTGCCCCTAAAGAAGCCCCAAGAAAAGAGACTTTGCCCCTAAAGAAGCCCCAGAGGAGAGTCTTTGCCCCTAAAGAAGCCCCAAAGGAGAGACTTTGCCCCTAAAGAAGCCCCAGAAGAGAGTCTTTGCCCCTAAAGAAGCCCCAGAGGAGAGTCTTTGCCCCTAAAGAAGCCCCAGAAGAGAGTCTTTGCCCCTAAAGAAGCCCCAAAGGAGAGACTTTGCCCCTAAAGAAGCCCCAGAGGCGAGACTTGTGCTCCTAAAGAAGCCCCAGAGGAGAGACTTTGCCCCTAAAGAAGCCCCAGAGGCGAGTGTGTGCTCCTAAAGAAGCCCCAGAGGAGAGTCTTTGCCCCTAAAGAAGCCCCAAGAAAAGAGACTTTGCCCCTAAAGAAGCCCCAGAGGAGAGTCTTTGCCCCTAAAGAAGCCCCAGAGGAGAGTGCTTTGTTCCTAAAGAAGCCCCAGAGAGAGAGTTTTGCACCTAAAGAAGCCCCAGAGGAGAGTCTTTGCCCCTAAAGAAGCCCCAGAGGAGAGTCTTTGCCCCTAAAGAAGCCCCAGAGGAGAGTGCGTGTTCCTAAAGAAGCCCCAGAGGAGAGACTTTGCCCCTAAAGAAGCCCAGGGACAGAAAAACTGCCGGGAGAATCCACCATCCGCTCTCAGCAAATCACTCCCTGGTTACTAGCTTTGTTTGTGTATTTGTAAAATATACTTCTTAAATTTGTCTGGTTGAACGAGATACTCACAAATGGTGTTTTTGTCCCAGAGACGGCCGAGGGGGAGTAACATGACGCTTCATTTAGTACACAACTCATTTAGCTCTTTCTTATGCTTTGAAAATGAGCCCAAGTATTTAAGTTTAAAAATATCTTCTCTCGTGTTTTCCAGATCGCTCTTTGCTCGAGGCTCGGCGCTCGTCTCCGTTCAGTCGGGTGGAACGTCAGAGGGCGCCGGTCGAGCCTCGGGCCTGAGCGCCACCAGACCTCGTAGTACTGTGTTTATGCGTTTGTATATTATCACAGACAGTTTGTGTGGGAAGTGAACGCACCATGACATCACCCTGTCGGGGTTTTGTGAGGCGTGTGAGGGGGTCTTAAGAGGGTCTTAAGAGGGTCTCGGGGGGTAACATTATCCAGACCCCCACAGCCTCAAAACTGTGGGTCAATCCAGAGAAAAGGAGGAGCTGTTGTAGTTGTAGAAGGTGTTCTAGTTGTAGTTGTAGTAGTAGAGGCTGTAGTTGTAGAAGATGTAGTAGTAGTAGAACTAGTAGAAGATGTTGTACTTGTAGGAGTACTAATAGTAGTAGTAATAGCTGTGGTAGTAGTGGGGGTAGTGATAGTAGTAATAATAGAAGATGTATTAGTAGTGGTGGTAGTGGTCATAGTAATAGTGGTCGTAGTAGTGGTCATAGTGTAGTAGTAGTAGTGGTGGCAGTGGTAGTAGACAATGTAGTTGTAGAAGATGTTGTAGTTGTAGTAGCCGTGGTAGGAGTACTAATAGTAGTAGTAATAGCTGTGATAGTAGTGGGGGTAGTGATAGTAGTAATAGTAGAAGTGGATATAGCAGTAGTATTCGTAGTAGTGGTCATAGTGTAGTAGTAGTGGTAGTGGTAGTAGACGATGTAGTTGTAGAAGATGTAGTAGTTGTAGTAAATGTTGTAGAAGATGATGTAGTGGTGGTAGTAGTGGTCCTCGTGTTGGTAGTGCTAGTAGTATTAGTAGAAGATGCAGTAGTAGTAACAATAGTAGTGGTGGTTGTAGTGGGAGTAGAAGATGTAGTAGTTGTAGTAAATGTTGTTGTAGAAGATGTAGTATTAGTAGTCGTGGTAATAGTGGGGTTGGTAGTGGTAGTAGTCGCCATAGTAGTAATAGTAGTAGTGGTCGAAGTATAGTCGTAGTAGTGGTAGTAGAAGATATAGCTATGGTAGTAATGGTCGTAGTAGTGGTAGTAGTGGTCGTAGTAGTGGTAGTGGTAGTAGTAATAGTAGAAAATGTAGTAGTAGTAATAATAATAGTAGTAGTGGTCGTAGTGTAGAAGTAGGGGTAGTAGTGGTCATAGTAGTAGTAGTAGTGGTAGTGGTAGTAGTAGAAGATGTAGTACTAGTAATAGTAGTAGTAGTTGTAGACAATGTAGTAGAAGTAATAGTAGAAGATGCAGCAGTAGTAGCAGTAGTAGTGGTTGTAGTGTAGCTGTAGTGGTAGTAGACGATGTAGCTGTAGAAGATGTAGTAGTACTAGTAGAAGATGTAGATGCAGCAGCAGAAGTAGTAGTAGTAGCTGTAGTAGAAGATGTAGTAGTACTAGTAGAAGATGTAGATGCAGCAGCAGAAGTAGTAATAGTAGTAGTATGTAGCTGTAGAAGATGTAGTAGTACTAGTAGAAGATGTAGATGCAGCAGCAGCAGTAGTAGTAGTAGTAGTAGTAGTAGTGGTTGTAGTGTAGCTGTAGTCGTAGTAGACGATGTAGCTGTAGAAGATGTAGTAGTACTAGTAGAAGATGTAGATGCAGCAGTAGTAGTAGTAGTAGTAGTTGTAGTAGTAGTAGTAGTAGTAGTAATAGTAGTAGTAGTAAAAGACGTTGTAGTTGGTGAGTGACATTTAAATTTTACAAATGTACTCACCCGGTCGCTGAGATGAAGTCTCACACGACGATGAAAGATGTTACCAAATGAACGCCATCGTGTCGGTGTAATTAAAGCGTCCACAGCCTCTGGAGCAGCGAGTGGGACGTTTAACGAGACCCCGCTGCCCCCCAAACGCCGCCTTTAATGTGCTTTTCTCATTAGGCCCGTGTGAGTGCTGCTGTGTCAGCCAGGAGGGGGCGACGGGGAGCAGCTGTCACCGTCCTAACAGGGGTGTGACCGCGACCTGCTTCTAGACCCGGCACTGTCCCGATGAGCGCCACCCGAGGGACTAATGAGGCTGTAAAGGCGCACTCTGGGACTTTCCTGGTGGATGGTCAGTAACAACATCACCTGCTTCTTCAGAATGTTCACGCTTCGTTGTGATTGGTCAAACCGTCCTGTCACTCACTCAGAGCTTTATGGTGGACTATGTAAGTGTGACGTCACCCACAGCGTTCAGCTCCAGTCAAATGAAGCTCATCGAGGCGAGAGCGGTTACAGTTTTGCGGATTTTGAGCTGAGTTTCATATATGGAATTCCGACCGCGAGTGTCATAGCAACCAAAGAGCCAATCAGGAGCGAGGCTGTTGAAGGTAACGCCTCTTCCTGCTCGCAATGACATTGGTTTAGCGTTTAGTTGTGTTTTGTTTCATTCACACTTTTAACACACAAACGCTGGATGTTTAGGCTGAGTTCTTCTCTCAGACAGAAAACACCCTGTTCCACCTTGTGATGTCATCAAGTGGTAGTACAGGAAGTGCTCTACTGTGTTTTTTTGTTCTTCTTCACTTGAATAATTTGGATAATGTGAGTCCTTGAGTTTCAAATCTGCACAGAACAAACGGTAAAAAGCAACTTGAAAACTACCACTTCATGACATCACAAGGTGGAACAGAACATTTTGAGCTTGGGAGATGTGTGTGAATGAAACAAAACGCAACTCCAGGCGTGATTTTTGAGGAGGTAACGACGTAATAACATGGACAAGAGTCAGTTTTGTGTAATATCTGAGCTTTGAGCTGAAGAGAAAATGAATGCGTCACTCTCATGTTTTGTGTCTGCGTCTGAGTCATGGCTCTGCGCCGCTGAGGCCACCTGTCAGGAGCTGTGGGCTACGTTAATGCAACACCTGAGACCTCTGTTCAAGTTCAGTCTTTTGAGCTAACTGCTTGTCTCCATGGAGATAATAATGCCGCTTTTGCCTGGAATGTCTCCCTGTATGGCATTAAACTGCACGGAGACAAGCGAGCACACTCATAGTAAGCCACAAAAAACACAGTCATTAAAAACATGTGATATGTTTAATGCTACACTGCGGAACATTCCAGACAAACCAGTAAGATTTCCACTGGCAGAAAAGTTACATAGTGCACCTTTATTATTTCAGGACATGTCTGAGGTCAAAACAACAGGGTTAAAACATAATAATCAGTGGTGGAATGTAACGAAGTACTACATTTTTAGGTATCTATACTTTACCTAAGTCGATTTAACAGTGGATACTTTTTACTTTGACTTCACTACATTTGAGAGCAGTATCTCTACTTTCTACTGCGCTACAATTTGAACTGGACTGAAAAGTGAAAGTATTTTTACTATAGTTTGAGACCTGCTGAAAGGCTGAGGGTTTATTTTTAACACGTTCGCAATTTGAGGAAAAAATCTGCAAGTAAAAACAGCTGAAAAAAAGAAGTACAAGTATTTATCAAACTACATTTTACCTGGACGCCTCCCTGGGGAGATGTTCCGGGCCTGTCCCACCGGGAGGAGGCCCCGGGGAAGACCCAGGACACGCTGGAGGGACTATGTGTCTCGGCTGATCTGAGAACGCCTTGGGGTCCCAGTGGAGGAGCTGGAGGACATGTCTGGGGTGAGGGAAGTCTGGGAGTCTCTGCTTAGACGGCTGGAAAGAAAATGAATGGATAGATCTCTACATTTGAACCTTTATAAAACCTCAAAAACTGCATTTTTACTCTTCAAGTACATTTTTAACTTATCTAGACTTTTATATGTGATACTTTTACTTGAGTATTTTCCGCTCCTGTATCTGTACTTTTAATTAAATAACAAAACTGAGTACTTCTCCCAACACTGATCTTAATAAATCTTTGTAATTTGCAAACCGTGACCTTTCAAAGTGAGATTTTCTCCACCGATCGTGTCATAATCTCAGTATTGAAACGAGCTGAGTACCGCCATACATCCGCCGCATAACGACCCATTTCCATCGCCGGGGACATCGCGTGGGCCTTATCCGAACACAATTAGATCTGCTCCGGTGTAGGCTGCTGTATGATGCCATTAGCACATGCATGAAACTTAAGAGCCCATGATTGCGCGACGCTCCGCAAAGGTCGCTCTCTCCCAGCCGAGAAGAGGGTCAGATGTTCGTGGCGTGGCCGTCGGATCAAAAATAAACCTCCAATTTCAATTAAAGGCGCCGGGTTTAGCTCGCGCGTCCAACCGCCGCTAAGCTAGCCGACCTTCACTTGACACGGCGCGAAGAGATAGATGATCCAAGATGGCCGACAGGAATTACTTTGATTACGGCGTTCAAAGGTGATGTATTCCATTAGGGCCGAGCGGCTTTGGAGAGGTGTCAAAATGTGATTGGGTTGAGAAATATTGTGACTGCTGCGAGATTTTGGTCCTGTTCTGTTTTCAGATCAAGTTCACAGTGAATTTTGAGTCATCCGAGAGATTAACATTTCAAAGGAGGCTGAAATATGAAGCGCTAAATGAAAACGGGAATCCCATGTGTTTCGGGTCGTGTTTGTAGAGGTATAAACTTCAGGGTCTGTGAGCGGCGTTGTTCTGAATGTGTAGGATGAAAAGCCGTCTGTATATCAGGGTTCGCGAGCTCCTTTTTGATTCCTCGTCTTAAAAATGTTCAAAATGACTCTAGTTGGTTTTATTTGTGTAAGACTTATTCCCATAGACGGTTTATGTAAATGGCCCTAACCTGCTCACTGCTACGTTCCAAACAGGAAGTGAACATGGGCGCACTCTCTCTCTCTCTCTCATGCTTTCTTTCTCTCTCACCCCTCTCCCTCCCTCTTTCGCCCTCCTCTCTGTCTCTCTCTCCATGGTCCACATCTCCCCTCTTCCTCTTCCCCTCTCTCCTCTTTCTATCCCCGCTCTTCCTCCTCTCACGCTATTCCTCAACCCATTTCCTTTCTTTCTCTCCCCACATTCTCTCTCTCTCTCTCTCTTACTCTCTTTGTCCTCCTCTCTCCCCTCTCTCTCTCCTCCCTCTCCCTCTCTCCTCTCTCCTCCCCCTGTTCTCTCTCTCCCCCTCTCCTTCTCTTCGTGTCGTGGCTCAGAGTCGCCTCACGCCGCTGTAACATTGTCCTCCCCTCCTCTCTCTCCTCTCCTCCTCCGCTCTCTTCCCTTTCCCTCCTCTCTTTCTGTCCTCCACTCTCTCCCTCTCTCCTTCTCTCCCTCTCTCCTTCTCTCCGTGTTGTGGCTCAGGCTGCTGTAATGTTGTTCTCCCTCTCTCTCCTCTCTTTCTCTCTCTCTCCTCCTCTCTTTCTTTCTCTCTCCTCTCTTTTTTCCTCTCTCTCTCCTCTCCTCCCTACCTCTCCTCCCTTTCTCTTCTCTCCTCCGCTCAGAGTCGCCTCACGCCGCTGTAACGTTGTCCTCCCCATCTCTCTCTCTTTCCTCTCTTTCTCTCTCTCTCCTCCTCCTCCTCTCCTCTCTCTCCTCCCCTCCCTCGCTTTCTGCCTCTCTCTTCTCCCTCTCTCTCCTCTCCTCCCTCTCCCTCTCTCCTCTCTCTCTCTCCTCTCCTCCCTCTCTCCTCTCCTCTCTCTTCTCTCCTTCTCTCCGTGTCGTCGCTCAGAGTCGCCTCACGCCGCTGTAACGTTGTGTCCTCCCCTCTCTCTCTCTTTCTCTCTCTCTCCTCCCTCTCTCTCTCTCTCTCTCTCTCTCCTCCTCCCCTCCTCCCCCCTCTCTCCCCTCTCTCTTCTCTCCTTCTCTCCGTGTCGTCACTCAGTCGCCTCACGCCGCTGTAACGTTGTCCTCCCTCTCTTCTCTCTCTCTCTCCTCTCCTCTCCTCTCTCTCTCTCCTCCCCCCCTCTCCCCTCTCCTCTCCTCTCCCTCCTCCTTCTCTCCGTGTCGTCGCTCAGAGTCGCCTCACGCCGCTGTAACGTTGTCCTCCCCCTCTCTCCTCCCTCCTCTCCTCCCCCTCTCCTCTCTCTCTCTCTCCTCCTCTCCCTCCTCTCCTCCTTCCTCTCCTCTCTCTCTCTTCTCTCTTCTCTCCGTGTCATCGCTCAGAGTCGCCTCACGCCGCTGTAACGTTGTCCTCCCTCCCTCTCAAGCTCTTTCTCTCCTCTCTCCTCTCTCCTCTCTCCTCCCTCTACCTCTCTCCTCTCCCCCCTCCCTCTCTCCTCTCTCTCTCTCCTCCTCTCCTTCTCTCCCTCTCCTTCCTCTCTCTTCTCTCCTTCTCTCCGTGTCGTCGCTCAGAGTCGTCTCACGCCGCTGTAACGTTGTCCTCCCCTCTCTCCTCTCTCCTCCTCTCTCTCCCTCCCTCCCTCCTTCTCTCCTCTCCTCTCCTCTCCCTTCTCTCCTTCTCTCCGTGTCGTCGCTCAGAGTCGTCTCACGCCGCTGTAAACGTTGTCCTCCCCTCTCTCCTCTCTCTCTCCTCCCTCGCTCCTCCTCTCCTCCCCCTCTCCTCTCCTCTCTCTTCTCTCCTTTCTCTCTCCGTGTCGTCGCTCAGAGTCGCCTCACGCTGCTGTAACCGTTGTCCTCCCCCCTCTCTCTCTCCTTCTCTCTTCTCTCTCTCTCGCTCAGAGTTGCCTCACGCCGCTGTAACGTTGGGGAAAATAACACACAAATCGATGTTCCCGCTGAGAGTCTGAAGCTGCTCATGGCGCGACAGGAAACGGGCCAGACGCAAAAGTCAAGAACCACGACTCCGAACAGCGACAGAGTCTGAACATGAGCCGGAGTCTGTCCTCTGAGCCGGAGTCTGTCCTCTGAGCCGGAGTCTGTCCTCTGAGCCGGAGTCTGTCCTCTGAGCCGGAGTCTGTCCTCTGAGCCGGAGTCTGTCCTCTGAGCCGGAGGTCGCAGGTTCGAATCCCGCTCTCGACGTGCACAACATGTGGACAGTGAATGGGCCACATCTCCACAGATCTGACTCGTAACTTGTACCGTGTGACTTTCATGAATATTTACAACTTCCAACAAAAGCAATACAGTTTCCATGGAGACAAGCAGGGGGCCAGTCCTCCACCAGAAAAGTTCCATAGTGCATCTTTAACTCCAACAAATCAAAATGACAAGTCTGAGCTCATATGTGACGAAAATGTTTAAACAAATATCTGATTTCATTAAAAAAAAAAACACTGAACCCTGAGAGGGAAAGAGACGAAGAGAGGGAGGCACGAAGAGAGGGAGGCACGAAGAGAGGGAGGAACGAAAAGAGGGAGGAACGAATAGAGGGAGGCACGAAGAGAGGGAGGCACGAAGAGAGGGAGGAACGAAGAGAGGGAGGAACGAAGCACACAGGAAATGAGACAGAGGGAGAGACAGGGAGAGAGGGGGGGGGGGAAAGAAAGAGAAAGGAGAAAAGGGGGTGCAAGTTCGAAGGAGGGAAACAGAGAGGGGAGGAGGAGGAAGAGAAGAAAGAGAAAGGGGAAGGCAATGGAGAGATAGAAAGACAGAGAAAAAGGGGATGTACGTTTGAGTGACGGGAACCCAGAGAGAGGAAAAGAGAGAGAGAGAAGAGGGAGGAGAAAGAGAGAGAAAGAGGACAGGGAGGACTAAGAAAGAAAGAGCGGGATAGGGAGAGAGAGAGAGAGAATGGGAGGTGAGGGAGAGAGAGAGAAAGGGGAAGGTGAGACAGAGACAGAGAAAAGGGGGTGCAGGTTTGACGGAGGGAAACGGACAGACAGAGTCGGGGGAGAGAATAAAGAGAAAAGGGAAGGCGGGAGGAGAGGGAGGAGAAAGAGGAGAGGGAGGACAAAGAGAAAGAGAGGGATAGGGAGAGAGAGAGAATGGGAGGTGAGGGAGAGAGAGAGAAAGGAGAAAGCAAGACAGAACAGGGGGTGCAAGTTCAAAGGAGGGAAACAGAGAGGGGAGGAGGAGGAAGAGAAGAAAGAGAAAGGGGAAGGCAATGGAGAGATAGAAAGACAGAGAAAAAGGGGATGTACGTTTGAGTGATGGGAACCAGAGAGAGGAAAAGAGAGCGAGAGGGGAGGGAGGAGAAAGAGAGAGAAAGAGGACTGGCAGGACAAAGAGAGAAAGAGCGGGATAGGGAGAGAGAGAGAGAATGGGAAGTGAGGGAGAGAGAGAGAAAGGGGAAGGTGAGACAGAGACAGAGAAAAGAGGGTGCAGGTTTGACGGAGGGAAACAGAGAGACAGAGACGGGGGAGAGAGAGATAAAGAGAAGGGGGAAGGCGAGAGGAGAGGGAGGGAAGACAAAGAGAGAGAAAGAGGAGAGGGAGGACAAAGAGAGAAAGAGAGGAATAGGGAGAGAGAGAATGGGAGGTGAGGGAGAGAGAGAGAAAATGGAAGGCGAGACAGAGAGACAGAGAAAAGAGGGTGCAGGTTTGAGGGAGGGAAGCAGAGAAAGAGAGAAAGAGAGAATGGGAGGTGAGGAAGGGAGAGAGAGAAGGGGAAGTCGAGACAGAGAGACAGAGAAAAGGCGGTGCAGGTTTGAAGAAGGGAAACAGAGAAAGAGGGAAAGTTGGGAGGTAAGAGAGAGAGAATGGGAAGCGAAGGAGAGAGTGAGACCTGGAGAAAGAGACAGATAGAAAGAGGAGAGGGGGCATAGAGAGAGGGATGAGAGCGATGTACAATGCAACATGGTCTTTTTACTATTCAAATTGACATGTGCACCTGAGAAAAAGACAAAAGGAGAAAGAGAAGAGACAGAGATGGGGGGGAAGAGAGAGAGAATGAGAGGAAAGAGGGTGGGGGAGGGAGAGAGAGAAGAGAGAAAGAGGAAATAGAGGGAGTAGAAGAGGGAGAGGGCGAGAAAAGAGCTGAAGGAGGGGTGACGTGACAGCTAATGAGGCAGAGGGAGGGGAGAGAGAGGAAGCAAAGGGAGCAGGTTTGAAGGAAAAACAGAGGAAAGAGACTGACAGAAAGAGAGAAGGAGAGAGGGATGAGGAGATGTGAAGTAAACCATACATTTTGCATGTTCGCGGTTCGCTGCAGCCATGACGATATTCTCGGTCCTTCTCTCTGTCCTGGTTTAACCCGCACTTTAACTCACTCAGAGAAGACGCTGTTTTAGCATCGAAAACACAACATATACTTCAAATGTGACACGATAAACAGCGACGGGGTAAAGCTGAGGGCGTCTCCGCTTCGTGAATGTGCTGCGTGCTCCATATAATGCCATGAATTATGAAAAATGAAGCATCAAACATTTATAGAGTCCAGTGTTCGCTATACTATCTCTGTGTGATTATTTTTAGGTTTGGGAGACAGACGTGCCCACTGAGCCTTGCTACGGTGGCCCTGCAGGGACATGCTGTTGTCTTTGAGGATGCCAAGTGAAGAAATCCACATGAAACTGACATCTTAAAAAAACAAACAAAACGCACAATGCAAAATGTTGTGTTAAGTATTCAAACTGACACTCGATGATTATGGGCGACTCCCTGTGATAAACTCCAGGTTGTTAATTGTGTTTAAATGTGTTCACTCTGTGGGTCCAATTTATGTTTCCTTTTCTGTGGCAGCGCCCAGACTATGGAACAGCGCCCTCTGCCTGTCAGATCATCTCAGTCTTTAACACAGTTTAAGACTAGACTGAAAACCCGCCTCTTCTCCCTGGTATTTAACACTAGACAGACAGAATATCTTAGTATTTTGTTGTTCTACATATTGTATGATCTGTATACTGTAAATTTCGGACTACAGATCGAATAAAACAGCACCAACACGGGCCATCTGCTTTTATTTCCTCTGAAAGCTTCTGTCGTCCTTTTACATTGACTAAGTTCTTCTCGCTGCCGCCTCCAACGTCGCACCATCGGTTCATTAAAGCCAAACGTTCGTGCAGTGGCTCTATTTCCTTCTTTGACGACGTTTAGCATCATTTATATTTCTTTGTGTGTTTTCCATGTTGAGACTGTGGCATGATGCGCAAAATGACAGTTCAAAATCAAAACTAGTGCATTCTTCAGCGCATAATCTTTCCCCACGTCTGTCTCACTTTTGCGTTTACTGTTAGAGAGCGCCCCCTGGTGGTTGTTAGCCAGTAAACCCCCGCATGGTTCAAAGCGTGGGGGAAAAAGTTGCAGCTTACAGTCTGAAATTTACGGTATTTGTTTTATCTGAAGCGCGTTGGTCAGCTGAAGTTGTTGTAAATGTGCTGCATAAATAGAGTTGCGGGTGGATTTATGTTGGTGGCGATGAAAACGGGGATTCATCGGCGATATGGCGTCTCGAAAATGCACGAAATTCACTCCAAAAACAACTTTGAGAGGCTAAATGAGAAAGAAACAACCACGACATGGTTTAAAGCTCTGTAAAAAAGTCAATTTTGCAGAACAGTTCTGCTTTAACACTGCGCTTCACTTTCACTATAGTCACTCGAAAACCCAGTCAGTCAGTTCAAGTTACGCAACCAGCCCCGTTCTGAATAATTACTCATGCAAATCTGATCTATTTACATCGCCATTATGTAAAAACCGTGTTAAATATTGACAAAGCTCCACTTTTTATCCTATTTTATCCTATTTTTGTATTTCTCTCGCGTTGCACCATTTAAATATTTTAAAAACATCCCGAGAGACGCTGTTGGACGGTGCCAGATTTCACTTCTCTTTTTCAGTTTTACTAATTCAGCATTTTCACTCTGTTTGCAACACGCTCCAGACCCGTTAAGATCCGTAAGTGTCCTCCACCTGCACTCTCTAAATGACAGATTACAGGAGCTGTGCATGTGAGGTGAGCAAAGGGCTAAACCTGGAGCTTAGTGGGCGAGTGCTTAAGGCCTGTGACCGGAGCCAATCAGGAAGTGTGTGGTTAGCAAGCTAGTTGTTGTTAGTTTTACTGTGACGAGAAAACTCTGAAAGTGGTGAAAAGGGCTTTTAAACTCATTGCAGTGAGTAATTAGGATGTTCAGAATGCATAAGCCGTGTTCCTCGAGGTCAGGGGTCGGCTCTTTGTTTCTTCAGAAAATACATTATAAGTATTTAATTGAAGTGTACTTTATTTGTGTTATTCATTTTTTTTATTGTAGGTCGAAATTGGAAGATTATTGTTATCTTGAAATATTAAAATAGAAGTATTATTATAAAATTATTATTATATTTTATTATTTTTTGTCGCTCAAAATAAGCGTCGCACTCGGGGAAGTCGGTGTACGAGCCAAAACGCAGCATTTATCGAGACTTTCCATCCCGACACCGACATAAACATGAAGAAATCTGCATTTGGAGTCCTGTCGATCTTTAGATCCACATACGTCTGTGAGCAGCTTTTCTCCACCATGAACTATATTAAAAACAAACACTGCTCACGCCACAGACGACAGCCACAGTCCTGCGGAAAGATGAAAGCGACTTTGTACAGCCTCGATTTGCAGAGACTGTGCAGAGGTTCAGGAGCAGAAACCCCATTAACCAGTAAAATAAACATTTATGCACAGAGCGAGAAGAATATATACAGTATTATCTTCATTTTAGATGTCAAAAAGTAGTTGCGGCTCCCAGTGTTCAGGTCCAAATGGCTCTTTGGGAGTTCATGGTCCCGACGCCTGATCTGGGTTTACTGGTGCGGTGGTGTTGGGGTGGGGTTTGGCCGGGGGGATGTTGAGGCTGGCTGCTTGACTCGTGCAGGAGAAAAATACAGACCTATATATTAAGAGATAAAGAGATTTTAATGTATTGTAATTTCTCTTACTGTAACTCTTAAATCCCCGTGGATTTAAAATTGAAGAGCCGTAAAACACCTCATAAAGATGCACGTTCATGTTCAGGCCTTCATCATGTGCAGTTATGAGCTAATGAAGTTATTTATGGCGTGCTTCTGAATAAAAGCAGTAGCAGTCAAAACCAGCGCGCAGCCACAAGAGCAAACCTCACTTTGATTATCTCGCTTTACAACGCCCGCGACGCTAACAGACGGATTTAAACTGCGAGCTTTGACTTGGATTTTTTGCCACTAAACATTATTTTGCAATCCCAGTTCCATCTGCAAAACTCTAGTCTAACTTCCTCTTAAGCTGGGACAGTGTCTGCTTCTCTCTGTGTTGAGTTTACAGAGCAGAACAGCGATGTGACGTTAGCGAAAGAGTCGGCTCTTTTGAACGATTCCTTAACATGAACAGTTAGATCCGGATCTCATTTTGTAAGAGTCGAACCTTTTTTTTTCTTTTTAATTTGTCTGCGTTTTTATACTGACGCAAGAAACGACACAGGAGCAGAGCAAGCGACACGAGTGACAGATTTGTGCAGAAAAAACATGTTCAGCATCTTAATAACAGTTTGTTTTAAAATGATGATTATCGTAGTGCAGCGTTTTATTTCGATTAAGCGTAATTTGAAAACGTTACACACTCCCACTCTCAGTTTGAACCATTCAAACACATTTAAACCTCGGTCGTTTCTCTCTGTGATGAGTTTGTAGATAAAATGAGCGCACACATTAGCTTCTGTCATATAAACACATCGTCTTTTGAGCGGATCTTTGAAATGAACAGATCCAAAAGATAAAAGAGCCGAACGTCCCGTCACTAGAGAAGAAGTAGCGACTACGGCAAAGCGCAAAACCCGGATTATTTTGAAGGACGGACTGGATTAGACGGGAAAAGTATTAGAGAGAATACGATTTCCATACAGGAGTTTCTTATGGAGAACAGATGACGCTCAGTTTGACGATTGGTAATTAGCGTAATTTGATTGACAGGGCGGGAAGGGGCATTGTCGGCGGGGCACCCTGTCGATATAATGGGGTAATAAGGGAATCACTGCATAAGGTAAGTGAGGAATAACTTTGAACCACTGAAAACCATTTAAAACGAACTATTTTGAGTTTTTATGAGGGTAGAAATCAGGTAGAGCGCCTTTAACCTACTCGGAGCGAATCGGCACAGCGCTCTTTTTATAATCTTTTCAATGCAACAAAGTGTCTCCCAAAATAGGTTCATTCTGATACTAAAAGAATATGGAACGATCATTGTGTAACCAGACACAGTCCTCGGTTGGCCCACGTTTTACTAAAAAAAAGCAACTGCATTTTTACATTTGAGTTTGTATCTTATCTTTCTCGTCAAATTAAAAATGTCATTTGGAGTTTGCTTATCGTTGTAATCATAATATGTCGCTTCATTTTCATATGCAAAGTTGCTCAGCCGTTTGCATAATTCAATCAGACACAGTTCAGGAAAAGGTCCCAGTCTGTGTTTCTCTATCACGGTTCAAAATCGGAGAGAAGGGAGCGAGGGGGCGGGGCTTACAGCTAATATAGATGTTTAATACAGGCATGGTAGGTGATGCTAAGTGTCTTGCTCAAGGACACAATTAGATTTCCAATATGTTTAGAAAGTAGGATTCTGTTCAGAGAAGATGGAAGTATGAACTGTAAAACTAATACAAGAATCCCACATATTTCAGAACATTTTGGTAGAAGTACAGGTAAATGTTCCTATAAAAAGAGCAGTGGTGGAAGAAGTACTGTATCCAAAATGTCCAAACTATGAATTCTCTCCTGTACGACTTATACTCCAGTACGACTTATACTCCAGTACGACTTATACTCTGGAAAATATGGTACTTTTTCCAGCACTGCTCTTTTTATAGAAACATTTTGTTACTTAAGTAGAAGTACAGATACCACAGCACACAAAATGCTCAAGTAAAAGTATCACATGAAAGCATCTACTTAAGTAAAAGTATTAGCTGTTTAAAAATGTACTTAGGAGTAAAAAGTAAAAGTATTTTGAGCAGGTTTTTAGATCTAATGGAGCGACAAATGTAGTGATTTTTATACAGATTTGTTCAACAGAAACAATTGATCAATCAATCTTTGTATTCTCTCTTCTTTTGTTTGTGTATTTGTGTATTTTTTCTTTCTGAAATTATAGAAATAAACCCTCAGCCTTTTCAGCAGGTCTCAGACAATAATAAAAAAAATACTGTTACTTCTCAGTCTTGTTCAAAAATGTAGTGGAGTAGAAAGTACAGATACTGCTCTCAGATGTAGTGAAGTAAAAGTAAAAAGTATCCACTGTAAAATGTACTTCATATATCTACAATCGACCCAGCAACTTTTACATTAATGGTTGAACTAGCTTAAGTGTCTTGCGTAAGGGCACAATGGCAGTTTGCTTTGCTGGGAACTCAAACGGCAACTGTTCTTTTTTCTTCGTGCTTGAACGTCTCCAAAGCACCGAGCGCATGTTAGCAGGTGTTATGCTAGCTCCAGCTGTCCTGATGCATGTTAGCGCTCTGAGTACAGGTCTGTGTCACATCAGATACAGTGTCATTAGCAGCTCCTCACGCTGCGACGCCCCCTACTGCTCCAGACACACAGGTGCGGCTGGCTGTGATAATAACAGGGGTATTAAGCTGCTCTCCTGTGAGTTATTCTGGACAGTATTAAGTCTCTGCATGTTAAACACTGGAACATTTCCTTAACGGCTCTGTACCAGATAGTATTATTAGTATTATAATAATCTGTGAGTTTTTCTGTCAGGTCCGTAAACTGTAAAAGAAGAGGACTGAGTGAGTGTGACGTCGCCCATAGCGTTCAGCTCCAGTCAAATGAAGCTAATCGAGGCTAACGGTTTGGAGCTAAGTTCTATATTTGGATTTCCGACTGCGAGTATCATAGCAACCAAAGAGCCAATCCAGAGCGAGGCTGTTGAGAGTAATGCCCTTCCCGCTCACACCGCTGGTTTAGCAGAGAGCGGGTGCTTAACAACGGCGTCAATCAAACCTGCTGCTAACGCTAGCGGAAGCGGCCTCAGGGAAAGAAGGCGCCTGATTTGTCTGTTATTAATGTTCATATCTTGATTTATGGACACAATAGCGAAATAAACACACCGGGATCACGTAGAGCGGGGTAATACGATCATTTAAGACCGAAAATGACGAGTCTGACAGCAGCAGTTACAGAGAGAGGGGCGAGAGCTTTTCAATAGAAAGTGAATTAGAGCCATGGAGTCGATGGAGCCGGAAGCGCGCCCGTGTTCACTTCCGATTTGGAACATGGCGATGACTAGCGAGTTAGCTATGTCCATTTATATATATACAGTCTATGGTCATGCCACTGCTAATAACAGCTAGCATGCTAACAGCTCACCAGCATTACTTCCTGGTTTATAATTAGATTTTTCACAAAATATTTCTGCTGGGGCAAATTTTAGTTATCACAAAAAATGGGTACAACTGTTTGAAGCTATCATCATTATTTTTGTAATAGTTTAGCGTTGTGTTGCAGGGCAGTACATATATTTTACTTCTACAGTGCAGTACAGGGGAATCAGTGGTTTGAGCTTTCACCCACCAACCAAAAGATCAGTGGTTCAATTCCAGCTTTGAACACTGCAAACTGCTTCACCCTTCAACGTACTTTGACTGACACAAGTTCACCAGGACAGAAGTGGAAGAACAGTTTGTCCCTAGTGCATAAAAACTACTACTACAAATACAAATACTGCAATGATGAAAGTTACTGCAGTATAACCAACCAATCGAGTCAACAGTAGCTCAGTTGGTGGAGAGTTTTGTCCACTGATGTGAAGGTCGGCGGTTCGTATCCCAGTTCTCGACATAAACATCGTCGGTTGAGCGGTCGGATCCATTGACCCTCAGGTTGACGGTGCGATTCCAGCTCCTATAGATGAATACTGTTGTTGTGTCCTTGGGCAAGACACTTAACCCACCTCAAATGTGTCTGTTTACCATTTACCATGATCCAAATCGTTAATTCTTCTTGGTTAATTATGAGTTTGTTGTATATATGTCCCGCCCCCGTGTCCTCGTGTCCCCCCCCGGCTCTTTCCTCGGCCTCGTATGGCAGGACTTTGAAGCCTTTTCTCATGAGGCGTTTCCAGCTCGTCTCTGGGGCCTAGAACAGAGCGAGAACAAAACAGGTCTCATCTCAGACGGTCTCTATTACACCCACCGGCCACATCACCGACTCCACTTCTCCTCTCTGCCTCGTTCATACTGTCTTCATTATGTTTGGCTTTGAAATCTGGATTAAATCCGTGGTAAAAGTTAGAGTTTGGTTCACAGCACTTCAGTTTAACTAGAGATGGATCTATGAGTCTTTTCATAGTCGAGGATGATACTGATGGTTCAGAATAACAGGAAGTGATGGTGTTTTTGGGTCGATATGTGGAACTGTGAGAGAGGGAGGGAGGAGAAAGGGAGAGTAGGGGAGAGAGAGAGAGAGAGGAGAGGAGAGAGAGGGGAGGGAGAGAGAAGGAGAGGAGGGGGGGGGGGGGAGAGGAGAGAGATGAGGGAGGGAGAGAGAGGAGGGAGAGAGAGGAGAAGAGAGAGAGGGGGAGAGAGGGAGAGAGAGGAGGGAGAGAGAGGAGAAAGAGAGAAGGAGAGAGAGAGAGAGGGACAGTGGGGAGAGAGAGAGAGGAGGGAGGAGGGAGAGGAGGAGAGAGAGAGGGAGGAGAGAAGATAGGGAGAAGGAGAGAGAGTAGGGAGGGGAGAGAGATAGAGTGAGGAGGGAAAAGGAGAGAAGGAGAGAGGGAGGGAGAGAGGGACAGTGGGGAGAGAGAGAGGAGGGAGGGAGGAGGGAGAGAGAGAGAGGAGAGAGGGAGAAAGAGAGAGAGGAGAGAGGGAGGGAGAGAGGGACAGTGGGGAGAGAGAGAGAGAGGAGGGAGGAGAGGAGAGAGAGAGAGAGAGAGAGGGAAGGAGGGAGGAGGGGGGGGGGGGAGAGAGGGAGAGAGTGTAGGGAGGAGAGAAAGATAAAGAGAGGAGGAAAGAGAGTGGAGAAAGAGGGAGGGAGAGAGGGACAGTGGGGAGAGAGAGAGGAGGAAGGAGAGGAGGGAGAGAGAGAATGGAGAAAGAGAGAGGAGAGAGGGAGGAAGAGAGAGGAGGAGGGGGAGAGAGAGGAGAGAGAAGAGGAAGAGAGGAGAGAGAGCAGGGAGAGAGGAGAGTGAGGGGGGTAGAGAGAGAGGAGGAGGGAGAGAGAGAGGGAGGGAGAAAGAGAAGGAGAGAAGAGAGAGAGGAGAGTGGAGAGAGTTATAGAGAGGAGAGAGAGGAGAGGGGGGGAAGGAAAGAGAGAGAGGACGGAGGGAAAGAGAGAAGGGAGATAGAGAGAGGAGGGAGAGAGAGAGAGGGCTGGAGAAAGAGAGAGAGAGGAGAGAGGGAAAGAGAGAGGAGGAGAGAGAGAGAGATAGAGGATGGAGGGAGGGAGGGAAAGAGAGGAGGGAGGAGGAGAGAGATAGAGAGGAGAGAGGAGAGAGGAGACAGGGAGAAGGGAGTGAGAGAGGAGGGAGAGAGAGAGGAGAAAGAAGAGAGAAGAGAAAGAAGGAGGAGGACTTTGTGGAGAGAGAGAGAAGAGAGAAGATGGGAAGAGGAGGAGAAAAAAGAAGAAGGAAAGTGGAGAGAGAGAGAGAGAGAGGGAAAGGGTGGTAAATAGAAGAAGAGATTTTCTGGAGCTGAGATAGGGGAGATTTAGGAGGTGAAATCAGAGAGGGTGTTTCAAAGAGGAGAGGAGCAGCGGGGACAGACAAAGTAGAGTGAACTTGGACTGAAGTGATGGAGGGAGAGAAATTTGGAAAACACGAAAGAAGGGCCAAAGAGGAGGTAGAGTGACATAGTAGAGAGAGATATAACCCAAGGGAGAGAGAGAGGGAGGAGAAAGACAAGGATTGAAATAACTTTTGTAGTAGAGTGATAGAGAGGTGGGAGAGAGAGAGGGTAGAGAAAAGAGCTGTCAAGGGAACCCGGGGCTAACGGAGAGGAGGAGCAAAGTGGGAGAGATAGTCTGTTATTAATGATGGAGGGAGGGTAGAGAAAGAGACAAGGAGAGAAAGAAGGAGGAGAGGCCATTGTAGAGAGAGATATAGAGAGGAGGGAGGGAGAGTGTGGAGACAGGGACAGAAAGGAGAAAGACAGAGAGAGGAGGGAGAGAGTGGAGAAAGAGAGAAGAAGAGAAAGAAGGAGGGACGGACTTTGTGGGCGGAGATAAAGAGAGGATGGAGGGAGTGTGAGAGAGGAGTGGATGACAGGGCCGATGCCAATACTGATATTTCTGGACTGAGATATGGGGCCGATTTAGTTCATTTTCTGTGAAATCAGCCACAGCCTCGTTTCACTTCAGACCGGACGGAGGAGCAGCGTCACATTTTTGTCCTGCCCTTTTTGGACTGAAGTGTTTAAATAAAACTTTATACATTTATTCACACGCAAATATCGGCCAAACAGCTGTAGTTTCTTATTCGACGCAGAAGATGTTTTATTACCCAAATATTTCCAGCTTTTGTGACGCTGCAATACTACAATAACTTTACAATAACTTTTACTACAATAACTTTTGTAGTAGTTTTGTGAGCTGAGTTCACACCCGCTGCGGCCACTTAGCAACGCTGTCAATCAAACCCGTTGCTAACGCTAGTGGGAGTGACCTCGGGGAAAGACGGAGCCCGATTTGTCTGTTATTAATGTTCATATCTTGATTTATGGATAAAATAGTGAAATAAAAGCGCTAGGAGCATGTAGAGAGGGTTAATATGAACATTTTAAAACCGAAATGACGAGTCTGACAGGAGCAGTTACAGAGAGACAGGCGACGGATTTTCAATAGAAAGTGAATTGGAGCCAAAGTTGAAGGAGCTAGCGTGTTAGCCATGTCCATTTATATATACAGTTTATGTTTCACACTCAAAATTGGGAGTAATTCAGTAACAAACCCAGCGCGAGGGACCAAACGAGTCTGAGCGATATGAGGAAACATGAATCGTTTCCTTTGATCCCTGTTTTCGCTCAGATGTTTTTTTTCACCACGACAAACGTCTTTAAACATTAATGTCCCGAACATGAACATAAACAAAACAGACTTAAATCATTTGACTAAACAAAACAGTCACATTTCCTCCTCCAGAGTCTCCAGACCACGTGTTTTTACTGACACTACTGCAGTAACACGACCCCAAGAATCAGTCTTCAGCTCCATAAAAAGTGAGTAATTACACACATCTAATCAGGGCGAAAACGAGACGAAAACGAGACGAAAACGGGACCGAACGAAGACGAGTGTGAACACAGGACTACGGGAGATTTATCTGCAGACGTGAGCAGTACATAAAGTATATTTACAGTACATGATCAGTGCATAAGGTACATATACAGTACATGAGCAGTATATAAGGTACATATATAGTACATGATCAGTATATAAGGTACATATACAGTACATGATCCGTGCATAAGTTATACATATACAGTACATGAGCAGTACATAAGTTTATACATATACAGTACATGAGTGGTACATAAGTTATACATATACAGTACATGAGTGGTACATAAGTTATACATATACAGTACATAAGCAGTACATAAGTTATACATATACAGTACATGAGTGGTACATAAGTTATACATATACAGTACATGAGCAGTACATAAGTTATACATATACAGTACATGAGCAGTACATAAGTTATACATATACAGTACATGAGCAGTACATAAATTATACATATACAGTACATAAGTTATACATATACAGTACATAAGTTATACATATACAGTACATGAGCAGTACATAAGTTATACATATACAGTATGTGAGCAGTACATAAGTTATACATATACAGTACATGAGCAGTACATAAGTTTATACATATACAGTACATGAGCAGTACATAAAGTATAGCCATGTACCTGTAGTTATACACAGACTGTGTAAAGACGTGGAGTAAGTGAGTGTGATCGGGCAGATATTCAGCAGGGAGCGGGCGCTTTACTCCACTGTCAATCAAACCTGTTGCTAACGCTAGCAGGAGCGACCTCGGGGAAAGTCTGTTAGTCTGTCTACTATTACTACTACTACTATTAATGTTCATATCTTGATTTAGAACAAAATAAAAACTGCAGGATCGTGTAGAGGGTTAATACGAACATTTCAGCCCAAAATGACGAGTCTGACAGCAGCAGGTGCAGAGAGACGGGCGATGTTTTTTCAATAGAAAGTGAATTGGAGCGATTCCAGCAGCAGCGATACTTTAAAATTAAGCCGGAACAGTGTCGACGGCGTTTGACTCCGGCGCTTTAATAACGCCGTCGCGTCTGTTTTTCATTCTCAGGGTCAGTCGTCTGTTTGAGCCGAGAAGGAGAAATAAGACGTCAAAGAGCACGGGCGATGTCCCATAATGCACCACAACAAAACGCACCAACGCTTTTACTTTGAAAAGGTCAAGGTGGTGTGAAAGAGAAAGAGAGATAGAGCGCTTTACAGTGGAGAAGAGGAGAGTGGAGAAAGAGAGAGGGGGGATAAAGGAAGGGAGAGAGAAGGATAGAGTGGAGAGAGAGAGAGAGGAGGGAGGGACAGAGAGGGTAGAGAGAGGGTAGAGAAGAGAGAGAAAAGAGGGAGAGAGAGAAATTGAAGAGAGAGGGGGAGGATGAAAGGAGGGAGAGAGAGGGATAGAGCAGAGAGAGATAGAGAGGAGTGAGAGAGAGGAGAGAGACAGAAAGTGAAGAGAGAGGGGGAGGATGGAAGGAGGGAGGGAGAGAGAGTGACAGAGCGGAGAGAGGGATGGAGAGGAGGGAAAGAGATAGAGTGGAGAGAGAGGGTGGAGAAAGAGTTGGATAAAGTTTGTAGCACTGAAACGAACTACAAAATGTTTAAAATATTTGTAGTACAGTCTGTGGTGGAATGTAACATAGTACAAGTAGTAAAGTACTGCACTTAAGTAAACAGTGTCTGTACTTTACTTAAGTACATTTTACAGTGGATACTTTTTACTTTACTACATTTTTGAGCAGGTATCTGTACTTTATATGTGTACTTTCTATTTTTTTGTCATCGTTTGAGACGAGCTGAAAAGTCTGAGAGTTTTGAGCAGATACATAAAAATAAAAAACAGCTTGAAAAAAACGATCGATTCCATTTTTCTGCTGAATAAAATTCATCACAAATCTTTATAAAAATCCAACAAAGGATCTGGAAAAGCTTTGTTGGATCTCAAAATCTGTGAGAAATACTTTTACGTTTTACTCTTTAAGTACGTTTTTGAACAAATACTCTAATACTTTTATTTTTTCATGTGATTCGTTTACTTTTACTTGAGAAATACTTTTACTTTTTACTCTTTAAGTACATTTTTGAACAGGTACTTTAATACTTTTACTTTTTTCATGTGATTCGTTTACTTTTACTTGAGTACTTTTACTTTTACTTGAGAAATACTTTTGCTTTTTACTCTTTACGTACATTTTTGAACAGGTACTTTAATACTTTTACTGTCTTTCATGTGATTCTTTTACTTTTACTGGAATATTTTAGCTTTTACTTGAGAAATACTTTTACTTTTTACTCTAAGTACATTTTTGAACAGGTACTTTAATACTTTTACTGTCTTTCATGTGATTCTTTTACTTTTACTGGAATATTTTTGCTTTTACTTGAGAAATACTTTTACTTTTTACTCTTTAAGTACATTTTTGAACAGGTACTTTAATACTTTTACTGTTTTTCATGTGATTCTTTTACTTTTACTTGAGTATTTTTTGCTCTGGTATCTGTACTTTTACTTAAGTATTACATTCTTAAAGTGGCACTGCATAATATTGAGGAAAATCTTATGTATATACACAATTCCCTTCAACATGTACAAGTATTTTTTTGGCAGTATTTGTCCAGTGGATAAATATACTGCATAATATTTGCATCTTTCCTTAAAAAAAAACGAAGGGTCTGTCTAAATAAATGTGACTTTAGAGGCTCTGTACCTGATTTTTCAAACATTTTTCACATTATACCCCCACTATGAGTTTAGAAGCACTTTTCTGCGACGGTAACGCTAACAACTAGCATGCTAACACGCACCTCCTGATTATCGCACAATAAAAAACTTTATAATTAGATTTTGAGCTGCTTATGTGATATATCTGTACGGGGGGAGGACACCTAAAAAAATGTGGTACAGGGCCTTTAATATCACCTACTACTACTACTACTACTACTACTTCATGTGTGAAATATATTCTAGACCCGCCCACGTCAATAACACATTTACACGGGACATTTTTCCTCCATTCATCCCCAGTCAGGACCTCCATCGATGTGACACGTGCATTGACCCAGTGGGACGTTCATGCTAATGGGGCTATGCTAACAGCGCCGCCCTCGCCGCCGCGACGGGGCAGCGGTCTGACAGAGGAGGAGGCCGGCCAAACATAGCACCTGCTGAAATCAATACAGAGCCCGGGGAAAAGGCTAAAGGAAGTGGCAGGCTTTCAGATTGAGTTATAATGGCCGTAGGTTTCAGCGAGCCGTGGGAAAAATGGGATTGTACAAAGTTTTATTCTTTCTAGACATTTTTGTACATTGAGAAAAAAACGTGTGTTACTGCTCCAGGTGTTTCATAAAGAGGAGGGACTATGCAAAATCGACTTTTTGTTTTTTTTTCCTAGGGAGGCGCTGATCTGATACTGGTGTCAGATATCTGCACCGATACTGAGAATTTAGTGGATCAGGTATCGGTTCAGTCGATCTCCTGGTAAAACTGATGTAATGAGACTTTTTTTACTTAATCTTAGTTAGACCTGATTTAGTCCTGGGTTAGAACTAGTTTATTCCTGGTTTGGATCTGGTTTAGTCCAAGTTAGACGTGGTTGAGTCTTGGGTTAGACCTGGTTTAGTTCTGATTTGGACCTGGTTTAGATCTGGTTTAGTCCTGGTTCCGTCCTGATTTAGATGTGGTTTAGTCCTGGTTTAGATCTGGTTTAGACCTGGTTTAGACCTGGTTTAGTCCTGGTTCAGTCCTGGTTTAGATCTGGTTTAGATCTGGTTTAGATCTGGTTTAGTCCTGGTTTAGTCCTGGTTTAGTCCTGGTTTAGTCCTGTTTAGTCCTGATTTAGTCCTGGTTTTTAGATCTGGTTTAGTCCTGGTTTAGTCCTGGTTTAGTCCTGGTTTAGATCTGGTTTAGTCCTGGTTTAGTCCTGATTTAGTCCTGGTTTAGTCCTGGTTTAGACCTGGTTTAGTCCTGATTTAGTCCTGGTGTAGATCTGGTTTAGTCCTGGTTTAGACCTGGTTTAGTCCTGGTTTAGACCTGGTTTAGTCCTAGTTTAGATCTGGTTTAGTCCTGGTTTAGTTCTGGTTTAGTCCTGGTTTAATCCTGGTGTAGATCTGGTTTAGTCCTGGTTTAGAGATCTGGTTTAGTCCTGGTTTAGTCCTGGTTTAGTCCTGATTTAGACCTGTTTTAGTCCTGGTTTAGATCTGGTTTAGTCCTGGTTTAGACCTGGTTTAGTCCTGGTTTAGTCCTGGTGTAGATCTGGTTTAATCCTGGTTTAGATCTGGTTTAGTCCTGGTTTAGTCCTGGTTTAGTCCTGGTTTACACCTGAAACTCCCTGAAACTTACAAAATGAGTTATGTACTTCACTGTTTTGACACTGTTGTTTCCAAAGCGTCAGAAGGAAACACGGAGCTGTAAGTTTGTAACTTTTCCCCCACAGAAGAGTAAAACCTCGTCTTTAAACCTGAACCTCGTGACTTGGATGGATAATACTGACCTTTTAATATGAACTCTGTGACTTTAGTGATGAAGGGTCGGCCTCTTCCTCGTTATCGCAGAGATGTTATCGCTTTGCCCAGAATGTTCCACAGTACGGCATTAAAGTCACATGCAGACTATCCTACTACCTCTGTACTCGACTCTTTATTAAACAAATACATCATAAGTACCCTCCATATTTCAAAGCTAACGCAGTACTACACTCGGTCTTAAGCCTGTCCCATTGTTGTGTATCACTCAGCGCTCGTTCAAACTGTTTGTGTCTGAATAACATTTAGCAGTGACTAACACGAGGTTTCAGCACCGAGCTCTGTCTGCCACAAGCCTCGACAACAGGACTCTCCAAATCCATTCTGCTCATTATATAAACACCGTATTTGATCTGCTGAGCTGAAGGTTTCATTTATATATGTGTCTCCAGAGCAGCTACTAGACGCCAGAAAACACCGAGAAGTTTGAGGATTTCAGTGAGTTTAACCAGGGCCAAACTGTGATCACAGAGGAGAAAGAAAGACCTGCTTTAGACCTGGTTTAGACCTGGTTCGGACCTGGTTTAGACCTGGTTTAGTCCTGGTTCAGACCTGGTTTAGTCCCGGTTTAGTCCTGGTTTAGACCTGGTTTAGACCTGGTTTAGACCTGCTTTAGACCTGGTTTAGTCCTGGTTTAGTCCTGGTTTAGTCCTGGTTTAGACCTGGTTTAGACCTGGTTCAGACCTGGTTTAGTCCTGGTTTAGTCCTGGTTTAGACCTGGTTTAGTCCTGGTTTAGACCTTATTTAGTCCTGGGTTAGATCTGGTTTAGACCTGGTTTAGTCCTTGTTTGGTCCTGGTTTAGATCTGGTTTAGTCCCGGTTTAGACCTTATTTAGTGCTGGATTAGATCTTTTTAGTCCTTGTTTAGACCTTGTTTAGTCCTGGTTTAGATCTGGTTTAGACCTTGTTTAGTCCTGGTTTAGATCTGGTTTAGTCCTGGTTTAGACCTCGTTTAGTCCTGGTTTAGATCTGGTTTAGTCCTGGTTTAGACCTTGTTTAGTCCTGGTTTAGACCTCGTTTAGTCCTGGTTTAGATCTGGTTTAGTCCTAGTTTAGACCTTGTTTAGTCCTGGTTTAGACCTTGTTTAGTCCTGGTTTAGACCTCGTTTAATCCTGGTTTAGATCTGGTTTAGTCCTGGTTTAGACCTTACTTAGTCCTGGTTTAGATCTGGTTTAGTCCTGGTTTAGATCTCATTTAGTTCTGGTTTAGACCTGGTTTAATCCTGGTTTAGACCTCGTTTAGTCCTGGTTTAGATCTGGTTTAGATCTGGTTTAGTCCTGGTTTAGATCTCATTTAGTTCTGGTTTAGACCTGGTTTAATCCTGGTTTAGACCTCGTTTAGTCCTGGTTTAGATCTGGTTTAGATCTGGTTTAGTCCTGGTTTAGACCTTGTTTAGTCCTGGTTTAGACCTCGTTTAATCCTGGTTTAGATCTGGTTTAGTCCTGGTTTAGACCTTACTTAGTCCTGGTTTAGATCTGGTTTAGTCCTGGTTTAGACCTTACTTAGTCCTGGTTTATATCTGGTTTAGTCCTGGTTTAGACCTTGTTTAGTCCTGGTTTAGACCTCGTTTAATCCTGGTTTAGATCTGGTTTAGTCCTGGTTTAGACCTTACTTAGTCCTGGTTTAGATCTGGTTTAGTCCTGGTTTAGACCTCGTTTAGTCCTGGTTTAGATCTGGTTTAGTCCTGGTTTAGCTCTTTTTACCATAATATCCAGCAGATTCAGATTTTTTCCTCAAATTGTTCAACTCTGCCCATGTCTCTGTAAAACTGCAGTAACTCTTCGCAGTATTTCTTCACACTTCCATCCATCACATAACGCAGTAGTTTGTTGCATACTTGTGTGACTCCTTTGAGCAGCTCTGGCCTGAGGGACCAGAGAGTGGAGATCCCCCGTATCAGGTTCAGACGGCATGAATTAGCATAGCCCCTGCGGTAATCCACCAAACTCACGTCGAAATTTTTCCTCAAGTTTCATGTTTTGGTCTCGAGTGTCCACCGAGCTGGCAACTTCGCCCCAAATCTCGTTCATATCTGAAGAAGTTTAGTAGATGCAGTACTAGTGGTGGTTGTTATGGTAACGTGTCATGTGGTACACAGCGGGTTTCTCCACGCGCTGCAGACAGGCGGCAGGTCTGTGCAGGCCAAGAAATGTTTAGTATTTTGTCTAATCAGGGGTGATGTCTAAATATAAGTTTGACATTGGATTGTGGATTTAATCAAGAAAAAATATGTTTCATCTCATCTTTATTCTGTTTTATGTCATATTTTTATTAAAGGGCTCATATTATACCATTTCCTGATCTGTTATAATCCTGTTTTCTCATCACAAACAAACCCGGAGTCCTGTTTTGTTTCATTCTCACATGTTTAACACACAAACCCTGCATATTTAGGCTGAGTTCTTCTCTGTTCCACCTTGTGATGTCATCAGGTGGTAATCCAGGAAGTGGTCCGCTGTGCTTTTAAAAACTCCACACCTCTACACAACATTAATTTGGTTGATTTCAGACCTGGATTTGCTAATCTTTACTGAACACAAGGTAAAAGGTAGCTGTTAGCTTGAGAAATACCACTTTGTGACATCACGAGGTGGAATGGACCATTTTGAGCTTTGGAGATGTGGACAGACGATTAATGCAGGGTTACTCGAACATGTGTGAATGAAACAAAACACAACTCCAGGTGTGTTTTTGAGGAGGTAACAACATTATAATATGACTTAAAGCTCACAAGAGTCAATTTTGCATAATATAGGACCTTTAATTGCCATGGAAACAAACAGTCCTAATTGTTCACCACTCTTAAAAGCAAAGATTAACTACACATTAAAAGATGATTCTGTAGAAACCATAAAATGAAGACGTATTAGCCACTTTAGCATATCCACGTCTCTCTGTTGTACTGGGTAATAGGGCGGCGCATGAAGAGGACGGGCTGAGTGCTCTCGATGGGCTCTCTCTGTATAAATAAAGATAAATAAGATAAAGTTTAATCGCAATGGAAGCAATTAGCAAATCACAAAGGCTCCAGGTTTTGAAGCGCCATCGTTTCCTCCACAGACAAAAATCTCCTGTCTTATTCTGCATAAAAACTGCTAACCCTGTAGTTTACCTCTGTACAAACCATAGAAGTGGACATCACCCAGTCAAATGAAGCTAACCGAGGCTAGAGCAGTTATAGCGGCCAATTTGGAGGCGAGCTAGCGTCCGATTTGTCTTTCGTTAACGTCCATATCTTGATTTACAGATACAATAGCAAAAAAGAAACACCGGGATCATGTAAAGTGGGTTAGTAGGGACATTTTAAGACCAAAATGACCAGTCTGACAGCAGCAGTTACAGAGGGAGGAGCCACGGTTTTTCAATAGAAAGTGAATTGGAGCCAGTCGATTTAGCAGGAAACGCGCCCATGCAGCTAGCAGGTTAGCCGTGTCCATTTATATGTACAGTCTATGGTACAAACATATTCTGAAATGTGATTCTTGTATCAGTTTCAGTTCTTATTTCGATATTTTTGTCAATTCTTCTGGACAAATGTGAACTTTGGACAGAATCCCATTGTTAAAACGCAGATAAATCGCAAATAAAATCGCAATGCTTGTCAGAAAGATCAGAATTGGATAGTTTTCGTTCAGTCCCGTTGGCTAATATCTTTCTCAATCCTGTTTTCAGTTTGTGTTCTGCGTCGGTTTTTGCGTCGCGGCGGTTTCACCTTATATGGCGCGACTCGCTGAAAACACGGCGTCAGCTCTTTGCCTTCGCGCTCGAAATGCAATCTCTTTCGAATCTGCCACAGAGAAAGAGGATGTGCAGACGAAACTGTACTCTTTTCAGCTTCAACAAAACCAGGAAGCTCGGAGCGAACAATGACCCCGGAGAGTGCCTTTATAAATTATATCTGGAGTGTGTGAAATGGAGACGCGGAGAGAAGTGGAGGGTCTGGAGAGTTTTGAGGTGACACTTTTGTTATGGACGTGGCTCATTTGACAGGGTGATGCGGAACAGACCTCTTTGTGAGCGTTTGCATCAGTCTGACTCAGCGGCTTGCACGTCAACACGAGGAGAGTGAAAGTGCACGGCGTTATTCCGCAATTGGGTTGTCGTGTTTGTTTAGATTGAGTTTAAAGGTCCCATATTACACAAAACTGACTCGTGCAGCTTTAAGTCATGTTATAATGTTGTTACCTCATCAAAAACACACCCGGAGTTGTGTTTTGTTTCATTCACACATGTTTGAGTAACACTGGTTTATTAGTCTGTCTAAATCTCCAAACCTGAAAACGCCCCGTTCCACCTTGTGATGTCATGAAGTGGTAGTTTTCAAGTTAACAGCTACGTTTTACCTTTTTTTTTCAGTAGAGATTGACAGTTCCACAGCTGAAATGATCCAAATGATTCTAGAAATGAAGGTGTATGGAAGTTTAAACACACAGTGGACCACTTCCTGTATTACCACTTGATGACATCACAAGGTGGAACAGTGTTTTTTTCAGTTTGGGTTAAAGAACGCAACCTAAAGATGCAGGGTTTGTGTTTAACATGTGAAAATGAAACGAAAACAATATTATAACATAGATCAGAAAATGGCGTAAAGATATTCATGGGTTTTAGTTTTTCCTCCTACGCGCCATTTTGAGAACCTTTTTGAAGAGTTAAACTGCTATAGCCATGGTGCAAATTATCTCAATTATGAATAAACTGGTTTCAGATCGATGACAATTTTGCACTGTTGCCATAGTGATTAAGAATTTCAAACAGAATTTTGTTTTTTGAATGGGAAAAGTCTCAAAATGAATAGCACAAAGCTAACGTGACTTTCTAAAATGTATTTCAAACCTGTCGTGCGTTTCCTCGGGTGTGACACAAACATCAAATCAAATACAGATTTTCCAGAACATCTTCACACTAGAAACACATTTCACACAGTATGAAAGTAGTTTTTGTTTTCGCTCTGGAGCAGAACAGGCGTCGTTGGGTTTCTATATTCTCACTTCATTTATTTATTTAACAGGACGACGTGCAGTTACATAACGCCGGAGGGGACACGCGCTCAACCAGATTCCAGCTTTGGAAGCGAATTTTCATCTGTGAAACTTGTTTTACGCTAAACCCAGAAGGATTCATGATGATGCGTCCTCATTATGACAGCTAACAGCAGCCCAGATTCAAATGTAATACAGCTTTTCACCACAAGGGGCGCAATGCAACTCAGGCAATGTTAACATAAATGGTAAAGTAATAAAGGGCTTAACAGTGACCGCTCAGGTTCTGAAAGTGAATATGCCACTACATTTTCCCATAGACTTTTCAAAAAATTCAAGGCTAACCAGCTGCGTTAGCCTCTGTGATGCTAACGTAGCTGGTTAGCCAAGATTCAGCGAAATGCTTTAATGATTTAGTGGTTTATAAAGTTTCAGAAATAGATTTTCAATGAAATTATAGGTCTAGTGGGCATTAGTTACCACATCGTTGATTATTCCTGAGCCAGCTTTCAAACTTTTTTTTTTTTCATTTTTTGAAAAGCCTATGTGAAAAATGAATGACACATTTAGTGGGTGTGTCACTGTTTTCAGATTCAGTCTGACAGGGATATTTATGGTGAACACAGTGTAATGGAAATATTATAACAGAGGCAGATTGTGTGTTAGCATAAAAAATTAGCCGGGGGTAGCACAAAATAAGCTTTAACTTCTTGCCACTTGTTTTGCAAACCTGTCGACAAACTTTTTCTGTTTTATAGTCTGCATTTGCTAAAGTGTTTTGTCATGTTTTGTTACTTCTACATCTATAACATTGAAAGTATGTTATTTTTCTCCATACAGACTTTGACCCATATTTGACCCATATTTGGCCTATATTTGGCCCATATTTGACCCATATTTGGCCCATGATTGACCCATATTTGGCCCATATTTGACCCATATTTGGCCCATATTTGGCCTATATTTGGCCCATATTTGACCCATATTTGGCCCATGATTGACCCATATTTGACCCATATTTGGCCTATATTTGGCCCATATTTGACCCATATTTGGCCCATGATTTTGACCCATATTTGACCCATATTTGGCCCATATTTGACCCATATTTGGCCCATATTTGATCCATATTTGGCCCATATTTGATCCATATTTGGCCCATATTTGGCCCATATTTTACCCATATTTGACCCATATTTGAGGCAACAGTAACTCAGTTGGTAACGTGTTTGTCCACTAATCTAAAGGTTGCCGGTTCAAATCCCTCCTCTGACATAAACGTCATTGATACAGCAGTCAGTTCCACTAACCCACAGGTTGGCGGTGCGATTCCAGCTCCCCCAGATGAACACTGTCATTGTGTCCTTGGGCAAGACACTTAACCCACCTTGCCGCAGTCTCTGTGTACACTGGTGTAGGACTGTGCCTTGAAAACCCCTCTATGGATCTTGGTCAGGAATAGACATGGGACAATATTGAAATTTAGCGTCACTATTACCATGGGCAAAATAATTGCGATTAACAATTATATCACGACACTTATTAGTTGCTGAAAGTTTAAAATGTTATGGATGTAAATAATTATCATTTTAATCTCATGAATAAGTTATTAGTGAAAACAACTATAATCTAGCGGATAATATTTTGGATGAGCAGGGCCGTAACTGAAATTTTGGGGCCGGGGGCAAGAAGTCTCACATGGGCCCCCCTCTAATACAAATTAATAGGAAGAGAGTCCAATTCTGGGCCCCCTAAACCCCGGGACAACAGACCCTTTTATCCCACTTTGTCGACTCCCCTGTGGCTAAGTCGTTTTTTTTCTGCACATTCTGGTGATATACTGGTGATTATCTTTGTTGCCGATTATCACGATTATTTAAAATGTCCCACGAACGATTATTGTCGACCCTTTTATCACGATAAATGATATTATTGTTAATTATCCCATACCTAGTGAGGAGTACCGAGCTATAGTTTAATTGAAAGTATAGAGCATGCAAACTCCTCACAGAAATGCGTTACACTTTCTGGGAATCAAACCAGCAACATTTTTTCAGTTTGAGCCAAGAAGTAACACCTCTGTGCAGTCGATACACACTATACTGTATCTGCTTATGTAAAACAAACCCTACACACATCGTAACCCAGCTGCACACCTTTTCAGGAACATTTTGTGGCTCGTAAACAACACTTGAAACTCATCTCTTCCCCCCGGCTGCTGCTCGTGTCCTCTGTGGCTTTTCAGCGCTTTCAAAATTAGCCACAGAAATAAATAAATCATTACAAAAGCTGCAAAAAAACCAAAAAAAAAAACCAGATACAGTACTAGAAACCTCCCACGTCTCACCTTCCTCCACACACTCTTTCAGCTTCCATCGATCGGAGCGCTCAGCGGAGAGGTAAATGACTCACTTCTTCAGAGCTGCATAGACTTACTACACGAGAGGCTGCAGTTTGAGACCACCCCTGCACCAGTACTGCATGTTCCACCGTGGAGGGAGAGAGCGAGTGTTTGGATCAAGCACCACAGGCGTTCAAATATAGTATGGAGTGGGTGTTACGGACAGAAATTTGTATATTTGGGATTATACTGAGAAGGAAAAAGTGCTTTGAAATTCATATAGCGCCTTTCAAGACATTCAAATCGTTATTCAACCTTTCCATACTCGGTGTAGCTTAGTCGGTGGAGTGTTTGTCCGCTGATCTGAAGGTTGGCGGTTCGAATCCCGCTCCCTCAGACGTGTGATGCTGTCACCGTCATCGGGCAAGACCAGAGACTGTGTAGAAAAGTGGACTAAGTGAGTGTGACGTCACCCACGGCGTTCCGCTCCAGTCAAATGAAGCTAATCGAGGCTAGAGCAGGTAGCAGTTTGGAGCTTAGCAACGGCGTCAGTCAAACCTGTTGCTAATGCTAGCAGCAGCGACCTCATAGAGAGAAGGCGCCTGATTTGTCTCTCTTGTCTGTCTTGATTAAGGACACAATCACGAAATAAAAATGCCAGGATACACGAACACAAATATTTTAAGACTAAAATGACGAGTCTGACAGCAGCAGTTATAGAGAGAGGGGCCACAGTTTTTCAATAGATAGTGAATTGAAGCCACAGTCACAGTCAGTCAGTCTCTAAAAATAGAAAAACGCTGTATAAAAATGTGACTTTTTACCATTTAGATTATCGTAGCCACAGCTGCCCCGGGTTAGACTGACAGAAGCGGGCCCAACGCTGCTTAGCTTCCGAAATCCATCGTTCTCAAGGCGATATGGCTGTAGAGAAAGCGGGTTCCAGTAACAGTAACTCTTGTTTGCGTGACTTTTTGAGAATTTTTCCCATTCAATAGTTTGATTTTAAATGACTAATTGCTATAACAGTACCTGCAGTTATTAGATGCTACCATTAGGGGGAGTCAGTCAGTTTTTATCGCGGTACTTGGTTAATTTACTGGTGACATACTTGGTTAATTTTCTGTAGTACGATGAGATCTTGCACATTTTAAATACTTTTTGGTGGCTCAGTCCAGACTCCCGGACTTCCACCACCCCAGACACTTCTTCCAGCTCCTCCTTGTAGGACCCCACATAGTCCCCACAGCGTGTATTGTGTCTTCCCCCGAGACAATACCTGGTATTATTCAAATTGTGCACAGGATGTTGTTATCTTGTGCACATTATATTGTCAGTGCAGGTCTAATCCTTGTACATGAACTGATTAGGCAACTCAGGTCGTTTGAATGTGAGGTTGTTGACCTAGTTGTAGCTGAAGCTGCATTTGCACATGTGGTGAGGCTCTGATGACCTACTTATCTCTTTCACAATTACTGTTATGCTGACGAAAAATAGGCTGGTTTTGTCTCTGGAGATTCCACGTCAGATTTCAGATCTTTAAACTGCACCAATCACGTTCTTGTCAGCAAATTTGTAATAGATATGGGACTTTGTAAGGAAATAATCTGAATCAGGTGTGAGGAAATATTTAAGTTGATTTACGATTTGTTTAGCGTAAATGTGTGGGGGTTTTTTTTTTTTTTTTTTTTTTTTTTTAATCTAATTTGATTATTTGGTGGCAATAATGGTAAATAATTGTGAAATTTTGATCATCTTTCTTCTCAATAATAATAATAAAAAATAATAAAATAAAAATAATAAAAATAAAAAAATAAAAATAATAAAAAAAAAAATAAAATTAAAAATAATAAAAAATAATGATAAAAAAAAAATAAAATAAATAATGTCCCAGGCCCCAGGATCTAAGGGGCCCACAATCTGGACCATAATTAATTTATTTTAGAGGGGGGGCCTATTCATGGGTTACAGTAACATGACATTCTTCTGTTTTAAATGACTCTTTAAGTTTTTTTGCCCATTCATTAGTTTGATTTTAACTTGTTAATAGCTATGGTCTGGCGCTCCCTTAGAGACAGGATGAGGAGCTCGGAGTAGAGCCGCTTCTCCTCCACGTTGAGAGGAGCCGGCTGTTGTGGCTCAGGCATCTGTTCCTAAGGGGGCCTTCAGGACGCCTCCCCGGGGTGGCGTTCTGGGCATGTCCCATTGGAAGGAGCCACCAGGGGGAGACCTAGGACACCCCATCGTGGCTATTTTATCTCGGCTAGCCTAGCAAAACCTTGGGGTCCCAATGGAAGTCTCTGGGGTGAGAGATATCTGGGAGACCCTGCTTTGATGGCGTCTTCCTATGAACTTATATTAGAGGGGGGCCCATGCGAGGTTTCTTGCCCCGGGCCCCTAAATTTCTGTCAACGGGCCTGATCGTAACACTAAAATTTGAAATTGAGTTTTGAATTTTAGCATTCACAAGAAAAATGACAGTTTGCTTTGATGATTCTATTCCAGTAATGCTTTTTTCTTCTTCCAACACCCACTTTACAATAACGTAACATACCTGAATCACACCAGACAGTCACTCTATCCTCTCTATCGGTGCACATCAGGGTTAGCCGCTAACAGATGCTAACACCCAGACGCTAACACGGTCTGTGCAGCTGATGTTGTTTTATGCCCACTGCTTTAACTTGGTGTAAAATACAAGACATGCTCCATCTCTGTCCCCGAGGAGCCTGGCTGTTTACGGAGCGCTGTCAGGCAAAAGTCCCACAAGGTTTGGCCAGCGCCCTGTCGTCTGCTGCACATATATTTAGGTGTGAATTATTAAATCGAATGCATCGCTCAGTTGCCGGGGGAAACCAAGACATTGCATTAACCTCTTGGTGCGCACGTGTAAAGTGTAATCTAATAGCTAGCCACAAAATCCAAGCTTCAGTTGGATACGCTGCAGAAAGATCACATTAACATTCAAATGATGTGTCGGTTTATAAAAATAATTACGTAAAAAACAGATATAAACAATTGTGAGACAGAAATCAAGATGCAACACTGACGTAAAGGTGCATTATGGGACTTTTCAAGTGCTTTTTCTTCATTAATTGATATATTATTGCTTTGCATGGAGTGTACAGCATTAAAATGATCTATCTCGCTAAAAGTAGGTCGAACCAACAAGTCAAGTTACAGGTCAGATCTGTGGAGAGGCGAGTCTGCGCACATGTTTGATTTTATTTGTTTCTTTTGTTCTTACAATGCATCTGGCGTACCCCCAGAACACCAGAAATGTTGCATGGGATTCCTCTTTTCTTCTACTCAATCCTGCATGAATCTATCACAGATTTGTGCAAATAAAAACTCAAATATTATGAGACTTTCTTGGCCAATTACAACCAGGAGATAGTTTTATTAAATCAGGTTCTCTGTATAAGTATAGGCTTGTGTGACAGACCTTTGTGCTCTATGCTAGTCTTTTTTTTTTTTTTTAAATACATCTCCCACATCGACAGTATTCCATGGACAATAAAAATACAATAGACATGGCAGAGCTGAACTCGCCAATGACTCACCAGCGATTCACGTTTATGTAACGGCTCCGTGCTCCTGTTTAAGGGAAAGGGTCTAAAGAGACTTCACCAGAACAAAAGCCGCATTGTAGATTCAAGGCCAAATCTTGGTCTTTTGTTCACTTGTCTAAGGGCTGTATGCAGACTGATCCTGGTTTAGTCCTGGTTTAGTCCTGGTTTGGTCCTGGTTTAGTCCTGATTTAGTCTTGGTTTAGTCTTGGTTGAGATCTTGGTTTAATCCCGATTTAGTCCTGGTTTAGTTCTGGTTAAGATTTGGGTTTAGTCTTCGTTTAGTCCTGGTTTGGTCCTGGTTTAGTCCTGGTTTAGTCCTGGTTTAGTCCTGGTTTAGTCCTGTTTAGTCCTGGTTGAGATGGTTTAGTCCTGGTTTGGTCCTGGTTTGGTCCTGGTTTAGTCCTGGTTTAGTCCTGGTTTAGTCTTGGTTTAGTCTTGGTTTAGTTCTGGTTTAGTCCTGGATTGGTCCTGGTTTAGTCCTAGTTTAGTCCTGGTTTGGTCCTGGTTTAGTCCTGATTTAGTCTTGGTTTAGTCTTGGTTGAGATCTTGGTTTAGTCCCGATTTAGTCCTGGTTTAGTTCTGGTTTAGATATGGGTTTAGTCTTGGTTTAGTCCTGGTTTAGTCCTGGTTTGGTCCTGGTTTAGTCCTGGTTTGGTCCTGGTTTAGTCCTGGTTTATTCCTGGTTTAGTCCTGGTTTAGTCCTGGTTGTGAAGTAAAAGTAAAAAGTACCACTGTAAAGCGTACCGATACTTTAAAGTACAGTACTTTACTACTTGTACTTTGTTACCTTCCAGCACAAACACCATGTCACTCACTAAACCCATTTCTCTTACACATCTTTCTGTTTTTCTTGCTCTAATATTTGCTTATCCCTCGTTGTGTGTGGACACGTCTCGCTCCTCGTGCTCCAGGTGCCTCTCGGTGTAAACAGTGACGAGATGAAGAGATTAGAACAGAGACGAGGATTTTAAATACTTTCACTGAGTATTTAGACGGGGCATTATCACCTTGTACTGTGCTGCGAGAGCCTGCGGATGTGGCGCTAATGGGGGGAAAAAACAGTTATTTGAGAAAAAAATACACTCGGGAATATCACCTTTGTGTTTTATTAAGCATTTTGTGGGATGAGAACCATACGGAAGCAACTGCCAATCCCGTGTATTGTTGGATGAGAACCATAGAGAAGCAACTGACTCCCAGATAAATCACTGACATCAGGTGTATTGTTTAAAGGAAAAAAATAGACGTAGGGATATCACCTGTGTGTTTTAATAAGCATTTTGTGGGATGAGAACCATACGGAAGCAACTGTCAATCAGGTGCAATGTTGGATGAGAACCATAGAGAAGCAGCTGACTCCCAGATAAATTAAAATGTGAGGAACACCGAGAGCTGTCAATGAAATGCTACATAAAAAAACAAAAAAAAAAGATGGAAAAATATTGAGGTTATAACGACTGACGCGTTAAAGCTGCACTGTGTCACTTTTCTGCTTGTCTCCATGGCAATAGTGTTGTTTTATGTAGCGCTTTTCCACCTTTTAAGGCACTCGGAGCTCTTTACATCAAGGAACTGCTCACACATTCACTCACAGACACTGGGGGTGACGTGGGTTAAGTGTCTTGCTCAAGGACACAACAGCAGCATTCATCTGTGGGAGCTCATGTGATCTGAGGGATTTGAACCGGCAACCCTCGGATCAGCAGACAAACACTCTCCTGTCGTACTGTCACTTTCCCTGTGATGTTTCGCAGTGTGGCATTAGTTGTTTTTATTGTATTTTAAAGTGTAATCTGTAAACCGTGTGTTCTTACTGCGAGAGGGCTTGACTCTCCATAGATCTGACCTGTAACTTCTTCTTCTTTTTCTTTTCTTCTTCTTCTTCCTCCTCCCCCTCCTTCTCCTTCTTCTTCTCCATCTCCTCCTCCTTCTTCTTCTTCTTCGTCTCCTCCTCCTTCTTCTTCTTTGTCTCCTTCTCCTCTTTCTTCACCTCCTTTTTCATCTCCTCCTCATTCTTATTCTCCTCCTCCTTCGTCTCCTTCTTCTCCTCCTCCTTCTTCTCCTCCTCCTTCTTCTCCTCCTCCTTCCTCTTCTCCTCCTTCTCCTCCTCCTTCTCCTTCTTCTTCTCCTCCTTCTTCTTCTTCTCTTCCCTCTCTTCCTCCTTCTTCTCCTCCTTCTTCTTCTTCTTCTTTGTCTCCTCCTTCTTCTTCTTCTGCTTCTCTTCCCTCTCCTCCTTCTCCTTCTCCTCCTTCTTCTTCTTCTTCCTCTTCTTCTCCTTCTCCTCCTCCTCCTCCTTCTTCTTCTTCTTCGTCTCCTCCTCCTCCTCCTTCTTCTCTTCTCCTCTTCTTCTCCTCCTTCTTCTCTTCTCCTCTTCTCCTCCTCCTTCTTCTTCTTCTTCTCTTCTTCTTCATCCTTCTCCTCCTCCTTCCTCTTCTCCTTCTTCTTAAAATGTACATTGTGGCGTAGAAAACCCTGAATGTGTTGTCCTCGTATGTGGACACCAGGTCTCAGGAGGTTAAACTCTGAATGCGAGTGCGTGTCCTGACTTTTGATTGGTTTTGATCGGTTGTGTGTACACGATCACATTTACTCCACATTTACGAGGACGGACTTCTCTGGCGTGTTTGTCGCGGGGTCTCGGGGGCCTCCGCAGACCTCCATATTGGACGGGGGCTGGACAAATGGCCGAGCTGAGGCGGCAGTGTGAGCTTTTTCATCGCCGCTATCGACTGTCACGCCCCTCACACTGTTCACCATCGATCTGCTCCTGAGGTTTATTCGCTGCCTTTGCCTGGTCCAGTTACAGCTCGTCTCCCTGTAAAGCCCAGAGCTGCTCGTCATGACGTGTTAATCACAGCTCTGAGATTATTCTGGGGGAAAAAAAAACTAAATGAAAGGGCCAGTACCAACAAAATCCCTGTTACAGCTCAGAGTCGACAGTGGAGGCTCAGTCGGTCGAGCGTTTGTCCAATGATCTGAAGGTTGCCGGTTTGAATCCTGCTCTTGATAGAAACATCAATGGTTGAGCATCAGATCCACTGATCCACAGGTTGGCGGTGCGATTCCAGCTCCCACAGATGAACCGCTGCTGTTGTGTCCTTGGGCAAGACACTTAACCCACCTCTGATGTATGAATGTGTGAGCGAATTGTTGAGTGGTTCCTTGATGTAAAGCGTTTTGAGCGACTTGAAGTTGGAAAAGCGCTGTATAAATGGACGTTGTAACTGTTAATTATACTTTTTGACCAGTAGATGGTGCTTCATTTTCTTTTACGTATTTCATATTTAATTTTCCTTTTCATAAGATTATAATGGTAATATTTTAGTTGTAGCAATGTTTTAAATGTGTACTTTAATGGTAAGTCTTAAGTTTAAGGTCATAGATCTACTTCCTGCTTCCGGGTCAGTTATTTTTTCTTTAGCGCTTGTGCGAAGTCTAAAAGGTAGCACTATTTACGACAAATAAGAAATAAAAGTTAAAGTTTTCAGTTCACCGGTATGTCCGCTAGCATGCTAAAGTGTTTTTTTTATGTGTCTATATGTAATTTTGTACATCTGTAGTGTAAGTTATGTTTTATATTATGTGTATCTTGACAGTTCTATGGTGTAACTGTGAAGAATAAAGGCAGTAACATCAGTAAAAAGAACTCGTGTCTCGCGTATGTGGGCACCCCGGCATAGACGTAGCTAACCCGCTAGCCGCCACGTTCCAAATAGAACAAAATTTTGGTCTTAAACTGTTCGTATCAACCCGCTCTACATGATCCTCGTAGATTTATTTCGCTATTTTGATACAAACGGACGAATCAGGCGCCTTCTTTCCCCGAGGTCACTCCTGCTAGCGTTAGCGACAGGTTTGATTGACAGCGTTGCTAAGTGCCTGCTCCCTGCTAAACCAGTAACCTCGCTCCGGATTGGCTCTTTGGTTGCTATGACACTCGTGATCAAAATTCCAAATATGAAACTTGACTCCAAATTCGCCGCTATAACCGCTAGCCTCGATTAGCTTCACTTGGAGCTGAACGCCGTGGGTGACGTCACACTCATTTAGTCCACTTCTTTATACAGTCTGTCAGTTTTTTTTTGAGATGAGAGCCATAGAGACGCAACTGCCGGGGACACTCTTTATTTATCCAATCAGGTGCGTTGTTAGATGAGAACCATAGAGAAGCATCTGACACTTATGTAAATTAAAATGTAGGAAGTGACTTGTTTCCCAGACTGTTTCTCTGTCATGGTTCAGCATCATTAGAGAAAGAAAGGACTAACTATAGCCGTAATATTTACTTTCAAATTGATAATCGCTATGGCAACTAACAGCGCTCCTCATTTTTATCATTGTGAAACCCCTGGACGGTGACAGAATGATGCAACTCGGCCAATTTATTTCAGCTGTGCGAAATATAATATTATTTTGACGGCGGCTCGTGTCTCAAATCTTTAATTAAATGTCAGGAGTGAGACGTGTCCGTGGAGATGGATTCAAAGACTTTTGGATTTTTGTTTTTTGTTGCAGAATCCCCCGGTGTATTTATGATGCGGTTTTATTCAAATCAAGGCTGAAAATAGATGTTTCATTGGCAGATTTAAGCAGACGTGAGACAGTTCTTCAGGTGAAACTAAAGGTCCTATATTTAGCTGGACTATGATATATTATTTTTTGTATTTTTTTTTAATTTTCAGACACTGGTTTACAATTACAGAGTTAATTATTCAACCAAATATATATAAGTCATCCACTTTTTTCCCATTTTTTCACAAAAAGTCACACACAAACAGAACAGAAAGAGCAAATGAATCCGTGCACCTTAACTAGACATGTATAATAAATAAAAAAAAAGAAAATTAATTAACAAAAATGACGGCACCTTTCCAGCAAAATGAATCTCCACAAAGTCCGATATTTAGCTGTGTTATATTGTCGTTACCTCCTCAAAAACAGACTCGGAGTCGTGTTTTTATTTCATTCACACCTTTTATTATTAGTCTGTAACATCCCCACAGCTCAAAATGCTCTGTTACACCTTGTGATGTCATGAAGTGGTAGTTTTCAATGGTCAGAAAAGGCTGATTTGAGTTTATAAAGTAACGAAAGACCAGATGAACCTCGTTGGACTATAAACACCATTGGTTTGCGATTCCAGCTCCAGCTTCCTGCCTTGAAAGTGGAAAAGTGACAATTTACCAGAGCGACAGTGTGTTTTCTGAGACGTTTTGTGGGATGAGAACCACAGAAAAGGCCCGTGACCATATACCATTTATACCATACAGCATTTCCCGTAGTATTTCTGCCCCTCTTAAGTGCGCCCTCAGAGTATTTCTGTGCCATTTCCAGGCCTAAGTAAACGCAGAATGCTGGATCAGGATGTCTGACTTCACTTTACGCTTGTTACCCAGATGGCATGACAACAGCAGACTATTTTTACTTCCCATTAGGGCTAAAAGACATAATGCAATCAGATCGAAATCACAATGGGCAAATCGAAAATTATTAAGCTAACACAATATCTTTTGCAAACAGTTCAGGTTTCCGCCTCCTCTCAAATGTTTCTGCTCCTGGATGTGTCGAAAATGTGAACAGAATCCTACATTTTAAAACTAGAAATCGTGATCTCGATGCTTGAAAAATCAGTCAGTACTTTCCAAATTTGTTCAGCCCTACGTCCCTCTGTGAACCAGCGAAGGGACGTTCGGCTCTTTAATGGGATCCGAATCTTTTGGATATGTTCGTTTGAAAGAGCCGTTCACAAGGCTGGCTCGTTTTATTTATTTATACGACAGAAGCCAATGTGAGGGCTCATTTTAACGACAGAAACCACTTAAATGTGTTTAAACTGGTTCAAAATGAGAATGGGAGTGTGTTTAACCTTTGGAATTATTCAAAAATCGACCCAGCTCATGTAGGGTCAGGGAAGTATCAAAAAAAACAAAAAAAAAGTAGTACTAGTGCAGTTATTGGTCACTGTACCCAGCACCTACTTCAGAATATTAACACACTAAATATATCATACTTTTTTACTCCTTCTTGAGTAGAACTATTCAAGCCACAACTATTAAACCAACTTCTAACAGAGCTCAACAGTGATCGCCTGCTCCACAGACTCAGAACTAAACTTCACATTCATTTTTCTCATTGACTTTCTGGAAAAAAAAATATGAAAAGTTTGAAAAAATCTTGCTCTGGGACAATCGGCTACATGGAAACTAATGATCAAAACCTGTAATTGTATTTAAAATCTGCTTCTGAAACGTTATAAACTGATAGTTATTGAAATATTTTGCGTTTTTGGACTTAAAACAACCCCCCCAACATGTTAAAACTACACAAATAAAGTATATTAATGAATACTTCACCGGAGAACACTTTATTTGTCAGGCGTCTTTTACATTTGTTATCTTCTCCCATCTTGTTTTATCATTATTTTTGCATAAATCAGCTTGTAAACTTCGCTTTGTCCTGGAGTTACACTTATGGACCAATATTTGCCATTAAAAAGGTAAAAGGTACTAAAGGTAAAAGCTCTGTGTGGCTCGTAAAGACTCGACAGCAGCACCGACTCACTCTCTCCCGGTGAATCTAAATAAACCCAGATCAAACCCGTTAATCCTAAACCCCGAGCAGAGGTGAGCGTGACCTCTGGCTCTGGCACACTGACTTCTGGCAGTAAAAACAATCGGCGGACATGTTGTTCTTTTGAGGAGATCCCTGCAGAAAATAGACGCGTCACGTGTCGGGGACGTCGGCCTGTGGCGCTGCGGCGTGACGGGACTCGGGCTTAAAAAGAGATGGGAGAATATTGTTTTTACACTAAAATAGATGATAGAGTTTATCTGGGCTTTATCTGGTTTGGCAGCGGTGCAAAAAGTCAGATTTGTTTAATTAAAAGTACAGATACAGCTAAAAAGGTAGTCAAGTAAAAGTGAAAAAAAAACGACTTAAGTAAAAGTATTAAAGTACCTGTTTGAAAATGTACTTAAAGAGTAAAAAGTAAAAGTATTTCATGCAGATTTTGAGATTTAATGAAGCTTCAAATGTAGTGATTTCGATACAGATTTTGATGCAGATTTTTGCGCAACAGAAACAATTAAATTAATATTTTTTTCTAATAGTTTTATTTATTTGTATTTAATATATTTCTTTGCTCAAAATAAGAACATTTTAAAAATAAACCCTCAGACTTTTCTGCAGGTCTCAAACAATTATAGAAAATACTTTTATTGTTCAGTCCTGTTAAAAAATGTAGTGCAGTAGAAAGTACAGGTATTGCTCTCAAATGTAGTAATGTAGTATAATGTAGTATAATGTAGACACCTAAAATGCATTCTACTTTTACTTCGTTACGTTCCACCTCTGTGATTTGGCAAATAAACTCTTCAATTTGTGTTGTCATGGCAGCATTTCAAACTTAATTTTGATACTAAAGGAAAGACTTTTTACTCAAGACAGATTTTAAAGGTCCCATGTTACACAAACTTGACTCTTGTGAACTTTAAACCGTGATATAATGTTGTAACCTCCTCAAAAACAGACCTGGAGTTGTGTTTTGTTTCATTCACATGTTTGAGTAACACTTTATTATTAGTCTGTACATCTCCAAAGCTCACACGCTCTGGTCCACTTTGTGATGTCATGAAGTTGTAGTTTTCAAGCTACATTTTACCTTTAGTTCAGCAGAAATCGACAATTCCAGGACTGAGATTATCCAGTACACTTCCTGTATTACCACATGATGACATCACAAGGTGGAACAGAGTGAAGAGCTCTGCCTAAATCTGCAGGTTTGTGTGTTAAACATGTGAGAATGAAACAAAACACAACTCCAGGTCAGTTTGTGATGAGGAAACAACATTATAACAGATCAGAGAACAGTGTGATCTGGGCCCTTTGGATATTTCTGTAATGAGGCTGTAATCTGTGAGTTTTGTCTGCCTCTGCTGTAAATGTGGGTTTTATTCACACACGTTTAACCGATGGATCGATGAAGTCAGTGACCTGAAGCTCCAGGATCAGACCCATCGTTTTTACGGCTTATTTTTTCTCCCCCGTACAGTGATAAAAACGTATTTTTATTATTTATTTCCACAGGGAGAGCCCAATGAGAACACTCTCCTTTTCATGGGCAAACAAAAAACTAACAAAAAAAAAACGACGTGAGTCTAGAGATCGATCGATATGGGTTTTTTCAAGGCCGATACTGATACCGATTGTTTAGAATACAGAGAAATCGATGGGCGATAAGATCTTCCGATATGTTGGGATAATTTCGATTATTTTTGCCAAACTACGTCATTTAAATTGACTAGGAACTCCCCCTCAAGCCCTTTTTACCACATGTACTTATGTTTGTGCAGCTATCGCCTTGTATTGACGTGTTAACATGAAGCTTTGTGTGTATTTTTAGGACGCAAATCGAACTAAATATCGACCTGTGCTGGAGATTTAAGGTCAGTAGCTGATATGGGAAAAAGTCCAAATATTAGCCCAATATATCGGTCAGTCGATATATCAGCCTGTCTCTACATAAGTCCATTTAAACAATAAAAACAGGAGCAGATGTGAGTATAAATGTTCATCAGCAGATTGTTAAAGTGCATTAGTGGTGCCAAATTGTCCAGTTTTGCTTGTCCTTGAAATATAAAAAGAGCCAAAAGTCCTTTTTTTCCCCATCTCACGTCTAGTACATCCAGTCCTTAGACTTATACAATCACGAGAGTCTTGTATTAAAAGTTTCCGTATCAAAGTTCAGCAAACAAGTGAGATATTCAGACAGTTTATGAAGTATCCCTCGTAAATACGTTTTACACAGAGTTGTTCTTCTGACAGATGCGATGGCCGAGGTACTTTCTCGTAGCGTGAACATTGACGGGTTTAAAGTCGTCGACTGTGAATCGAAGAGCTGAGTGAAAGAGTCAAAGAGTCGAGGCTTTACCTGTTTTTCTGTAGTTGTGTTGTAGCATCGAGGGTTTTCCAAAATGCATACTAATTACTCATTTGAGCAGGTATTGAAGTTTTATGATTACATTTAGATCAGAACTAACACCAGACCACAGCGCGATATTAAATGACGGTTCTCATTTTGAGTTGAAAATGACGTTCTTTTGTATGAAACAGGAGTATTTTGTCATTATGGTTTCAAAATTTGTATAAACTAACACGAAGAATCCCATTTCAGAACATTTTGGTACAGATCTAAACTACAGGGTTCGCAGTTTTTAGGCGAATTAAGACGATTTGCTAATTTGCATCCATTCAAATTTCATTCAAAAATCAAACATTATTCAACATTTACATCATGACCAAAAGGGTTTAGGCTGAAGTCAAATTTACTCATGACGCCTCAATCATTTTAATAACACATAGAAAATCCAAAAATAGCAGCAAGAATCAATCAAAAGTGATGTTTTATACCGCTTTTTAAATGTGTAGGAGCTTTTTAATTCATCCTCAAGGTTGTTCCACACACTGACCCTCGAACTGAAACGCAATGACGTTTTTTACTGGTTCTAGTCTTAATTTTTTTGAATAAACCTGTTCTTCTAAAATGATATTAACTCTCTCTCTGTGTGAAGAACATCTGTGGAGAAGGGAGGAGCTTATGATTATTAACCTTATACATTATTACGGCTGTGCTCAAATCAACGAGATCAAACAGTTTAGGATTTGTTGGTGCGAGATGAACTATTCTGACAACCTTCTTTTGGAGTAGAAAAACTGATTGTACATTACATTTATAAGTATTACCCCAGATTTCTACACAATAATTCAAATATGGTAGGAATAGACTATTGTACAATCATTTAAGTGAAACCTGACTCAACAAAAAAATAATTTTACTCATTATAGCAGCAATTTTAGCGAACTTTGTCTGAAGAAAACTAACGTGCGTTTTCCAATTAAGTTTTTCACCAATATATATACCATTCAAATTGCTATTTCGATGCCAATTAGTGGTAAATGGCCATGTTTTTCACTCACCCATTCACACACACATTCATATATCCGTGTGCACAGACTCTGGGGGCGAAATGGGTTAAGTGTCTTGCCCAAGGACACAACAACAACAACAACAGCATTCGTCTGCGGGAGCCGGAATCGCAAAGGCAACTCGTAGGTCGATGGATCTGACCGCTCAACCAATTAGCTTCAGATCAGTGGACAAACGCTCGACCAACTCAATAAAATGTTAATATTGTGTAGCAGACTGACACTGTTTTGTATCTTTGAAAACTGCTGTCTCGACTTCCTTGCGTTGCCAGATAAGCGGTGCATTTTGTGTCGGTTTAGCGGCTCTTCTCCCTGTGATATTTATAGTGTTGAGTGGGCTACACGGACGTGCCGAGGTTTCAGAGCCGGAACTGCATTTACCCACCTCCTGCAGCTGATTTTGGGCCCACGGTCGAGAGCAGAGCTAACAAATCGAATCGAAATGTGAGTAAACGAAATACGTAAATGGCAAACGCACTAGAAACTGTAATTTCCTCCAGAACCGACTAAATCTTTCGTCTTTTTCTGCCTAAAAAACGCTAACGATGTAGTTTAGATGTGTTCAAACATGTTCTGTCAGTTCATATTTCAATCTTTTTCTCCATTTTGATTGAAACATAAATTGCAAATCTGATGCTTTTCAGAAAATTCACAATTCTGCATTTTTCCCAAGTCGTTCGTCTCTTGTAGAAAGAAGAACAATAGTGTTTTCCAGAAGACTCGTGGTGCTATAGTGAGCGTGCTCCGCTGTCTCCCACCCACACGCCCACACTGGTGACTAACCCTATACGTGCAGGGCAGCCTCTTTCTGCTCTGGAGTGTGGGAGATGTGACAATACTGGATTTAGCAGCATTTGGGAGATTCCTAGAATAACAATAATCAGATCAAATTGAAATGTGCTGAAATTATACTGAAAAATAGGACTGCAGCAGCTTTTTCTGCTTCGATACTCATTTCGATACTATAGCTTTAAACATCTGCCAATACAGAACTGAATAGTCTGAAAACAGCATTTATTTCTTTAAACTAAAACTAAATTATAAGACCAAACCGATCCAAGTACAGCGGTTATTTTTTTCCTCAAGTAAAACTTTTGTATAAATAAAAAATCAAACATTATGAGACTTTCTGGGGCGACTTTAACTTACGTCCTAATGGAAGATAGAGGTGGAATTTAATAAGTTTTTCTTCTTCTCGCTCCTTTATGTGCTTCAAGTGTGCCTGATACATGTGCTTGAAATAAATACATGAAAATGAATGAACGAAAAAATTGACTACGACCGATATCTGATCCAGCAACATTATCAGTATCGGCGCTGATATCGAATAACAGTATTGTATCGATGCAGCCCAACTGTAAAAGTACAGTTCAGTTTTTCCTGTACTATTTAAACCATTCCCTGAACAATACTTTTTTGGTGCATGTTGGTTAAGATCAGTCAAATTACTCCAAAGTCACGTGGTACTGTGTCATTTTATTATATAAGTTAATGTCAGTTCTGGAGATTTTGGTCATAAAATGCAAAATTACCCAATTAAATACAAAAATAACTCATGATCTCATACTCAAGGTTACTGTCTCTATGGGGGAATCTGTCATCTGCATTTGACCCATCCTTCAGTGCTGTTCAGGAGCAGGTGCTTCTAGACCCCATCTCCAGACCGCGAGCTGGTCTTGGCAGGACCACCTAAAAAGTTTTACCTGTTGTGCATGTTTTGGGTTGATGGGTGAACCTGGAGATCCCAGAAACGACCTAGAAACAGAGAGAAACAAAGACATCTGTGTGATCCCTCAGTCGTCCAAGTCTGATCCATAGTAATCCAAAAGTAAAATCTGTCAACGGGACAAAAAGTTGTAGGAGTGAAGACGTTTTGCTGCTCCTCCAAACCGCTTCTTCAGTTCATACTATAGAGCAGGCATGCCCAAACTGTGGCCCTCAGACCTCAAGCTTCAAGGTGAATTGGCCCATATTACCTTAAACAGTACTTTTTACTGTATATTTCTGAAAATCTACTTTAACAAGCCCATATCAAATATTTAATGTGTCCCGTTGAGGATGTAACAAAGGTCTAGTGCAGGGGAGCCCAAACTCTTTCCACTGAGGGCCATATGTTGAAAAATATTCGACATGGAGGTGGATCAGATGGTGCATTGAACATACTTTAAATAAGGCTTGATATATTATTAGGTCTGTATGATCATGCAAATTGATGTTATTTAGGTTATATTGGTAGATTTTCTAGTGGATTTTCTACTGGTTCAGTCTAACTTATAATAATAATGCAAATTTGAAGTATTCACTGTACTGATGACCAGTCCTCAGTCGGCAGCTTTGTCTGTGTTTTTATTTGTGGCCCTTAATGAGAAAAGTATGGACATCGTTGCTGTAGAGGAACAAACTCAACTCAGAAATACAAGGGCAGTTTTTAAATCAAACCCGGGACCTTCTTGTTGTGAGGCGTAAGTGCTAGCCAATAATCTAAGAATGCTATTTTTGCACTAAATTCAACATTTCTTAAACTATGAGATGCCTTATTGAGATTCACAGACATGTTCCAAAGATTTACGATGTAAGAGTCAAGAGGCAGTCACCCTCGTCACAACATCGTATATTTCCTGACATGTTATTTCCTCCATATTCTTATTCATTGCTGGAGAATTGTTTGGGGAAAAGAACAATGGGTTTCTCTGAGTGCTTCTCTCCCTGCTGTGTCTCAGTCTCTCCCACACAGGTGACCGAGTGCGCCCACACTTGCCCGTTTTAGCTCCTCTGCCTCCTTCTCTCCTCACCTCAGTCGAAATAGCTCCTACACAACCCGAAATACAGCTACGGTGGGCGGTCGCTGCTCATCGGCACAATGATAATGACGTGGGAGCAAGAAAATAAACGTTTCCAAACTGGACAACGGAAGCTAAGATTGAAATAGCAGTTTGCAGATTTAAGTGCGTTTTCAGTGTGAAAGTTGGACAGGTTAAAATGAGCGACCCTAACTGTTCTTGTGCAGTGTTGACGATATAAAGATCAGGTTTGCTGTGTGTTTTTTCCATTATAAAACTGATTTGAACCACCAACTTTTCAAATGCTGGTTCACTGTTGTTCTTGATGTAACTCCTCGTGAGTCCTGGTTAATTTAAATGAACAAGCAAGTTTTTCTTCCTGTTTTAGTCCTGGTTGGTTGCGGCCATTATTTCTAGATGTGCATTTGGACTTCGAACTCATCAAGACCAATTCAAACCGCTTATAACCTGCTTGATTCCTGATGTAGACTTGGTTTAGTCCTGGTCTAGTCTTGGTTTAGTCCCAGTTTTCACGTGGTTTATGTGACGCACCTTTAGATATGAGATTGAATCCTGGAATTGACCCATGAAAAGATCGAAAACTCAACCAACAGAAGTCGTCTAAACACCGTTATCGCTCTTTTAGTGTCATGATATTTGACAGATACCTATAGATAATCACATATTACATTTACCTTCTTCATAGGCCTCGTCTGCACTGCTTCGCTTTGGAGCAGATCGGTACAAGTGTCTTCACTGTCTAAACTGAACCATACCACTAGTGTTGCCAGGTACGTGGAATCTGGCAGCTTTTTAAGAGCTGTCGCGAGTGAGAAATACTGTTCATGGGTTTGGCCAGAGGTATTTTATTGATTTTTGAATAATCTTACTGAAAGCCCTGAATTCCAGTGACAAATCTTCATATTCAAAGTCCTCAGCGGTCTGTGTGCGTCAGAAAGGGGAGGGGGCAGGTTTGTGTTACCGGATTAGCTCTAGTTTTGTAATTACAGTAGAAAATCCAGCTGCGGTGTACGTTCCGGGTAATTTTTCAGACGCTCTTGTGCAGATGGGGTTGGTGAAGCCTGGCGACCCTGCGTACCATCTCGTTTGAGGGTGTGACCCTAGAGGGCGCTAGCTCCCAGCGAGGGCCAGCGCGCTACGGCTCCCGGGTCGTTTAAGCTAACAAGATGATTGGACAGGAGAGAACAGACACAAGATGGCGAAAAGCAGATATAAAAAATAAAGTAATAATCGCTCACCAAAAGCTAACTTGATGTCTTATTTTCAGTTATGGCAACTTTATATGTTGAGCCGATATGGACTGCAAAAGGAATGGAATAGCTGTTCCGTTTATCGCTGTACGGCGCTCGTGTAGAAAGATAAAAAATACAATATTTCTTAAGCATAATGCAATTAACATGAGCCAAACCCAACGCGTTTAATAACAAGGTTAAAACACGGCGTAGAGTGAAATAAATGCAGAAAAAGCTGACGATAAACCAGAAGTAGCTTTGTGTTCATGCTAGCTTTGCTTTAGCTTTAGCTTTAGCCTCGTCACAAACTTGGAATTGCCAAATGTCTTTTTATGGTAAAAGCCAAAAGTAAAATCTGTCAAGTGGACAAAAAGTTATAGGAGAGAAGACGTTTGGCTGCTCATCCAACCTGCTTCTTCAGTTCTGTTCACTGTTCTTCAGATCACTGCTGGACACTGCTTATATCTATCTGAAGGGAGGAGCTAACTACACTGAAACTGGAAACAGATACTGTTTACAGTTTCTGTATGTAGGCTAGGTCTATTGAGCTACACTAACTGTTCACTGTTCCTGAGTCATACTTAGCATATTCATTCAGCTCTTAATGGGAGCTTCCACATATTGACATCCTGGCTCACTGTATTGTTCTCTTTGTTTCCTTTGTTTGCTTTGGGTCTGAGGATGGAGTTATAGATGGGGGAAAGATGATGTCTAAGGCCTCCATTCCTGCTTAAGGAAGGATTGTCTTTCCTAACACAAAATGCTCTTTTAACTCCCCTCTCAAACCATTTCTTTTCTCTAAGTTCTGTACGTCACTATGTTCAAAGGAGTGGTTTGTGGCTTTGACGTGGAGATGTACGGCAGACTGGGGTCTCGAGGAGCTCTCACAGTGGTGTTGGTACATCCTCTTATAGAGTTTCAGTGTAGTTAGCTCCCCCCTTCAGATAGATGTCAGACAGTGTCCACCAGTAATCTGACCAGAACTGAAGAAGCAGCTTGGATGATCTGTGAAACGTCTTCACTCCTACAGCTTTTCGTCCAGTTGACAGATTTTACATTTGGCTTTTACTATGGATCAGACCTGGACGACTGAGGGATTACACAGACAACCAAACGTCTTTTTGTGAATCGCTGACTGTGAATGGTGCTCTAATGAATTTGTATGGCAGAAAATCACACACTAAATTATATATGTGTCTGAACAAAGCCTGTTTTGTTGCAGTGATAAAGAGCTGCATCACGTAAAGCTAATCGTCGTATGCTACGTGTGCTTCTACTGTAACATACTGCTTATTCTCTGCTGCTCTGTGGGTTTACTCAGAGCCTACGCAGTGTTTCCTCTATGTTATTTACACAGTCACTATCAGAACAGCCAGAGATGCTAACATAAGCCAGATCAGGGATTACTGCTCAAAATGTGTCATAGGGACAAGAATTCTACTGTGTTACATATAAAAAAAACAGGAATTCTTATGTTTTGCTGTTGTTGCATAATGTTTCACTGGCATTTTTGTATATTTATTCCTCATACGGCTGTAGAAGTAGATTGGAAAAGAGGACAAAAGGCTAAAGCTCTCAAAATGATTACGTATCTCTATGTATCTGATCCAAACCGCACTCGCAAGACGACACCTGCAGGGGGAGTTCATGCAAAAACTACTATTAATGCAGAAAAAGTACTACTAAACACTGTATTTTTATATAAAGGCAGATTAAACTTGTGAATCATGAGTTTTATCAGACTTTTTACATTTAAATACCAAATCCAAATCCTCAGCTAACTCACTCACTGTCTTCATCTTTCTGCAGTCGTCCCATATAAATCTCTATATTTTAAACACAAGAATTAATCAACTAACACGAAAAAACAACTAAAACTGCCTGTACTAACTTAGAATCCCCCAGTTCATCCATCACATGTCTTTGGTATCTCCATGGAGACGAGTGAGTGATGCCACAGGCTAAATTACAGCCAGGTCAGATCTATGGTGAAGTGACACACATGTAAGAATACAGTATGTTCAAGGTTTTTCTCAGCAATAAGTGTACCGTATTTTCCGGGCTATGAGTCGCACTTTTTTTCATAGTTTTGCTGTGTGAAATATGTTTTTTTGTTCATTATTATGCATTTTTTGGCTCGTGCGACTTATACTTCTGCGCGACTTATGCTCCGGCGCGACTTAAACTGCCTTGACTTATATCTTATACTCTGGCGCTACCTCAACTCTGGCACGACTTAAACTCTGGCACGACGACTAAAACTCTGGCACGACTTAAACTCTGGCACGACTTAAACTCTGGCACGACTTAAACTCTGGCGCGACTTATACTCCAGGGCGACTTAAACTCTGGCACGACTTAAACTCTGGCGCGACTTATACTCCGGGGCGACTTAAACTCCGGTGTGACTTATAACTTATACTCTGGCACTACCTAAACGCCGGTGCGACTTATACTCCTGCGCGACTTATACTCTGGCATGACCTATACACCAGAAAATATGGTAATTACAATTTACTAAATACAAGTAATACGTTTAATAGCATGTTAAATATAGGCCCCAAAAAGACCCAGGACACACACTGGAGGGACAATGCCTCTTGGCTGACCTGGGAACACCTCGCGGTAAATTGTCACAGTTTTTATACAGCGCTTTACCACCTTCAAGGCACGACACTGTGGGCGAGGTGGGTTAGGTGTCTTGCCCAAGGACACAAACACAGCATTCATCTGTGAGAGCTGGAATCGCACCGCCAACCTGTGAGTCCATGGATCCGACCGCTCAACCGATGATTATTTATGTCGCAGGATTCAAACCACCAATGTTTGGATCAGTGGGCAAACGCTTGACCAACTGAGCTACTGTCAGGTCCCACTGGAGGAGCTAGAGGAAGTGTCTGGGGTGAGGGAAGTCCTGGCTTTGACTTGTGCCTCTGCAACCCAGCCTCAGAAAATAGATGGATGGATGATATTGTGCACAGTTCAAGGCGAAGCAATAACTTATTAATGTAGAAAAGCAGGTAGCGGACCCCAACTGAAAAGCTCTGTAATGTACCTTTAAAACAGAAATGGTCTCGTACAGTATATACATCACTGTTCAATATAGAAGCTTCAAAGTGGGTCAGCTGCATATTCATCTACCCTACATTCTCCCGTCTACTGCGTATTTCCTGCCTGATACCTGCCTCGTATGAAAAGCACCGTTGGTTCTGTGAGATGTGACTCTGTGGCAGACGGAGCTGGAGACGGAACACGAGGCTGATTAAAGCACAAATGTGTCGGTGTGCTGCACATTTAAACGGCAAAAAACCCTGCCAAACCCACGCTATAAAGAGAACACGGCAGCGATGAAGACGTCACAGCTGAAGAAGAAGAAGAAGAGGTCTACCCTGTCAGTGCGTGAGCGTGCAGGTCGTGTTCGAGACAGGCTGTGGTTTAAAGACGTCGTTAAAACCTGAAAAAGGGCCCGTATTACTATTTTACTGATCTGTGTTATAATGTTGTTTCTTCATTGTTCTGTTCCACCTTGTGATGTCATGTGGTGAAACAGGAAGTGCTCCACTGTGTTTTTAAACTCCATACAACTTCACTAGAATCATTTGGATCATTTCAGACCTGGAATTGTTAATCTCTACTGAACTAAAGGTAAAAAGTAGAAGGATGTTAACTTGAAAACTACCACTTCATGACATCACAAGGTGGAACAGAGCATTTTGAGCTTGGGAGATGTGTGTGAATGAAACAAAACACAAAACCAGGTATGTTTTTGAGGAGGTAACAACATTATAACATGACTTAAAGCTCACAAGTGTCCATTTTGTGTAATATTGGACCTTTAAACAGTTCGCAGTGGTTATTCCTCATTTACCTAATGCATTCTGAGCACCTTAATTACTCACCATGATGGTTTTATAAGCACTTTCCACAATTCTCGGAGACCAGTGCGGAATTTTGTCATCACGATAAAGCTAACAATGTGCACTTCCTGATTATCGGTCAATAAAATGCTTCATTAGATGCTAATTAGATTCTGACGGCACACAGTGGACTTATTTTGACCTCGAGAGCTGCTTATGAATAAATCTGTACTGAGGCAAGACACATGTTGTAAAAGGTGCAATATGTAACTTTTCCAGTGGAGGATCTGCCACCTGCTGGTCTCTACGGCGTTACTGTTTTACCAAAAGTTTAATGTCATACAGTGAAACTACTTGTGCTAGAATCTCTGCCAAGGCGACTCCACCAGGCTAAGTTGGTCAGATCTGTGGACAGGCAAGCTTGCTTATAGTAAGAATGTATTTAATGTATTCAGTGTATTTTAAGCAGTAAAACCACCTGTAAACTAATAAATGTAAGACAGATAACTTTAATGCCATACTGTGGAACATTCAGGCGAAGCAATGAGAAACTCTCTGGAGATGATTTATACTTTTATTGGCTTTTAAACCTACTTTTGGTTGTCTTGGCATTTGTATTTCATATTTTAGTTTGGAAAACACAAGGTACTATGTCCAAACTTTGTGTTAGAGCTCCCTCTGCTGATAGCAATATGTATGAACCGTGACAAATGGATATTTTGCAGCGATTTAGTAACAGGGCCAGGGATTACCATCTACATAAATGGACATTCACCTTTTTGCTCACCTCACACAAACCTTTCTTGAGTAGAATCTTGAGCTGTATCAGTACAAGTACAATGGTGCGTTCACACTGGAGCGTCAAGGGCGTCGAGTTTACATGCAAAGTCTGTGGTGGACGGGCGTCTAGCGCTTTTGCCGCATCTTGAGCGTTCAGGCGTCAGACACTGTTCGCCCATCCAAAGCATCAGACACCAGAGTTGAAAAAGCTGAACATTTGGAGATTGACACGCAGCATCAACCAATCAGAGACTACGCTACAGTGATTTAGTGACGTCATTATCCAGAAAAAGTAGGAAGACATCAGTCACAAACTAGCTGCAATTTCATTCTGCCGGGTGCACTGGCTAGCTAGATTTATGTAATAAATACACTAAAGCCACTCTCTCAACCTGGTCTGCCATCATGCACAAAGACACAGGGAAAACAAAACATCCAGAGGCACACTCAGGCTTCATTGGACGGCGTCAACTATTTTTCTACAATGTGTGTCCACGGCGTCCATCATTCACGTCAGAGGCATTTGTCCTAAAATGCAGAGGCGTCCAACTAGAAGTGTCCAACTAGAGGCGTCTAATTAGAGGTGTCCAACTCATTTTTGACATCTGGGTCTGAATGCACCATTAGACCAGATAGACTAGTATACACCCATGGACCACTATGGAACCTACCTGGACGACTGAGGGATTACACAGATATGGACACTTGGAATATAAAAGAAAGTACTACCATTTAATAGTCCCTTCCTTAGTATTGAAATTAAGTTTGAAATTTTAGTATCATGACAACACTTAAGTCCTGATTCAGTCGTCTTGCTTAATCCCTGCTTTAGTCTATAACCTTGACTCTGTGCATCGCTTTGTACAGTACATACCACAGACGGCGAATCCCTCGGGCGCCGTACTGCTGTTTGACCTTGTGGTTTCGACTCCAATCCCCAAACGGGACGCGGGGAGAGGGGTGAAGAGCAGTGCATCCTGGGGCACGGGCGGTCTATATGACACTACTGTATGACCTTGAGAGCACTTACATGTTAGTCTCTGTCTCGGTTTCGTGCCGGGAATTCACAATGGAGCGAATGGACGCTCAATTATTGACAAGCGAGTGTGACGTCTTCAGTAGAAAGACTCGTGAAATAGGTTGCGTTAACTGTTTTAATATTTATAGTTTGGAATTGAGCTGGAGACAGGGCAGAATTCTCAGGTGGAGTTTGGTGTTTGACTGTCAGATTGCAAATTTGTTGACCTGGTTTAAGGGTTAAGAACTTTATAATTACTGCGCCTATCCACATGAAACAAAAACTGGCACGAAGTTCAAAGCTTTTTTTCCACAATAGCTTCAGAAAGTGGTGCCATTATTCTACCCCAAAGACGTGATTGTCGTCAGTTTCAACATTTCTGGATCATATGTTTGGATATTTCCTTCATTAAAATCTCCCATAGAGTTATATAGACCGCCGTCCTTCATCTGAAATAACAACTAAAATGTAGAACGTGAACTCAAGCTATTTCAAATTAAAAGAAAAAATGAGGGACAAGGCCGGTGCTTTGTAAACTGTATGGAATATGGAAGAGATGACACGCCATTTGACAAATTGCAATTATGTGTAGCCCTCGATCAAGCCATTTCCAGAGGCTGTGTTAGTAGTAAACCCAGTGCTCCTTGTACTTCTGAATGCCAGGCTGTATAAGGGAATGTACAGATCTATACAAGTCACTATGAGGAAGATGGATGGCGAACGCTGAAAGGAAAAGCTGTATTGAAAATAACATTGCATAGGTTTGAAGCGGCGAGAGCTTCTATAAGTGCCACTATGAACCATTCCCAGTGCAGGAATGACATAACCCGACTTATGCATTACAATATGCACACATACATTACTCACTATATAGAAAAAGTAGAAAATAGTATCCTTACGTAAGCCTAATTTAAGTTCACACGCAATTTTCTTTAAAGGTTCACTCTGGAAATGGAACTTTTCTGGTGCGAGGTTTGTCTATAATGTTCTGGACGCCAAGAATTATTTGGCCCCAAAGAGTTTTGAGATGGACAAAATCTGTAGCTTTTCCAGTGATGTGATCTGCCATTTGTCTTGTCTCCGTGGAGATGTTATTGCCTTGCCTGGAATGTTCCACGGCATGGCATTAAATGAATCAATCTCGGGAACACGCCGGTGATGCCAAGCAAAGTTATAGATCATCTTATAGATCTTTACACTAAAAATCCATATCTTTCGAGGGGTTTTTAAGCAGTAAGCCCTCCTGTGGTTTAATAAATGCAAGAAATATTAGCGTAATGCCACTGTGGAACATTTCAGCATCAAATTGTGCACAAAAATCAATACTGGAAAAAACATGTGAAGGATATGCAAACTCCTTTAGGGTAGGTTAAATTAAATAGAGCAGCAGTTACGTAACCGTCCATTTTATCTACATTGTCAAAGGCCTTGTGTGTAAAAATGACAAATATAAGGAGGTTTATAGAAAAACAGCTTCCAGATGCTACACATATGAATAATAATGCTACAGTATGTAACTTTCTAGAGGTGGCACATCACCTGCATGATTCCTATGACGATAGATGAACAACTTATAGGTCCATATATGAAATTTGGAACAATATCGTCTGTATTTACTTGATTCGTACTTCAAAATGTGTTATATATGTCATACTATGGAATATTATAGCCAAAGTCCAAGCATTTCCATGGAAACGAGCCTTCTCCAGGTCAAATTTGAGTGAGGTTTGTAGGGATGCAAACCCCCTCACATGTTTTTTCAGTGCAATAAATCCATCAAAATTGGAAAAAACAACAGCAAGAACAACAAAAAGGCTTTTATTTCAGGCTGAAAAGTTACATACTATGGTTTTAAATGGAAACAGATGTACGCACAGTAAAATCAACTATAGTTTACATGTTGGTCTTAGCATTTGGCAAAAACGAGAGGTGAAAACCCAGAGAGCCATCAAAACGAGTAACATTATATCATCTGAACGGTGCAGCGGTAAACAACATGGCGTCGGAGGTTGTGGGGGGGGGCGCACGGGGAGGACACGCAGAGGCCACAGTCCCCTCTCTGACAGGGCATCAGGCGTAACCTCTCTGTGAGCGTCCCCTATGGAAGACACGGGCGGTTTTATAATGAGGCGAGCAGGGACAGCGCCAGAGTTTGACCTTCACGTCTGACTTAGTAAACAGCATTATGGACACTCTGCCGTCATGTGGATGTGCATCTGATCTAATCCAGCCGTTCTTTACTTTCAAATGAGGTTAAAGACAACAGCATCAAGCTTTAGAGTTGAGTTGTAGTTTAAGCCTTGGAATTATGGTGTAAAAACAAGGTACCTACACCTAATGATGTCACAAGTTGGCCCAAAGTGTTTTAAGCTTTGGCGAAATCTTGATTCTATAGCTTTTCTATTGAAGGGGGTCCAAAATTTGCTTCTTATTGCTTTTCCTGGAATGTTCCACAGCCTGGCATTAAGTGTATCGATCCTCTAAACACGCAGGCGATACCATGTTATCAGATCTGTGGAGAGGCGAGCCCATTCACAGTAAGAACACATATCTTTCAAGGTATTTTTACGCAATAAAAACGCCGTAATACATCCAAGAAATATTAGCTTAAAGGGCCCATGTTACGCTACTTTCTGAGCTTTGTTATAATGTTGTTTCCTCATCGAAAAAATACATGGAGTTGTGTTTTGTTTCATTCACAAGTCTAACGCACAAACCTTGCATAATTAGTGAGTTAGGCTTCAAACAGAAAACACTCTGTTCCACCTTGTGATGTCATCATGTGGTAATACAGGAAGTGCTGCAATGTGTTTTTAAACTCCATACACCTTCATTTCTAGAATAATTTGGATCATTTCAGCACTGGAATTGCCAGTTTCTACTAAACTAAAGATAAAATGTAGCTGTTAACTTGAAAACTACCACTTTGTGACATCACAAGGTGGAACAGAATGTTTTGAGCAGAGCATTTTGACCAGACTAATAATAAAAACTTACTCAAACATGTGTGAATGAAACAAAACACAACTCCAGGTCTGTTTCTGAGGAGGTAACAATACTCTAATCTGGCATAAAGCTCCCAAGAGTCAGTTTTATGATGATAAATAGGTTTTATGTCTATATTTACTTCATCAATACGTCATACTTGTCATACTGTGGAACATTAGGGTCAAAGTCCAAACATTTCCATGGAAACGAGCCTCCTCCAGGTCAAATCGGAGTCAGGTTTGTGGAGATGCAAACCCCCTCACATGTTTTGCAGTGTTTGTCAGTGCAATAAATCCATCAAAACTGGAAAAAAAAACAACGAGAACAACAAAAACATGCTTTTTTTTTGGGCTGAAAAGTTACATACAAACAGATGTACGTATAGGACCTTTAATGTGCACTGTGGAACATTTCAGCTAAGTTTGCGGAGCGCCCATCAGAAACAGTACACGGAAATCAATACTGTAAAAAGCATAGGCAGGATACGCAGACTCCTTTGGGTTTTCTTGAATTAAACACTATAGTCTGCGCAATAAAGACAACAGCGTTCCGACAATGTTTAATTAAAAGAAGCCGTAGCCATGGGGGGGGCATTATATTCACTTGTGTGTTTAAGTAGCGCCCGCAGTCTCGGTATGCAGCAGCAGCCGTAGTACTGTTATAGTCTTGTCAGATTAGACCCCCACCCTCCATCCCCACCGTCCCCCCCCCCCCCCACCCCCCTGCTGTGACGAGTTTCATTAAATATGAACCGCAGGGCACCACATCTGACGAACGGCTTGGAATGGTTTAAAATGTCAAAGTCTATCAAAAATACGCCACAGTTCAAGTCGGTTCACCGTATGGGCGGCGAGGTTCATTTGCAATTAGAAATCACATTACATAAAATAGAGCATTAACATTTTGTGTAAGAGAGAGAAGCGCCGAGCGGGAAAGGCCAGTTGAACAAATGAGAAAAAATGATATTAAAAAGGAATGTTTCGGTGACATTAGGAGAATTGGTTTACCTACGCACAAGTATAAATCATTTCTAAATAAAGTTATGGCGGATACAGAGCCAATTTGTTGCGTTCGTGTTCGGATTTGGTGATACAGATGGAGGGCAGAGGCCTGTGTAACTCTACGGGGGATTCACTGTTCAGGCGTGTTCTCAGCTTTGGGCTTGAATAATGGCATCGTTTTGTGAAGCTATTTTTATTTATACCGACAGAGAAGACGACGACCTTTGTGCAAGATTTTGTTTCATGTGTATACGCCCAGTAATTACACAGATATTAACCATAACCAGGTCAACAAATCTGCAGTCTTGACAGATAAATTCCACCTTTTTGAATTCAGACCTGTTATATGGTGCCATTTTGAGGACAGTGGACCGTTCAAAATCATAACAATAATCATTTTTAATTGTTAGGACCGTTGCCATAGTAATTAACTTCAACATTGTCTGTGTGATTCCTCAGTCGTCCAGGTCTGAGCCACAGCAAAAGACGAAGTTTAAATCTGTCAACTGGACAAACCGTTGTAGGAGTGAAGACGTTTCGCTTCTTCGTCTAACTTCAACATTCTGAAACCCCTGGACAGTTAGTGTGGTATGTTTTGATGTCACATGAACTCGTCGTCTTACAATAAATGTATAAAAAGTATAAAGAAGTGGACTAAGTGAGCGTGACGTCACCCATAGCGTTCGGCTCCAGTCAAATGAAGCTCATCGAGGTTAGCGGTTATAGCGGCGAATTTGTAGCCGAGTTAAATATTTGGAATCCTGACCACGAGTATCATAGCAACCAAAGAGCCAATCAGGAGCGAGACTGTTGAAGGCAACGCCCTTACCTCCCGCACCACTGGTTTAGCAGGGAGCGAGCGCTTAGCAACGCTGTCAATCAAACCTGTTGCTAAAGCTAGAAGGAGCGACCTCGGGGAAAGAAGGCGCTTGATTTGTCTTGTCTTTGTCATTAATGTTCTTATCTTGATTTATGGACACAATAGTGAAATTAAAACACTAGGATCATGTAGAGCAGGTTGATTTGAACATTTTAAGACCAGAATGATGAGCCTGACAGCAGCAGTTACATGGAGTGGGGCCACAGTTTTTCAATAGAAAGTGAATTGGAGCTGGATGCGCGCCCATGCTTACTTCCGGTGGCTAGCAGATTAGCTCTGTCCACTTATCTATACAGTCCATGGGTATGACAGAATATTTCCAACCTCTTATGTGTTTGTGTGTCTTTGTTATGCCATAGCAACATACATACCGCGCACCTCTACCTCTGCGCTTCAGAGTGACCCGTGAAACAGGCTGCGCTGGAATAATTGGCCCCAGTGGTGAAGTTAGAAGATGGAAAGCATGACGATTCACCGAGGTGTGATGGGGAAGGAATAACCACTGGAGACGCGGTATTCACAATGTGGTTATGTGGTTAAAGCATTCGGATGTAGGGTAAGGATTTCTAAAGATGCACAGGTAAAAGAAGAAACCAGGTCTAGATAAGGATTGAACAGGTGCTAAACCAGGATTAAACAATAATAATAATAATAATAATACATTTTATTTATAGGGCGCCTTTCTGGGCACTCAAGGTCGCCTCACATACATCACACAACACATCACATTAAGACAGTTAAAATCAACAGTTAAAATATACACATTTAAAAACAAGCTTATAATATAAAAATGACAGTGCAGGTGTGGTTAGAGTGAATAGGCGAGTTTGAACAGGTGGGTTTTGAGTTTGGATTTGAAGTGAGTGAGAGTGTCAGTATTGCGGAGGTCAGGGGGGAGAGTGTTCCAGAGCTGGGGAGCAGAGCGGCTGAAGGCCCTGCTCCCCATGGTGACGAGACGGGCTGAGGGGACAGAGAGATGGAGAGAGGAGGAGGAGCGGAGAGAGCGAACGGGTGTGGCAGTATGGAGGAGGTCAGAGAGATATGGAGGTGCAAGGTTGTGGATGGCTTTGAATGTGTGGAGAAGGATTTTGTATTGAATGCGGTGTGTGATGGGGAGCCAGTGGAGCTGTTGTAATACGGGGGTGATGTGGTTGATGGAGGGTGTGTTTGTGATGATACGAGCTGCAGAGTTCTGAACCAGTTGAAGTTTATGGAGAGTTTTTTGTGGAAGACCAAACAGAAGTGAGTTGCAGTAATCTAGGCGGGAAGTGACGAGGCTGTGAATGAGTATGGCAGTGGACTGTGGAGTGAGGGAGGGCCGGAGTCGATGGATGTTGCGGAGGTGGAAGTAGGCGGAGCGGGTGATGGTGTTTATGTGGGAGGTGAAGGAGAGGGAGCTGTCGAGGATGACACCCAGACTCTTTACCTGAGGAGAGGAGAGATGGAGGAAGCCGTCTATGGGAATGGAGAAATGATTGATCTTGCTTATGGTGGATTTGGTGCCTACAAGGAGAAGTTCAGTTTTATTGCTATTGAGTTTGAGAAAGTTTGATGTGAACCAGGATTTTATTTCATGGATACAGTTGAGAAGGGAAGAGGGTGGGAGTGTGGAGTCTGGTTTGCTGGAGAGGTAGAGCTGGGTGTCATCCGCGTAGCAGTGGAATTGGATGTGATGTTTCCGGAAAATGTGACCAAGGGGGAGGAGATAGATGATGAAGAGCAGGGGACCAAGAACAGAACCCTGGGAACACACTGTGGAGATGGGGACAAGATGAGAAGTGAAGGATTTGAGCTGAATAAACTGAGTGCGGCCAGAAAGATAGGAGTGAAACCAAGTGAGGGCTGTGCCAGAGATGCCGATAGAAGAGAGTCTGTTCAGGAGGATGGAATGAGAAATGGTGTCAAAGGCAGAACTCAGATCAAGCAGAAGGAGGATGGATAGTAAACCAGAGTCGGCAGAGAGGAGAAGATCGTTTGTGATTTTGAGAAGGGCAGTTTCAGTGCTGTGGAGAGGACGGAAGCCAGATTGGAAATGTTCATAGAGATTATTAGAGGACAGATGAGAGTGGAGTTGAGCAGAAACTGTTTTTTCAAGAATTTTGGAGATGAAAGGAAGGTTAGAAATGGGACGGAAATTATTGAGGTCTGTGGGATCTGAACCAGGTTTTTTGAGAATTGGAGTGACAGCAGCAGTTTTCAGAGGAGAGGGGACAGTTCCAGAGGTGAGGGAGGCGTGGATTATGTTGGTGATAAGAGGGCTAGAGAAGGAAGTATGGGTTGATAAGGACAGTAGGAAGTGGATCAAGTTGACATGAGGAGGTTTTGGATTTTTGGATAAGAGTGGAGATTTGATTGACAGAAGGTAGGGTGAATGATGAGAGAGGAGTGGTGGTGATATGAGATGTAATGGCAGGTGGAGTTAGAGCAGAGGAGGGGGTAAGCTGTTGGTGAATGGTGCGGATTTTTGTGGAAAAAAATGAAGCCAAGGTGTTGCAGAAGTCGGATGAATAGAGATGAGATGGAATGGAGTCAGGAGGTTTGGTGATGTTTGAAATGAGTGAAAAGAGAGAGCCCTGGAATTTCCTTCATTTGTACTGATTAAACCGGAATAAAATGCTGATTTGGTTTTGGAAATGCAGTCTTTGTAATGGAGGATGTGGTGTGTGTACATGTCCTTGTGAATAGTTAGTCCAGTTTTGTTATAGAGTCTTTCGAGTTGGCGTCCTTTTGCTTTTAACTGTCTGAGAGTGGGGCTGTACCAGGGAGCAGTGTGAGTGAAAGAGACAGATCTGGATTTGAGGGGAGCAAGTGTGTTGAGGATGTTGTGGAGGTGAGTGTTGTAGTGTGAGACCAGCTGATCTGGAGCTGCAGAACTGTCTGTACTGGGGAGGTTATTGATATGAGAAGATAAAATGTCCAAATTTATGTCCTTAATTTTACGGAATGTTATGGTGCGTGTGTGGTTATGTTTGGAAAAAGACAGGTTGACAGAAAATGTAAGGAGCATATGATCAGAGAATGGGATGAAGTTGGCTTTACAGTCCATGGGTGTAACACCTGAGCAGCAGATTGAGTCCAGAATATGTCCTTTTGAGTGTGTGGGAAAATTAACATACTGTAGCAAACCAAAACTGTCCAGACAGGATGTGAAGTCGTTGGTGAGTGGATTATTGACAATGTCCAGGTGAATATTAGATCCCCAAGTAGTATGACATTTGAAGAAGTGTGTGGAACGTGAGTTAAAAAAGCTGCAAAGTCTGTGATAAAATCCTTGTTTGGTTTTGGAGGTCGGTAAATGGTGGCAATGATAGTAGGAGTTGGTCCAGGGAGCTGACATACAGTGGCCTCAAACGACTGATAGACAGGCACAGTCACAGGAGCTACTCTCCAACTCTCGCGGTAGATCACCGCGAGACCGCCACCTCGACCGGTGACACGAGGCTGGAAGAGGTAAACAAACCCTGGGGGAGTAGCATCGTTGAGGTGACAGAAGTCGTTTTTCTGCTGCCACGTCTCCGTCAAGCACAAGATGTCCAACTTACGGTCCGCCAGAAGATCCTGGACGAGATGGCCCTTGTTGGTCAGAGAGCGGGTGTTAAGAAGACCGAAGTTGACTGTAGTGCTGCTGCCGATAGCCGTGTTCGCCGCTCTCGGGACGCGGACCAAGACGCGCTCGGCACGGCGACAGGTGTTCCTCTTTGGGCGGCGAGCAGTGGACCAAAACGACGGGATGGAGCTGGAACAAGGTCTAAACTAGGCTTAAACCAGGTCTAAACTAGGCTTAAACCAGTGCTAAACTAGTGCTAAACCAGGACTAAACCAGGTATAAACCAGGTCTAAACCAGGCTTAAACCAGTGCTAAACTAGTGCTAAACCAGGACTAAACCAGGTCTAAACCAGGCTTAAACCAGTGGTAAACTAGTGCTAAACCAGGACTAAACCAGGTCTGAACCAGGTCTAAACCAGGCTTAAACCAATGCTAAACTAGTGCTAAACCAGGGCTAAACTAGGTCTAAACCAAGCTTAAACCAGAGCTAAACTAGTGCTAAACCACGTCTAAACCAAGTATAAACCACGCTTAAACCAGGTCTAAACCAGGCTTAAACTAGTGCTAAACCGGTGCTAACCCAGTGCTAACCCAGTGCTAACCCAGTGCTAAACTGTGTCTAAACCAGGTATAAACCAGTGCTAACCCATTGCGAACCCAGTGCTAATCCAGGTCTAAGTCAGTGCTAAACCAGTGCTAAACATGATCAGCTCATACTAGGGGGTAAATCACACGTTGCATTAAATATAACTTAAATTCCCCATACACCAGCGTCATTGAACTATATAACTTTTCTGGGGGAGGGGTCCGCTACCTGCTTCTCTCTCAATGCAGATATTATTGCTTTGGCTGAAATATTCCACAGCATGGCATTAAACAAAATCCAATTGCAGGTGTTTTTGCAGAAATCCTTGCTGTTAGCTGGACCATCTGACCATTTTTTTTAACTTGGTGACTTCTCCTGCTCACCTGCCCTCGCCTGCTCTCGAATCCATTCACACTGGTTTGAAATACAGTTCGAGTCCTGATTAGTTGCAGACTTGGTTTGGTCCTGTTAAGTCCTGGTTTAGTCCTGGTTTAGTCCCTGTTTGAGTCTATATTTTATTGTGCTTTTCTTCCCTCCATTCATGTAGACTTGGTTTGGTCCTGTTCTAGTCCCGGTTCAGTCCAGCCCATGTGTCGTTCCACGTTTAGTCCCATATTTTGAGGTGTGTTTGTGAATTCTCCCTCACAGTTGCAATGCATTTTTTTGGAGGAAGCGTTTGATCAGGTCACAAAAAGGTAGTAAACAGAGATGTGCCGATATTGAGTTTAGCGCAGCAGTAGCCTCCTCCTCCTCCTCACAGCTGTGGTTCGATAGCATTGACCTACACTGAGTCTGTGGTCTGTCATTAGTGTGATTGTTTCAGTGCACTTTGCCTTGTTCTGTGTCCTATTGGGATTTCGACTCTGGGCCTGTAGCAAAACTGGAGCGTAATGACTTTACTTTTCCCCCTTTTTACACATACAATGGCCTGGTTTTGGTCCGTTAGTCCGGCAACAGTTAATCACTCTATATCACTACGACAGACTGTATAAAGAAGTGGACTAAGGGAGTGCGATGTCGACTACAGCGTTCGGCTCCAGTCAAATGAAGCTCAGTGAGGCTAGAGCAGTTATAGCGGCGAATTTGGGGTGAAAATTGTCAATCAAACCTGTTGCTAACGCTAGTGAGGGTGACCTTAAGGAAAGAAGCTGCGTAGAGCTGTGTAGAGCGGGTTAATACGAACATTTTAAGACAAAAATGACGAGTCTGACAGCAGCAGTTACAGAGCGAGCGGCGACAGTGTTTCAATAGAAAGTGAATTGGAGCCAGAGTCGATGGAGCTGGAAGTGCGCCCATAATCACTTCCTGTTTGGACTGTGGCAGCTAACGTTTTATCTATGTCCGTTTAAATAAAAATACATTGTTCTACTGTGGTGGCCTTTCAAGGAGGACACCATGAATAGATATTTACATTTAAAAATCATTATGTACATGTGCTGTTAGCTTCTGTGTTCATGTTCTGTGATTTCTCTGGCGGAGTGTCTTGTCTTGTCATCATGGAGATTGTTTCTTTGTCTACAATGTTCCACCATGTCGTATTAAACGTCTCAATCTATCGCAGTCTGAAAAAATCTGTAATAAAAAAAAAAAATCTGTAATAGGCTCTACGCACAACAGCATGCTAGCTAGCTAAGTGAAAGCTCAAATTAATTAAAATAAACCTTACGTAAATATTTGTATAAGTAGAATCCTTCAGTTTGTGGTGCTGTTTCAGTGTTTATTATGCCTCAAAATTAGCATTAGCGTTAGCACCAAAACATAAACATCCACCGTTTTATTTTTTTTTGTCGTTTTTAACATTTTTTTAACATTGACATCTACCCGCAGCTCTCTGTCCACTGCCTGATCTTTAAATATTTATTCATTTTAGCGTGACTCTGCAAAAACCTCACAGACATACAATTAGACAGGAAGTAGTGACGCTAACAGTGAGGTTAGCGGGCGCTCCTGTACACAGAGCCTTTTGAATAATGCAAAATAGATATGTTTAATGTCCTGCTGTGGAACATCGCAGGCAAAGAAATAACAAGACCAGCAGGTTGCAAGAACTGGAGATGTTGCATAAGACTGTGGTCCATAATTCATCCTCTGCAATCGACCCTCATCAACCGAGGGCGATAGTGTTACCCGTCAAGTCACGGTTGTGTAGCATTCTAGCTAGCTGAGGACGAATCTGGGTTTGTGTTTGCTTCTTAGAGATGCAAGATTAATCAAAATTATTGGAAGCAATCAACAAATCGCAAAGGCTGCCATATTTTTCTCCACAAGCAGTAAAATATCCCGTTTATTGTGAGTAAAAACTGCCAACCCTGTAGTTTAGATCTGCGCAAACATCTTCTGATTCTTGTATTAGTTTAACAGTAGCTCAGGTGGAAGAGCGCTTGTTCGAATCCCAGTCAGCCCGCAGACCCACAGGTGTGTGCGATTCCAGCTCCCACAGATGAATCCTGCCATTGTGTCCTTGGGCAAGACACTTAACCCACCTCGCCCCCAATGTCTTTGTACACTGGTGTATGAATGGGTGACTGGTTCCTTGATGTAAAGTGCTTTGTGAGTGCCTTGAAGGTGGGAAAGCGCTATTTAAAAATGTGATTTACCATTCTTCCAGATGCGTTTAAAATGTGAACTTTGAACAAGATCCTTATCGCAAATTCGATATTTTTCCCAAATCGTTCAGACTTAATGATTTTGGTTGAGAGTAGATGCCAAAACAGTCAGGAGAGACCAGACTGTAGCCCAACCGTCTTTAAATGAATATAGTTAAACACAGATTTTGTTGAGTTCAGTGAGTTATTGGGTCTAGTCAAAAATAGAAATGATCCAGTTCAACATTTGTGCATGAATGTAAAGTACAATGTAATCGATACAGAGAAGTGGCTCTTGACCCCCGTCTGGGAGTATGACATCATCCCATTGTCCCACCAGTGCTTAGCTTAAAGGTTTTATATTACACAAAACTGACTCTTGTGAGCTTTGGTCATGTTATTACGATGTTACCTCCTCAAATACTGTACATACCTGGTGTTCTGTTTCATTCACACGTTTGAGTAACACTTTATTATTAGTCTGTACATCTCCAAAGCTCGAAACGCTCTGTTCCACCTTGTGATGTCATCAAGTGGGCGTTAACCTTTTACCTTTAGTTCAGTAGAGTAGTAGACAGGCTTGCATCTCTTTTATTTCCCTGGTTTCCCTAGAAATGTTGCTCCTATAATCTTCCACAGTATGGTATAAAACTTCTATCTCCATGGAGAATGTTTTTTTTTTTCTTTTCTTCTTCATGTGTCCTCTGCCTTGCCCCTGGTGTAAATTCGGGGTTTGACTCCCGCCTCGTCCCTTTGCGAATCAGTATCGGGAAGAGGTCAGTCGTCTGTTGGTGTCCCAGTGTTAAAGCGTCTTCTTGTAATTATCTTTGCTTTAGTTGACATCTGTGGTTATATTTTATTTGTATTTAAGTTAATATTTAGCTCATTTGTTGTTCCGTTGTTTTCGCTTCTTTATGTGGTGGGGAGATGCTAACTTTGTCTTGTCATTGTGTTCTCTTGTGTAAAGGTGACTGCCTCCAAAAGTTCTCGCTGTGTCTCGTGAAAATTACACACTGTACAGTTCCAGGGGTTACAGTGGAGCACTTCCTGTATTACCACATGATGACATCACAAAGTGGAACAGAGTGTTTTCGGTTTAAGAGAAGAACTTGCAGGATTTCAGGATTTAAACATGTGTGAATGAAACAAAACACAACTCCTGGTCTGTTTTTGATGAGGAAACATTATATTACGGGCCCTTTAAACCTGGGATCCTCTCAGTGTGAGGCTGAAGAACCATTTCTCTCTTTTCTCCGCAGTCGTAATCGCTCCTGTTTTACATTCACGGCAGAGTTGAGTTCAGCGCGGTGGCACATGAGCCCGAGTGGCCTCTTCTTTTGTGATTCCTGGGTTGTATCTGTCTCTCCTTTTCACACAGTGCGTTCACGTCCGGAGATGGAGCGCGGCCATGTGGGACTCTGTTTGAATTAAACCATCTCCCCCTCAAGAGGCTTTAAACTCACCGTCCCTTTTCTCCAATTATCTGTTATATGTCCCTGAAGAAGACACGGGGACAGTAGAACAATGGGATGTGTGTGTGGGGGGGCTGTTGAATTCGTCATAACAGGCAAAAGCATTTTGAATTTAGAGTTGTGTAAATGTTACGAGACGAGATTGGATTTACCGATGCCTGTCTAATGCTTTTCCATGTTCCATCGGAGTAGACGGGGACGACTGGCCTTCCATGTAGTCCAAATCTACTAAAGGTTGACTATGTACAAATAGGGACGAACGATCCAGCTTTTCCTGCTTTTTCGATATCGATACTTTGACTTTACATTGATGGTACCTGATATTAATCGACACATTATGAGACGTTCGGGGGCCAAAATCAGCCTGTAAATGGTCTTGTTACATCCAACTAAACGCCCAACCGGGATATCGTTTTTTGTTTTTTTTTCCGGTATTGGCACGTCCCTATTTAACTTCACTTTTTGTGCGATACTTGAATCTTAAAGCCACACGATGTAACTTTTTAGGATACATAGCGTGGATATCGGCTTAATCATTGAAGCGATACCTGATTGCGATACATGGAAGCGATACCCGATCCAGCACCTTTCCTTTTTCGGTATTTACAAATTAACTTTTTGTGCGATACTTGAACCTTAAAGCCACACTATGTAACTTTTTAGGATGCATAGTGTGGATATCGGCTTAACTGATATCATGGAAGCGATACCCGATCCAGCCAATTTTTCGGAACTGGCACGTCCCCATTTATAACTTTTACTAACTTTTTGTGCGGTACTTGATCCTCAAAGCCACACAGTACTTTTTAGCTGAAAATGCATGCGTCCTTACTCTGAGTGGGCTTGCATCTCCACAAACCTGACTTTTATTTGATTTCCCTGGAAATGCCGTCATGTATGTATGTATAATCTTCCACAGTATGGCATAAAATGTATCTATCTCTTTGGAGAATGTGCCAAAGTATGATTTTAACATTGTATTTTCATGGAATCATACAGGTGACAGAAAGTTACACACTGTATCTTTAACCAAGACACTTTTTAGCCAAGAAGGGGGTATTTCTGGAGCTTTGTACCATGACGTAACACTGTTCCCTCATCAAAAATATGCTTGAGGAGGTTTTCGATGTCATACATGTTTGTTCGATCTCTCCTGGGCTCTGTTCGAATCCTCCTGACGTTAGCGGTAAGATTCTGTCCAATGCTCCGCCCACAAGTCTACATCACGAGCGAGTGCGACGTCACCCATAGCGTTCGGCTCCAGTCAAACGAAGCTCATCGAGGCTAGAGCAGCTATGGGGGCCGATTTGGAGCCGAGTATCATAGCAACCAAAGAGCCAATCCGGAGCGAGGCTGTTGAAGGTAACGCCTTGCCCTTTTCTGCCTGCACTGGTTTAGCAGGGCACTCAGCAACGCTGTCAATCAAAGCTGTTGCTAATTCGGGGAAAGACGGCGCCTGATTTGTCTGTTATTAATGTTCATATCTTGACTCACGGGCAAAATAGCGAAATAAAAACACCAGGATCATGTCGAGCGGGTGAATACGAGCAGTTTAAGACCAAAATGACGAGTCTGACAGCAGCAGTTACAGAGAGAGTGGCCACAGTTTTTCAATAGAAAGTGAATTGGAACCAGAGTCGATGAACACGGCTAGCAGGTTAGCTATGTCCATTTATATAAGCAGTCTAATGTCACCAAACGTCTAGGCTTTGGGCGAATATAACATGATTTAAATGTGTTTCATGTTCGCAGTTAATAACCCAAAAAATATAATCTGGCTGCTCTTACATAGTTTGAAAATATTTTTGCCATAGCGATGACTAGCTGTTCTGTATTTTAGGACCTGTGTAATTACCTCCCTCCTCTTCAGTTATTTCCGTCCTCCGCTCCGTGTATTGTCTCTATTCCCTCTCCCTCCGTTTGGGTGGAGTTCTTCTATTTCTGCTCCTTCTCAGAGGAGGTCGCCGAGTTCCGCCCTGAGATGTTTTTTGAGCCCCGTGATTCAGACGTCAGCTTGTGTAACCGTTTGGGCAGGAGACGGGAGGGTGGGGGGGGGACTAAAAGAGAGCGGCGCCTCTAGGGGTGACTGTGGGTAACTGCACGCCGGCCTCGCTGCGTGTGGGGTGGGGGGAGCTGCCACCTGCTCCGACCAAATAAACAACTTGTCAACAACCGCGGCGAGCTGTGAAATTGTATAAAGTGGAAAGGACTTTGGACATCCAGGTCTACTTCCTCTGGAGATTGAGTTAACTTTTCAAGGATTTGTCATAATTTGAGATGGAGGGCAGGGAGATTCAGTTATTTCTAAAAATAGTCAGTAAAAGCATTTGGTTTGGAGCAGAGTTGAGGCTCTTGAGGAAGAAATTTCATTATTTTTTCTTAAAGCGGGGGTATTATGCAAACTCACTTGTCTTTCTACCATATTATGACGTGGTTCCCTCGTCAAAAACACGCCTCAAGAGGTTTTAGATGCACGTTTGAGTATTTTAACAATCTCCTCTGGCCCTGTTCGAACCCTCCTTATGGTCAGCTGTACGATTCTGTGCAAAGCTCCGCCCACAAGCCTCCGTCACCCACGCTCCTACACGACAATTCTACCATAAATACACAAAAACATGATACAAAACTGTACACTACGACTTCACAAACCTGGCGCGATGTGCTGTAGTTTCATTATCGCGCTGATTGCGATTTGATAGCGCTCTGAAGGAGGAGTGACTTAGCGCAGAGAGCAAAGGGAGGGAAGATTCAGAGTGTCAAAAACGAAAGCGCAACTTATAAAACATGTTATTACGTTGTTTTTCGAGAATATATTTAGCATTTTTGAACAATAAAAGGAAACATGGTGATCTAAATATGTTATGTGTTACAGTTAATACCCCATAGAAGTAAAATTACCCCGTCTTTAAATGAAAATAATTCAAATTCCGTATTGTTTTGTTTAGTTTTTTTTAGGAAATCAATGTTGGAAACCATTTTTTGATAAGACTAGTTAATAGGACAATTGACCAGTATAGTAAAAAAGCAAAAGCCATAATTACGCAAGAATTTCTGCTTAAAATCAACAAGGAACCGAAGCAACAACCTCGATTTTTCTGATTCAGGTTCAAATAATAAAACAAACAAGAAGATAAACGAAAACTGAACCATAAAACAGAAGTATCCCGCCAAAAATGATCTAAATGTGCAATATTGTAAAAAAAATATATATGAGCTGCAGTAAATCAACAGCAGAATGCGACACTTAAGTGGTTCGTTTGTGTTTATAATGAGTCATGTTCATATTCGACCTTCCACAGCTCAGATCTTGTCATATTGCAGAAAAAATAACCAAAAACTTCTGACTACTGCAAAGAAAAAAAGTCCTCATGATACATATTGACCCGCAAAAGTAATTGTTCCATCTGTTATGTACTGAATAAGTAATATAATACAGTTCATAGAAAGTCACTGAAGTTGACTCTGTTCTGCTACAACCTTAAAGGGCTCATGTTGCGCTATTTTTTGATCTATGTTATGTTGTTCTTCTCTCAAACTGAAAACACGCCGTTCCACCTTGTGATGTCATCAAGTGGTAATACAGGAAGTGCTTCAGTGTGTTTTCCATACACCTTCACTATAGAATCATTTGGATCATTTCAGCCCTGGAATTGCCAATCTCGACTGAATTAAAGGTAAAAAGTTCGCTGTTAACTTGAAAACTACCACTTCATGACATCACAAGGTGGAACAGAGTGAACAGACTAATAATAAAGTGTTATTAAAACATGTGTGAATGAAACAAAACACAACTCCAGGTCCGTTTTTGAGGAAGTAACAGCATTAGAACATGGTTAAAAGCCTCGAGTATCAAATCTTTTCCTTAGTATCAAAAATAACACACTAACCCTGCATATTTAGCCTGAGTTCTTCTTCTCTCAAACTGAAAACACTCTGTTCCACCTTGTGATGTCATCAAGTGGTAATCCAGGAAGTAAGTCCACTGTGATTTTAAACTCCATTCACTTTCACTATAGAATCATTTGGATGATTACAAAACTGGAATCGCTCATCTCGACTGAACTAAAGGTAAAAAGTACTTGTTAACTACCACTTTATGACATCACAAGGTGGAACAGAGCATTTTGAGCTTTGGAGATGTAACAGACTAAAAATAAAGTGTTACTCAAACATGTGTGAATGAAACAAAACACAAGTCCAGGTCTGTTTTTGAGGAGGTAACGACATTATAAGGTAAACGGACTTTGATAAATCCAAAATATTACAAAATGAATCAAAGTTCGGTGCCGTTTAAAGTTTATTTCGAGCCGCGTGTCTGTGTCAATCAAGGTGGTTACATCAGAGTCTCCCTCGGGTGCGTCGCTCATTTTGTCCCGCTCAATATAACAATGACAACAGCAATGTGAGAGACGATCTGACTGAGCGCCGCCCTCGTGTCTGCCAGGACACGTATCCCACGGCAACAGGACCACCGCAACCTTTAACATTAGGGAACATTTGACCCGGCCGGGGGGGGGGGCAGGAAGAAGAGGATTGTGGGACGGGGGTAATGGGGTAGGACTGACTTAAATAACTCGCTTAAGTAGATAAACAATGTGACTTTGTAATAACTTACTGTGCCGAAAATGTTCCGTAGTATGGCATTAAACTGCTAACTGTCATAAATCAGTGTAAAATGATGTGTTTTTACTGAGTTTAGAAGTAGAGGCCGTGCTGGGTGAATAGATGTAAAAACACAAACTCTTAATTGTAACAACATGTTGATGTGACATGAAATTAACCTCTTGAACTTTGACCCCAAGTACTTCCTCAGAGAAAGCCTGGAAGTAATCAAACATGGCCGACCTGTCACTAATGCTTTAGAGTACAATATTGGTATTAGTTAAAAACATATTAGTAGTAGAAGTAGTAGTGGGGTAGTAGTGACAGTGCTAGTCTAGTAGTGGTAGTGGTGGTGGTAGCAGTGGTAGTAGTAGTAGTAGCAGTAGTAGTAGTGACAGTGCTAGTGTAATAGCTGTAGTAGTAGTGGTAGTAGTGGTAGTAGTAGTAGCAGTAGTAGTGGTAGTAGCAGTAGTAGTGACAGTGCTAGTGTAGTAGTGGTAGTAGTAGTAGTAGTAGTAATAGTAGTAGCAGTAGCAGCAGCAGTAGTAGTAGTAGTAGCCATAGCAGTAGTGACAGTGCTAGTGTAGTCGTGGTAGTAGCATAGCAGTAGTAGCAGTAGTAGTAGTAGTGGTGACAGTGCTAGTGTAGTAGTGGTAGTAGCAGTAGCAGCAGTAGTAGTAGTGACAGTGCTAATGTTGTAACTGTAGTAGCAGCAGTAGTAGTGGTAGTAGTAGTGGCAGTAGCAGCAGTAGTAGCAGCAGCAGTAGTAGCAGCAGCAGTAGTAGTAGTAGTAGTAGTAGTAGTGACAGTGCTAGTGTTGTAATAGTACTAGCAAAACCATATTTACTTGATTTTAACAAGAAAAAACCTAATTGAATCATTGAAAATAACACCTCAGTATTATTTTGCGTTCACACTTTTCTTGATGAGCTCGTGCAGAAACACATCACTAGATCCTTCACGAGCTCATGTCCGTCGCACGTTCCGCGTTCATCTTTTTACATCTATATTTGACGGAATAATATTGATCGACATGTCGGCGAGCAGCTTCAACATAAACATCACGGCGTTAGCACAACGGCTAAATCTCATCTGTTTTCCTTATGGAGGTTTAAGTATTGTATTACTGTATTACCGCATGACATCATAAGGTGGAACAGGTTGTCTTCAGTTTGAGAGAAGAACTCAGCCTAAATATACAGGATTTGCAAGTAAAAACATGTGAATGAACCAAAACACAACTCCAGGTCGGTTTGTGACGAGGAAACGTTATATCTTAGCTCAGAAAACAGCGAAACACGGGCCCTTTAAACGAGGTCATACCACACCCTTGATCCCGAGAATGTAAAATCTGCCCCTTTTGCGTGAAGCGAGGGGCATTAATCGTGAGGCGGTGGGCGAGCGTTGACGGGCAGAGATGGATGACGCTCTGCAGTTTGTCGGAGCTAAAGTTGAACCATACTCCGCACAGATCCATCAGCCCCTAAACAGGCAGCCGGTGTCCAGAGACCAGGACTTATCCCTCTTCTATTCTCCGGGGAAAGCTCTTTGGGAACAGCGATATTTCACAGTAAAAGGGGTTGTAACTTGTCACAGCGGATGCAGGCGGGGACAGGAGTTAAATAGCTTTGTGCAATATGGTTGATATCACGGTTTGTCGTTTACAGAACTTGATTGGAGCTGCCTGAACGTTTCAACAGGCTGTTTCAGAACATCTTTGTAAATCCAGGGAGCTGCAATGGCCATGTAGCTGTTTGTGAAGAAGTGATATGTCTCGATTATGAGGTTGATCCGTTGCTTTTCTTATGTTTTCTCTTTAGTTTCCGCTTTTGTTTTAAACCGTTTCGTGTAGAATTAGCTTTTTGCACAGTAGCGCCCAGCAGCTTCACTGTTAGCATCACTATTTCCTGCTCGATTTTGGGTCTATGAAGTGAGACGTTGGTGACTCTTTCAGTTTTGTAAAGTCCTTGTCTCGTCCTGATGGTCCTTGTTTAGCCCTAGAACCTGTTTAGTCAATATTTTTTATGTGAAATTCTATTATTTTGCTCGAGATAGACCGATATATCGATTGGCCAGTACATCGTTTGCCCGATATTTGCGCGTTTTAGCACATCGGCGATCACCAGCACAAGCCGGTAGTTTGTTTTGTATTTAAAGAAAACTCATAAAGTGCAAAGCGATAACGGCAGAAACCATGACTCCCCACTCTCTTGTAAGTCTGTGGTAAAAAATGGGCTTGGGGGGAGTTTGTAGTAAATTGAAATTGCATCAGTTGGGGAAAAGAATCAAAATCAGCCCTGTATATTGGCCTAAAAATATCGGCAGAGCTTATCGGCGATCAGTTGCTATGGATTAATCAGCCTTGGAAAAAAAACAAAAAACATTGGTCGATTGGTCTATTTTTTCCCATACCATCTTGTCTGTTCTCTGCAGAGGTGGAAGATAACGAAGTACAAGTAGTAAAGTACTGTACTGAAGTTAATAGAGTATCTGTGCTTTTCTTTTTACTTTTACTTAATTTGAGAGCAGTATCTGTATTTTCTACTCCACAACTTTTTTGAACTGGACTCAAAAGTAAAAAGTACTTCCATCCATCCATCCATTTTCTTCCTCTTATCCGGGGCGGATCACGGGGCAACCAGTCTAAGCAGGTACTCCCAGACTTCCCTCACCCCAGACACGTCCTCCAGCTCCTCCGGTGGGACCCCAAGGCGTTCCCAGGTCAGCCGAGAGACATAGTCCCTTCAGTGTGTCCTGGGTCTTCCCTGGAGCCTCCTCCCAATGGGACATGCCCAGAACACCTCTCCAGGGAAAAAAAAATAATGCAGTCAAAAAAGTAGTGCAGTAAAAAGTACTTTTCATAAGATTCGAGGAATAATTTTTACCATGTTCGTGGAAACATCCTAAAAACACATAAAATTCATCAGAAAAAATAAGACATTGACTTGTATTGTTACTGTTGATGAAAATATGCTATAATTTTGAATCTATATCACTACATTTACACTTTAACACATTAATAACACGTGTGAAATACTAAAAGTACATTGTTAAACAGGTACTTAAATACTTTCACTTAAGTAGATCTTGTCATGTGATACTTGTACTTTTACGTGAGTCACTTTTTTGCTTTTATATCAGTACTTTTACTTAAATAAGAACATCGAATACTCTGATTCTGGGTAGCTACTTAAAGCTGAGCCAGGATACTACTTGAATGTGAGACTGCAGTGAATACCATAGGCCACAGGGGGGCAGTAGCGACTCTAGCGCAAACTGTAGACTACAAAGGTCTTTGCATTACTATTATTTTCAATGTTCGAACGGTATCCAGGCATTAAACACAACCCCGAATGGAAAAAGCATCACAAGATTAACACAGGAAGGGACACGAGTGAAATAGCTTTGATTATCGTTATGTCAGAGTGATCTACTTTGTTTTGCCGCAGTACAAAGGCGGGCTGTTTTAACTCTAACTAAGACATAAATCTGACTTTAAATCTAACATACTGTTCTTAGTGGTATGCATTATTCACGAGGCACATGTTCCAGGTCCTAAATCAGCTCGTGTGGATTCCGCGTACCCTCAGCCTCTTTTTGTTCGAGTGGGACACAGCGGCGCCTGTTCACCGTGACGATACTCACAGAAATATCAGCTCCAAAAGTTCGTCAGAGCAGGTGGTTTGCAGAAGAGATACTCAAATGTTTTTTTTTATTTTAGCCTCTTGATGTCTCCGGGATGCGCAGTGACATAACACGACAGTCTTTGTATTCACGGGTTTACACTTCCGGTTTTTATTTAATCGCTATGGCAACGGTGCTAATTTCTCATAATTCCCAAACTCATTAATAAACAGACTAGGGCAGTGGTGGAAGAAGTACTCAGTTGGGTTACTTAAGTAAAAGTACAGAGTAAAAGTAAAAGTATCAAATGAAAAAATGTACTTAAAGAGTAAAAAGTAAAAAGTATAAGGCTTCAAATGTGATTTTGAAAAGATTTGTGCTGGATTTTGTTCAGTGGAAACAATAAAATGGATTTATTTTTTATTTTTTTGTACATTTTTGTTGGCTTAAACTACAAACGTGTTAAAAATAAATCGTTCAGCCTTTTCCGCAAGTCTCAAACAAGTTTCAGTAAAGTGTTAAAACATGGAGTAGAAAGTCCAGATACCTGCTCTCAAATGTACTGAAGTAAAAGTAAAAAGTATTCAGTACAGATACCTAAAAATGACTGCTCTTACTCTGTTACGTACCAACACTGGACTAGCATGGTCAAAAACACCTAGATACTCGTCGATAGTATCTCGTATCGGAAAGAAAAGCGTTTGAGCAGGTTTTGATACTGGAGAAAATCACACACATAAGACAAAGTTTGTATTTTTCTGAATAGTTTTATAATCTTCTTGATCTGTATCAAAACCAGCACAAGACCACATGATGATATCAAAGAAACCACTTTTATCTTGCTTTGAAATGAACATTCTGTGGTATAACTGCGGTTTCTGAAACGGGATCAGGTCTGCTCCTTAGTTTCGAAACTGAGATCGTTTTTTGGTATTGTGACAAGACTAGGACAGATAAGGTGGTTCTTTAGCAAAGGTTCATTCTGTGCTGTTTTTTTTTTTAGCTGGTTAACAGACCTAAAATATTTAAAATAAAAAAGTTGTTTTATTTTGGCACATAATAATAGTTTCTCTAGGAGTAGTCCTGGAGGAGTCTTTCAAGTCTTGTCACATTCAATGAACGTGAATTGGTAAAACTGTCAAAACTGAACAAAAGGCAGTTGTTGTGATGCCAGTGCAAAGACAGCAGATGATGAGTTTTAGTTAGAGACGTCAACTTTAATCAGTTAATATCTGTGTTTCACCAGGTCACAATTATTGTAACAGAGGAATGGTGCAGGGGCGGCGCTAGAAAGGGGGTTTTAAGGGGGCCCGAGCCTCCCCTACAATGACCAATGCTCCTCCTTTTGCATACAACATTCAGTTTTGTCTAAAAATATTCTAAAGATGACCACACAGTATTCAAAATGAGACTTCAATAAAAAAAAAAAAAAATCCACATTAGCTTTTATAAATCACTACCGGAGCGAACTACATTTAAACTTGTTTAATGCAGCGACTCAAACATGGTCGAGGGAGAGGGTCCACTCCACTCGAATCCACAAACGACTCTAAATGAACATGTTAAGTGAGCACCCCTATTGAAGAACTTCGCCGCCTCATAGCTCGTCCAACCAAAAATGTTTAGCGCCGCCCCTGGTGTTGTGTTGCTGTCAATTATTGTAATCATAAAAATCACAAAAAAACATCACTAGCAAGGACCATGCCACAACAATGGTATATGATAAAGACATTTATTGATGATATGAATCAATGTGGAGGCCGGGTCGAGACTCAGGATGGGGGCTGTGTCTCAGGCGGAGTCAGGATCCACCTTTCTGTAGATGATGAGGTGTTTGGGCTGATGAACGAGAGATATTGGAGTGGAGGGGAAGGGTCCAGACAGCAGAAACAGACGGTGTTGTTGGGATAGGCTTGTATAAATAGGGCTTCTGGGTAATTAGAGGTGTGGTTGAGGTGTGGTTGAGGTTCTCTGTGGTTCGCTGGAGAGGAGAAGAAGGACGTTGAGGGCGTGGTCCTGCTCATATTAACTCCATTTACTGTGACATTGCTAGTTGTACTGAGCACTCGTTGCAGTCTATGTCCAGTCTTCGCTTACTTGAACATATCTATTTTTCCATTTCATTTGAACGCAACATTCTTAATCTAAATATTTTTTTTTCTTGTTCTGTTTTAGGATGGCTCCAAGCAGAAGCAGGTGCGGAAGAAGACCGTGTCCTTCAGCTCGATGCCCAGCGATCGTAAAATCAACAGCACCGCGGCTTGCATGGCCTTTATGATGGAGGGCTGCGAGATGAAGAAAGTCCGATCCAACTCCCGCATGTACAACCGCTACTTCCTTCTCGACCCTGACATGCGCTGGTTACGGTGGGAGCCCTCCAAAAAGGATTCAGAAAAAGCCAAATTGGAAATCAAAAGCATTAAGGAAGTGCGATTGGGAAAGAAAACGCCAGTTCTTCGCAGCAATGGACTCTCTGACCAATTTCCAGATGAATGCGCTTTCTCGATAATCTATGGTGACAACTACGAGTCGTTAGATCTGGTTGCTAGCACCGCAGATGTGGTTAGCACTTGGGTAATGGGGTTGAGGTATCTAGTATCTTATGGAAGGCATACAGTTAACATGGTAGAACCTAACCAACCGAGTCTGCGAACATCTTGGATCGGATCTGTCTTCGAACTAGCCGACACCGACAAAGAAGGGCACATAGATTTGTTCAGGGCAACGCAAATTATAAAGGGACTAAACCCAGGGATGAAAGAAGCGCTTATCGAGCTAAAATTCAAGGAGCTACAAAAAGCAAAAGACCAATACGGCGAAGCAATCAACATGGATACATTTGTGGAAGCGTACTGCGAGCTGTGTACGAGACCAGAGATATTTTTTTTGATGGTACAGTTTTCAAGCAACAAGGAGTATCTGGATAGTAAAGACCTGATGCTTTTTGTTGAGGTTGAGCAAGGAGTGGAATGCGTGAACGAAGAACTGTGCAGGGAAATCGTGCAAAAGTTCGAACCGTCATCGGAGGGCAGAGAACGTGGCTATCTCTCCATAGACGGATTCACGCACTACCTCTTATCGTCCGAATGCCACATTTTTGACCCCCAACACAAACGGGTATGCCAGGATATGACGCAACCGCTGTCGCACTACTATATCAACTCTTCCCACAATGCATCGCTTCTTGAAGACCATTTTTGGGGTTCTTCGGATATTAGCAGCTACATCCGAGCTTTGCGAATGGGTTGTAGAAGTATCGAGGTGATCGTATGGAATGGCCCCGACAACGAACCGGTGGTCTACATAGGAAGTTCTGTTGCATCTCAGCTAGCGTTCTCAAAAATCCTAGACATTATAAACCAATATGCATTTGAAAGTTCAGAATATCCGCTGATTCTCTGTTTGGTGACGCATTGCTCTATACCCCAGCAAAGAGTCATGGCCCAACACATAAAAAAGATACTTGGGGATAAGTTATACCTCCAAATGCCAAGTAAGGAAGAAAACTACCTACCATCGCCTGAAAAACTGAAAGGCAAAATTCTTGTTAAGGGTAAAAAACTGCCCCCTAGCTGCCCGGATAGCGAAGGGGATGTTACAGATGAGGAAGAAGGCTTAGAAATGTCCAGAAGAGTTGGCGTAGATGACAAAGACCAGCTAAACGGGTTGGGATTCAAAAGACTTAGACTTTGCCGGGAGCTTTCAGATCTCGTAACTCTGTGCAAGTCTGTACAGTTCAGGGATTTTGACATTTCTAAAAGGGAGCAGAAATACTGGGAAATTTGCTCCTTCAACGAGGTGGATGCTAACCGCTTCGCCAATGAATTCCCGGAGGAGTTTGTCTGTTACAATAAGCGCTTTCTGTCCCGGGTATACCCCACTCCAATGCGAATCGATGCCAGTAACATGAACCCTCAGGATTTTTGGAAGTGCGGTTGCCAGATAGTCGCGATGAACTATCAAACTCCAGGACTGATGATGGATCTAAACTTGGGTTGGTTCAGGCAAAATGGGAACTGTGGGTATGTTTTACGACCAGCCATCATGAGAGAGGAGGTGTCCTACTTCAGTGCCAATGCAAGGGACTCGCTACCAGGTGTTTCTGCGCAACTTCTTCATATAAAAGTGATCAGTGGGCAAAACTTACCCAAACCACGTGGGTCTGCGGCTAAAGGGGATGTAGTAGAACCATACATATACGTCGAAATACATGGCATACCAGCTGATTGTGCGGAGCAACGAACCAAAACAGTTTCGCAAAATGGCGACAACCCCATTTTTGATGAAAGTTTTGAGTTTCAGATCAACTTACCCGAACTAGCCGTGCTAAGATTCGTAGTTCTTGATGATGACTACATTGGAGACGAGTTTATCGGGCAATACACCATCCCGTTTGAATGCCTGCAGCCAGGATATAGACACGTCCCGCTCCAATCGTTAACTGGGGAGTTTCTGGCCAATACGACTTTGTTTGTCCATGTAGCCATCACAAACAGAAGAGGAGGTGGAAAAGCGCATAAGAGAGGTATTTCGGTGAGAAAAGGGAGGAAAGCGCGAGAGTACACCACCACCAAAACTACAGGGATTAAAGTCGTCGATGAACTGTTCAGAGCATCAACACAGCCGCTCAGAGAAGCCACGGACCTCAGAGAAAACGTACAGGTAAGACACTTTTATGATGTTATGAACTATTACTGTGATGTCTGAGAGTGAGTTTTGAGTATGGGCACTGATGGAGAAGGATTTGTTGGCTGTATGATTATTTTAGGGATGATCCAATATATTTGACTTGCTGTTATGACTGATAACAGATTTACCAATATTGATATCAACTCAAGTTGTACTAAAGATCAAAAATTTAACTTTTTACTTTTGTTTAATTATAAATCGTATTTGGGATATAATATAATTGTTGTATTTTTTGATGATGATTGTGTAAACATACAGCCACGTCATCAGAGGTAATGCAGTGACATCATTTTATTTAAAAAATGCTCAGACAGGTGGAAGTATGGGCAGCACAGCAGACAAAATGCTTTTCTTTGCTTTTTTTTGGCCTAATTTTTGTCCATGAACCTTTTTTTTTTTTTAGCTCAAATTAGCTTTATACGACAAAATTGAAACTGAAAGTAGTCCATTGTGGCTGTAACTGTGCAAAGCTTTGCTAGCTTGTTAGCTAACGACAGGGAGAGATGAAGGACTGTGTCTGAATTTCATTTCATTTTTAGCGTCTGAATGGCCAGTTGGTGAAAAAATAGTGCACTAAAAATTTACCACAATGCACCTTCAAAAGTAGTGAGCTTCGGTGGTCACTAAACCGGTCAATATGGACGACAATGCATTGTGGGAGTCGGAAAAACAACAGTGGACAGTGATTTGTCTTTAACTGGACACAACACGACTGAATGAAGCAGATACAGGCGCTGGTTTATCACACTTTTTTATCACTGATTATGAATAAAGCTGCTAAAAGAGGAATAATTTCCACACCTCAGACAAATAATTTTTAAAATCCAGAACATTTACCTGATCCAGCTTGACAAAAACTTGAAAGATTATTATTAGTCTATAAATCCTTCTGTGCCAGTCCAATCTGATCATTATTTATGACAGAAATCGAGTTTTATTAGAGTTCAGCGCTCTTTTTTTCATCCAGAGGCCAGAGTCACATGACCTGAAAGTGAGCTGTGTGTCCGAACGGCTCTGAGTGAGTCATTATTGAGTCAGCTTAAGTCTGACTGAGGGGCTGGGGTGGAGATTCAGATACTGCCTTAAACTCACCCCACAACAATTAATATCCTCAACACACAAACTCAGAAACATCTTTTCAAGGACAGAAAGGTTCAGTTCTTCTGCATCTCATTCCAGAGTCTGAATCAGTGATAAGTGTCGTCTGCAGTGTCCCTGTTGTTTAGCTAACTATTCACTGGTTTCTCTCTACTCTTTCTTAGATTGTCTTGTTTTAGATGTTAGGTACAAACAAAATATTTAGCAGACTTGTAGACTTGTTATATTTGTTATCAAGGTGTAGCACCTCTTTCACATTTAAATGTATTTGAGGAGAAAATGTCATTATTTGCCATTAGTTGCGTTTCCATCACCTTGTTTTTAATGTGCTTTTTGAAGATTTTGAAGTAACAGGAAATGGAAATGCCAAGTATTGCATTTATGATCTTAATCCCTCATCAAAAACGTGTCATCCATGCATGTCTCAGTCATTTAGGGATCTCTCCATGGACTTATTTGAACCGTCCTCATGGTTAGCTGAACGATCCTATCCAATACTCAGCCCACAAGCCCATGCTCCCACACAACAATTCTCCATAAATATACAAATTCTCCATAAAAATACAAAAAAAAAGATACAAAACTGTACACTACGACTTCACAAACCTGATGCGATGTGCAGTAGATTCGCTGATTGTGTGTGATAGCGCTCTGAAGGGGGGGTGCAGAGAGAAGGAAGAGGAGACTCATGTTAATAGCGTTGTTTATTACTATGAACTTTATTTTGGCTGTATTTTTGCAGTTTCAGTCCTGTTTGGTTTCATTAGGCGACACTTCAAAGTGACAAATTCCGTGTTAAGTTGTAAATGAGACGCCCTCTGCCAAATCCGGCCTCTAGTTCTAGATTTGGTCATCATCTCGGTTTAGTTCTGATTCAGCGGATTTGGCTCCCGTTTCCTGTATTAAGAAATCTCATGTCTCATCTACTACTGAATTATCGCTCAAGGACATGTTAAATATGCCGGGGGAGAGTCTCGGAAATAGTGCTGTCATTATACAAAAATTTCAAACTTGATTCTAAGGAATAGACTCAATACTGATTCTGATACGACAATGATAAGAAAAAACACTCTTTTTTTAGATGATAGAATGTGATTTTCAACATTAAATGGTAGTACTTTCTTTTATATTCCCATGTGGCCTTATGTCTGTGTAATCCCTCAGTGTCCAGGTAGATTTACATAGTGATCCATGGGCGTATAATAGCGTAAAATCGTCTTATACTTGTTCTGATACAGCCCAAGGTGTTCATTTGAATGCGACTTGTTTAGTATCGATACCTGCTCAACTTTCGACAAGCCAACTCGAAAAAATAAACATCCAATTAAAATAACTCATATTAATTCAAAAACTAGTTCATATTAGAGGTGGTTCGGGCATCTGTTCTGGATGCCCCTAGGATGTCCCACCAGGACGAGGCCCCCAAGGGAAAACCCAGGACAAACTGGAGGGACTATGTCTCTCGGCTGACCTGGGAACGCCTTGGGGTCCCATTGGAGGAGCTGGAGGATGTGTCTGGGGGGAGGGAAGTCTGGGAGTCCCTGCTTAGACTGCTGCCCCCGCGACCTCGCCAAGGATAAGAGGAAGAAAATGGATGGATGATGGATGGATAGTTCATACTAATGACTTATTCTGTAAAAAAAAAATTATAAATAAAGTATCACGTAATCTATGCTACAACCGAACTTCTTTGCTAAAATACAGTTTTGTGCATTCTTCTGCCGTATTCTTTGTATTTTCTTCTAACAATACAAGTTGACATTTGCAAAACTTCACTTCCCAAAGCACAATAGGAATGATCTCTTTCATGCTTCAGTCTACAATTAGTGGAAGAAAAGAGCAGTGGCTTGTTTTTATGGTATTTTTTTTTTTGCATTACTCATTCGTCACTTTCGTCTGGCACAGTCTTTGAAACAGCAGACAGCTCGACAATAAAACTAATATGGGAGGAAACAGTAAAGTGATTCAGTTCGGTTTGATTCTCTATTAACAAGGCGAGCTTATAGGGGCATTTTAGGATTCACTCATGTGTCACCAACATTCAAAAATGAGCCAAATTTGACAGGTCAGAATACTGTTGAGTACAGGCTGTCCATGAAGATATTTAATCAGACGTGTTCTCCTTTTTACCTCATTTAATCCACCTCTATCTGGGCTCCATTAGTGGCACGAACCACATCAAGACGGGACTGGGTTTCTTGCCTTGTTCGCTGTAGCAGAGCCTCATCAGTGGTTTCAATCACATCTGTATCTTTTGTTTTAGGTCAGTAATGTCCCGTGTCTTTGTTCCAGACACGACATCTTCAACACAGCCCCAGAGAACCGTGACACACACTGTGCTTCTCTTGAGGACGAGCCGTTTCATTCAAAAAGACGCCTCTTTAATCAACAGGATGCATGAAATACAAAAGTGCAGTGTGATTAAAAACTTAGAACCACTGAATACAACAGAACAAATCTAATTAAGATCTTATCAATGGGATTAAATTTATCTTATCCTTCATGGAGACAAACAGGAAAAGCCATCAAGCCCCGTCACTGCTGCTGTGAGTCTCATCATTCTGTTTGTATTAACCCGCTCTACGTGATCCTGGTGTTTTTATTTCACTATTTTGTCCATAACTCAAGATATGAACTTAATAACAGACACATCAGGTGCTTTCTTTCTCCAAGTTCGTTCCCCGCTAGTGTTAGCAACAGGTTTGATTGACAGCGTTGCTAAGTAAATGACCGGTGTGGACAGGAAGAGGCATAACTTACTTACTTACTTATGTACTTGCTCCGGATTGGCTCTTTGGTTGCTATGATACTCGATATACGTTCTGAATTCCTAATATGTAACTTGACTCTAAATTGGCCCCTATGACCGTTAGCCTGAATGAGCTTCATTTGACTGGGGCCAAACGCTGTGGGCGACGTCAGACTCACTTAGTCCACTTCTTTGTACAGTCTGTGGTCTGAAGGAAGCAGCTAACTCTGAAACTTTTTTTCAGTTTACAGAATTGAATCATGTTTTTGAGTAATAAAGACACATGTAGTTGAATACATGTATGTTAGATCAGTTTAATGCCATACTGTGGAACATTCCAGGAAAAGCAAGCACATCTCCCCCAACTGGAAATCTTATATAGTGCACCTTTAAACAGCTGTGATTGTTGAAATCCAAGAACTCTAAACCACAAGATTAAAATGGCATGTTTGTGAATATAATAGTTGACAAAACGTGATAACCGATGAATGCTGATGTTGTGTCCTTGAGCAAGACACTTAACCCACCTCGCCCCCGGTGTCTGTGTGCATCAGTGTGTGAATGTGAATGAGTGTTTCTTTGATGTAAAGTGCTTTAAGAGCCTTGAAGGTGGAAAAGCGCTGCATAAAAATTGTGATTTGCTCATATCATCACACAAGCCCCTCCCCCTCACCTGAAATTATGATCGTTCCCCGTCTCAAACACGACCTACTGTAATGTTTAGGCCACGCCCACTGATGCTATGCTGTTGTTTCTCATCAGATAAGCGAATTTACATTTAGTAATCAAGGTTTCATGGTTATAAATACCACAGCCTGTATCTGTTAGCACCGGCGCAGCTAACGATACAAAGGACAAACATGCTTACATTGCATTATAGATATTGTGGGTTCATTCAACATGTGGTGTAAAGACCAATTCTTGTACGCAGCATTTTTCGAGTTAATTCCCAGTTTTCCATTTCCATTTTCGTCATTTTAGCGTGAACGGTTGGATCCGGATCTCATTTTTTCCCTTTTTCTTTCTAATTTGTATGCGTTTTTACACTGATTACAACTAAACCGTCGCAAGAATCATCACAAAAAGCAAAGCGGGCGACACAAGTGAGAGCTTTGTGCAGAAAAAACATATTTAGCATCATAATAACTGTTAAATGAAATTATTATTATTATAGTGCAACGTTTTACTCCGATTATGCGTAATTTGAAAGGGTAAACACACTCCCACTCTCAGTTTGAGCCATTTAAACACATCTAAGCCTTGGTCGTTTTTCTCTGGGATTAGTTTGCTGTTAAAATGAGTTCTGTCTGTTATCTCCACGGAAACGTTAATGTTTTGCCTATAGACTGGCATCAAGGCTTTCTATCTGGCGCTCGCTTCATTAGTAATAGTATTTTTATTGCTGAAGGAATGACTTGAAAACTGCATTCTAACTGTGAGCACTAGATTCGGCTCTTTTATGGATCCTATAAAAGAGCCGAAAGTCCAATCACTAGCGGACGCCACCATCGTCATCGGGGGGGTTGTATTATTTTGCATGGGGCTGTCAAACTTGACTCCAAATCAGTTCTATATGGACTAAAGAGCCGTTTTAAAGCCTCCAGAGAATCATGAGGTGTTGATTTGTTGGTCACATTTTACACAAATCGACACAACTTTACGTCAGATTTTAGAGGCGAAACTTTTCTCAAATTCTCCATTGAAATGAATGGGGTACCTACTTAAGCTGTCACAAAGAAAGAGCCGTTTGGAGCATTTATGGCAGAAATGGGCGGGGTCATAAGGTCAAGAGTTTAAAAGAGGACTGTTTAAAAGAGGAAACAACATTATAACATGGATCAGGAAACAGTGTAGTATGGGCCCTTTAAAGTTCTTGTTTATTCATGGGTTTGGCCTGATTTACTGAGAATATGATTCATACTTTGGTCCTTTAGAGCAAGGTTTAGTTCTGATACACTTTGTCTTGCCTTGTTCTAGTCTTGGTTTATTCTCGGTCTAGTCCTAGTTCCAGGTTTAGTCCAGGTTTAATCCTGGTTTAGCTGTGGTTTAGTCCTGGTTTAGCCCTGGTTTAGTCCTGGTTTAGCCCTGGTTTCTCCCTGGTTTAGTCCTGGTTTAGTCCTGGTTTAGTCCTGGTTTAGTCCTGGTTTAGCCCTGGTTTCTCCCTGGTTTAGTCCCTGGTTTAGTCCTGGTTTAGCCCTGGTTTCTCCCTTTAGTTTTTAGCCCTGTTTAGTCCTGGTTTAGTCCTGGTTTAGTCCTGGTTTAGCCCTGGTTTAGTCCTGGTTTAGTCCTGGTTAAGCCCTGGTTTAGCTCCGGTTTAGTCCCGGTTTAGTCCTGGTTCAGCCCCGGTTTAGTCCCGGTTTAGCCCTGGTTTAGTCCTGGTTTAGCCCCGGTTTAGTCCCGGTTTAGTCCTGGTTTAGCCCCGGTTTAGCCCTGGTTTAGTCCTGGTTTAGTCCTGGTTTAGCCCCGGTTTAGTCCCGGTTTAGTCCCGGTTTAGTCCCGGTTTAGCCCTGGTTTAGTCCCGGTTTAGTCCTGGTTTAGCCCCGGTTTAGCCCCGGTTTAGCCCTGGTTTAGCCCCGGTTTAGTCCCGGTTTAGTCCCGGTTTAGTCCTGGTTTAGTCCCGGTTTAGCCCTGGTTTAGTTCCGGTTTAATCCCGGTTTAGCCCTGGTTTAGTTCAGATTAATTTACTCTGTGTGCATTAAATCTTGCTCAATCTTGTCAAAAGATTTCACTTATTAAGTAACGACTAATATTCTAACATTCGACACAAAGCAGTTACATCTCCTTAGAGACGATCAGGCTGTGGACCACCATCAGAAATGTTACATAGTGCACCTTTACCTCTTTGTGTATGAATTTGCATTTTAAAACAACACATCTTCTGCAGTCTGGTTCAAACAGGGGCCTGCCCAACACAGCTCGTGCAGATCTAAAATCCAAACGTATACAGAATTATGAAGGAGGTTTTCGGAGCGGCCTTGGTGCGGCTCAGGCCTCCAGCTGCACTGTAATGTTGTGTGAGAGGTGACCATGAGCGAATACCAAACAGTGTCTACTCAACTGAACCAAGAATGAGAGAAAAAATAGGCCAAAATATGTCACTGTGATGAAGCCAAACCTTTGAAATTTCAGCGATAGGTTGCCAATAGTGGAATGCGTAGGCTTCTGTAGTAATCCTGTTTGACAATCTGTGAAGTTTTTGCCAACTTCTCACTAAGAAGAAGAAGTAAAAAGAGTGGAGCTACCAAAATGTACTGGTTGTAGTTTCGATTTGCCATGTTTTGTTGGTTGAGTCGGCAAATAATCACGAATATGCACGGGACGATGTTGTAATTTTGTACAACTTTGTGATCATCATGCCAAAATAATCGCGATAATTATTAAAGTTGCTGACAGTTTAAAAACTTTATGGATATGAATCATTATAATTTTAATATTGTGAATAAGTTCCATGTTTAAGCAGCTGTTATAGTATTGTACTTTGTTATCATCAAAAACCATCATCAAAATGCTTTAGCAGAGAATATTATGGATAAGCAGGGCCGTCGACTGAAATTTGGGGGCCCAGGGCAAAAGGCCTTACACATGGCCCCCCTCTAATACAAATGAATAGGAAGAGGCTTCAATTCTGGGCCCCTTTGTCCCTCCCCATCGACTCCACTGTGGATAAATAATTATTCTGCACATTCGGGTGATATAATGGTGATTATCTTTGTTGCAGATTATCACGATTACAAAAAATGTCTCCCGAACAATTATTGTCAACCCTTTTATCACGATAAACGGTATTATTGTTTATTGTCCCATCCCTGATCACGAAATGACCTGACCATAGACTATGTCCATGGACTGTATAAAGAAGTGGAACTGAGAGAGGAACCAGGTTTAGTCCTGGTTTGGTCCTGGTTTAGCTCTGGTCTAAACCTGGTCTAACCCTGGTTTAGTCCTGGTTTAGTCCTGGTTTGTCCTGGTTTAGTCCTGGTTTAGCCCTGGTTTAGCCCTGGTTTAGTCCTGGTTTAGCCCTGGTTTAGCCCTGGTTTAGTCCTGGTTTAGTCCTGGTTTAGCCCTGGTTTAGTCCTGGTTTAGCCCTGGTTTAGTCCTGGTTTAGCCCTGGTTTAGCCCTGGTTTAGTCCTGGTTTAGCCCTGGTTTAGTCCTGGTTTAGTCCTGGTTTAGCCCTGGTTTAGTCCTGGTTTAGTCCTGGTTTAGTCCTGGTTTAGTCCTGGTTTAGTCCTGGTTTAGTCCTGGTTTAGTCCTGGTTTAGCCCTGGTCCTGGTTTAGTCCTGGTTTAGCCTTGGTTTAGTTTAGTTTACGGAGAGTGTGACATCACTCCTAGCGTTTAGCTCCAGTCAAATGAAACTCATCAATACTAGAGCAGTTTGCAGGGCTGATTTTGGAGCCGAGTTAGCTATATCCGTTTATAAGTACAGTCTATTTATCTGTCACTTGCGTATCTCCATGGAAACGATAATGTTTTGCCTTTAGAATGGCACCAACGTTTTCTATCTAGCACTCATTTCATTACTAGTATTATTTTACTGCTAAAAAAAGCCTTGAAAAGCATAGATTCTAACAGTGAGTGGGGTCGCCTCTCCACAGTTCTGACCTGTAACTTGTCTTATAACATTTATATATGATTACAACTTAAACAGAAGAACTGGGTCATCTGCATTTGACCCGTCCTTTAGTGCCACATGGAAAACCTGTTAGAAGAAGTAACTGAGTGCATTTACTTAAGTATTTATGTATTTTTTTGTAATAAAATTGTACTTCTGAGCAGTTTTCTCCTTCTATTCTGCAGTTTAACAGTGACAAAAGCTTCATGCAGATAATACGAAATGATTTGAACATTTGTGTTTCTTGAAATTCTTGAATTAATGGATGTTTTGTTCCTCCCACTACACTGACTTGATAAAACAGGCAGTTACTCTTGAGCTGTAGTATCTGCAGTGCTTTACTCTTACTTCATTTCTTTCTTGCATCACTACTTCTACTTGCGTAATATTATTGTGAAGTAATGGCACTGGTGAAATGTGACAAAAGTAAAAGTAGTAAAGTACTGTACTTAAGTACAAATTTTATGCATCTGTACCTTACTTTAGTACATTTTTCATATTTTTCACTTTTACTCCAATACGTTTGAGAGCAGTATCTGTACTTTCTACTTCACTACATTTTTGAACAGGACTGAAAAGTAAAAGTATTTTTCACTACTGTCTGAGTCCTGCTGAAATCGGCTGAAGGTTTATTTGTAACATGAATTATTCAGTTGTTTCCGTTGAACAAAACTCAGCACAAATCTTTATCAAAATCACTACTTTTGAAGCTTTATAAGACTCAAAATCAGCGCAAAATACTTTTAATTTTCACTCTTTAAGTACATTTTAAAGCAGGTTGTCTAATACTTTTACTAGAAAGATTTATATTTATAGATTTATTTTAAGTAGATTTTTTCATGTGATACTTTTACTTGAGTATTTTAAGCTCTGGTATCTTTTACTTAAGCAACAAAATTGAGTACTTCTTCCACCTTTGCTTTACTCTTACTTTATTTCTGTCTTGGATCACTGCTTGTACTTGCATAATATCATTGTGAAATAATGGTACTTTTACTTGAGTATCATTTTTGGCCGCTCCACTCCTCCTATGGACCTCTGTCCTCGTTTAGATTAAACATAACTCTCTGTACATTTATGCCATGCTCTTCCAACACCACTTTGTCATAACCCAAATTATAATATGTTATGAATTAATAGCTCAACCTTGTCTGGATTACAGCCCAGGGTGAACTTCCCAGCTGCTAATCTCACTCACACTTACCCCAATCAGATTTTAAAGTGCTTAAAATCCAATCAAATATGCACCGCTAAGTTTGGAAATAATCGGCGCTGTGCCATGTGTCAAAACTGACACTTTAATCTGCCCGGCAACAGCGGCTCACGGCTCACCGCAAACGTAATCTGTGGGTTCGCTCCGGGAAAATGGCGCAAGGTGAAGGGGAAAAAACACATGCAAATCTGGTTTAAAAGCACATCGATTGAGCGTTTCACAGCACGTTTGCTCCGGGATTGAAATGTAAATAATTGTGTTTGAAATGAAACTTAAAAGTTGATTCAGTGCATATAAAGCGTGGAGTTGAAAGGAGGCTTTAAAGACTAGAAAAAGCGTTTAGACATGATGAAGGGGAGGCTAATGTGCAAGACCGTGTTTGTGCAGAGTTTCCCCACTGGGCCTTCAAAGCTACACGACTGAGCTATTATGGGAAAAAAATATTGTATTGTATTTTGTCTTGTACAATTTTGTTTTAAAAATCAGTACAGTTGTTCCTCATTGTGTTCTGCGTCCTGATTGGCTAAGGGACTGTAGACCATTGTGTTCTGCGTCCTGATTGGCTGAGGGACTGTAGACCATTGTGTTCTGCGTCCTGATTGGCTGAGGGACTGTAGACCATTGTGTTCTGCGTCCTGATTGGCTGAGGGACTGTAGACCATTGTTTTCTGCTTCCTGATTGGCTGAGGGACTGTAGACCATTGTCCATCAGTCTCCTCCGTGTCTCCTGTACAGTTCAGAATGTGTCAGACAAATTTATATAAATGTTGGATCGCAGTGTGACTCTAAAGTGCTGTGTGTTTGCAAGTTTTCTCCCCGACAAAACCCACAATGTCGATGAAACGTTCTGCACCAACAAAGGCACCGACGAAGGTTTGAACTTTGAAAGTGTTTAAACAAGAGAGAAATGTGAGAAAATGTTAACGCCTGTGTGAGAAAAGTGTATAAAGTGTGTGGTGAGGGGTTTTAGAGCTTTAAAATATATAGAATAATAGTAAAAAAATAAAGCTAACTACTTTTGTGGGTTATTTTTAGAACAATAAATGAGTATTTTAAGTATTGAAAATCCAATACTAGTTGATATTAAAACTAGTATCGAAACTTGAGCAGGTATCGATACTAAAAAAGTCACATTCACAGGACAGAAATGAATCTTTCCTGAATAGAGTACACACCCATGGACCACTATGACCCTACTGGACGACTGAGGGATTACACAGATATAAGGCACATGGGAATAGAACAGGAAGATCTGCCATTAAATGTTGAAAATCACATTCTATTGTCTAAAGAAAGAGTGTTTTTTATCATTGTAGTATCGGGAGTATCGAGTCCAGGATTAGACTAAACCACTAAACTAAGACAAGACTCACATGTATTTCAGGTTTTATGTGGGACAAACCCCATGGAAAGTGAAGCGTTCCAGTTATTATGAGAAGAAGCAATTTCGCGATTATTCATGATTATCGACACCGTGACTAAATAACACGGAAATCTATTCAACTTTATGAGCGAGAAAACACATTTATAGCGGCATAAAGTGTTTGATTAAAAAGTACTTTCATTTGGGCTCTTGAGCAGAAGAAAACTCGGTTAAGTGTTGTTTTATTTCCATCTCGTCATTGTTGGGTTGTAATTTTACCACGAAATGATCCATATTTCTATATATCTTGACATTTTCTAGTCCAACCTTTGTACTTTTTTTGTTTGTCTAATCTAAAAAATAAACTGTTAATTTAGTCCGATAATGTTGTCATGACGCCATTATAACAGGACAACAGCGCTAACGTATAGTCGTTTTTGTTCTAGACGTTTTTTAAGATTTATAAAATAAACTATAAATAGGCCTAAGTTTAATAATCAGGAGTCATTAGCTAAAATGTTCTTTTTGTGAAGTTTTAACACAAAATAGCGCTTCAAGAGAGGAGCAAAACTCAACAGGGGAGCCTAGCTAGACAGAAAAACGCTAACCTCACTGTTAGCGTCACTACTTCCTGTCCAATTGTTTCTCTTTTTTTTTTTTTGTTTTGCTGAGTCATGCTAAAATGAATGAATATTTAAAGATGAGGCAGTGGACAGGGAGGATGTCACTGAAAACATGTTAAAAACTACACAAATAAATGAATACGTCAGCAGAGGACTCTCCTGTGTTTAGAAAGAGACATGTTTGTGTCTCAATGCTAACGCTAATGCTAATTTTGAGGCATAATAAACAATAAAACGCCACCACAAACTCAAGCATTCTACATTTAAAAATAATTGCGTCGTCTTTATTGTAATTAATTTGAATTTTAAGAAGTTGTTTATTTTATGTTTTCAGATTTTGATAAACTTGACTGTTAGCTTTGAGACGCAGTAAGCTAGCTAGCGTGCTGCTCTGGACAACCCTGTAATATTTTGGTTATTGACTGAATATTAGGACATTATGTAACTTAAATAATTATAGCTTTTGCCATAATTACAAGTTTGATTCAAAGGATAGTGGGAACAAAGCAAATGAAGTGTTTTGCTCGATGGCGTTTATGTAGTATTTAGTCGTAAAAGAGTAACCATCCCACGTGTAGCTGCGTTTCCTGTCGCCCGCAGGACAAACGGCAGCGGCTAACAACAATCTGGACAGTTGAGCTTCCCTGACATGTGACGACGAAGAAGAAAGCCCTTTTTGTTTCCTTGACCTCAGCGGCCTACCTCATCGACCTGGAGGCTAGCGACCTTTGAACTCTTAAAAGCAGCGCTAGCATGTGTCCTAGCGCATGCACGGTCCCGTTTTTCCGCGCCATTTCACCTTCGACTCGTTCTTTTATTTAGAATGTCTCCAGTCGGTCTCCAAAAGGCAAACCGCTCTAACAAATACATGAAATAATAAAAAAGCATCATTAATAACAGCGTGAGGGCCATGAACTAAAAAAACTAACCTAATAAAAAGTGCATGGAAACACGTGTTGCCATAGTTACCAATGATAACCTTATTAGTTAGGTTAGGACATGTTATTTTGTCATGGTTGGAAAATGTAGTGTTCTCTCTGGGGCAAGAAAAAAAAAGAATAAAAATGAGACCAATTGACCATTTACAGACCAGGAAGTGTGTGTTTGCATGCTAGTTGTTGAGATCTTGGACAGCCCACCTAGCTGGCGGAATAGGATCGATTCTGTATGGTTTAGGTTGATAAGAAAAACCCCAAGACACAGGAAGAACATGCAAACTCTGCCCCAAATTCGTGGTTTATGATGTGGTAACTTTCTGCTGTGAGCTGCCCCCAACTTTAACCATCTTTTAGGAATATTGTTGATTAATATAAAGCCATTTTCCCATGATTCAAGCAAAACCGATATACTGAGCATCTGTGAAAGAGGTGCCGTAATCTACCTTGTCTTTATGTAATCTCTTATAATATGGCAAATGCACGGCCGGCGAACTGAAGTGCGTCGAAATGGGACACGGCCCAGGTCTCCAGATTGGACTTACCACCAGAATACAAAGAGCTTTAAAGGGAATTAAAGCAGATCACTGGAGCTCCGACTTTGATATCACATCTTTTTTTGTTTCTGGGGCATTAAAGCTCATGAGTTATGTTAGATACAAAGTTTTCAGTAGCTCAGTTGGTAAAGTTTGCCTGATAACCAGAAGATTTGTGGTTGAATCCCTGCTGTTGTCATTGGTTGGGATTATTGTGTGTTGGGTTGTGTTGCTTGTCATGGAAGAACTGCTCAACTTTCTGAACTGTTGGTGTAATTTAGCCTCTGTCTGTCCATTGAAGGACCTTATAAGGGACTCGGATTGATCCAGTTATTTATAGCACATTTAAAACAACTTCAGCTGACCAAAGTGCTTCACATAAGAGTAAAAAACAAAACAAAACCCAAATATACAGATTGCGCAAAGCATAGGAAAAGAACAACAAAACACTAAGATATCCTGTCTAGTATTAAATGCCAGGGAGAAGAGGTGGGTTTTCACTCTAGTCTTAAGCTGCGTTAAAGACTGAGAGGAGAACAGGCAGGTGGGTGTTTCCATAGTCTGGGCGTCTTAACAGAAAATGCTCTGTCAAAGACTTGAGGGCTGATGTAGAGTGCACATAGAGCTCAGGACCCATAGAGCGCACGCGCTGTAGAGCTCACACAGGACCCATAGAGCGCAGGCATATTATGCAAAATGGATGTTATTAGCATTAGCTTATAGTCAGAGTACACTCAGAGTACTTATGTTTGAGTAATCCTGTATTGTTCAGCATTTGAGTGCTACAGGAAAATTCCAGATACACCTATCACCTATCCCCACCCACCGCTCTGTATATACAATAAAAATTAAAAAGTAAAAAATAAATGCAGCTATGAAGAGACAGGGGCTAGAACAATTTTGAGGTTTGCAATGAACCAAAGTATGTAGTTTAATGAACTACAGGGGCTCAGAGATACACTGTAGCTTTTCTGGGTGGAGGATCCACCACCTGCTCGTTTCCATGGAGATGTCCTTGCTTTGCCTGTGTAGCTGCAGCAGAAAAGTTGCATAGTGCCTCTTTAATCTATGCATGCAGATGTATTGAAGGGTTTGTCCCCGTTTGCTCTGCTTTGAACAACAATCAAAAGCCTGATTTGGGTTTCAAATCACACTGAGACAAACAATGTATTTGATTTTGTGGTTTAGACGAGGAAACCCAAAGAGCCGTCCCCCGACCACTCCACGGCGTTTGAAATACGTTTAGTGTCAACGCCAACACTGCCTCTCTGTTCTGTGGGCCAGGGAGGAAGAGAGGAAGAGAGGGGGGGAGGGGAAGAGAGAGAAGAAAGAGAATAGAGAGTGAACACCGTAAAAGAGAGGAAGAGAGGGGGAGAGGGGGGAAGAGAGAGAAGAAAGAAAGAGAATAGAGAGAGAAGAGAACACCGTAAAAGAGAGGACAGCAGAGAGACAGATGGAGAAAGAGAGGAAGAGAGAGGGGAGAGAGAGGGGAGAGAGGGGAAAGAGAGAATAGAGAGAGAAGAGAAGAACCGTAAAGAGAGGAGAGAGGGGAAGAGAACACCGTAAAAGAGAGGAAGAGAGGGGGAGAGAGGGGAAGAGAGAGACAAGAATGAAAGAGAATAGAGAGAGAAGAGAACAGCGTAAAGGAGGAGAGGAAAAGAGGGGAGAGGGGGGAAAGAGAGAAGAGAGAGAGAGAGGGGAGAGAGAAGAGAATAGAGAGAATAGAGAGAGAGAGAGAGAACACCGTAAAAGAGAGAAGGCAGAGAGACAGATGGAGAGAGAGGAAGAGAGAAGAGAAAGAGAGGGGGAGAGAGAGAAGAGAGAGAGAAGAAGAAAGAGAATAGATAAAAAGAACACCATAAAAGAGAGAAGAGAGAGAGAGAGAGGAAAGAGAGGGGGAAGAGAGAGAGAAAGAGGGAGAAAGAGTAGAAAGAAAGAGAGAGAGAGAGAGAGAGGAGAGAGAGAAAGAGCAAGAGAGAGCAAGAAAGAGAAGAAAGAAAGAGAGAGGGAGAGATGAGAGAACAGGAAGCAAAAGAGAATAGTCGATGGTAGAGAGAGAAGTAAGAAAGAGAGGGAGAGAAGATGAAGGCAGGAACAGAGGAAGGCAGAGAGACAAAGGGTGGGAAGGAGAAGAAAGCAAAAGAGAGAGAATAGTGGAAATTAGCCTCTGGCTAGAACCCGGCGTAAGTTTACGGTCAGGTCTGTCAGAAGATGTCTGGCATCAACATGCACTGTCCCAACCAAATAAAAATAAATAAGAAAATAAAAAAAAAGAGAGAGAGAGAAAGAAGAAGGAGAGACAGAAAATAGAGAAAGATAGAGACTTATAGAGAGGAGAAGAGCACAAAAGAGAGGAAGGCAAAGAGAGAGAAAGACAGAAACAGAGAGAGAGATACAGAGAGACGGACAGAAGAGAACAAGATGAGAACAACATAAAAGAGAGGACGAGAAAGAGAGAGACAAAGGGAAAGAAGAGATAAAGCGAGATAGAAGAAAAACAACATGAAAGAGACAAAGGCAGAGAGAGAGAGGAAGAATAAACAGCATAGAAGATGAAGGGCTTGTGTCGAGACAAAGGCGGTGTTGTCGGGGGAAGCGGAGATCCTGCTCTGAGGGGGGGGGCCGGCGCGGCGAGAGAGGGAGGAGAGAGGAGGGACAGAGGGAGGACAGAGGGGGTGAGGGAGGAGAGACTGATTAAAACCACAACTCTTTTAATTGGGCCACGTTGAAACACTGTGGCTTTTATTGCTCAATTATTATCAGAGAAACGTTTTGAGCTCGTGGCCCCGGCTCATAATGAAGCTAATGGGCTGCACTGGGACACGAGGACTTCTGCACCGTGAAGTATGTGTTTATGAATATATGTACTTATATATATATGTGTGTGTGTACGCCAAGAGAGGCTAAGGTCAGTTTGTGCTTTGTCCTCGACCGGGGCTTTCTCAAGACTAAAGACTAGATCCCTTTTCCAAATATTCAAAAGTTTAATTAAGTTTAGAGAATCAAACCCTGCATAGACCAGAGACCATACACTGTGTAAAGAAGTGGACAAAATGAGTGTGACGTCAATCAAACCTGTTGCTAACGCTAACTGGAGCGATCTCGGAGAAAGAACGCGCCTGATTTGTTTGTTATTAATGCTCATATCTTGATTTTACGAACACAAAAGTGAAATAAAAACAGCAGGATCATGTAGAGCGGGTTAATTCGAACATTTTAAGATCAACATGACGAGTCTGACAGCAGCAGTTACAGAGAGACGGGCCACAGTTTTTCAATAGAAAGTGAGTTACAGCCAGAGTCAATGGAGCTGAAAGTGTACTCATGCTCACTTCCTGTTAGCTAGCAGGTTAGCTATGTCCATTTATATATATATACAGTCTGTGGTTGGAATATAGCAGTGCATGTACATAGTGATAATACAAGTAATACAAACTTTTTAAGGGGTGTTTTATTCTACATTTGGAAATTTGAAATACAAATAAAAACTAATTAAATTATTCATCTGTCTCCATCTGGAAAGCTCAAAACGCTCCGTCCCACCTTGTGATCTTGTCATGAAGTGGGCCTTTTCAAGTTACTTTTACCTTTAGTTCAAAACAGACAAAACACAGTGGAGCACTTCCTGTATTACCACACGATGACATCACAAGGTGGAACAGAGTGTTTTCAGTTTGACCGAAGCAGGGTTTGTGTGTTAAACTTGTGTGAATTAAACAAAACACAACTCCAGGTTTGTTTGTGACGAGGAAACGGCGTTATAACACAGATTAAAAAATTACATAACACCGGCCCTTTAAGGAAACTTCAAATTCATTTAGTCGCCCACTTAATCTGTAACTCACATACTGTCCTTTTAAATCAATATTGCAACTTAAAACGTCCAAGATTGAACATAATGATCCGCAGGTGTCAGAGATAAAGCAGGAAAAACACGATACGACTTTAAACTTTTGTACTGAGCGTTTCCCGTGTGGCGTTACCCAGAGCCAAGTGTCCATACGGATCGTGGCCGTCGGCTCTTCGCTCTGAAAGGCTTCGCTCTGTGGTCCCCCCCCCCGCTCTGGAGAGGTCTGGGGGTCCTGCCCGGAGAGGAAGCCAATTCCCACACTGCCCCGCAACCAGCCCGAGTGTGTGTGTGTGTGTGGAATATATCACACTGAGGGGACTAAACTGCAAAACAACTTATTTTTGGAGATCTGACTTGTGTTTCCTTCTCTTTCACCCACTCAGAGTTGTTTTTAGAATGATTCATGCAGATTCGAGCGGGCTTTTTTTATCCCGTGTTCGAGACGTCATCGCTCCGATCTGCCCCCGTTTTCACCGCCGGTACACGCCCACTCCTCTTTACTCATGTTCTCCAGTTTTATTTTCTTAATCTGTGATATATATACGAAGGATTTTGGCAGGGTTGTGTAGGAATTTTGGCTCAAAATCTGCCGCTCGCTGTAGGATCCAACACCTCATCATTCAAGTCATTTTATTATTAATGAGTTTTCAGTGTTGTGTTTAGGTCTGTCGTGATAATTACTGGATCAATATATCAGATTTTTTGGAAAAGTCAGAAGATTTTTTGTTATAATATGAAAAAAAAAATATAGAAAACTAACTTCTGTGCCTGATTATTGCTGTTTATATGTTGTAGCTCAGGACTTTTAATGATTCCGTATATTTTAATATTTATTGCTGGTATAATCTTGCTTTATTCTTGATGTGTCAGTTTCCTGCAGTAGTTCCAGTGTGAGTGTGATAGATTATAACTACAGCAGACAAAAGCACAACATGTTTTCCATAAGGTTTTAAGTGAAGGTCAAACAGATTCTGACGCTGGTGATGTTAGAGTCAGGCTCCAGGTCAATGTCCTCAGAAACCATGGAAACCCAACATGTGTGTGTGTGTGTGTGTGTGTGTGTGTGTGTGCCTCTGTGTATATGTGTGTGTCTATGTGTGTGTGCCTGTGTACGTGTGTGTGTATGTGTGTGTATATGTATGTGTGTGTGTGTATATATATATATGTGTGTGCTGTGTATGTGTATATGTGTGTGTGCCTGTGTGCATGCATATGTGTGTGTGTGCGCAGGAGCTGTGTCTATATGTGTGTGCCTCTGTGTATATGTGTGTGTCTATGTGTGTGTGCCTGTGTACGTGTGTGTGTGTGTATGTGTGTGTATATGTATGTGTGTGTGCCTGTGTCTATATGTGTGTGTGTGCGTGTGTGTATATGTGTGTGTGTTTATGTGTGTGTGCCTGTGTACGTGTGTGTATATATGTGTACCTGTGTGTATACATACATATGTGTGTGTATACATACATATGTGTGTTTATACATATATGTGCGTGTGGTCACTCTGAAACCGCCTGGCGGCTCTTTCCTTCCTAATAGATTCCTCGTGTTCAAACCTCTACATCTCGGCTGAGGCTCTTCCTCGTTCATTATCCTTTTCTGTAGCGTTCTAATGGAGTCGCCCCCTCCCCGCTTCCACGTTTCAGCCGGCGCTGGTTAATCCATTGACAGCACCAACCACACATCTGAATGCTAATATGTGGTTACGTGCGCCCAATACGGTATGACGCGAGGGCGAGGTGGTTACCAAACGGCGAAGAAGAAGGAGTGACTCGGAGAGAATATTAACGAAGCGTCTTCTCAAAGTCACAGGGCCGTCGGAAGGGTCTTTTGTTCTTGACAAATGAAACAAATCGAAGGGATCAGACGGAGCAGGTAATGGGAGATTCAGAAACCCGAGGGGGAGTTTTGACATTGACAGATAAAAATGGCCGTCGATATATGTTTTTATGTATTGTTTAAAAAGCAGCTGTATCAAAAGTGCTTCTAATATAACTGTGTGGATAGTTCAACCAGGGCATGCTAACTGGAGCGAGATTAGAAAAGTTCAAACCGCAGTTGAAGTTAGCATAATTAGCTAATTGCAATGTATTTTATATGTTAGTAGCTTCTGTAAACATCACCTTACCCTTAGTTTAGTAGCTGTTTTTATTGACAATATAACAAATGGGCGACAGTAGCTCAGTTTGTTCGATAGTCTGAAGGTTGACGGGTTCGAATCCCGCTCTTGACATAAACAAAATTGGTTGAGCGGTGAGAGTTCTTGTGTCCTTGGGCAAGACACTTAACCCATGAAGCCCAGTGTCTGTGTGAATGGGTGAGTGGTGCCTTTAAGGTGGACAAAATCTAACTTTTTACCACATTAGCATAACTTCTGCAGTGGGTTTTAAAACATGCTAACCCTGTAGTTGAGACCGCTACAAACATGTTCTGAAATGCGTGGAATTCTTGTCAATCCATTTAACCAACTGTAAAATACATGATGCAGGCCTGTCGACAGAAATCTGGTGGCCTGGAGCGAGGAACCTTTCATCTCTTTTATAAATGAATAGGAAAAAGGTCCAATTCTGGGCCCCTAACACCCTGGGGCCCGGGTCAACAGCCCCCTTTGTCCCCCCCTGTTGACTCCCCTGTCGCAAGATGATGCCCGAAACATTTCTGACCATATGAAGCAAGGATAGGGAGAAGAGGAGGAGATGGAGAGTCTGAGGTGGTTGATGGTTTTACTGCTGCGGTGGAGCCATGGCAGAGTATGACTGAGGAAAGAGAGTGGCTTTATGGCTCGAGAAGTGCATGTGACACAGTGAAATATATAGTTTTTTTCATCATTTATTTTGAGATAATGCCTGATTTTTACTTACTCTTAAACATGAAAAATAAAACAAAAAACTACCGTATTTTCTGGACTATAAGTTGCACTTTTTTCATAGTTTGTCTGGCGGTGTGACTTATACTCAGACGCGACTTATATGTGAAATATACATTTTTTTTCTTTATTATTATGCATTTTTTGGCTGGTGCGACTTATGCGGAAAAAGTTTGCAGTCGTCCAAAGTTATTCCACACTTACCTTATGCATTCTGACCATCCTAATTACTCACCGCGATGAGTTTATAAGCACTTTTCACAGTTTTCAGCGACCAGAGCGGAGTTTTACCATCACGCTAAAGCTAACAGCAATCAAACATTTCCAGCTGCTTAGATAATTCAACTCTTTACAATTAGCTGCAGACACAGTGGACTTATTTGACCTCCAGAGCTACTCGTACAATATGTCTGCACAAATCTGACTCAAATATGTGTAAAGAATCAGGTGCACAGTCTTTAAACATCCTATAGACGCACAGACAGATCACAATCAGCTCTAGACACTGGTAATCGGACTTGTTTAATCAATTGCATTTAGTTTGAGTGAATGACAGCAGCAGTGACGCACTTTTGTCCACTCTATCTGCTGTATACATCTTAATGAGGAAGTCCTCGAGCCGAGTATCACATGTTACACACGACTCAGGCCCAGTGTAATGATTTTCTATTGGATAATTGAAACGCACTCACTTCAGTTACTAAGTAGTCATTGAACTTTCTATTTCATTACAGAAAAAAAGCGTCTTCAAATAACAATTCAAGATAAACCTTTATAGTATTAGGCCTACCGTCTCTCACTGCTACAACTACTGCTGCTTTGAAGGTTAAAATTAAAATAAAATCATCTTCTAAGCCTCAAGTCTGAATTTAACATCCATCACTCCATCCATTTTCTTCTGCTAATCCGGGGCCGGGTCACGGGGGCAGCTGTCTAAGCAGGGACTCCCAGACTTCACTCATCCCAGACACTTCCTGGGACCCCAAGGTGTTACCAGCCAAGAGACATAATCCTGGGTCTCTCCTGGTGGGATATGCCCGGAACAGGTCTCCAGGGAGGTGTCCAGGAGACATCCGGAGCAGATGCCCGAGTCTGGCTCCTCTCCACGTGGACGAGTAGTGGCTCTACTCCAAGCTCCTCCAATAACCTGACTCTGAATTTAATAAATGTGTAAATTTAAAAAAAATCTAGCCTTCAATGAGCTCCTTCAATAATACTGACACCCACACAAATAAACTTCATCAGTGTTTTGGATTGTTTTTGTTTTATGATAATAAATGTGCCCTTGCTCTGCAGATTAAAGGTGCACTGTCCACCAGAAAAGTTACATAATGCACCTTTACTTTTTGACATAAATAGTTGTTTCAAGAATCAAGGAGCTTTTCTTATTATAAAAGCAACTAAATTAACCTATTGTTGGTTCTTTTTTTCCCAGAATGCCATGGTGTCCTTCAAAGAGCTGTGTGGCCTGACCCCTGCTGCCAACATGAAGCAGTGCATCCTGACCGTGTCCACGTGGCTCATGAACAGTGAGCGCTCTCTGAAGGTGACAGTGGACCTGAGCGGACCCTATCCCGCAATGGAGGCTCAGGGGCCAGTGCCCGAGCTGCTACGCAAGGTCCTCAATGCCTACGACATGGTAAGTCACATAGACGCGCTGCTACTGCTACTACTACTGCTACTACTACTACTGTAACAACTACTTCTCCTCCTCAATGCATACCACATATTAAGTTGCATAGACACTGTTGCTACTGCTACTACTACTGCTACTAGTACTATTGTCCTCAGTGCCTATGACATGGTAAGTCACCTAGACATGCTACTACTGCTGCTACTACTATTACTGTACTGGCTACTTCTTCTACTATTATCCTCAATGCCTTTGACGTAGTAAGAAACCCCACAGACACAGCTGCTGCTACTGCTACTACAACAACTACTGCAACGGCTACTTGTACTACTGTTATCCTCAATGCCAACGACATAGTAAGTCACATAGACACTGCCACTACTGCTTACAACTACTACTACTACTATTACTGTAAGAGCTACTTACACTCCTCAATGCCTACGACATTTACTGTAACGACTACTTCTACTACTATAATCCTCAATGCCTTTGATATTGTTAGTCACATAAACTTTTTCTACTGCTTACAATGGCCACTGCTACTACTACTGATACTATGACAACTACTACTATTGACCTCGAGGCCTACAACATACACCACACGTAGACTACAGTTCACAATTACTGCTACTACTACTACTTGTACTATTGTCCTCATTACCTACAGTATACATTACTACAACTAACGCTGATATGTACTAATGCTAACTACTATTACTGTCACTACAACTGTTCCTACTACTACTACTAGTACTTCTATTGATTGTCAAAACAGTGAAAGTTACACTGTTGTGACTACAAGTACTACAACTGTTACTATTACCACTACAAATACTTGTACCGCCGCTTTATAACATGGCTTAAATCTCACGAGAGTCAGTTTTGCGTAAGCTAGGACCAGTCACACACCATATTTACACAGGAAAGGTGGGCGAAGTGTCTTGCCCAAGGACACAGTGAAAGCATGTGCTCATCGTAACTCGTGACTTTTCTACACTATTCTCACAGCGTCACTCTGCTGGTCTGATTTGACAAAGCCCACTGTTGTCCCGGGTTGGTAAAACAAGCATTCTGGCTCCATCGCACCATAGAAACCTCCAAAAATGCCCCGAATTCTCTGAGAATAGAACTGAACTCTGAATAAAGTGTTTCTCGTTGATCTTTGTCCTGAGGCGTGGGCGCGCTGTCAGCTGACTGTTTTGGTTTCCTCCCACTCCTCGCCCTCTTGGCTCGCTGCCCATTACAAAACAGGCGTCCCAGTGTTGAGTGGCTGTGTTAGAGAGCTGTGCATTGTGTAGAAAAGTGTGACCCAGCCAGGCCACCGTAGGAGCAGCCTGTCCTCACTCACCCCCCGTCTATGAGTTCATTCACCTCTGCCATGAAACTGCGAACTGGGCGATTTGAAAAGCCACATTAAACTTACAACCACAGACTGTATAAAGAAGTGGACTGAGAGAGTGTGACGTTACCCACAGCGTTCAGCTCCAGTCAAATGAAGCTAATCGAGGCTAGCAGGTATAGCGGCTAATTTGGAGCCGAGTTCTACATTTGGAATTCTGACCGTGAGTATCATAGCAACCAAAGAGCCAATCCAGAGCCCCAGAATCCCCTTCCATTGGTTTGGCAGGGAGCGGACGCTTAGCAACACTGTCAATCAAACCTGTTGCTAACACTAGCGGGAGTGACCTCGGGGAAAGAAGGAAGCGCCTGATTTGTCTCTTGTCTTGATTTACCAACACAACAGCAAAAAAAACCCACCAGGATCATGTAGAGCGGGTTAATACGAACATTTTAAGACCGAAATGACAAGTCTGACAGCAGCAGTTACAGAGCGAGGGGGTCACACTTTTTCAATAGAAAGTGAATCGGAGCCAGAGTCAATGGAGCCGGAAGCACATCCATGCTCACTTCCTATTTGGAACATGGCAGCTAGCAGGTTAGCGTTGTCCATTTATATATACAGTCTATGCTTACAACATGATGTGATCAAAAGCAACAAAAGATTCAACTGCTTGTCTCTGCTGAATCTTCCACAGTAGGGCATTAGACGTATCCATGGAGACAAGCAGGTGCAGGTGATGCCATCAGGCCGAGTTACAGGTTAGATGTGTAGAGAAGTGAGAAGTAACCCAGTAAGATATTCTGGAGAAAGTGAAACATATGCACAACTGAATGAATGTGAGATGGAGAAGTCTAATGTCACACTGTGGAACATTCCAGGCAAAGCAGCAACATCTCCATGGAGACAAGCTGGTGACGGACCCCCACCATAAAGTTTATTAATTTGAAATATAATATCTAAGCGGAATCAAAGTGTGTAGTGAAAATGTATATTTACTACTTACTTATTAAAGTTAATCTGCTTTATACGGCAAAAGCAAACTGTGTCTTTGTCATAACCATAGACGGTTTATATAAATGGACATAGCTAACCTGCTAGCTGAAGCGTTCCAAAGAGGAAGTGATCATGAGCGCGCTTCCGGCTACATCGACTCTGGCTCCAATTCACTTTCTATTGAAAAACTATCACCTCTCTCTCTGTAACTGCTGCTGTCAGACTCGTGATTTTGTTTTTAAAATGTTCATATTAACCCACTCTACATGATCCTGGTGTTTTTATTAACAGCCTCGCTCCTGATTGGCTCTTTGGTTGCTATGATACTCGTGGTCAGAATTCCAAATATGGAAATCGACTCCAAACTCGCCCCATAACTGCTCTAGCCTCGATGAGCTTCATTTGACTAGAGCTGAACACTGTGGGTAACGTCACACTCTCTTAGTTCACATCTTTATACAGTCACTTGTCACAAACACAAGTATTTGAAAGTGATATGCAGTTATCATTCCCGTAATTTGTTTTTTTAAGAATAACATTCCGATTTAGTCACAGGCTCGGACTCGTTTGTGTGACTACTGCAGCCGTTTTCACTGAAGTGACAGTGATGAGGACAGACAGGACAAGTCCATGTACATTGTTTAAACAGAAATGTGGAAACAGAGGGAGGAGAGGAGGAGGAGGAGAGAGGGAGAGAGAGAAAGACAGACATGGAGAGAGACGGAGAGTGTGGGACTGAGTGAAAGAGAGAGTGGGTAAATGTTGACTTTGTAGAGCTTTTCAAACAAGTGCAGCACCGCTTTTACCAGCTACAATACGATTCTTTCCAAAATAAATGATGTATTTTCAGCTCTGCGTCTCTGAACACAGCCTCCTGCGTTCTGCTCTGGTCCCACTGTAGATAACCTTTTGATTTGGGTTCAATTAACTTTCTGTTTGAGAAGGTGGGTGCTGGACTAGGGGTTCAAGTATAAAGTCCAGAATTTTCTCAAACTTATATTTCAAATCCAAATTCAACTTTTTAGAGAGGTACTACTTTTTTAGTTTCACTTTCATACCGTAAACACGTACTACAACATATGACAGAACTGCAGTAACTTCTCTGTGGTGTGGTAGTATCATTATTAAAGGTGAAGGTAGAACTGATATTAAAGGTCCTATGTTACACAAATTTGACTCTTGTAGCTTTAAGTGATGTTATAATGTTGTTACTGCCTCAAAAACAGACCTGGAGTTGTGTTTTGTTTCATTCACACACTTTATTATTTGTCTGTCTACATCTCCAAAGCTCAAAATGCTCTGTTCCACCTTGTGATGTCACAAAGTGGTAGTTTTCAAGTACCTTGTATTCAGCAGAGATTTCAAATTCCAGAGGTGAAATGATTCAAAGTGATGGTGTATGGAGTTTAAAAACACAGCGGAGCACTTCCTGTATTACCACACGATGACATCACAAGGTGGAACAGAGTGTTTTCTGTTTGTTTATCTTCCTGTTTCAGAAGGTGACTAAAGGGATTCAAAAGTCCAGAATTTTCTCAAACTTATATTTCAAATTCAACTTTTTAGAGAGGTACTACTTTTTTAGTTTTCACTGTCACTGGAGTTTAAAAACACAGTGGAGCACTTCCTGTATTGCTACATGATGACATCACAAGGTGGAACAGAGTGTTTGCGAGAAGAACTCAGCCTAAATATGCAAGGTTTGTGAATGAAATGAGGAAACAACATTAGAACATAGATCAGAAGATTGCGTAATATGGGCCCTTTAAGTTCTTTACATTTGACACAGTATTTCAATGTAACTGGAGCAAAGCGTCTAGAGCAGTGGGCCCCTCAGTGCTGCACCCAGGGACCCATCTGCAGATCTTGAGCTAGTCTTGGTCAGGACTGTACTTTAGCTGAAGGATTTGATCTTTGGTTGATGGGGGAAACAGGAGTGCTTTGAGGAAACCCACCCAGACACAGAAAAAACACGCAAACTCCACATAGAAAGGTCTGGGAGTTGAACCTGTGACCACTTATCCACTGTGCTGTACACCATCTAGAAAGGACTAAAGAAATTCTGCTAAATATTGTCATCGGGACAGTGCAAAATGATTGACGTGTTCATTTTTGTGCTAGCATAAGTATCCCTCTGGAACGCTGTTAGACTCACATTACAGAAGCAGCAGGACGGAGCCGGTCTGAAGCTTTTAACAATACGAAATGACAGACTGTTTAAAAAAGTCGATAAAGCGAGTGTAGCGTCAGTCATAGCGTTCAGCTCCAGTCAAATGAAGCTCGCCGAGGCTAGCAGTTACCGAGTTTCATATGTGTAATGCCGTTTGCGAGTATCATAGCAACCAAAGAGCCAATCAGGAGTGAGGATGTTGAAGCTAAGCTGGTTTGACAGGGAGTGGGAGCTTAGCAACGCTGTCAATCAAACCTGTTGCTAACGATAGCTGGAGCGACCTCAGGGACCGAAGCCGCTTATTTGTCTGTTATTAATGTTCATGTTTTGAGTTACGGACACAATAGCGAAATAAAAACGAGAAGGGCGACAGTTTTTCTAATGTAAAAAGTCGATGAAGCCGGAAGTGCGTCCATGATCACTTCCTATTTGGAGCGTGGCGGCTAGCAGGTTAGCTATGTCCATTTATATGAACAGTCTATGGTTGTTACATACTGTTCTTTTACATTTCCTGTCTTATGCTAACGATGGCTAACAAGAGCGCAAAACTGAATTATCCCCGTGCAGTTCAACATTCAATAGACCAATATTAGTTCGTACAAATGGGGGCAGTAAAAATTAATATTGTTAAAATGCAAATCTTTGTTGTATTATATGACTTCTTGGGTCCAGTCATTGATAGAAATGATCTGGTTCAACATTTGTGAATTTGTTCTTTTGATATTTCATGGTAAAATGCAATGTAATCAACAGGGAAAACTGTCTCTAGAGTCTGAAAACCACCAACAGAGAAGCATCATTTGCCAAAACACAGGCTGCTGCTGAAGCACTGCAGGATTTACCCGGGTTAGGATCGGTACAAATAAAGATTCTATAGTTTAACATTGAAAAACTTTGTAGAAATGACCTTTTACCTCTCACGTTTTGGTTTATGGTCACAGTAAAATCTCCTCTGTGAGTGTGGGATTTATTCACATGACGCAAAAACTTTACATTTTACAGTTGGTTGAGTGTTGGTCCTCTGATCCAAAGGTTGGTGGTGCGATTCCAGCTTCCACACATGAATGCTGTTGTTGTGTCCTTGGGCAAGACACTTAACCCAGCTCCCCCTCAGTGTCTGTGTACACTGCTGTATGAATGTGTGAATGGGTGAGTGGTTCCTCGATGTAAAGTGCTTCGAGAGCCTTGAAAAACGTATTAAAAAATGTGACCAATCGACCATTTGCAGATCAGGAAGTGCGCGTTTGCATGCTAGTTGTTGAAATCTTGAACAGCCCACCTACCAGCTTGATGTGTATAGTTTATGATAAGAAAGCGCTGCATAAAAAATGTGACCATTTACCAACACAAGTCTTTTTTTTTTTTTTTTTTTCAAACCATATAAAAGTTATTTAAAGTTTAAATCTGTGATCTTTTTTGGCTCTACAGCATGCAAAAATGTAAGATAGTATTTCCTAAGAGGACTTGTTCCATAACTTTCTGGCGAAGTTATAACTTTGCCTGGAATATTCCTCAGTCTGGCATTAAACGTATCTATCTCCAATGGCGACAAGCAAATCAGATCTGTGGAGGAAACCAGCCTCACTTTCTTCCACATTTACCAGATCTGCAATATAGATATGTTGAACGCCATATCGCAGAACATTTTAGCAAAAGAAACAGCATCTCCATGGGGATAAAAGTTCCACAGTGCACCTTTAAAACAGGTCCGCACGCTCACATGAATCCCCTTCGTTTGTCCTTGTACAAAATGATTGCTGGCAGTTTTGTGTTGACTCTGCTGCTATCTGCTCTATCTGTTTGTTTGGGCCTCTCAAGGACGCCGTGGCTGGACGAGTGCTTCTTTCTGCCGTCCTCTCGCTCTCACACGGCTCCATGGACCGCGCATTTTAATTGGGAAGCGTCTGTCTTGGGATCTGTGATTGGGATCTCATGGAAAATAGCTGAATGCGTTTACAGTGCACAGGGCTAAATGGCTGTAGGATTAGATTAGACTGTGTGCAGAGTATGTAAATATGTGAGATGAAGACAAACTGCAGATCTGGCGTTACATATACTGTGAAAGATGGATTAGTTTGATCTATATACAGCTGTTGTGTCCATGGGCAAGACATGTAGCCCACTTTGCCCCAGAGTAAACTGAGAGACATAAAGGCACTATATAAACAGATAGGTTAGAGGACTGTAACGTCCTGCTCACTGGCCTCTCCAAACGAGCCTTAAGACAGAACAGTACATCCAGATAGAACACTGCTGCTCAGGTCCTGACTAGAACCAGGAAGTACTTCACACATGTGTCCTGTGCTCAGGTCTGTGGCTCAGAGAAGACACTTTAAAGCAGCTCTGTGTGAACAAGTCTCTCCATGAACCAGCACCAAAGAAAATCTCCCACATGTTAGAGCCTCATGAACCATCTCACACTCTGAGGACTAAAGCAGGACTAAAGCAGGACTGAACCAGGACTGAACCAGGACTAAACCAGGACTAAAGCAGGACTAAACATGTTGAATCATTGTTTCAGTTTTCTGTAGTTAAAACCTGGAACATTCTTCCTGAAGATGTGAGACAGGCCTCGACTTTGACGATGTTTAAATCCAGACTCGGTTCTGTTTATCTGTGAATATGACTGAAAGGTTTTTATTCTGGACTTTTCTGTTTTAATGTTCATTTTATGATGATTATTTATGTTTTGATTTGTTGCATTGTGATTTTAATGTCTTTCTCATTCTGTAAAGTACTTTGAATTACTTTATGTACAAATTGTTCTATACAAATACACTTTGCCTTATCTGTAAATGTGTCCATTATAATATAAAACTTATACAATTAAAATACAGGTTAAGTTACACTTCTTCGTCCCTGTGGAGAAGTTTGTCTCTGTGTTTGACTCTTCTGTCAGTGGCGCTGGGGCAGGAGAAGTGAGGACCATGTCTTCTTCATGTGAGGTGAAAGTGCCACCACTACAATTTTGTGCAGCAAAATGTTTGTGTTATTTCTGAGTTCACAAACTCCCAGAATCCATCTTGAATCTCTCAAGGACCCATGTTGAATCAGTCCTGCCGCTGCGTTTAGTCCAGAGCCACAGATGGGTCTGACCCAGTCCAGCAGTCACATAGTGCGCCCAAACAAACTCAAACTCCAGCACAAGTTTATAGATCTGTGTGAAGAGACGGGCTTCATTTGAGCAGAAATGTTTTTGTGAAGTGAGCACAGAAAAACTCTGGGACAGATGTGTGTCTCAGAGCTGCTGTGATGCTTAAACTGAAGTTCCACCTCCTCCAGCCGTAAACTGATACTGTAATAACCTCGAGTCACAGCTGGAACCTGAGGTGGAAGGTAACAAAGTACGAGTAGTAAAGTACTGTACTTACGTAGAATTTTTAGGCATCTTTACTTTCCTTAAGTACAATTTACAATGATACTTTTTACTTTTACTTCACTACATTTGAGAGCAGTATCTGTACTTTCTACAGCACTACAATTTTGAACTGGACTGAGAAGTAAAAGTACTTTTCATGTGATTTGAGGGGTTATTTTTACCATGTTCGTGGAAACATCCTGACTACATTTTTTGAGTTCAAGCTTCGGCTTTGAGCAAAACAAAAAGAAATACACATTTTGAGTCAATATCACAACATTTACACTTTAACAAATTAACAACATTTGTGTGAAATAAAAAACACAACCTGGAGTTGTGTTTTGTATTTCACACGTTTGACTCACAAACCCTGCATATTTAGGTTGTGGTCTTCTCTCAAACAGAAAACACTCTGTTCCACCTTGTGATGTCATGAGGTAAAACAGGAAGTGCTCCACTGTGTTTTTAAACTCCACACACCTTCACTAGAGTCATTTGGATAATTTCAGTCCAGGAATTGCCGATTTCTACTGAACTAAATGTAAAAGGTAGATGTTAACATGAAAACTACCACTTCATGACATCACAAGGTGGAACAAAGCTTTGGAGATGTAGACAGACTAATAATGCAGGATTACTCAAACATATGTGATTGAAACAAAACACAACTCCAGGTGTTTTCATGAGGGAACAGCATTATAACATGACTTACACCTCACAAGAGTCGATTTTGTGTAATATAAGTAACAAAACTGAGTACTTCATCCACCACTGGCTGTAATCACCTCGACTCAGGGCTGTGTGGCTGTGTTGGTTCTGTGTTGTGTTCACGTTCTTCTCTTTGTGTGCGCAGATGATCCAGACCAGCAGGACCCTGATTGAGTCTGCAGACCTGGTCTACTCCAAACTCACCCAAGCACAACGCGCAGGTAAGTTCACGAAATATTTAAACTATAGACTGTATAAAGAAGTGAGTGTGACGTCACCCACAGCGTTCGGCTCCAGTCAAATGAAACTCACCGAGGCTAGAGTGGTTATAGGGGAGCTGTCAATCAAACCTGTTGCTAACGCTAGCAGGAGCGACCTTAGGGAAAGATGGCGCCTGATTTGTCTCTTATTAATGTTCATATGTTGAGTTACAGACAGAATAGTGAAATAAAACCACCAGGATCATGTAGAGAATGAGAACACAAACATTTTAAGACCAAAATTATGAGTCTGAGAGCAGCAGTTACACAGAGAGAGACCACAGTTTTTTTAAACAGAAAGTGAATTGGAGCCAGAGTCGATGGAGCCGAATGCGCGCCCATGCTCACTACCTATTGGGAACGCTTTGAATAGCAGGTTAGCTATGTCCATTTATATAAACAGTCTGTGGTTATTTGCAAAAACAACTTGGCACAAATTAAGACCTTCACTCTGTTCCTGTAAATAACATTCAGATTCCATGAACAATCTTTGAATCACTGAAGCGTGTTTCTTAATGAGGCTCAACTACGAAACACTCGTAATCATCGGTAAATTGACGAAATGTCACATCGTCTCTCGGCCTGATCGTCAAAAAGCACCTACTCCCACTAACTCCCCTCTAATGACAGCGGCTCTGGGCTCTGTCAGTGGAGCGAGCTTTGGTCTGTGAGAATCCTGTGAACAAAACTGGCAACGCACGTGGAAAAGAAAGGATTTGAAATAGATCGTGCAAACTGAGGCTGGCAACGGGATTAGAGTATGTAAAATGGAAAAGGGATCTGACCTGGGACTTAATAACATTTTGGAGAGTTGTTACATGGGATAGTGGCTGGGGGAGGGGATAGGTGGTAGGTGAAAACATATTTTCTCAGCACTCCAGTTTCAAATCCAACACATTACAGGATTATTCAAAGGTCCTATATTACACAAAATGGTTTCTTGTGAGCTTTAAGTCACGTTATAATGTTGTTACCTGCTCAGAAACATACCTGGAGTCGCATTTTGTTTCATTCACATCTTTGACTCATTCTTTTTATTACTCTGTCTACATCTCCAAACCTCAAAATGCGCCGTTCTACCTTGTGATGTCACAAAGTGGTAGTTTTCAAGTTACCAGCTGCCATTTACCTTTTTGTTTAGTAGATATACGGCGATCCCAGGGCTGAAATGTTCCACATGACTCTAGTGAAGGTACACAGAGTTTGAAAACACAGTGGAGCACTTCCTGTATCACCGCATGACATCACAAAGTGGAACAGAGTGTTTTTTTAGAGTAGAACTAAGCGTAAATATGCAGGGCAATATAGTCATATGGCAACTGAAGGCTTCTAGATGCAACATATTTATGAGTAAAGGGTTTTTATTTTCAAATTTGTGTCCTTCTCTTTCTTTTTGGCTTTTAGATTCGATATAGTGCAGATAACTTTTACACTTGCCAGAATACAGTCGTAAGTATTTTAATAGTATCAGCTACTAGTCTATTTTTTGGCTGAACCGTCGCAGCCTTTGTGTGAACTCTCTGGAATAACACATCGCTTTAGTTACCTCTTAAGGCAAATATTAAGCTTCTTGGTTTATTAAATTCTGATAACATAATTTGTGAGGTGTGCAAATCTACTCTGGGGAGTCTGGACGACCAATGGCAAAACAAATAAACCAAACTCCTGTATTACATTTAAAAAACAGACCTTGTAAAGCCTCATTGTGTCCTGCAGGGTCCAGTAATTGGGTTATTATTCTGAAAGTGACTGTACGTTCTGGTAAATGACCTTTGGCAAAAAAACATGAATGGTAAACGTTAGAGTCTATAGCTACAGTTACACAAAATCACAATAATAAGATCTGGTTTGAATCTGTGTTGAGAAATCAGATCTTCAAAAACTCCTGGTGATACGTGTCTGTTAAACAATCGATTTTTAGATTAACTGTTGTATTTGGAACTAGACAAAGTTAGCAATTCAGTTCAAAAAGTTTATTTATAAACACATTTAAACCGACTTCAGCTGACCAAACTAACCAAACAAAAAAACCCAAATATACTGATTGCATGATACATAGGAAAAGAACAACAAAACACCAAGATATCCTGTGTAGCATTAAATCCCAGGGACTGCCACAGAAAAGGCTCTGTCACCTCTGGTCTTGGGGCCGCAGTAACTCCCTCAACCCATAGAGCGCACACAGGACCCATAGAGGGCACACAGGACCCTTAAAGCGCACACAGGACCCATAGAGCACACAGGACCCATAGAGTGCACACAGGACACACAGAGTGCACACAGGACCCACAGAGCGCACACAGGACCCATAGAGGGCACACAGGACCCATGGAGCACACAGGACCCATAGAGCGCACACAGGACCCATAGAGCACACACGGGACCCATAGAGCGCACACGGGACCCATAGAGCACACACGGGACCCATGGAGCACACACAGGACCCATAGAGCGCACACAGGACCCATTAGAGCGCACACAGGACCCATAGAGCGCACACAGGACCCATAGAGCGCACACGGGACCCATAGAGTGCACACAGGACCCATAGAGCGCACAGGACCCACAGAGCGCACACAGGACCCATAGAGCGCACAGGACCCACAGAGCGCACACAGGACCCATAGAGCACACACAGGACCCATGGAGCACACAGGATCCCATAGAGCGCACAGGACCCACAGAGCGCACACAGGACCCATAGAGCGCACACAGGACCCACAGAGTGCACACAGGACTCATAGAGCACACACAGGACCCATGGAGCACACACAGGACCCATAGAGTGCACACAGGACCCATGGAGTGCACAGGACCCTTAGAGTGTACACAGGACCCATAGAGTGCACACAGGACCCATAGAGGGTACACAGGACCCATAGAGGGTACACAGGACCCATAGAGCGCACACGGGACCCATAGAGCACACACAGGACCCATAGAGCACACAGGACCCACAGAGCGCACACATTTATACACAATCAAGAACATACTGCACCATTTTAAATTATTTCTTTCAATCTTTTACATTTTCTCTTTAATTTCTGTCTGTTCCATATTCATTTGCCCTTTTTGTATAAGTTTCAGAAAGAAATCAGATTACATTTAATAATCTTATATCTCAAGAAATGGGATGATGATCAGATGTTTGTTGTGTCTGTGAACAGAGCCAGTGTTGTGCTCATGATGGACAGTCACACAGATTTGTGAGGGAAAATACTGCCTTAAGTGACATGAGTGTGTCGGAGCAGACATCCTGGCAGCACTTCCTGTTTATGTTAAAAAGCACTTAAATACACCATTAAATACACCATTAAATACACCATTAAACGCAGCGTTAAATACAGCCAATGATCAAAGTGTAAAACCCACTGACCATGAAAAGAGAGATGACGTCATCTGCTCTCGACGCCACAGTCCCCCAGGCCCAGAGTCAATTTAGACCTGCCACATCCTGCTCTCCTCCTGCTCTCCTCCTGCTCTCCTTCTGCTCTCCTCCTCTCCTCCTTCTGCTTCTCTCCTACTGTCTTCGCTCTGCTCTCCTCCTGCTCTTTTCCTCCTGCTCACCCACTTTCTCCTTTTTTTCTCCTCTCTATCTTCTCTCCCCATACCCCCCTCTCTTTTTCACCATACCCCCCTCTATCTTCTGTTTCTCCCCACTCTCCCTCTCTCTCTCACTCTGTTTCCCCTCTCCTTCCTCCCTCTCCCCATCTCCTCCTCTCTCTCTCCCCCTCTCCTCTCCTTCTTCACTCTCTCTATCCTTCTCTCTCCCCTTTCCTCTCCTTCCTCCTTCTTCCTCTTCCTTTCTCCATCTCCTCTCCTTCCTCCCCATTCTTTCCATCTTCCTTTCTTCCCTCTCCTCTCCTCTCTTCTCATCTTCTCTATCTCCTCTCGCTCTCTCTCCCCTCTCCCTCCTCTCCTCTCTCCTCTCTCTCTCCTCTCTCTCTCTCCTCCTCTCCTCCTCTCTCCCTCTCTCTCTCCCTCTCCTCTCTCTCCTCTCCTCTCCCTCTCCTTCTTCTCCTCTCCCTCTCCTCTCTCTCTCTCCCTCTCTCTCTCCTCCTCTCTCTCTCCTCCTCTCCTTCCTCCCTCCCTCTCTCCTCTCTCCTCCTCCTCTCTCCTCTCTCTCCTCTCCTCCTCCCTCTCTCCCTCCCCCCCTCTCCTCTCTCTCCTCCCTCCCCCCCCCCCCCCCCCCTTCTCTCTCTCCTCTCCTCTCTCCCTCTCTTCTCCTCTCCTTCCTCCCTCTCTCCCCCTCTCTCTCTCCTCTCCTCTCTCCCTGTCTCCCTCTCCTCTTCCTCCCTCTCTCTCCTCCTCTCTCCTCTTCCTCTCTCTCTCCCTCTCCTCCCCTCTCTCTCCCTATCCTCTCTCTCTCTCTGTCTCCCTCTCTCCTCCCTCTCCTTCCTCCCTCTCCCTCCTCTCTCCTCTCTCTCTCTTTCCATCTCCTCTCCTCTCTCCCTCTCCTCTCCTTCCTCCCTCTCTCTCTCCTCTCTCTCTCTCTCCCTCTCTCTCTCTCCCTCTCTTCTTCCTCCTTCCTCCCTCTCTCCTCCCTCTCTCCCTCTCTCCTCCCTCTCTCCCTCTCCTCCCTCCCTCTCGCTCTAAGTGGAATCAGAGGTGAACACTTTCACAACACATTTTTTGGAAAAGACTGAATGCCTTTTGTCTAAACTAAAACACAATGATACAAAAACACTTTGTTTAGTGGGGCCTGGACACACTTGAGTCTGAGGTACCTGTTTTGACTCGGTCCTCGTTAAAAACATGCGCTGTATTGATCTGCGGGCTCTGGATACCCACATAAATGGAGTATTATGTAAGAACAATGGCGTCTCCTCTCCTGGGGCCTCAGCTGCATGCCAAACATAGTCTTTCTCCACCGCTCCCTCCCCGTGTCCCCCGTGTCAGAGCTAACACAACAGAACACACAAACCACTGCTAGCCAAGTGCTCGTGCTAGCTCTGCGGCGTCCGGCTTCGGTTGGCTAGTTACGGCGAACAGGAACGAAACAATCCTCGGAAAATCTTCACACAATGCAGAAAAGAGCCATAGTTAAACTGACTTCAACTCTGACTTTACTAAGGCCCTGTACCTGCTTTTCTCCATGTATTTGCGCAAAATCTGAGCAGCTTTTGAGATATTTTATTATTCGACAATCAGGAAATGCGTGTTAGCATCCTAGTTGCTGTTAACATTACTGTAATGGCAACGTCAGTGCTTATAAACTCATCACTGTGAATAATGACTTTTCTGATGCAAAATTGGCCACTTGCTTGTCTCCATGTAGAAGTGACTTATTTCTTTGCCTAGAAAGTTCCACAATATGGCATTAAACATACCTGCATAGACTGGAGACGAGGATTTGACGCCACTAGGGAAAGTTACTGGTCAGATCTGTGAAGAGGCGAGCCCGGTCATAGAAAATATATATGTTTTTGAGATGTTTTAGTATCAAACAATGAATAAAATTAAAGGCAGACCAGTTTAATGCCATACTGGAACATTTCAAGCAAAGCTACACACAGTATAAAGCAGGTAGCGGACCCCAACAGAGCGAACCACCAGAAAAGTTACATAGTGAACCTTTAATTAGAGTGGATACGATATATAAAGCAGGTAGCGGACCCCAATAGGCCGAACCACCAGAAAAGTTACATAATGCACACTTGTATACTTAAATATGTGATCCAACAAGTGATGTGTGTGCACAAGTTTCACGAGTGATAAAAATTTGCAGCGTTGCCATGGCGATTAATGATTCATAGCAAAATATTCTACCTGTTTAGTGGTGAAAAATCCTCAAAATGGCGCCTATAAACAATCAGCTGAAACTCATGAGCACATCTTTTCTGATTGTTTAGTGAACTTTCGAGGTATTTTGAACTTGTAATAAACTCTCTGCTGAGAAAGTCGTTATGCAAATGTGACCCAGATCAGTGGCTCCAAAAGAGGCGCTGAGCTGAGGAGGTGGGACGACTTTGAGTTACCATTTTAAAATGATAACACTGCAATTCAGCTATTTAAACACAGACAAGTGAAAACGAGGTCAGCTACTCTACTAAAAATACAACTGATGTTACTAACTAATACTACCACTAGTACTAAACGAAACAGTATGGGTGTGGGGTGCTTGACCTTTGGAGGTGAAACATTCTGTCCTGTGGTGTGACTCGCCTTTGTAGCAAAATTATTTTCAAAAACAAACCATTTCTACAGTTGTAAGGAGCATGTTTTGTGCAGCTCTTTTACTTTGAGACGTTTGAACCTGCCCCGCAGTGTGACCATAGACCAGGGCTGGGCAAACTACGGCCCGGGGGCCACATACGGCCCGTTGAGTTTATTAATCCGGCCCGCCGAACGTAACCAAATAATGGCACACTTCAGCTTCATCAACCTTGTATTACTCTCTTATTCTCTTATCAGCCTTTCTCCAAAAATGAGCTTATCAAAGAAAAGAAAAGTGGATAGTGAGCGCTGAGTGTTTAATACGGAGTCGACAACACAATATTTTTTCCGATCAAAGTACCAAGGCAAGTTTTTTGTTGGCATTCAAATTAGGAAAAGCTAGCAAGCCTTTGTCTGAAGGCGAGTTTTTAAAGAATGTATTTGGAAAACAATTTGTACAATGAGCCTTTCATATTCCTGCTTTGCTACATGTTACAGGCCAAATCTCTAATGTCATATTCACATATAAATAACCTGGCCCAGCCCCTCTGTCAAATTTTAGAACCCACAGTGGCCCGTGTGCCAAAAAGTTTGCCCACCCCTGCCATAGACTGTATAAAGAAGTGGACTAAGTGAGTGTGACGTCACCCACAGCGTTCGGCTCCAATCAAATGAAGCTCATCGAGGCTAGAGCAGTTATAGCGGCGAATTTGCAGCCGAGTTCCGTATTTGGAATTCCGACCACAAGTATCATAGCAACCAAAGAGCCAATCCGGAGCGAGGCTGTTGAAGGTAACGCCCCTTCCTGCCCACACCACTCGTTTAGCAGGGAGCGGACGCTTAGCAACGGCAATCAAACCTGTTGCTAACGCTAGCTGGAGCGACCTCATTATTAATGTTCCTATCTTGAGTTAACCCCCTGACACCTGACGTCCTCATATGTGGACAGCACATTTTGGGTTGTCTAGGCCACAATGCAAATTTTTAGAAGAAGATGAAGAACAGCAAACAAGAACAACAACAAAGCAAAAATGTTCAATTATTAATTTTTTTAAGAGTTTATTTTACTTTTTTTTTTTTGAATAAAGGCCTGTGTCTCCTGCACCTCGTAGCAGCTCTTCACATGAGCCACATTGTTCCAAGAGACACAATTGTTTTTTACTCAGGACAAATGTTGCTGTTTCAGGCTCTTAATAAATAGTTTTTGCAAATCATTATTCAAATGTTCTATCAAAATGATTCAAACGTAGAAAAATGTCCTCATATGTGGACATCATTTTTCTCAGAAAGTACAGAATGTAAAAAGATAATTTCCTTGTTATTACACTCATCGGGTCCCACTCAGTGCCAAATAACATAGAAACATGAGTAAAGGCATGAAAAAGGTCGGGTCTCAGGAGGTTAAGGACAAAATAGCAAAATAAAAACACCAGGATCATGTAAAGCGGGTTAATACAAACATTTTAAGACCAAAATGACGAGGCTCACTGCAGCAGTTACAGAGAGAGAGGTCACAGTTTTTCAATAGAAAGTGAACTGGAGCCAGAGTCGCTGGAGGTGGAAGCACACCCATGCTCACTTCCTGTTTGGAACACGGCGGCGGTTAGCAGGTTAGCTCTGTCTATGAGGATAACGCGTCACATCATCGCCATAAACGCTTTGCTGCTTAAAAAATGGGGGAATCCCTGACTTAATTTAGATTTTATTTATTTATTTTTCTCCATGACAACCAAACCAAACAAACTGCAGAGATATCGGCCTGTTTACTACGTGTACTGACGCTCCCGGCTCACAGCGTTTGAACTTTAGCCTCCAAATGAAGTCGGCTATAACAAATTTAATGAGCTTAATAGCATTACATCAAAACAGCCTCTCGCCCCAGCCAGCGTTTTAGTGGATTCAATTAGGATAAGATGCTAATTTAAGAGTTCGTTTAAAGGTTGTCAGGCTGCGTATGGTGGGAGAAATTTACTGGCTCCCCCTGAGGATTCTGCTCTTCCACTCTCTGCTTTTACTGGAAATTTAAAACTGTTACTGTGCTGGATGAAGTACTCGAGAGGTTACTCAAGTACAAGTACAGATAGAGAGGTGAAAGGTTACTCAAGTAAAAGTGGAAAAAAAAAAAAGAAAAATTTGACCTTGATCTATCTATCTATATATATCTCTCTATCTATCGTTCTATCTGTCTCTCTGTCATTCTGTCTGCTTATCTGTCTGTCATCCTATCTATCTATCCATCATTTATCTATCTCTCTATCGTTCTATCAGTCTATCAGTCTATCTATCTAACATCTATCTCTCTATCGTTCTATCAGTCTCTATCTGTCTGTCTCTCGTTCTATCTGTCTGTCTGTCTATCTATCTATCAATCTATATCTTTCTCTATCCATACATCTAACAAACTACCTTTATTTATCTATCTTTGTATCTATCTCTCTTTCTCTCTATCTGTTTACCTCTATCTTTCTCTATCCATCCATCCATCCATCCAACTATCTTTATTTATCTATGTATCTCTCTATCTGTTTGTCTCTTATCTATCTATCTATCTATGTATCTATCTATCTCTATCAGTCTGTCTGTCTGTCTGTCTGTCTGTCTATCTATCTATCTCACTTTCTCTATCCATCCATCCATCCAACTATCTTTATTTATCTCTGTATCTCTCTCTCTTCTCTCTCTCTCTATCTGTTTACATCTATCTGTCTGTCCGTCCATCCGTCCATCTGTCTATCTCTATCTCTTCCCTCAAATCATATCAAAAGTACTTTTTATTTTTCAGTCCAGTTCAAAAATGCAGTGCAGTAGAAAGTACAGATACTGCTCTCAAATGTAGTGGAGTAAAAGTGAAAAGTATCGCTGCAAAATGTACTTAAGTAAAGTCCAGATACCTAAAAATTCTACTTAAGTACAGTACTTTACTACTCGTGTACTTTGTTACCTTCCACCTCAGGTTCCAGCTGTGACTCGAGGTTATGACAGTATCAGTTTACGGCTGGAGGAGGTGGAACTTCAGTTTAAGCGTCACAGCAGCTCTGACACACACATCTGTCCCAGAGTTTTTCTGTGCTCACTTCACAAAAACATTTCTGCTCAAATGAAGCCCGTCTCTTCTACTACTTGTACTTTGTTACCTTCCTCCACAGAGCTGTTTACCTCCAAGAATCATCAGACGTGGGTAAAATTATTTCACAGTAAAGTTACTGCATGGAGTTAATATGGAAACTAAAAGAGAGTAACCATGGCAATTAAAAATGCAAGTGCTCATGGGAGCTTTACACATCAGTTATTTTAAAGTATATGAATAATATTGACCCAGTAAACAGGGATTTATATGGAAACAGGTCCTAAAACTAAAAATAAGGCATTTTATTTTATAGCTCTTTCAGGACTCTCTACATTCGATGGTGGTAAGTTACTATTATAGCCACAGCTGCCCTGGGACAGACTGACAGAAGCGAGGCTGCCAATCTGCGGCATCGGCCCCTCCGACCACCACCGACCAACGCTCACGCACACACCCCGTTCATTCTAGACAATGTGTGAAGCGTCTTGCCTAAGTATCGAGGACCTTACATTGCCAGGTCACATATGTTGGTCTAATTTCTATGGCGCCCCCTAGTGTTAGCTTTCCACGCATGTCATATTTTGTATTTTGATTTTGGTCACGCCTCGTCTTCCTCTCAGCACGCTCCTCGTCTTCACCATCTGCCGCGTCTGATCGAACCTCCTGTCACCTGCTATTAATGCGGAGGAAACAGCGTGATAATAATCCCTCATCATCGTACGCGCTCGGGGTTCACATTACAGACGAGCAGGTGTTTGGTCCTTTACACGCAAGTATGAGCCGTCAACAGCGGCTCAGTTGGTAGAGTTTGTCTGAAGGTGTGAAGGTTGGTGGTTCGAATCCCGACAAACATAGATTTACAAGGTTTTCCAGGTTTAGTCCCAATGGTGACCACTTCTGGACAAATGAGGTATTACACCAACTAGTCCCACAGCATGGCATTAAACTATGTAGCATTTATTTTATTACATGTGTGTTTTCTCTTAAAATTCCCTTGAATAAACATGCTTTGTGACTATACGCGGGCTTGCCTGTCCACAGATCTGACCCGCAACTCGATCTGATAAATTCACTGCCATAATGTAGCCCGATCAGGTTCATTAGTTCAGGCTTTCTCAAGTATGGTTAAAGTGGGGTCAGAGCGATATGACCTCCCCTTTAATGACATTGTTTTTTTTAATCTGTAACAAAAAATATGTCAAATTCATAAAAAAATGTAATCCTTATTTAAACTATACTCATTTTTTAACCAACTGATGGCATCACGCTGTCCCCTAACCCTACAAACCCTACACCATAGAGCTCATACTACCTGCGCACTCTCTGACAACGAAAGCGCCACTGCCACCTACTGTACTGGATGTGCAATTACACTTTATTCTAGTTCAGCAAAAGAAAAGCATGTTCCCCGGGCCCCGCTATTTGAGAAGGGCTGGGTCAGAGGTATGTGGGTCAGAGGGATGTGGGTCAGAGGGATGTGGGGTCAGGGGGGATGTGGGGTCAGGGGGATGTGGGGTCAGAGGGATGTGGGGTCAGGGGGATGTAGGGTCAGGGGGATGTGGGTCAGGGGGGGATGTGGGTCAGAGGGATATGGGTCAGGGAGGATGTAGGGTCAGAGGGATGTGGGGTCAGGGGGATGTGGGGTCAGGGGGGATGTGGGGTCAGAGGGATGTGGGGTCAGGGAGATGTAGGGTCAGGGGGATGTGGGGTCAGAGGGATGTGGGGTCAGAGGGATGTGGGGTCAGGGGGATGTGGGGTCAGAGGGATGTGGGTCAGGGGGATGTGGGGTCAGAGGGATGTGGGGTCAGAGGGATGTGGGTCAGGGGGATGTGTGGGTCACAGGGATGTGGGGTCAGAGGGATCTGGGGTCAGGGGGATGTAGTGTCAGAGGGATGTGGGTCAGAGGGATGTGGGTCAGGGGGATGTGGGGGGGATGTGGGTCAGAGGGGATGTGGGGTCAGGGGATGTAGGGTCACGGGGATGTGGGGTCAGGGGGATGTGGGGTCAGAATTATGCCTATACATGACTCTCTAAACCAGGGATGTCAAACTCATTTTCACTGAGGGCCACATCATCAAAATGGCCGCCATCAAGGGCCAGATGTAACTGTAAAACTGTATAAATGTAACTAAATATAACTAGATGTCATGTAAAATAAATGTAACTACTTTTTAACTTGTTAAATATCTGTTTTCTGTATTTATTACTTATTCAAGCTGCAAATATTACATGTCGGTGTAACTGCGTATCTCCTGATAAACTGACATTTTTAAAAGTGAGTATCTGGTCGGGGCACGGCTGCTCACAGACCTTCAGCTCTGCTTCAAAAACAGACTTTTACAGCCTTTTAATTTTTGGACAGTTTGTTGTTTTTCTTGAAGGCTGACTTTTACTTAGCTCTGTGTTTTCTGTCAAAATACCGACATAGATCGTGTTCTTGCACAACCGACCCCACCTCATAACACAAAAAACATACAGGTTTTTCTCCTTGAAGCACAAGCTTGTATTCGCCTTCATGCTGAAAATTTTCCTCTTCCAATCATTATTTGCAAACATTTATCTGTTCCAGTTGTTGGGAAAATCTCATTAGTTTATGGTTACACACATTAAAGCAGCATAGACTTATTTTAAAATGACAGTCGTGCCACATAATGACATGGCGGGCCACATTTCGCCCCTGGGCCTTGAGTTTGACACACGTGCTCTAAACGATCCCATAAGGTCGTTTATATGATTTGCTCTGATTTTTTTTTTTTTTTTATCACACTTCAAACTGACAGACATACTTCAAAATGATGCAGAAATTGGCATCTCAAAATCTTCGCCACCAGAACTTGCTAAACCCATTTTGCAACAAAGAAAGTGTGAGTCAGTGTTCTTGGGCCGCTTACGACTTTTTAAGCCAAACTCACTAATGCGGGGCTTTTTTCGTAATCTTTTGGCTGACAGCAGAACTCCAGCCTTTCTCTCCTCCTCTGTGTTTCCGAGCATCTTGACATTTCATACAGTCAGAAAAACGCCGCTGTATTTATCAAAGGTTTAAAATCACAGCGATGGCCTTTATCCGATGGCCCGACGAGCCGGAGACAGCCCGATGATTACGTTACAATACGAACGAGCCGAACACGCCGGAGCTCTGCCGGAACCTCGTATTTGCTGTTGTGAAATCTGCGTACGATGGAGGGTTCTGGGCCCCGAAGAGCCATTCTGCAGCTGAAGGTGTAATTTTAGTTTGATGAGCGTTGAAAAGGGGCCATTAGAGGAAAGGCTAAGGCGTGATGGAGGGAGAGAGAGAGAGAGAAAAAGAGACAGACCGGGGCATCTGACTTTAATTTTCTGTTTTAATTTTGTCTGACTCAACCTTTTGCCCTGACAGTTAAAGTCTGCTGTAGATCAGAGCTTCAGCCTGTGATGTGAAACAGAGTCGTGACTTTACTTCTTGTTTCAGTCATTGGTAGTTTTAGTCCTGACTTAGTCCAAGTTTAAACCTGGGGTAGTGCTGTCCTCCCTCTCCTCCCTCTCCTCCCCCTCTCCTCTGTCTCACCTCCCTCTGACATCCCTCTCTTCTCTCTCTCTGCTCCCTCCCCTCTCCCTCTCCTCTCCCCCTTCCTCTCTCTCTTCCCTCTCTCTCCTGTCTCTGTTCCCTCCCTCCTCGCCCCTTATCCTTCTCTCTCTCTCTTCTCCCTCTCTCCTGTTTCTCCTTCCTCCCACCTCCCCTCGTCCTCCCTTTCTCCTCTCCTTCTCCACCCTCTCTCCTCCCCTTCTCCTCCCTTTCTGCTCCCTCCCTCCTCTCTCTCTCTCTCCTCCCCTCCCTCCCTTTCGGCTCCCCTTTCCCCTCCCTTTCGGCTCCCTCTCTCCTCCCCCTCTCCTCCCTCTCTCCTCCTCCTCTCCTCTTTCCTGTGTCTCTTCTCCCTCTCACCTCCCCCTATCGTCCCTCTCTGTTCTCCCTCTCTGCCTACTCCCCCCTTCCTCCCCTCTCCTCCTCCCTCTCTCTCTCCTCCTCTCCTCTCCTCCCCATCTCTCCTCTCTTCTATTCTAAGGCTCTCCTCCCTCTCTCCTTCTAAACATTCTAAACTCCTCTCCTCCAGGACTCTCTAAACCAGGACTCCAGGACTAAACTGCCCTAAACCTGAGTAAACTAACTAAACCAAGTTTAGGACTAAAACAGGGACTAAACCAGGACTAAATTAAACATGACTAAACCAGGGCTAAACAAGGACTAACCAGGACTAAACCAGGACTAAACAAGACTAAACCAGACTAAACAAGGACTAAACCAGGACTAAACCAGGACTAAACAGGAAACTAAACCAGGACTAAACCAGGACTAAACAGGACTAAACAAGGACTAAACAGGACTAAACAAGGACTAAACAAGGACTAAACAAGGACTAACCAGGACTGAACCAGGACCAAACCTAGAGCTAACTCCAAACTTGGGATTTAACAGGGTTTAAAACTGTTCTAAACCAGAACTAGTTTTCAACCAGGTCTAAACTCGACCCAAACCAGGTTAAACAGTTGTTCTGATGTAAATGACAGAGGAGGTGCTGCTGGTCTGAGGAGCAGACGTGGGACGGACTCCAGCTTCATTTACCTGGCTCAATGGTCTTGACACTTTGGCCCGATGACAAATCCCTCGATGACAGAGGAGCTTCCAGGTTAACTGAGGACACACCACCTCACCACACAGGACTGGATTTAAGTCAGAGGGATGTGGGGTCAGAGGGTCAGAGGGATGTGGGGTCAGAGGGATGTGGGCCAGGGATGTGGGGTCAGAGGGATGTGGGTCAGAGGGATGTGGGGTCAGAGGGATGTGGGGTCAGAGGGATGTGGGGGTCAGGGGGATGTGGGTCAGAGGGATGTGGGGGTCAGAGGGATGTGGGTCAGAGGGATGTGGGGTCAGGGGGATGTGGGGTCAGAAGGATGTGGGGTCAGAGGGAAGTGGGGTCAGAGGGATGTGGGTCAGAGAGGGATGTGGGGTCAGGGGGATGTGGGTCAGAGGGATGTGGGTCAGAGGGATGTGGGTCAGAGAGGGATGTGGGGTCAGAGGGATGTGGGTCAGAGGGATGTGGGGTCAGAGGGATGTGGGTCAGAGGGATGTGGGGTCAGAGGGATGTGGGGTCAGAGGGATGTGGGGTCAGAGGGATGTGGGGTCAGAGGGATGTGGGTCAGAGGGATGTGGGTCAGAGGGATGTGGGGTCAGGGGGATGTGGGGTCAGAGGGATGTGGGGTCATGTGGGGTCAGAGGGATGTGGGGTCAGAGGGATGTGGGTCAGAGGGATGTGGGGTCAGAGGGATGTGGGGTCAGAGGGATGTGGGTCAGAGGCTGGACAGTGTAAATTCTAGGTGTTTATACAATAATTAGTATAAACTAGTACCACTGAGTCAGAGCTGAGGCACAGGGTGGTTGAGGTGATGAGTTGGTCCTGAGGTCAAACCTGCAGTGAGTTTGTTGTGTGAGGATCATGTAAATCTTTGTCTGAGCTGGAGACATTTGCACATCCACCTGCAGCGCTGAGACATTTAATGTGAGCATTTAATGTCACGTCGTTCAGTTCAGGCAAATGGCATTAATGAGACTGTCCTCCATTATTTTTGTTGTGGTGTTTGTGGCTCCCGGGTCTTTCTCTTTCTTCTCTTTCTTCTCTTTCTTACGTCACTGGAGCGGAGTCTCTGATTGGCTGACGCTCCAGACGCGCCAAGGCCAGATTCGTGCCTCACTGTCGCTTGAAAACTCACTGCAGAAACAGGACGTCCACCAGAGACTCAGTGATGTCCTGGTCTGAACAGAGCTTAACGTTCACTTTATCGACTGTGGTTCATTCCACATTTAAAGTAACAACTTTTAACTTGTGCAGAGTCAGTGCAGAAGTTGAAAGATAATTATACAACACAGTGTCAAAGCCCATGTGAAGTAAAACAGCATGTTTTTATGTTTGAGAGAGGAGCAGCTGTGTCTCTGCCCTCCTCCCTTTGTCCTCTGTCATCCCTCTGTCCTCTCTCCATCTCACCCTGCTCTCCTGTCTCCTCCTCCCTCTGTCCTCCTCCTCCCTCTCACCCTGTCATCCTCTGTCCTTACTCCCTCTGTCCCCTTTCCTCCCTCTATCCTCCCTCTCCCTTTCCCCTCTCCTCCTCTCCTCTCCTCTCCCTCTCTCCTCCCCCTCCTCCTCCCTCTCCTCTCTCCCTCTCCTCTCTCACTCCTCCCCTCTGTCCCTCTGCCCTCACCCTCTCTCCTCCATCACCTCTGTCATCCCTCTGTCCTCTGTCCTTACTCCCCCTCTCTCCCTCCCCCGTCCTCCCTCACCTCCCCTCCCTCTCTCCTCCCCCCTCTCTCTCCTCCCTCTGCCCTCCCCCTTTCCTTTCCTCCTCTCTCTCCTCCTCCTCCCCCCCTCTGCCCTCCCGCTCTCCTCCCCCTGCCCTCCCCCTCTCCCTCTCCCTCTCCTCCCTCTCTCCTCTCTCCCCCTCTCCCCCTCTGCCCTCCCCTCCCTCCCCCTCCCCCCCCTCTCCTCCCTCTCTTCTCTCCTCTCCTCCCTCTGCCCCCTCCCCTTTCCTTTCCTCCCCCTCTCTCCTCTCTCTCTCTCTCTCTCTCCTCCCCTCCCTCTGCCCCCCCCCTCTCCTCTCTCCCCCCTCTGCCTCCCCCTCTCCTCCCTCTCTCCTCTCCTCCCCCTGCCCTCCCCCTCTCCTCCCCCTCTTCTTTCCCTCTTTCCTGCCCTCCTCCTCTCCTCTCCTCCCTCTCTTCTCTCCTCTTCTCCCTGATGAGGACCCCCTTTTGTTTTCCTCCCCTCCTCCTCTCCTCCTCTCTCCTGTCCTGTCCTCCTCTGCCTTTCCCCCCTCTCCTTCCCCTCTCGTCTCTCCTCCCCCTGCCCTCCCCCTCTCCTCTCCCTCTCTTTCTCTCCTCTCCTTTCTCTCTCCCTCCCCCTCTCCTCCCTCACCCCTCTCTCTCTTCTCTCCTCTCTTTCACTGATGTCCTCTCATGTCTCTTCATTGCACCAATCTTCTAATGTGTTCACTGATCGGTGACGTGTTGATGAGGACACAGAGTTGTTGGATAATTCCCCTTGGGGGTGATATCCTGCCCTCCCCTAAACCAAGACTGAACTGTCCTTTCTCAGGACTCTCCAAGACTGAACCAGGACCTCTCCAGCTTCCTAAACCTTTCTAAACCATCACTTCTCCAAGACCCTCCTTTTCTTTCATCCTGAACCAGGACCTAAACCTCTTCCTCCTCAGGACTGAACCCCTCTCTCTCTTAGAACTGTTTCTTTCTTTCCCAAGACTCTTTTCCCAGGACTAAACCAGGACTTTTCTCTCTCTCTAAACCAGGACTGAACCAGGTCTGAACCTCGACTAAACCAGGACTTTGGACAAGTTGAAACAGGACTTAAACACCAGGACTAAACCAGGACTAAACCAGGACTAAACCCGGACTGAACCAGGTCTGAACCAGGACTGAACCAGGACTAAATTAAAAGTAAAGCAGAACTAAACCAGAACTAAAGCAGGATTGATCTATAACTCTTTCTCACCTCTCTCTCTCTTTCTCTCTCTCTGTGTATCTCTCTCTCTCTCTCTCTGTCTTTCGTTTCAAGGTATTTTTAAATAGTTTCACATTTCTTTTCCTTTAATCTGAACTCATCTCTGTAGTTGTCTCGCCGTCTGTCTTTAGATGTAAATGAAGTTATTTGACGCCTGTTCAATTTAGATGTTGAGACCTTATTTAATTATCACACAAATCCACTGGTTGTAAGAGGAGACAAACATTTGCACATAACACCTCGACTTCAACTCACTAAATCCACAAAAGAACATTTACATGGTTCCGGTGAGGAGAACAGTGTGTGTGTGAGCAGGTCCCCACATGGCTGTGTAAACGTGCGCACACACTCGGTCACACTCAGGGCTAATGGAGGAGCGGAGCGCAGCTGGGACCTGCTCTCCAGATGCTCCTCGCTCCCCTGTCCTGTTATTGCATCAGTTCAAATACAGTAGAGCCAGATCTGGAGATTTCGGTTTAATGTAGTGATCATTATGTAACTTCTCTGTAGGAGGGCGCCACCTGCTCGTCTGCGGAGTGGTTGTATTTTACCTGGAATGTTACACAGTACAGCGCATCGACGGTGTAAAGAAGTGGACGAAATGAGTGCGACGTCACCTGTAGCGTTCAGTCAAATGAAGCTCGTCGAGGCTGCGGTTATATATGTGTTTGGGATTTCCGACCGCGAGTATCATAGCAACCAAAGAACCAATCAGGAGCGAGGCTGTTAAAGGTAACGCCTACTTCCTGTCTGCACCGCTGGTTTAGCATAGAGTGTGCGCTTAGCAACGCTGTCACCCAAACCTGTTGCTAACGTGACGAGAGAGCGACCTCGAGGAAAGAAGGCGCCTGATTTGTCTGTCAGTAATGTTCATATCTTGATTTACAGACAAAACAGCGAAATAAAAACACCAGGATCATGTAGAGCGGGTTAATACGAGCATTTTAAGACCAAAATGACAAGTCTGACAGCAGCAAATATAGAGAAAGGGGTGAGGGTTTTTTAATAGAAAGTGAATTAGAGCCAAAGTTAATGTAGCCGGAAGCGTGCCCGTGTTCACTTCCTATTTGGAACACAGTGGGCGAGCAGGTTAGCTACGTCCATTTATATATACAGTCTATGGTTTAGTATTTAACATATCTGTGCATGAAGACAAACTGACAAACATCAGACCACCTGGACAAGTCAGATCTGTGGAGAAGTGACCCCATTGTTAAATTACATACTGTGGAACATTCTAAGCAAAGCAATGTTCTTTTTTCTACTTACTAAAATGTGTTAAAATGTCGACAGTTACATATTCCATGTCTTTCTCCCCCAGTAGTAGCTGTAAAAGCCTCTTACATAATGCTTATTTGCTCTGTTTCCACGTATAACACTGCTATATATATTCATACATTCATTACTGTCTTTTATCTATAGATTCACACGTAAATAAAAAGCAGATGAGACAAAGCTCCATAAAGACGCCCCGCTGTGCATGTGTCTCAACCACGGTCCTCGCAAGTACAGATAATTATGAAATGAGATGGTCACCACAGGCAACAGCTACAGGCTAATGTTTACTGAGCACGACTAAAGCAGGATAAAACAGGACTAAAGCAGGTTAAACAGGACTAAAGCAGGATTAAACAGGACTAAATCAGGATTAAACATGGACTAAAACAGGACTAAACGTGGACTAAAACAGGGTTAAAGAAGGATTAAACATGGAATAAAGAAGGATTAAACATGGACTAAAACAGGATTAAACATGGACTAAAACAGGGTTAAACATGGACTAAAACAGGATTAAACATGGACTAAAGCAGGACTAAACATGGACTAAAGCAGGATTAAACATGGACTAAAGCAGGACTAAACATGGACTAAAACAGGATTAAACATGGACTAATATAGGACTAATCATGGACTAAACATGAACTAAAACAGGACTAAACATGGACTAAACATGGACTAAAACAGGACTAAACATGGACTAATACATGACTGAACATGGACTAAAACAGGACTAAACATGGACTAAAACAGGACTAATCATGGACTAAACATGGACTAAAACAGGACTAAATATGGACTAAAACAGGATTAAACATGGACTAATACAGTACTAAACATGGACTAAAACAGGACTAAACATGGACTAAAACAGGACTAAACATGGACTAAAACAGGACTAAAACAGGACTAAAGCAGGACTAAACCAGGCCTAAACTATGACTAAAACAGGACTAAAGCAGGACTAAACCAGGCCTAAACTATGACTAAAACAGGACTAAAGTGCATAAACCCAGGTCTCAGAGGGGCAGACAAACACCAGGTTTATGGGATTTAAGAAGCAGCATTGTTCACTCTTCTAAATGTGATCCGTGTAATGTTATCTGAAATGTGGTCTGCTTTCAATTTCCTCTGGTTTCTGCTGTAAAATAACATTAGAAATCAAATAAAAACTGTAGCCCTCCCAGTCTCCGGCTATAACAGTTTAACTTGTCATATGAAGCAATAGCAAGACTAAAGCAGGAGTACACCGGGACCAAAGCAGGACTAAAGTGGGACTAAAGCTGGACTAAAGCGGGACTAAAGTGGGACTAAAGGAGTAGACTAAAGCGGGACTAAAGTGGGACTAAAGCAGGACTAAAGTGGGACTAAGTGGGACTAAAGCAGGACTAAAGCAGGACTAACCTGGGACTAAAGCAGGAGTACACCTGGACCAAAGCAGGACTAAAGTGGGACTAAAGCTGGACTAAAGTGGGACTAAAGCAGGAGTACACCTGGACCAAAGCAGGACTAAAGTGGGACTAAAGTGGGACTAAAGCAGGAGTACACCTGGACCAAATCAGGACTAAAGCTGGACTAAAGTGGGACTAAAGCAGGAGTACACCTGGACCAAAGCAGGACTAAAGTGGGACTAAAGTGGGACTAAAGTGGGACTAAAGTGGGACTAAAGCAGGAGTACACCTGGACCAAAGCAGGACTAAAGTGGGACTAAAGCAGGACTAAAGCACCTGGACCAAATCAGGACTAAAGCTGGACTAAAGTGGGACTAAAGCAGGAGTACACCTGGACCAAAGCAGGACCAAAGCAGGACTAAAGCGTGACTAAAGTGGGACTAAAGCGGGACTAAAGTGGGACTAAATCGGGACTAAAACAGGACTAAAGCGTGACTAAAGTGGGACTAAAGCTGGACTAAAGCTGAACTAAAGCAGGACTAAAGCAGGACAAAAACAGGACTAAAGCAGGACTAAAGCTGGACTAAAGTAGGACTAAAACAGGACTAAAGCAGGACTAAAGCAGGACTAAAGCAGGACTAAAGTGGGACAAAAGCGGGACTAAAGCAGGACTAAAACAGGACTAAAACAGGACTAAAGCAGGACTAAAGGAGGACTAGTACAGGACTAAGCCTGGACTAAACCAGGTTTAAAACCTTTCTGACTTTGGAAACAAAAGTGTCACATAAGTTATACTGAACTAAGTTTACATTTCCTTTTTAAGGTCATTGTGATTTCATGCAAAAATTGTCAATAACAAAATCATTTCATAGCAACTTTGAAGGTTTGAAGGAATTTTATTTATTTATGTTTTTTTTGTTTTTTTTACCTTACCAATATCATTCTCCATTCAAATTGTCCAAAGCCTTCTTTGTATCTACTGAGTTGCAAGGCCTACAGCTGCGTCACACCGGAGAAGCTACAGCAGCTTTACAGGGTCACACTTCTTTATTCAAACTCGTCAGCAGAGAGTTCCCAAACTTTTCGCTTTGTGACCTATAATGAAGAGCAAGGCAAATGTATTTGTGCAGCACAGTTCGTACACAAAGTAATTCAATGTGCTTTAAGAAATAAGAAATAAATAATCATCATAAAATGTACATTGAAAGAGAAGAGTAGGAATAAAACCCTTTCAGTCACATGCACAGATAAACAGAACCGTGTGAGCCTGGATTTAAACTTTGTCAAAGTCGAGGCCTGTCTCACATCTTCAGGAAGAATGTTCCAGGTTTTAACGGCAGAAAACTGAAACACTGATTCACTTTTATTTTATTTTTACGTTTAGTCCTGGTTTAGACCTGGTTTAGCCCTGGTTTAGTCCTGGTTTAGTCCCGGTTTAGTCCCGGTTTAGTCCTGGTTTAGTCCTGGTTTAGTCCTGTTTTAGTCCCGGTTTAGTCCTGGTTTAGTCCTGGGTTAGTCCTCAGAGTGTGAGATGGTTCATGTGGTTCTAACATGTGGGAGATTTTCTTTGGTGCTGGTCCATGGCGAGACTTGTTCACACAGAGCTGCTTTAAAGTCTCTTCTCTGAGCCACAGACCTGAGCACAAGACACATGTGTGAAGTACTTCCTGGTTCTAGTCAGGACCTGAGCAGCAGTGTTCTATCTGAATGTACTGCTCTGTCTTTAGGCTCGTTTGGAGAGACCAGTGAGCAGGACGTTACAGTCGTCTCACCTACTGGAGACAAATGCAGGATAAGTCTCTCTAAGTCTGGTTTTGACAGTATACCTTTGATTTTTTATGTTTTGGACAGCTAAAAAAGCTGCAGATGTTATTGATTTTGATTGATTTGTTTTCCAAGGATGGGTAATTGTTCAGTAGCTCTTCTTTAGGAGAGGCTTGATAACCACCACTTGGAAACAATATACAGTTAATACAAGAAGTGGCATATAATTATTCCCATTCATTCCACTGTATTCACTTTGGTCTGTGCTACTTTTCCAGGTCTGGATTTCCATGAAGACCTCCACCGGATCGGAGCGAAAGAGGGTCTGAAGGGCCGTAAACTGCAGAAGGCCCTGGAGAGCTACGCCTGGAACATCACAGTACTCAAGGTAAACCGAACTGTGCTAGTGATCGCTATTAGCAACGCACAAAAAGCTGCAGTTATGTAGGCCATATACTGTCCTCCGCTCAGAAATAGATCCTGTCTCTCTGGGTACGAGTACAAAACCATAACCGTATAGTTTAGACCGCTACAAACGTGCTCTGAAATGGATGTGAATGAGTTTTCTAGTGATGGGACTTCAGTTCTTTTATGGGATCTGAATCTTTTGGATCTGTTCAAACTCTCAGCTTTTTTTTTATATTGTTTTAATGACAGAAATCAAGTAAAAATCGTGTACATTTGTGAAAATCAGGGTAAAACCAGTGTAAAAATGCATAAAATTTGAAAGAAAATTAGTTGTATTAAAAAATTTGATCCGATTTGAACCATTCAGAGTAAAGAACCGTTTGAAAGAGTCATCTGGGTCATGAGCATCACATTGCACTTTTAAATGTTAAAAAAAATAAATATAACGAAACAAAAATGCCAAATAAGGTGAACATTCTGACTGTTGGAGCCACAGAGAGCCAAACGCAGCCAAGAGTCCTCAAACTAGAACAGGATTAGTCTAAAACAGTTACAGAACATAAAATAGACGTTGCTTTGTGAAGAATGTTCCAGAATATGGCCTTAAATTGACCTATACATGACTTATATTTCACTGACTGCTTTTATTTTTCAAAAAACACCTTGAGAAAGATGCATTCTGAATGTGAGCGGAGCTGCCTCTCCACAGATCTGACCTGTAACTTGACCTGGTTGTCTCCATGGAGATAACTAAGATTAATGCCTAATGTGGAAGGAGTCTGTGTAATCCCTCATTCGTTTTTGATTTATTTTTCTCCAAAATCCACAGAAACACCCATAATAATCATGCATTTGTCTTGTATTGCACTTTTCAATCAGGTGAAGTGTTTTGCCCAAGGACACAACAACAGTTTCCACTCCGACACCTGGTTTTCACAGCGATCTCCATCCAAGTACTAACCAGAGCCGTCCTGCTCAGCGTCAGAGCTCAGACGAGGCTGGGCATTGCCAAGGAGCTTTGTCCACTCGTGTAAACCAATATCTTTGTTAATGTAAGCGTAGGATTGTCTGGATTAATTTAGCCGCTTTAGTAATCCTGGATCAAAAGAACAAACTGATTAATATCCACTTAACATGACGTTTTAATGACTGGAAAACAGGGAGACACACTCTTTAGACAAAGCTTTCATGTGGATTCAGATGGTTTAAAATAGACTTTGTCCTTCAAACTGAACAGGGATAAAAGCGATCGCATTTCGTCATTGTTTAATATATTGGTGTCAGAGAGTCAGCACTTCAAAGTAGCTGCTGTACTAAATCAGCTCACTACAGTGGCCCGAGAGGGACAAAACAAAACTTAAACTGCCAAATAAGGTGAACATTCTAAGTGTAAGAGCCGCAGAGAGTCAAATGTAGCCAAGAGTCCTTTCTCAAACTCGTCTAAAATACAGTAGTTACATAACATTAAATAGATATGGTTTTGACAAGAATGTTTCACTTTATGGCATTAAACTTACCTTATATTTCACTAACTGTTCTTATTAGTCAAAAACACATTGAAAGACTTGTATTCTTAACGTGAGCGCAGTTGCCTCTCCACAGATCTGACCTGTAACCTGGTTTGTCTCCGTGGAGATAACTAAGCTTAATGCCGTACATAGGAGTCTGTGTAATCCCTCATTCACCCTGAAGTGAACCAAACTGAAACCTTTTCTACCAGACTGTTGAAAACTCCCAGAAAACCAATAACATCTCCATGGAGACCAGCTGAGAAGTTACATAATGTATCTTTTTAAAATGTTCTACTTACAAAATACAAAACACTACATTTCTCGATGGCGTCCGGCTCTCTTCCCTATAGCGCTGTCTGCATTGCCTTGAGGACTCTCCGCGGGATAATTGTCTTTGCCGTGTTGCTAATCCCTAAATCTCTTAATGAACGAGCTCAGATTAAAGGGCTGTTTTATTCATCCGAGTGTCCACTGTCCTGACGAGACGCTCTGGTGTTGTTTACATGCATTTACAAGTGTCAACAACCGCACCGCGACCGTTAATTAACTCCTACAGAGATTCAGAAGCTATGGAAGCCCGGACAGCTCAGATCAAGTAGAGGACGGGCTTCTGTCTATGGAGAACAAAGATTCATATTTAAAATTGCTTAGACACATAATCGTTTTCACAGATTTTTACCATTTATAACCAAGCCAACTTTTTTGTTGTTTTTTCCAATCATTGGGTGAAATAATCATAATGAATTTTGAAACATATGTTGCACAAATATGTCACAGCCCAGTTAGCGATTATATCCACTGAAGATGTGTCGCCCTGTGAAATGTTCTACACATCAGTCTGGGACGACGCACTGAAAGCACCAAGAAGAACCAATCATCTGAGTGTTCAAACTAATCCTCCACACTGATTGGTCGAAGCATCACAACAGCAGATCAAAGATCATAGATCAAAAATCTAACTTTTGTTTCATCCAGTTGAGAGAAAAGCACACACAAGTCACACGCACAAATCTCTGACCTTCAGCACGTTTTTCATAAACTAAATAGTCTGTATTTCTTGTAAAAAAGGCTGAAGTTTGTTGGTCGGCATCATGTACGTTTTGGTTTGTTTGGCGTGGCCCAAACCACAGTGCTGCGCTGTGATTGGTCAGTCTCTGTGGTTGGTCAGTCTCTGTGATTGGTCAGACTCTGCGGTTGGTCAGTCTCTGTAGTTGGTCAGACTCTGCGGTTGGTCAGACTCTGCGGTTGGTCAGTCTCTGTGGTTGGTCAGACTCTGTGGTTGGTCAGTCTCTGTGATTGGTCCCTGACTGTATTGGTCATATCTGTGCTTCAACAGGAGCTGAATTGGTCAGATTCTGCGAGTTGGTCAGAAATTGCCAGAGTTCATCTCTCTTGGTCAAGACTCTGCGTTTTCTTGTTTTTTTGGTCTTAGATTTTTTCAATTGACTCTGCGGACTCAGTCACCCCTGTGTTTGGTCAGTCTCTGTGATTGAACAGACTCTGCGGTTGGTCAGTCTCTGTTAGTTTGTTCAGTGCGGTTGGTCAGACTCTCGGTTTGGTCAGTCTCTGTAGTTAGTCAGACTCTCTTTGGTCAGTCTCTGTGATTGGTCAGTCTCTGCGGTTGGTCAGTCTCTGCGGTTGGTCAGTCCTGTAGTTTAGTCAGACTCTGCGGTTTGTCCTGCTCTGTAGTTGGTCCTCTGCGGTTTCAGTCCTACTTTGGTCAGTCTCTGTAGTTGGTCAGACTCTGCGGTTGGTCAGTCTCTGTAGTTGGTCAGACTCTGCGGTTGGTCAGTCTCTGTAGTTGGTCAGACTCTGCGGTTGGTCAGTCTCTGTAGTTGGTCCAACTTGCGGTAGTCAGACTCTGCGGTTGGTCAGTCCCGCTTAGTTGGTCCCGCGGTTAGTCAGTCCTGCTTGGTCAGTCTCTGTAGTTGGTCAGTCCTGCTTTAGTCAGACTGCTTTAGTCCTTCTTTACTCAGACTCTGCCCTGCTTTAGTCCCTGTAGTTGGTCAGTCTCTGCGTTTAGTCCTGCTTGTAGTCAGTCTCTGTTTAGTCCAGACTCTGGGTTTCAGTCCTGCGGTTAGTCAGACTCTGACCAATCACATATAAACGCTTCAGCTGGAGCTGAACAAGACAGATTCTTACGAGTTTGAGAAATTGCCAGAGTTCATCTTCTGGGCAAGGCCGTGGTTTTCTTAAGATTTTTTTAATTGTCAGATGACTCAGGCACCCAGTGTGTTTAAGAGCGATGGAGGAACAGTTTTAGTCCTGCGATTAAGCCTCCTTCAGTTCATTATCTTTACTCCTGCTTTAGTCCTTCTTTACTCCTGTTTTAGTCCTGCTTTAGTCCTGCTTTAGTCCTGCTTTATTCCCGCTTTATTCCCGCTTTAGTCACACTTTAGTCCTGCTTTAGTCCTGCTTTAGTCCTGCTTTAGTCCCGCTTTAGTCCGCTTTAGTCCCGCTTTAGCCCTGCTTTAGTCCTTTAGTCCTGCTCCCTAGTCCTGCTTTAGTCCTGCTTTAGTCCCGCTTTAGTCCTGCTTTAATCCTGCTTTAGTCCTGCTTTAGTCCTGCTTTAGTCCCGCTTTAGTCCTGCTTTAGTCCCGCTTTAGTCCTGCTTTAGTCCTGTCCTGCTTTAGTCCGTGCTTTAGTCCTGTTTTAGTCCTGCTTAGTCCCGTTTTAGTCCCCCGCTTTAGTCCCGCTATAGCCCTGCTTTAGTCCTGTGCTTTAGTGCTTTAGTGCTTTAGTCCCGCTTTAGTCCCGCTATAGCCCTGCTTTAGTCCTGTTTTAGTCCTGCTTTAGTCCCGCTTTAGTCCTGCTTTAGTCCCGTTTTAGTCCCGCTTTAGTCTTGATGTAGCCCTCTTGTCACTTGCATCAGTACCTGCCCGATCTGCAGCGCTAATGGCTAACCAGATAAGAGCTACATGCCGCTAAGTGAGCACAGCGCGCGGTGGGACAGTGTCTCAGTAAAGAGAGAGCAGACGAGATATTTTTATCTCAAATCCTTTAGTATCGAGTGCTGAAGAGAAGCAGACATGTCAGGACAGAAAGTGAGCTTTGATCCAAGATGTCTGCACAGTATGAAGCCCGCACAGTTCAACACAACAACACAGATCGAGCACAAAGACTTACTGCTGTTCAGATCCTACAAGACTGATGTTCTCTGTATCAGTTATAAAGTAGACTGTAAATATAAATGGACATCGCTAACCTGCTAGCCGCTTCGTTCCAAATAGGAAGTGATCATGGGCGCGCTTCAGGCTCCATCGACTCTGCCTCTAATTCACTTTCCATTGAAAAACCGTCGCCTCTCTCTCTGTAACTGCTGCTATCAGGCTCCTCATCTTGATCTGTGACCGTTTGACTATTTTACCGACTACCTTTGAATCTCTCTAAGACAGTTTTACCTGTTCTGTCTGACATTAAATAAACTCGACAGAACATAACACTGACATCACCTCAGCAAAAATCTACTTGTGCTGAATTTTGTTCAACAGAAACAACGGAATCATTCATTTGTGTATTTTTGCTCAAACTATGAACTTGTTAAAAATAAACTCCTCTTTACTTTGAAGTCCTGTTCAAAAATGTCGTGGAGTAGAAAGTACAGAAACCTGCAGGGCCGGACTGGAAGAAGAAACTGGCCCTGGACTTTTTCCCTGACTGCAGTGATTAAAAGAAAAAGAAAACATAACATTTTTTTTATGTCAGTTGATAGTACTGGCTAAGCTTACTCATGTAATATGTGTGTATAATTGATTATAACTGGGGTCATTTGATCCAAAACTGTTTTTTTTTTCCCAGATCGCTGTTTTTTTATGACCTGTTTGATACTCTCTCTCTAATACGTTTGGCTGTTTTTAATAAACCAGTGTTATTAATTTAATTGAAATGTTGTTGGTTTTAATTTTAATGATCTCTAGAAATTAAATCAACTACTAAACTGAAAAAAAAAAAAAAAAAGAATAAGTTTAACAGGTCCCCAGAGTGTGCTTGTGGGCGCCCCCTGGTGTTCAGAGCAGACTCTGAGTGCAGTGCTCTGAAGTGTCCCCTAAACTCCACAGGCTGCACACATTTGTCTGAATTCTTGTTTTCTGTTTTAATCGCTCCACATGAAAATGATCTTTATTTCAATGAGCTAAAAACAACAGAACAAAAAAAAAAAAGTGTGTTTATCCATGTGAAATAAAAACTGTAGTGGAGCCTGGAGAGAGCAGAACGGCGTTATGCTTGGAGACATTCCTAGTGTTTTAGCATGATTTCCTTTTTTCCTTCTTTCTTTTTCTTTATTCTTTATTTGTCCGTGTCCCGTACATGATGTTTCCTACAGTCCAAACAATATAAAAATCAGTATGTGCAGGTTTTGACAGTGAAGCAGAACAGAACGAATGAACCAGGCGGATGTGGGCATATTTGATTATCTAAAATGTCCTTTTTCAAATTTCTAGTAAAATGATTCAAATCTACAGACAGTCTCAGAGTCTGGAGCTGATTCTCTGTCTGACGGTTTGAAATGAAAAGGCGACTGAGCAAAAGCCGAGGATGTAAATGGACACTTTGCACTTTGGGTTCACAGAGACCGAGTGGATCAGGTAGTTTTTCAGAACAAAGTTGAATACATTCTTTCAGTTAGGTGGAGCTGCATTATTAATCATTTTGAATAAGTTTCGCAGATTTGAATACAAAATGAAATTCAGCGAACAGGCTCTCTACCAGCTGTACCTCTGAGCACGCCGCCGCTCGGGACAGCCGCTCCCGCATCAGCCTCGCCCTGTCGGCTTTGGGCGGACACAGCCGGGGAACGCTGAATAAGAGCAGGTCACTTAAGTGTCACATCAGGACGTGGTGTCGCACAGGTCTGACAGTGACCAGCCCGAAAAGTGCCTCAGCCCTGTGGGAAAACGCCAAGTGCTCCAGATGACCAGTCCTGCCCTGCTACTCTCACATGTAGTGAAGAAAAAGTGAAAAATATCCACTGTAAAAGCTACTTATATAAAGTACAAACACCTCAAATTTAGTACAATACTTTACTACTTTTACTTTATAATAGTGTAGCATATTTTCTGGACTATATGTCGCTCTGGAGTATAAGTCGCACCAGCCAAAAATGCATAATAATGAAGAAAAAAACATATAAGTCGCATTTTTAGGGGAAATTTATTTTACAAAACCCAAGACCAAGAACAGACATTTTATCTTTAAAGGTAAATTATTATAATAATAATAAAATAGAGAAGAACAGGCTGAATATCAGGACAACACGCTAACATCACACATTTATATTTATTCAGTTACATGAAGCACAGACAGAACTGAACAAATGTCTGATATAACGCAAGATATTAACAGTTAATCAGATAAATAAAGCAGAAAACGATTGTCTTTTAAGGGGCATTTTTGTTCAGTCTTTCTCAGATATGTTTTAAATTACCGTAATGTTGAAATTTATAAATGTCAGTGGTACAGGAGGAGTAGACACTGCAAAAGACAAAGTTTAAAAGTGTCAACTGGATGAATTGAACTGAAGAACTGAAGAAGCGGCTTGGATGAGCAGCGAAAGGTCTTCACTCCTACAACGATTTGTCCATTTGACAGATTTAAACTTCTTCTTTTGCTGTAGACACTGGTACACAAGTCTAGAGCGCCCTCGTGTGGTTGGTCATGTGGTGTGACAATAACGAAGATGTGAAGATGTGAAATTATACACGCAGATGCGACTTGTATTTCACTTTTCTGAGTATAAGTCGCACCCCTGGGCCAAACTATGAAAAAAGTGCGACTTATAATCCAGAAAATACGGTAGTTCAGACGTGGTTTAGTCTCATTCACTTCGACACAGATCCACTCACACGTTTCTTCTGTGTTTGCATTGATTCCATCTCTGAGCCTCAAAGTACAGTTTAGTAGAAAATATTTTACTTTCTCAATCAAAGTCACTAAAGCACATTCTTATCAAACAGAAAAACAACTGTATTTTTATTAGCTTGTTGTCGCTTGTCGTTCGCTTCTGTAATTCCACATTTACACTCTTGTTTCTGCCAAAGCTCTAATATTGCGTGGCTCATGCCAGGGCCATCTGGTGTCTTCCTTTGTCTCTGCCCAGTGATAAGTCAGGATTACAGCCTTGACTTTACTCGAGGATCTTTCCAAATAAATACAATTTCTCATTTTGCAAGAGTAACGAAACGACACGACAACAGAAGGGAAATAAGTTATACCTCTTATTTTACAACCCCGGGCTGCCATAAAAACAGATGTTGACTGTGAAATATATCTTTGCGAAAAATGTAAAAGTCCTATATCACACAAACCTGACTCTTGTGATTTAACCTGGAGTTGTGTTTTGTTTCATTCACACATGTTTGAGTAACTCTGCATTATCAGTCATACATCTCCAAAGCACAAAATGCTCCGTTTCACCTTGTGATGTCATGAAGTGGTAGTTTTCAAGTTAACAGCTACTTTTTTACCTTTAGTTTAGTACAGATTGGCAATTCCAGAGCTGAAATTATCCAAATGATTCTAGTGAAGGTGTATGGAGTTTAACAAACCCAATGGAGCACTTCCTGTATTACCACATGACATCACAAGGTGGAACAGAGCACCTTTAAGGTCTTCGCTGCCAGCCAATCACAGCCTGCCCACCAGCCACCTGCCAAATCATCCACATTTTCAAAAATACTCTTAACTAAAATGTATAAAGGTTTAAATCTGAGCTCCTTTTACCTTTAGTTCAGTAGAGATTTCTAGGCACCCAAATGATTCTAGGGCTGAAATTAAAGACACAGTGGAGCACTTCCTGTATTACCACATGATGACATCACAAGGTGGAACAGGGTGTTTTCTGACTGAGAGAAAAACTCTGCCTAAATATGCAGGGTTTGTGTGTGAAACAAAAACACAACTCCAGGTCCGTTTTAGATGAAGAAACAACATTATAACAGAGATCAGAAATGTTCTTTTTACTGAATGGTCTCTGTGCTCGGTAGCGCCCCCTAATCTCACTGTTAGCGTCACTACTTCCTGTCCAATTGCATCTCGTGAGGTATAAAGAGACATGTTTGTGTCTCAATGCTAACGCTAATGGTAAATTTGAGGCATAATAAATAGTAAAACAATACCACAAACTGAAGTATTCTACATTTTAAAACAATTCGGGTGGTTTTTATTTGAATTAATCTGAATTTTAATAGGTTGTTGACTTTGTTTTCCAATTTTAATAAAAGCGACTGCTAGCTTTGAGACACGGTGAGCTAGCTAGCATGCTGGATGTTTTTACTGCTCAAAATATCTTCAAAACACAGACGTTCTAGCTATGAGCAGGGTCACCTCTCCATAGATCTGACCTGTAATAACGTCTTCTGCTCTCCATGGAGTTAGAAGAGCTTAACGCCATACTGTGGAACATTTCAGGCTATAAAATCTCCATAGAGACAAAACGGTTGAGGAATCCTCCATCAGAAATGAGAAAAGTTGCATAGTGCAGCTTTATTTTAGTGTAAAACCATAAGCATATCCTAACCTGAGGCGTATTCTGTTGTGTTTCCCCCTCTCCGGGTCTGTTGTCCTGAACATTTGGCTGCACCCTGTCAATCCCTTCACCCGCCAGCGCCCGTACATCTCCCAGCATGCTCCTCGGGTTCTGCGGCGCCCCGGTGTGTGCCGCAAAACCGTGGAAGAATGCACAAAACATCACTCTCAAATCAAACCAGTCACACTTCATGAATTTGTTTGAGCGCTGTCATTCAGGGAGCGCCGCAGTCAGCAGAAAACCCGGTCAAACTGCCCCGGGAGCAGATGTCGATGCATAGTTAAGTTGTTTTCTGCCAGACTGCTCCACATTATCGTTTTTGAAAGATGTTTTAGAGATATGTATTTATAAACTCTGATCTTATCCTAGTTTTTGCACGAATCAGTTTCATCTTAATGGCATTTTTATACAGCGTCTTTTCCACCTTCAAGGCACCAGGCCTGGGACGATATTAAAATTTGGTTTCACGATTATCATGGACAAAGTAATTACGATTAACGATAATATCACGATAATTATTGTTGCTGACAGTTAATGTTATGAGTGTATTATAATATTATGAATAGGTTCCATATTTAAACTTTGTTCGTGAGTGACAAAGAGAATGCAGCCAACATATAAAACATATTTGTAGAAAAATTATTTTGTCTCTGTAAAATAAAAACCCTAAGATAAGAATTTTAAAATCAAGGCCAAAACCGACAGTCCAAATACAGTATAGTAGTAGAGTAAAGTAGTAATAGTATACACTGATGAGACGAGAGCCGCACATCAGGGAGGGAGAGCAGCCGGTCCGGGCTCACCTGACCACAGCCAAGACAGTGACAGTAGTGGGCGCTCGTCAGGTCCTTAAGCGCGTCGACGAGGAGGGAGCGCCCATCATCTCCAGTACAGAAAGTTATACTCTGTCCGTTCTTGTCCGAAGCTTAACCGGAAAAAAAACATCCTGTACGGGAATCCTGCGAATCTGAGCTGGGACTTGACCTCGGAGAACGCTGCTCTCTTCTGGGAAACCTCTGGGCTGTAATCTGGAAAAATGTGGATTTCTGTCCCGCGGTAAACGAGTCGTCCCTTTTTCCGAGCGAGCTTCAGGATGAGTTCTTTATTCTGGTCGTGGTGAATCCTGGCAGTAAGCGGGCGGACACTGACATGGTGCGCTCGGTCAACTTCCAGCGAGGAGAGGAACACGTCTGAAAACCTCCTTCAGAAATTCCGCGAGGAAAGCAGATGGACGTGGGCCTTCAGCTCTTTCAGGTAAGCCAGTTACACGGATGTTATTGCGCCGAGAACGATTTTCGAGGTCATCTGTTTTAAACTTTAGCGCTTCGTTTTCTTTTTTAAGAGGGAACAGGTGGACTCCAGCTCCAATACTCGGCTCTCCATGTCGTTCAGTGATGTTTCAATCTGTTCAATCTGTCTGCTCAGGACTGTCAATCAGCGCACGATCTGCTGAAAGTTTGGACAAAGTTGAAATTATTCGTTCTTCCAGCTGTAGCAGCATCGCTTCCATGTCGGCTCGGGTTAGCATAGTACCTTGTTTGCTAGCAGCACTGTCGGTACATGCAGTGTCTTGGTTGTCACTGGTATGAGGGATTTCTTCTTCCACCGGGTCTTCTTGGACTGAAATCGGTTTCTTTGTCGTCTTACCCAGCTCAACTGCATATTAGCAGGATTAGCTAACCAGCATTTTAAGGATTTCAGCAGAGATTTTCTTGACCAGTCCGCCATTAAGGATTTCAGCAGAGCTCTCCCCTGCACATTCTGGTACCTACTATCGCCGATTAGCCAAACCGGAAGTCAACTTTGTTATAAGTGAAAACAACAGTTATCTAGAAGTTGTTTTTTTTCCTGCACATTCTGGTGAGACAATGGCGACAACCTGTGAGTCTGTGGATCTGACCGCTCTGTGGATCTGACCGATTATGTTTAAGTCAAGAGTGGGATTTGAACCTGCAACCTTTGGATCAGTGGGCAAACGCTCTACCAACTGTCACCGTCTGAGAAGAAGAGGTAGAAGAAGAAGAAACAGAACAGTCGTTTTGTTTGTAGACTTCGCCTAAAACTCGAAGTTTCTGGGTCGACTCCAAGAAATCTTGAGTATGTTGAAATCAGCATTTTCAAAACCTCAAACTCAAATTTGTGAGATGATAAATCTGCTCAGTGTTGTAACTGTTTGCACATTTCAGTAACTAAAATGAACCCAGTGCATGGCTAAGGCGTTCAGCTTAACCTGCAATGATACAGACGTACAGGCCTGGAGCGAAACCTTTGAAATATGCAAACAGAAGACATCAAATATATGAAGTAAGATATATGGAATTATGTAGTAAAGGGAAAAAAAGTTAATAACTCAACTAAATATATATTTTTAAAAATTTATTTACAAATCCTCAAAGTAGCGACGCTTTGCATTGTCGAAAAATATTTATTAGAGTTATTAAAATTGTCTTTACTACATACAGTAATTCCATATATCGTGTTTCATATATTTGATGTCTTCTGTGTGTATATAAAATGCATGTTTTTATTTATTTATGGATTTATTTTTTTATAAATCCTACTACTACTGCCTACTTTGAGGATTGGGATTTTATTCATTTATTTATATTTATTTATTTATTTATTTAAGTATTTATTTATTTTATTCTTTACTTAATTTCTTTACATAATTCCACATATCGTACTTAAAAAAAAAAAAAAAAAAAAAAAACTTGAATGAGATGAAACTGAACTTTTGGACTGGTCGTGCATGTTTGACAAAAGTAAAAATTCCAGTAACAAGAATCATTGGCTCCATTTTACTGCCCCCTGGTGGTTGAAGTTAGCATCTATATCTGTGCATAGCTTCCAATGGAAAAAAAGGGGCATCTGGCATAGAAAAAAAAAAAAAAAACTTTCAAATCTCGATGCATTTGGTTCTCAGTGGTTGCCCCCAAAAACAGACAAAATGGCCTGCGACAAAGTAGTGATCTCTGGGGTCAAGGAAACACAAACGCGTATAATTCTTGGTGGATTTTCTTGGACTAATACAAAGCAGATTATGGCCAAGATCTAATGAGGGGGTTGGGCCGGATTTGGGCTTAACCCCCAGACTCCTCCTCCTCTCTCCTCCTCCTCCTCTCTCCTCCTCCTCCTCTCGGGCTGGAGACGGGGCATCTGGTTGTTTGCAGATGACTTTGTTTTAACTTAATTACAGACTTTGTGATTTGGTGATTGTAAGACTTTAGTTTTTTTTTATAGATGTAGATTTGATTATGACACAATGAGACTTCAGAAATCAGAAAAAATAAGAAGTGGAAGAAGTGCAGAGTTTTGTTCAGTAAAAGAGATACCAGAGGGACAAAATACTTAAGTAAAAGTAAAAGTATCACATGAAAAGATCAACTTAAGTCAAAGTATTAAAGTATCTATTTAAAAATGTACTTAAAGAGTAAAAACGTAAAAGTATTTTGTGCTGATTTTGAGCCTTATAAAGCTTCAAATGTAGTGATTTTGTTAAAGATTTGTGTTGAATTTTGTTCAACAGAAAAAACTGAATCAAGAGGTTTTTTTCTAGCTGTTTTTATTTGTATGTTTTTGCTTAAATTATGAATGTTAAATGTTAAAAGTAAAATAAACACCGCAGCCTTTTCAGCAGGTCTCAGAGAAGTAAAATAGTAGTAAAAAAATGCATTTACTTTTTAGTCCGGCTATAAAATGTAGTGGGGTAGAAAGTACAGATACTGCTCTCAAATGAAGTGAAGTAAAAGTAAAAAATATCCTCTTAAGTAAAGTACAGACTCCTATACTTCCTACTTTTACTTTTTTACCTTCCACCTCTGCAAAGTAGGAACATACTTTGGCGATGTGGTGCAACATGAAAAAATAATAACAATATCAACAAAACTAAAAGAAATAAAATAAAGTGTTAAATTTACTTTCACTAAATATATGGAGGTAGAAGTAGTAGTTGTAGTAGTCGTAGTCGTAGTAGTAGTGGAGAGCTTCAGTATAAGTACTCTATCTGCAGTACACATTGAGTTGGGTCAGTGTAGGAGCCGTTCTCTCTGAGCAAGTAGCAGCAGTAGTAGTAGTAGTAGCAGTAGTAGCAGTAGTAATAGTAGTAGTAGTAGTAGTAGCAGTAGTGAGCTTCAGTATAAGTACTATATCTGCAGTACACATTGTTTGAGTTGGGTCAGTGTAGGAGCCGTTCTCTCTGAGCAAGTTGCAATAGTAATAGTAATAGTAGTAGTAGTAGTAGTAGTAGTAGTAGTCGTAGTAGTAGTAGTAGTAGTAGTAGTAGTAGTAGTGAGCTTCAGTATAAGTACTCTATCTGCAGTACACATTGTTTGAGTTGGGTCAGTGTAGGAGCCGTTCTCTCTGAGCGAGTAGCAGTAGTAGCAGTAGTAATAGTAGTAGTAGTAATAGTAGTAGTAGTAGCAGTAGTAGTAGTAGTAGTAGTAGTAGTAGTAGTAGTAGTATAGTAGCAAGTAGTAATAGTAGTAGTAGTAGTAGTAGTAGTAGTAGTAGTGAGCTTCAGTATAAGTACTCTATCTGCAGTACACCTTGTTTGAGTTGGGTCAGTGTAGGAGCCGTTCTCTCTGAGTGAGGCCGATTCGCCGGTGAGTCATGACTTACATAATTGGATCTTTTTTAAACACTGTCTATGACTTATTCAGGCTTCATGTTTAAGAGCGGCAGGTAAAAGGACATGTGGAAACATCCAGACTGACAGGGTTATGTATTAACTGTTTAGAGTTAAAGTGCACGGTGTAACTTTTCTGATGAGGGGTCTCCATAGACTGTATTTATAACCTGCTAAACGCCGCGTTCAGGATCGGATTATTTCACTGCTGTGTCTGTAAATCAAGATATGAACATTACTAACAGACAAATCAGACGCCTTCTTTCCCCGAGGTCGCTCACGTTAGCAACAGGTTTGATTGACAGCGTTGCTAAGCGCCCGCTCCCAGCCTCGCTCCAGATTGGCTCTTTGGTTGCCCACCAGCCACCTGCCAAATCATCCACATATTCAAAAATACTCTTAACCAAGACTGTTTCTGTTCCTAAAAGGTGTAAATGTTTAAATCTGAGAGTTTAACTGAGATGAATCAATGCATCGTGAATGAAACAGGAAGTTGTCTGGACTTACTTCCTGTTTGGCTCGTGTCAGTTCAATATAGGTCACACGTGGAGACTGTCTGCTTCTATATCACAACGTTTAATATAGAGTCCTCAATCTGTATCGAAACTGACGAGTCCTGACAAACAGCCGACTGTCAGCTCTATCTAACAGCTACTATCTTTGGAAAATTGCAACATGGTTTAGAAAGTTCATTTCTGTGGTTTCTGGTCAACCCGGGGGCCATAAAAATAGTTTTGATCGGGATAACAACAACAACACCAGAGCTGATCTAGAGGTTTTTGTCAGCGGGATTCATTCTGGATTAGCCTGGAAAAGTTTATCTTTTAAACTTCAAAAAATCACTGATAATCATGGTTCAGTCCTGGTTCAGTCCTGCTTTAGTCCTGCTTAAGTTCTGATTTAGTCCTGGTTTAGTCCTGCTTTAGTCCTGGTTCAGTCCTGGTTTAGTCCTGCTTAAGTCCTGGTTTAAGTCCTGGTTTAGTCCTGCTTTAGTCCTGCTTTAGTCCTGCTTAAGTCCTGGTTTAGTCCTGGTTTAGTCCTGGTTTAGTCCTGGTTTAGTCCTGGTTTAGTCCTGGTTCAGTCCTGGTTCAGTCCTGCTTTAGTCCTGCTTTAGTCCTGCTTTAGTCCTGCTTTAGTCCTGCTTTAGTCCTGCTTTAGTCCTGTTTAAGTCCTGCTTAAGTCCTGGTTTAGTTCTGGTTTAGTTCTGGTTTAGTCCTGGTTTAGTCCTGGTTCAGTCCTGGTTTAGTCCTGCTTTAGTCCTACTTTAGTCCTACTTTAGTCCTAGTTTCGTTCTGCTTTAGTCCTGGTTTAGTCCTGCTTTAGTCCTGCTTTAGTCCTGGTTTAGTCCTGCTTTAGTCCTGGTTTAGTTCTGCTTTAGTCCTGCTTTAGTCCTGCTTTAGTTTTGCTTTAGTCCTGCTTTAGTCCTGCTTTAGTCCAGCTTTAGTCCTGCTTTAGTCCTGCTTTAGTCCATGACTCACATTGAAGAGCTGTTTAAGTTCAGTGTGTTTTACAGAAAGTCTCACCACAGAAACATCACTGCAGATGTGATCAGGGCTGATCTATATTTCCAAAGACATAAATACTGTAGCCATTTGAACATAAAACTTTACATTTTGAACTTTTTTAATACAAACTGCTTGTATCTCTTTCCTTGTGCCATGTTAAGATTCACACCATGCCGTGACATTTTTATTATAATCTTTGAGTTTTTCCAACATCTGCTCACAAGCCTCTTTCTCTTTGAAAGTTTGGCTCTAGCCTCAAACGGAGCAGACACGAGCCAATCAGACGCCACCTTTACAAATCTAGTCTGGAGAAAGTCAAAGCCTCAAATATTTAAATAATTACCGCTGAATGTAAGTTTTTGTGTCTGTGTTATCAGTCTTATTTTGCACATAGAGAGTGAAGCAACAGACCGAGATTTGTATTGTGTAACACTGCCCTCTAGTGCTGTGTTGAAATAACACATTTGATAGTAAAGCTGTGAGTTTAGTCCTGGTCTAGTCCTGGTCTAGTCCTGGTCTAGTCCTGGTCTAGTCCTGGTCTAGTCCTGGTCTAGTTCTGGTCTAGTCCTGGTTTAGGCTGGTTTAGTCTTGGTTTAGTCCTGATTTAGCCCTGGTTTAGTCCTGATTTAGTCCTGGTTTAGTCCTGGTTTAATCCTGATTTAGCCCTGATTTAGTCCTGGTTTAGTCCTGGTTTAGTCCTGGTTTAGTTCAGGTTCAGTCCCAGTTTAGTGTTCCAGAGTGTGGAAATGACATATTAGAGAGCAAAGCTGTTATTACTTTGCAGAATATAATTATAAATGTTATGGCACTGTAATATTGCACAGTTCGTAATATTTTTTTATATTAAGAAACTAAATAAAAGTGATTTTAGTGACTTCAGAAAATACAACCCAGCTGATTTGACGTGGCTTGTGTTAGACGCCGGTGTGTTTGATTTTTCTAGCGCAGTGTTAATGCTCTATACCATTTATATATGCTAGTCTTGGTTGAAATCTGAAAAGGAGAACTGGCTACAATTCAAATGTTTTCAGTTCCCCAACAAAGAGAATCAGATCATATTTTTGAAACATGGCTGTAGTCTGCGGTTGTGGTTCTGTAGCTCTCATTAATCAAAACAAAGAGCCCCACTGGATTAGCACATGCTGTTGTTGTGTCCTTGGGCAAGACATTTACCTAATATGGCAGTGTTTGAGTGATTGATGGTGATAAAGTACATTGTCAGCCTGTTCCGTTGGCCTGCCCTTGGTCTGTGTGTGAATGTGAATGAATAAAACAGTGTGATGTTTGCATCTTTGAGTGTCTAAAAAGGTCACTACATAAATCTGTAGACAAAAGCCTGGAAACGTCTGTCCAAAACCTGCATGAGTGACCCAAAGATCTCGATGAATCGCTGATAATCATGGTTAAGTCCTGGCTAAGTCCTGGTTTAGTCCTGGTTTAGTCCTGGTTTAGTTCATACAGACAAAAGTGCATCGATATCACCTTGTACCAGGCGCTGGCGATAAGGCAAAAATTAATATCACATTTTTCTTGGAGTCAGATCAGAATGTTACAAGTCAAAGCTCCAGATTCATTATGAGATTAACAGAGAAAAGATGCACATGCACAACCACAGTTTACGCAGAATAAGGGAGAGGCATTTTTCTGACATTATTGGAACAGTAAACAGATTAACAAACCCTCCAGCTCCTCTGCCGTTAGAACTAATTTCCACATCTAAGTACAATGAGTTTGCAGTATTCTTTTATGACAATTCCATAACACAAATAACAACCCTGCACCCACCTAGACACTTAGAACTGACTCACTTTGCACCTGTAACTGACAAAACTGTCCAAGAGATCTTCACCAGTCTGAGTTCATCTACATGCTGCCTCGATGTCTTACCCACTAATTTTAAGTCTGTGCTCAACAGTTTCACTATCACCACTCGCTTGCATAGTTAACATGTCACTTCAATCTGGAACATTCCCAAGAGCTTTGAAAACTGCGGTTTTCAAGCCTCTCCTAAAGAAGAGCAGTCTTGATGCCACAATAGTGAACAATTACCGAGCCATCTCACATCTGCCGTTTTTAGGCAAAGTTCTTGAAAAAGTTGTTTACCAACAGTTTATTAACTTTCTCCAAATGAGCAACACCTTCGATGTTTTCCAGTCGGTTTTAGACCCCACCACAGCACTGAGACTGCTCTTATCAAGGTGACAAATGACATCCGCCTGAACACTGATGCAGGCAAGTCTCAGTCTTGATCCTGTTAGATCTGAGAGCTGCCTTTGACACTGTGGATCATGGGACACAGACTAGAGGACTGGGTGGACATCTCTGGCTTCCTGTGGGTCAGAAAATAGACTAAAAATAGAAGCAGCTCTGTTTGTGAACAAGTCTCTCTATGGACCAGCACCAAAGAACATCTCCAACATGTTAGTGCATCTCACACTCTGAGGACTTCAGGGACCGGCCTTCTGCTGGTCCTCAGAGTCAGGACTGAGTCAGGACTAAACCAGGACTAAATCAGGACTGAACCAGGACTAAACCAGGACTAAACCAAGACTAAATCAGGACTAAATCAGGACAAAACCAGGACTAAAGCAGAGTAAACCAGGGGAAAACATGGTGAATCAGCTTTTCAGTTTTCTGCAGTTAAAACCTGGAACAGTCTTCCTGAAGATGTGAGACAGGCCTCTACTTTGTTTGCTTTGTGTACGAATTGTGCAATACAAATAAACGTGCCTTGCCTTTTATCATAATTCATAGCCATAGCTGTAATAATAGCTCTTGTTCTTGACTCTCCCCCTTGTTCTGTGTGCAGGGCCAAGCTGACCTCCTCAAACACGCCAAGAGTGAAGCACTGGATACGCTTCGTCAGATCCACTGTGCAGCTCAGTCATGTGGCCTCAGCAAGAACGGCACCGCATCTCCACAACTGCCCCACCACCCCCTCCACCAAAACATACCCCAAAGCCTGCCTACTAGTCCCCAAGCACCCCAGCCTATCCTGACCCCCGAGTTCCCCCAGCAACTCCCGATTCAACCAGCTCTCTCAATGCAAAACCCTTCAAATCAGTCCAAGATCCACCCGCAGCCTCCACCGCCCCCTCTGCTCCAGTACCAACCCCAAATTCAGAGCACGACCCTGGCTTACATCCCCACGGCTCCCCCTTCGATGGTCCAGCCTCTCCCAGTCAAACCACCAGCGTATCCGCAACCGCCAACACTACCACAGTATCACCAGCAGAGGGCGGCAGACGCGATACCGGAGAAAGATGGCACCACTACGATTGTGGGGCAATCGGTGGGACATTGCTGACCTGCAGCCTGTGCTCACAGAGCCACCCGCCCAGAGGAAGCAGACAAACAGGAAGCAGGAAGTGTGAAACAGGAAGTAGATGGTGAAGGACAGGAAGTGGTACTAGTGAGGAGGAATAGGCGAGCTAGGAGTGAGACACAGGTTTAAAACTATCCTATAAGGGACCGTACGAGATTTCAAAAAGAGATTGGTAGATGGCCAACATTTTGAAGAAGTATATCATCATTTTGTTGGCACAACTCAAAACATTTAAGTCACTACGTTTACATGTACGCTAGGATAACTGGATAGCTTAATATCTTGTAGCCCCATGTTCCCATTTATTTGGTTCTTTGACCTGCTGTAGACTGGGGCAAGAGTGATCCAAAGAGATGTTTTGGGGCGAATACGTTTTGATTTTGGGTTGTTTAGCGCACTCGGAGTTCTCTGGGCATGTAAACGTATGGCGGCGTATTATATCGGCCAATGGGGTTGAAGTGTCTTAACCGATCCCTGTGTGCGCTGACATCGGCTCCTTATTTTAAAGCGTGAGTGTCCAGATGCTTATACAAATCCTTCAGTTAAGTTAAGTTTTTAATATTTGTTTGATTGTACAAATTCACGTTAATGATCCCAGGCATTGACTACCTTTGGGTAACTCATAGACTGTATATATAACTGGACATAGCTAACATGCTAGCCGACGCGTTCAAAATAGGAAGTGATTATGAGCGATCTTCCGACTCCATCGACTCCATCGACTCCATCGGCTCCAATTCAGTTTACATCAGAAAACTTTTGCCCTTCTCTCCGTAAATGTTGCTTTCGTTCGTTTAAACCTGATCTTGATATTTTTATTTCGCTATTGTATCCGTAAATAAACATATGAACATTAATGAGAGACGAATCAGGCGTCTTATGTGAAACCAGCAGCGCAGGCAGGAAGAGACGTTACCTTCAACAACCTCGCTCCTGATTGGCTCTTTAGTTGCTATGACACTCGTGGTCGGAATTCCAAATATGGGCCTCGGCTCCAAATTCGCCCCTATAACTGCTCTAGCCTCGATGAGCTTCATTTGAGCAGCTGAACGCTGTGTTCACTTCTTTATACAGTCTAGGGGTAACTTCAATCTGACAAAACACATATTTAACAGAGCTGAATGTCTTTTAAAGCTGAAGTTGCCAAATCAGGTCAGATTTTCCCACGAACTGAACCGACTTTCTTAATAACTTCTTACAGACTGCAATAGTTCACTTTTTAGTTTAGCTATATGATAATGTACATTATATATGTTTTATAGTATTTTTTGACCAAATTTCAGTTCTTCTTTCTAAATTATCTGTTAATTAATTGTCTTTTTTTTTTAGCTATTTTAATTCTTAATAAGTAAGAAACATCTAACTATCTTTTGTTAGGTTTGAAAACATATATTTGCTTGTTCTATTCTTCTTTACATGTGCAAATTCAACTTTAGGACAAAATCGGGCGCATACCATTTCTTCTGACTTGCCTCTACAGCATTTTCCTTTACTTCCTTCTACAGAATTGGATGTGCTACTGTACTGTCCTACTGTATCTGTCGACCTCTTTTTGAAAATTCCGTACTGTCCCTTTAAATTGTGAGAGAGCCATGAGACCTGACAGTCCGCTCACACCTCTGCAGCTGCAAAATCACTTTGTTTCTCAGTTACAAATAGACGGCCGCCATTTGGACTGAAATCTCTGGCTCATTTTCACTGTTTCACTGAATTGTACTACTGTGTGAACCTGGAGGGTGTTGACAGAATGGCTTCCTTTTGGGCAGGGGTATGAGTTTCACCGCTACACCACCAGCTCTGTGGGTGCAGGCTATACCTCATTTTAGGCGTTTTTCAATGCCGCTAACTTTGCCTTCTCATTTTTATACTTAGTTTGGCATGTCTTTGGCTTTTACTTTCTCACAATAGAGCGCTGTGCAAAAGGAATGGACAGTTTTAATATGTGCAAAAAAGTTGTTACTGTTACTGCTGTGAATGCTTATTTAACTATGACTTAGTGTAATCAGATTCAGCTCAAAATTATCATCTTAACAATCACCGAACAGTATCATTTGTTATTTAACTAATCAATAGGAAGATAGTTATACGAAATGTTGATTTAAGATGTTTTTTCATGGCCGATGCTGATACCGATTGTTTAGAATACAGATAAGACGATATTTTTGGGTCAATATGTCGGGTCGATTTTGATTATTTTCCCTAAATTTACTACAAACTCCCCACCCCAAGTAATTTTTAACTACAAACGTATGAGAGAGCTGTGTGGTCACGTTTAGTGCAGCTGTCTCTTCACATTGTGCGTATTTTTTGGCAGCAAATTGACCAAAACAAAATATCGGTCCATGCTGGAGATTTAAAGCCGTTAGCTGATATGCTAAAAACGCCAAATATTGTCCCACTATATCAGCTGACTTATATATGGGTCTATCTCTAATTTTAACTTGATTTTAGCCTCGCAGTGTCCAGACCAGATTTAGTCCTGCTTTAGTCCAGTTTGCACATTCCAGGACATTTTAAGGGAACTGTATTAGCCTGCACTCTGAACAATTACAATCACAACTGAACCTGTGTTGCCAGAGCCTCAACCTGCAGAAAGAGACACATAGTTGAGGTTTGTCTCATTGTCAGCACGTCATTGTCACAAATTTTAAAGTGCGATATATTGCTGAAATAAATATAGATGTTAAACGATAATTTGAATTGAAACACATTTATGCCACTGATGCAGCAACCCAAGAGCAGATTTAAACCACAAAAACTATTCTAAACCTACAGTACTGTTAAAATATCATGTGCTGCAGTAAATACACAGCAGAATGAAACACTTTAGTACTCAGTTTGTATCTGTAATGAGTCACAGAAGTGATTTATTCAACCTTTTTATGGCTCAAATCTTATTGTATAGCCAAAAAATAACCAAAAATTCCACAGTAATGCAAAAAGAAGTACATACAATTAATAATGAGCCCAAAAAATATTGTTCCAGGTCTGTTTTTAGGTTTAAAACAACTGGATTTTAGCATTGAAACTGGCAACCCAGAAGAGAGATTTGTATAAGGTGCATTCTGTTGCCTGGTTAGAACGAAAAACACCAGATTTTAAATTGCGTTTTACTCACAGTTCCTTTAAATTGCAATAATAAATGCTCAAAATGTGTAAGTAATTTCCAAGCGTCCTTCTTTTGGCACAGCGCTGTAGGTTTTATCATAACTCACGTAATGCTTTTTAGTGAATGGGACTTTTCTTCTGTCTTCTTTTTAAATGCACAACGTAGAACGAGCACAAGGCAGGGAGTGGTAGTCCTAAAGACGACGTCATAAACATGCTCCTAAAAGTGGGAGGGGCATGGAGTTCACCAGCCAATCAAAAAACTGGAACGGACCGGTCTGACCAATAGGAGCGTCTTACTGCTGTCACCATAGATGTAAAGTTATTGTAAAATGTATGAAGGGTATATATTGCTATTAAAATATGAATAATAACGGTATAATTGCAGACAGAGATATAAATAATAATAATAATAATGTTGTTAGTTTTGTTGAAATGTTCTTTTTTAACTTTGTTTTCACTTGAACAGTAATAATTTTCATTTGACACATGTGGTAATCTGATGGGCACACGAGGGTCAGACCAAACCTGATGAAATGTGTTTCACTGCAAAATGAGTGTAAAGTGTCTCATTAAACTGGCTTCATGGTTTGACCTGTCCTGTGGCTCTTATTCTTCAGTATTTATATGTATCTAAGGTAAAATACGCCACCTATAAGCTGCATAAGATGATTAAAGATTCATTTGTGTATACAGTTTATGTACAGCACCTATAGACTGTATATATCATTTTTTCTTTAATATTCTTTATATAGTCTATAGGTGCTGTACATACTGTATATTTAAATCTCTTCTTTAACCTTCTTTAAACACGCTATAGGGGCTGTACATAGACTGAATATATCATTTTTTTCTTGAATCTTCTTTATACAGTCTATGTATGGCCCCTATAGACTGTATAAAGAAGATTAAATAAACAAAAATATATATACACAATCTATGTATGGCATCTATAGACATATTAAAGAAAAAAAAATGTGTGTGTGACATGATTTCGACAGTCTATGTACGGCAACTATAGACTGTATAAAGAAGATTTAAGATGGAATTTCCTGTGCTGATCATAGACTTTATATATATAATTGGACCTAGCTAATCTGCCAGCCGCCATGTTCCAAACAGGAAGTGAGCATGAGCGCACTTCCAGCTCCATAAACTCTATTGAAAAACTGTGGCCCCTCTCTCTGTAACTGCTGCTGTCAGACTCTCATTTTGGTCTTAAATGTTCATATTAACCCACTCTACATGATCCTGGTATTTTTTATTTCAATATTTTGTCCGTAAATCGAGCTATGAACATTAATAACAGACAAATCAGGCGCCTTCTTTCCTCGAGGTCACTCCTACTAGCGTTAGCAACAAGTTTGATTGACAGCGTTGCTAAGTGGCCATATATTTACCGCAGATACGATCCCACCAAACCAATTCATAAATAGAAAAACAAGCCTGTCATATGGACTTTAACTTCCTCAGAATATACACACACGGCGCTAGCATTGTCCATACTGTTGCAACAAACCCATTGTCCACTTCTTTGCTAATTACAACCCCAACCTTATTAGCATGACCTGCACAAACTTCCCATTGTAAGCATGAAAGGCCATCTGGACATATATTTGTTTTGTGGTGATATTTTTGTACCACTCTGTTTTTCTGTTAGCTAATTGACTTATGCTTTCTCGTTAGCTCATCTTGAAGGCATTTGCTAATAGACCGCCGGTATGCGCTGACAAAGACGTCGGTCTGGTTCATCAAAGATCCAGAGGAGATCCTTGGAGACTAATTATCAAAAACCAAATAGCATCAGAGCTACAAATGAACAGGGGAGGTGAGTTTTACGGGGTTTTGTGTCGGGTTTTGTGTCGCTGTCGGGCCGCTGTGAATGACGTGCAGAAGTTGAGGAGGTGTATATATATAAGGCTCGAGGGGGGTTTGGGCAAGAGCAGATTTTCAGATGACTTCAAACTGGTTCACTGGACACTTCCTCCAAGCCTCTGGGATGGACACGAATAACAGGGTGAGTACCATCAACCCTAATGGAAAAATATACTTGATTTAACATGGAAATTTGGAAAATACTTGGGGATAGAGACATGCATACATACATACACCACCAGTCAAAAGTTTGGACGCATCATCTTATTCATTTTTTTTACTACTTTCTACTTTATACACACAGAAGACATTGAATTTATGAAGTAAGATGTATGGAATTATGTAGGAAAGGGAAAAAAAAGTGAAATTACTAAAAATTTTTGGACAAAGCAAATGATGGCTACTTTGAGGATTTGAATGTAAAATATTTTTTAAAATATATTTTGTGAGTTATTTATGATGTTTTTGTTTTTTTTTTTTTGTTACTTTTTCTTTTCTTTTTTTTTAATTATAGCATTCTGAGATTCTATGGAATAAAGAGTGCATTATAAAATGTATTATTATCATTATTATTATTCCATATATCTTCCTTCATATATTTGATGTTTTCTGCATGAATATAACATGTAGAAAGTAGTAAAAATCAAGAAAAAAAACAACAACTTTTGAGTGGTAGTGTATATTCAGGGATTTCAAACTATGGCAACCGTCCTCCGTCGCCATAACGATTAGGCAATTCAAATTAAAATACTATATTTTTTGAATGGGGAAGTCTTTCAGATCAGGAAGGAGCTGTCTGTGTGAAACCCAGCAGCAGGTGTTAACAAATTCAGCCCTGCACCATCAAAATGACCAGAAACTGACTCGGGACCCACTCTGCAGAATGAATGCATTGCTGTTATATTTCCAAATGACAAAATGTTAAAAATCTGGTCTGTTTTGGCGAGTAGTTTTTGTCATTTTCTCATTTGTTTTCAATTTGATTATATTTCATCAGTTACTTATTTCCTCAATTACAGCTTGAAATTTTCTCGTAGCCCCCTGTCACCTCTGGTCTTGAGCCCGGCTTTGGGCACAGCAGCAGGAACAGGTCAGCTGACCTCAGGGCTCTGGGAGGAGTACAGGGCTGAAGTAAGTCCCTCAAATAAAGAGGAGCCATAGAGAGCACACAGGACCCACAGAGCAAACACAGGACCCACAGAGCAAACACAGGACCCATAGAGCAAACGCAGGACCCATAGAGCAAACACAGGACCCATAGAGCAAACACAGGGCCCATGGGAGAGAGCAAGTAACAAATAAAGAGGACCCATAGAGAGCACACAGGAGCCACCAAACACAGGACCCATAGAGCACACACAGGACCCATAGAGCAGCACACATAGAGAGACATAGGGCCCATAGAGCGCACACAGGACCCATAGAGCAAACACAGGACCCATAGAGCGCACACAGGACCCATAGAGCGAACACAGGACCCCTAGGGCGCAGACATTTAAACACAATCAAATACATTTAGACTTGCAGTGATATGAAACAGGAGCCAGTGCAATTCAGAGCAGAGGGGTGATGTGTCTCTTCTCTTAGTCTGTGTCTGAGCTGCAGTGTTCTGGACACTGTGAGCTCTGCAGGGAGCCGTGCTCCAGCCCCACAGACAAAGAATTACAATAATCCAGGCGCCATGTTACAAATGTGTGAATTGCTTTTTCAAAATCCGCCTGTGGAAGGTAGAGCTTTATTTTAGCAAGAAACATAAACTGAAAAGCTGGACTTTGGGAAGCATTCAGATGTGTTAAGGTTTTGTTTCCTTGGTTTTGTTTACTCGGTTTTGTTCACTCACAGGCCAAAATATGAAGCATTTCATCGACTGAAAACATGTTTCTGTCAAAACAATAGGAGAGGCTTGTATCTCACTCAAACCACATGACAGAAGCAGCATTCCCAAAGCACTTTACAGCTGCATCTGGTTCAAATATGTCATTTTGCAACAAATCTTATTGTTCTGGGTTCACTACAGTTTACAAGAATCTGATATCACTATTACACAGAATTACGGTTTAAAAAAGAAGATGAAATATAACACCAGATTTGAAAAGAGAACATCAGTTTCATTCAGAATATAGAGACGAATATCTTTTTTTTTTGTTTTTTAATGATGATGATTAATAGATGAACGTCGGCCAGTAGAAAATGACACAAACCACTGATCATGGATTTGATCCTGTGGGGACACCGTACCTGTTACTACACGAGGCTCTATACAAATCAGAGCTAAACACTCAGAGAAAAACCATGAATAACAATGACCAGAACAACAATGAACAGGACTGAGGCAGGTTCTTAGAGCTTTACTGCTGTTTTCAGTCATGATGTTTTTTGATCTGTCACAGGACAAGACGTTAAAAAACAGGGTGTGTTTATAGCACAGTTTATACATTAGCAAAATAATTTACTTCATGTTTTTTATGTGGATTTTGGAAACAACAAACACAAAACAGCCCAGTATGTCAGTTGTCTTAAAAACCTGACATATACTGGGCTGTTAGGACTTTGTACATTTTCTCTGAATCTTTGGTTTAGCTACTGAACAATATGATTTGACCATCAAGCTTAAAAATAAACAGTGTGCAGCTCTCTACAGTTAAAAAAAAATGAACTACAATCACAACTAAACCCGTGTTACCAGAGTCTTAACCTGCAGATAGAGACATACAGGTTTGTCTCATTCTGAGTGTATGGACAGGCCTCAGGTGAAGCTCAGAACCTCCAGACTTCACTCCCTGAGCTGCAGAGGTTGCACTAGCACTGATTCATGACTGGCTGCAGGTGCTGGGGTTTAGGTAGTGACCGTTCAGATCAGAGAGAGGCATTTAGGTTTAAACCAGCTGGATTTCAGCCTTGAAACTGGCAACCCACACAAGAACTCACGTGAGATTCATTCTGTTTCTGACTGGATAATTGTCTTGAGATTCAACACACTGAATTATAAGATGAACAAATATACACCTGCGATTAAGTATAAACCGTTATTACTGTTGTCATCAGTAAAATGTATAGCTGATTTGAACATGTTTAAGTCGTTAGGTCATCTATCCATCCATTTTCTTCTCCTTTTCCGGTGCCTGTTCTAAGCAGGGACTCCCAGACTTCCCTCAGTCCAGACACTTCCTCCAGCTCCTCCAGTGGGACCCCACAGTGTTTCCCAGGCCAGCCGAGAGTCACAGGGCCTCCTCCCGTTAGGTTAGGTTCTGTTCATGGAATTCAAAACCAAAATCTTACACGTGGTTCCTTTAAAAACATGCTGATCTTGCAAAAGTTTAATACGGTGCAGTTTGATCAACTCCAGACGACCTTTGCCATGAGAGGGGCAGGTTTTTGGAGACTTTCTGCTTCTTTGACAGAGCTGCAGACCTACAGAAAAAGCCTTTGAAATCGGAGGAGTCCTGGTCTGCAGTGGGAATATTTATCCATAGTGTCCAAAGATGGAATAGGGGTTTAAAAAAGATCTGGTCCCATAGAAGCGTTCATTACGATAACCAACGAACAGTAAACAGGAAATGCGCTAAGTGAAAGTAACTTGAGCCTGTTTCCTTTGCCACAAATGACATTACCTTGTTATTTTGGTCTTAAAATGTTCATATTGACTCGGGAATGGGTGTTACCTTCAACAGTCTCGCTCCGGATTGGCTCTTTAGTTGCTACGATACTCACAGACTGAATTCTTAATGGCTTGGCTCCATATTCGGCGCTTTAACTGCTGCTTTTAAGTGGTTATAAGTGGTTATAAGTGGTTTCTTGATGTAAAGTCCTTTAAGAGCCTTGAAAGGGGAAAAGCTCTACAGAAAAATGTCACAGTTCCCCATTTAGTATCCATCTTTGCCACTAATGGATGCTTAGGGTGACCGCACTGCAGATCCTGAGGACTCTTCTCCACGTCAATAGATCCAAACGTTCAGGAGTGAACCAGACTCAAGTATCAGTCTGTTGCATTGATACTGTAAATCAGACCAAACCAGCCAGACGAGGGAAAATACTCAAACTCCAGGAATTAAACCAAGGACCATCTCGTTTTGAGGCATGAATCCTGACCATATGTTTTCTAACACTCCTTTTCTCTAGTTTAGCCCTGATAGCCTACACTAGGGAACTTTTCAGACTGAAAGTCTGTGTCTGCTTGTCTCCATGGAGATTTTATAGTTTTGCCTGGAATGTTCCTCCGACTGGCATTAAAGTTTTAGCATTTATTGCAAAGAAAGAAAGACAGAAAGAAAGAATGACAGACAGACAGAAAGATAGACAGAAAGAAAAAAAGACAGAGAAAGAAAGAGAAAGAAAAACAGATAGAAAGAAAGACAGAAAGAAAGAAACAAAGACAGAAAGAATGACAGAAAGAAAGACAGACAGAAAGAAAGACAGAAATAATGACAGACGGACAGAAAGAAAGAGAAAGAAAAACAGACAGAAAGAAAGAAAGAGAGAAAGAAACAAAGAAAGACAAGGAAAGACAGAAAGAAAGACAAGGAAAGACAGAAAGAAAGAAAGAAAGAAAGACAGAAAAATCATGCGTTCTTACTTTGGCTGGGCTTGCCTCTCCATAGCTCTAACCTGTAATTTATCTGAATAAGATACACACAGTTTTCAGGTATTTTATATTAAACTATTACTATTATTATTGCATAAGTCGATCCTCATGTTACATTTTGTTCAGTACTTCATGATACTGATCAAAACGGCTTCAGAACAGAAACAGATCCACTGACGTCCTGTTCAAAACTGTAGAACTGATCATCACAGTTCAGAGCTCAGTGGGCGGAGACAGGGGGAGGGACACAGGGGGGAGGTGAAATTTTTGAGCGCTCAAGCCTCAAATGGAGGACAGTAGGATTACGCAAAGATTTATGAAGTAAGTGAAATGCAACTTTGAGGGAAGACGTTTGTAAACCTCTGAATAGTCCATTTTATACGGCCACTTTAAAATTTGTATATGACACCAAACTGACTCTTATGAGCTTTAAGTCATGTTATAATGTTGTTACTACATCAAAAACAGACCTGGAGTTGTGTTTTGTTTCATTCACACATGTTTGAGTCTACATCTCCAAACCTCAAAATGCTCTGTTTCACCTTGTGATGTCATGAGGTGGTAGTTTTCAAGTTAGCATCTACCTTTTACCTTTAATTCAGTAGAGATTGGCAATTCCAAAGCCGAAATCATCCAAATGATTCTCGTGAAAGTGCGTGGAGTTTAAAAACACACTGGAGCACTTCTTGTATTACCACATGATGACATCACAAGGTGGAACAAGGAGTGTTTTCTGTTTGAGAGAAGAACTCAGGCTAAATATGCAGAGTTTTTGTGTTAAACATGTGTGAATGAAACAAAACATGACTCCAGGTCTGTTTGTGATGAGGAAACATTATAAAATAGATCAGAAAACAGTGTAACATGGGCTCTTTACATTTTACGTTGAAATACTGTTATACCCGATCACCCTCTTCCTCCAGAAAGCCGTGCTCCTGGTCCTGCTCCTCCTCCTCTCCGAGTCGAGCTCCGGAGCCAACCCCGTGTCCGAGTGTTGCCGCCATCCTTCCCCGTCCTGCCGGCTCTACCTGCTCCTCTGTGGCCCCGCCGGTCTCAAACCCGGAGACGCCGCGGCCGGGATCCTCACTCTAGGGAAACGCTCCGGGGAGGAATTCCGTTTGCAAAGCCGCCTCAACCACCTCCTCCACGGACAGAGGAACCAGGCAGCGGGAATACTCACCATGGGGAAGAGGATAGTGCAGCGGGACTGGATGGGACAAGCCGGAATATCCACAATGCTTCCGGATTAAAGTGAAACTAAAAATGGACCTGGTAAACCCCATTTGGTGATGTAAAAATGTACCAATTCTGTATTTTTCATTGTGATTTGAAATGCGTTTTTCTGATGAATTCATTGATGCTGTATGAAACTGTACAGGTCTACAGAGCACATGATGTAATAAAAGTGAGTGTTTTTGTGCTCACTGGTCATATTGTTTTCAGATTTGTTCGTGTGGTGACGTCATGAGAGGCAAAAGCGACTTTTAGTAGTTTTGATTATGGTCTTATTAAGATCCAGAACTAACTTTTGCATTCATTTTTCTCATAGATTTTCCAAAAAAAAACCCAAAAAATGTTGGAAATCTCTGGAATAATCAGCCACGTGGCAACTAATGACCACAAGACCTATAATTTTATTGAAAATCTGTTTCTGAAACTTTATAAACTACAAAGTTATTAAACATTTCGCAGAATCTTGTATTTTAAAGTGCCTTTTCGGGCTTAAGCCAACCACGTTATGGATATTAGTGGATATTAGTTAGCACGGAGCGGGTTAGCCTCCTCTTTATGTCAAGTCAATGGGAAAAATGAACGGAAAAATGTGTTTCTGGAACCTGAGCAGGCAGTAACTTTTCAGCATTAAGATCTATATCCAAAAACACGAATGCTAAATCTGATCGTTTCATATCAGTGACATTAAACACGACATATTGTTCTTGGGTCGCTCTATATTTATAATCTATGACAGCCGTGGATCATTATGTTATAATTTGCACATTTTAAGTCACAATATTCATCTAAAGCGATTTAATAAAATAAACACATACAAGGACTTGTTTGGGAGCTTGATCGTCCTCAAAACAAAGAGCTGTGTAGCTGCACATCAAATTGAAGAACGAAGTAAGTATGTCACAGTGGAAGTGTATGGGTGGGGGTGAAAACGGGGATTGATCGGCAAAATGGCGTCTTGAAAATAAGCGATTAAAGATTACTCAAACATGAATCACTCCTAAAACAACTTCAGGTGAGCAAATGTTGAGGGGAAACAACTAAAACATGGGTAAAAGCTCTGAAAAGTCCATTTTGAATAGGTCTGATTTAACTTTTTTTTCACTTTTTAAGTTCATTAATTGTGCATATTTACTCTCTTCTTTGGCGTTTATCCTCTTATGTTCAGGCATTAGAGACTGTTACACTGTTTCCATGATTATTTTACAGCTACACATTTTGATTTTTGTAACAGATGTGAAACCTGCCACTGTCAGTTCTGCAGTTTTGAACAGGACAGGACCCATTACACTATTAAGACATTTTAGATCAATATTGAGGTTTGAAGAGAACAAAATGTAAAGTCGTTATCTACACTCAGTTCACTACAAAATACACAAAAAGCATTAGATTTCTTCTGCATTAATAATAATTTAGAAGCCGAGAATATCAAAATACTGAGTGGTTAAAGTAGCAGAAAATGACTCACTTTATACTTAAACACAGTGTAATTTAAGCCCACTTTATATTCAGTGCTATACAACTTTTGGCCAGAAGATGGAGCTCTTCTAATAAAGATTACATTTGAAACAAGCAGATACAAACAACACGAGGCAAGAAAACACCAGACTTTAAATGTAACTGATTGTTTTGTAAAGTACACTCATACAAAACTCAAAAGCCACATAGTCAAGTAGGTATGAGTAGGTTTAATGTTGCAGTTGGAAACTTTTCTACTAGTTTAAGTACATCTCCAGAACATGTTAATTTGACTTCATCTGTGCCATTTGCCCCTTTTGTGAGTTGACCCCATCACCATGGTTGACTTCATAATGTAAGGGGCTATAGATAGTCTGCACGTCCTGTAATAAAGTGGTTTTATCCTCATGTCACACAGAGCACATGAAAATTGGACCAGCAGAGGTGCCGTAGAGGTGCTATTGTCGTATATCTGCATTACTGGAACTTTTCAGCCAACTGCTTGTCTCCATGGAGATCTTTTCCATCACTTCTTTATTTAAAGGTACACCATGAGTTTGTTTTATTTCTTTACCCTTAAACCTTGTGTTGAATACTGTTCCGTGTGTTCGGGACATTGAGATGAACTTGTTTCTCAGTAAGAATTCTACTCGTGCTTATTTTAAGACATCTTCACTGGCACGAGGATGATACTGGTGTTTATCTGCTAGGACAAAAGGCCTTTGCGATCCATGTTTTCAGTGACTGCGAGTATTCTTTTCAGAGACATATTCTATTTTCTGGTAACAGTAAAAGGTCTATCCATTTATGACCTTGTACAGACAGTATGTAAAGTTAGTTCCCTATAGGACCAGTGAGATTGACAGGTGGATCGGTGAAGCGTCTGCAGGGATGATGTATCGGTCTGTTGTGGTAAAGAAGGAGCTAGAAGGTCTCGATTTACTGGTCAGTCTACGTTCCTACCCTCACCTATGGTCATGAGCTTTGGGTAATGGTCGAAAGGACAAGATCACAGATACAAGCGGCCAAAATGGGCTTCCCCCGCAGGGTGGCTGGGCGCTCCCTTAGAGATAGGGTGAGGAGCTTGATCACATGGGAGGAGCTCGGAGTAGAGTCGCTGCTCCTACACGTTGAGAGGAGCCAGCTGAGGTGGCTCGGGCATGTGTTCTGGATGCCTCTCGGGCGCTTCTCTAGGGAGTGTTCCGGGAGGAGGCCCCAGGGAAAACCCAGGACACACTGGATGGCCTGGGAACGCCTTGGGGTCCCACTGGAGGAGGAGCTGGAGGACGTGTCTGGGGTGGGGGAAGTCTGGGAGTCCCTGCTTAGACTGCTGCCCCCGCGACCCGACCCCGGATAAAAGGAAGAAATGGATGAAGGGATAGGACCAGCGTTCTATAGATAGAACCTTTCTCAGTGTATAAGTCCTGGAAAGGCTCCTTTGTAATGTACCACATGTACCTGCTGCTTGCACCTTCACTCATCTGATCAGATAAAACTTCTTCCAACTCTTCACCTCGTCATCAGTCACTTCCTTCACGACTACACTTACTCTGATGAGATGAAATGTAAATTGCAAATGGTCTTCATTGTTATATAACTCTTTTCTACCTTCAAGTCGCTCAAAGCTCTTTACATCAAGGAAACTCTCACCCATTCATACACCAGTGTACACAGACACTGGAGGACGAGGTGGGTTAAGTGTCTTGCCCAAGGACACAACAACAGTATTCATCTGTGGGAACTAGAATCGCACTGCCAACCTGTGGGTCAATACATCTGACGGCTCAACCGATGATGTTTATGTTGAGAGTGGGATTCAAACCGCCAACCTTCAGATCAGTGGGCAAACGCTCGACCAACTGAGCTACTGTTACTGCCTTGAATGTTCCACAGTATTTTTTCACTTCTTTACTGCCATGGATTCAAGAAGGTGACTCCACTGGGCCGAGTTACAGGTCAGATCTGTGGAGAGGTGAACGTGCACACGGTGAGACTGCAGCGAAAACACCTGTAGTTTGATCGATATGTATAATGCCGTACTGTGGAATATGTGCAAAGCAAACATATCTCCTAATATCTCCATAGTGACAGAAGGACTTACCAGGAAAGTTGCAGAATACACCTTTAATTTCATCTTGTTCCTGGTGAAAGTTCCCAGTTCCTGAACTATTCAATAATTTATAGGAGATTACACACTGTTACCATGTCAACGCAACAACAAATCTATTCTATTGATGGTTCCAGCTTCTGTTACACGCAACATTTTGAGGACTTTTTTGTTTGAATTCATTAATCGCTATGGCAACTTCTTCGCTTTTAATTATGTTGAAACCCGTGGAGACAAGTGTAAAACAAGACCAGTTTTAGAAAATGAGGTGACACAGTGAATGTCAACCCATCAACGAGCGAGGGATTTTTATTAGAAAATGAAGGAGGAGTGAGAGAGAGAGAGAGAGAGAGAGAGAGAGAGGGAGGCTAGAGAGATGGAGGGAGGAGAGGGAGTGGTGAGAGAGGGAGGGAGGATAGAGATGGAGGGAGAAGAGAAGGAGGAGAGAGGAGAGGAGGGAGGATAGAGAGATGGAGGGAGGATAGAGATGGAGGGAGAAGAGAAGGGGGCGAGAGGAGAGGAGGGAGGATAGAGAGATGGAGGGAGGAGAGGGAGGGAGGGGAGGATAGAGATGGAGGGAGAGGAGAGAGGGAGGAGGAGAGAGGAGAGGAGGGAGGTTAGAGAGATGGAGGGAGGACAGGGAGTGGTGAGAGAGGGAGGGAGGATAGAGATGGAGGGAGAAGAGAAGGGGGAGAGAGAGGAGAGGAGGCAGGGGGAGAGAGAGAGGAGGGAGGTTAGGAGAGGAGGGAGGACAGTGGTGTGAGAGAGGGGGAGGATAGAGACGGAGGTAGGAGAGGGAGGATAGCGAGATGGAGAGAGAGAGGAGATAGAGGGAGGATAGAAATGGAAGAGAGGAGGGGGAAGCGCGAGAGAGGGATGGAGGGAGGAGAGGGAAATGGAGGGAGGAGAGGGAGAGAGAAGGAGGATAGAGAGATGGAGGGAGGAGAGGAGGGGTGTGGGAGAGAGACAGAGGATAGAGAGATGGAGGGAGGAGGATAGAGAGATGGAGGGAGGAGAGGAGGGGTGTGGGAGAGAGACAGAGGATAGAGAGATGGAGAAAGGAGGATAGATAGAGAGATGGAGGGAGGAGAGGAGGGGGGTGGGAGAGAGACAGAGGATAGAGAGATGGAGGGATGGAGGGAGGATAGAGAGAGGGAGGGGGTATTGAGAGATGGAGGGAGGAGAGGAGGGGTGTGGGAGAGAGACAGAGGATAGAGAGATGGAGGGAGCAGGATAGAGAGATGGAGGGAGGATAGAGAGAGGGAGGGAGGAGAGGAGGGGGGTGGAAGAGAGACAGAGGATAGAGAGATGGAGGGAGGAGGATAGAGAGAGGGAGGGGGGGGGGATTGAGAGATGGAGGGAGGAGAGGAGGGGGTGGGAAAAAGACAGAGAGAGATGGAGGGAGGGAGGACAGACAGAGGGAGGGGGGTATTGAGAGATGGAGGGAGGAGAGGGGGGGTGTGAAAGAGACAGGAGGACAGAGAGATGGGAGGGAGGAGGATAGAGAGAGGGAGGGGGTATTGAGAGATGGAGGGAGGAGAGGAGGGGGGTGGGAGAGAGACAGAGGATAGAGAGATGGAGGGAGGAGGATACAGAGAGGGAGGGGGGGTATTGAGAGATGGAGGGAGGAGAGGAGGGGTGTGGGAGAGATACAGAGGATAGAGAGATGGAGGGAGGAGGATACAGAGGGAGGGGGTATTGAGAGATGGAGGGAGGAGAGGAGGGGGTGGGAGACAGACAGAGAGATGGAGGGAAGAGGACAGACAGAGGGAGGGAGTATTGAGAGATGGAGGGAGGAGAGGAGGGGGGTGAAAGAGAGACAGAGGATAGAGAGATGGAGGGAGGAGAGGAGGGGTTGAAACAGAGACAGAGGATAGAGAGATGGAGGAAGGAGGATAGAGAGAGGGAGGGGGTATTGAGAGATGGAGGGAGGAGACGAGGGGTGTGGGAGAGAGACAGGATAGAGAGATGGAGGGAGGAGGATAGAGAGATGGAGGGAGGCGGGGTCTCAGTGATGCTGCTCAGTGCTGCATACATCCTCTGGAACAACTGTCAGCCTTTGTCCATCAGCCCAGTGCAACATTTTTAAAAACTCTTTCTATTGAATTATCAGCATTTTTTTTTATATTTGGGACCTTTTCAAAGTTGAAAGAAGATGCCGGTGATGAAGGGACTCCTCGCTCCTCAAAACACATTCTTGGACAATATCGCCAACCACTTTGACGGGACTCGTGAGTATTTTTCCATGTATATTTTGTATGTTTTTAATGTCTGTTATGTTGGTTCCACAAACGTCACATGGAGCCTTTCGCTGGTACGAGTTTAAGATTTGGTTTAATTTAAAGAAAGTCGACTTTTGTTTTCATATTGTTTGGAAATTTGTCTTAATGTTGGTTTAGTCCCAGATTAGTCCTGGTTTAGTCTGAGATTATTCCTGGTTTAGTCCCAGATTAGTCCTGTTTTAGTCTGAGATTATTCCTGGTTTAGTCCCAGATTAGTCCTGGTTTAGTCCCAGATTAGTCCTGGTTTAGTCCCAGATTAGTCCCGGTTTAGTCCTGGTTTAGTCCGAGATTTGTCCTGGTTTAGTCCGAGATTAGACCAGGTTTAATCCCAGATTAGCCCTGGTTTAGTCCCAGATTAGTCCTGGTTTAGTCCCAGATTAGTCCTGGTTTGGTCTGAGATTAGTCCTGGTTTAGTCCGAGATTAGTCCTGGTTTAGTCCGAGATTAGTCCAGGTTTAGTCCCAGATTAGTCCTGGTTAAATCCGAGATTAGTCCTGGTTTAGTCCGAAATTAGTTATGGTTTAGTCTCAGATTGGTCCTGGTTTGGTCTGAGATTAGTCCTGGTTTAGTCTGAGATTAGTCCTGGTTTAGTCCCAGGTTAGTTGTGGTTTAGTCCCAGATAAATCCTGGTTTAGTCTGAGCTTAGTCCTGGTTTAGTCCCAGATTCATCCTGGTTTGTTCTGAGATTAGTCCTTGTTTGGTCCTGGTAAATCCTGGTTTAGTTTGAGATTAGTCCTGATTTAGTCCCAGATTAGTCCTGGTCTGTAATTTGTTTCACAATGTACTATTACTGTACTATTAATAACTGTTTTAATTGTGCTTTTAGACCTGGTTTAGTCCGGGTTTAAAAATGGTTTATTCGTGATTTGGACCTGGGCTAAATCTCTTTTTGACACATTCATATGTTTGATTTATATTAATATGTTCAATATTTTGTATTATATCAATAAATCATGACAATTACATTTTAATTAAATATATTTTTGTAATGTCCAAAATCACAGAACAGATGTGACCTGCAAACTGAAAATCAAACCCTGGAAACGTGATGTTTAGACAACGAAATGGAAATGAGCAAATTCATATTTTTCCATTTTATGCCTGGATAGAGAAGCCACATTATGCACATGATGTGTCATATGTTTTGGTTTGATGCAGATCAGTGTAAATAGATATTATACTCATTAAAATACAAGAGGAAAACCCCACAATAATCTTTAATCATTTTAACTATAAAAAGACACAGAGAACAACCTCAATCCTTCAGTTTAGTGATAAAAATACACTTTGACATTTAAGCTGTAAATGTGCATATAAAATGAATAAATGCAGGTTTTTATTGGACTGGGTTGAGGTGTGTGGTTGCCGTGGAAACGTTAAGAGTAGAAGACAATAGGGACGACATGGCTCTTTAATGACAAAGGGTCAAAGGCACAAAGAACCTTGGGGCGCAGACTGGTAATTAAGACCAATGGCATTTAACGAAGACTAAAGGGTTAAATAGAGAGATTAAAAAGAAAGAAAATATATTGCATATATTAGACAAAATCTAAATAGAACATGAAAAACATTTGCGTCCCTATTATTTAAGGTGAGGAGTTTATAAGCACTTTTCACAACTCTCAGACACCAGAGCAGTAAAGCTAACAACAACTAGCATGCTAACTGTTCAATTCAGTTTATTTTTATAAAGCCTAAAATCGCAACAGTTGTCGCCTCTTAGGGCTGAACATTAAAATTGATTTAACCCATAGAAAGTTAGAAAAACTATGAAACAGAAACAGACAAGCAAATTAATCAACAGAAAACAAGCAAATGGAGAAGTGTCCCAGAGCGCCCTCATCCTTAGACCCTCCTCAAAACTCAAACTTAAAACTCAAACCTTCAGACTCCAAACTCCAAACCTCCAAATACAAAACTCAAAACTAAAGCCTCAAAAACTCAAGCCTCCAAACTTCAAAACTCCAAAAACTCAAATCTCAAACCTTCAAACTCAAACCTCAAAACTAAAATCTCCAAACTCAAAACTCCAAAACTAAAATCTTAAATCTTCAAACTTCAAAACTCCAAACTCCAAACTCCAAAACTAAAACCTCAAACCTCAAAACTAAAACCTCAAACCTCCAAAGTCCAAACCTGCAAACTATAAACTCAAAACTCAAAGCTCAAATGGACGGGCTGCAGACATGTCCAGGACTATTGTACATCCATGTGCAGATAGAGTCTGTAGAGCCAGAGCCCGGGCCCCTCAGAGACAAGAGGCTGTTCACTTCCTGATACAATAAAACACTTTATAAGAAGGAGGCACATTTTGCTCAGTTACATAAAAAATTTGGTCCCTATACACAATTCTTTTCACAACAAAATTCAAACTATCTTTTAAACTAGATTAAAAATGATTTTATGTGTGTTTATATATATATATATATTTCAGAATATGTGTTTTTACCATAGACTATGTATATAAATGTACATAGCTAACCTGCTAGCTGCAGCGTTCCAAATAGGAAGTGATTATGAGTGCGAATCCGGCTCTACTGACTCCAATTCACTTTCTATGAAAAGCTGTGGCCCCTCTCTCTGTAACTGCTGCTGTCAGACTCGTCATTTTCGTCTTAAATGTTCGTATTAACCCACTCTACATGATCGTGGTGTTTTTATTTTGCTATTATTATTTTCCGGTGCGGGACGGAAGAGGTGTTATCTTCAACAGCCTCGCTCCGGATTGGCTCTTTGGTTGCTATGATACTCGCGGTCGGATTTCCAAATACGAAACTTGGCTCCAAATTCTCCCATAACTGCTGCTTGGATGAACTTCACGTGACTGGAGCTGAACGCTATCACACTCACGCAGTCCACTTCTTCACACAGTCTATGGTTTTTATCTTTTAACTGTGCAGTACTGATGAAATTTTGCCCGAAAAAAAAAAAAAAGTCTTCAGAGTTCTCTATTGTGTGAATGTGAACCCAGCTGACCCAGAGCACTCACAGCTGATGTATTGGCTCTAAAAAGACACTTGTTGTATTGCTCCCTGTTAGAAAAAGTTAGAGGAACATGTGAACAAGAAGTCAAACTATGTTCAACACTGTTAGGTCTCATTACATAAAAGTACTTCTACACACACAACTGCTTGAATATTACCACTAACTAATTCTACCCCTGTACAAAGTGAGGTAATACTGTGTGGAGTTTGCATGTTCTGCCTGTGTCTGCGTGAGTGCCCCAGATTCTGCCTTCAACCTAAATATGCTATAACCAGATGAAAAGAATGACTGCTTTGTAGATCGGATCTTCATTAGCTGCTTAAAGGTGCAATACGCAACTATTCTCGTCTCCATGGAGATGTTGATTTGTAATGTTACGAAACAACAGGGCAGTTAATGATTTATGAATATCTATGCATTTATTCAAGCGCAGACATTTAAATTGTATTGGGTTCCATGACCTGTGACCTGTTTAGAGAGATGCAAGTTTAATGCCATGCTGTGGAACATTCCAGGCAAAGCAGTAACATCTCCATGGGGACAAGCAGGTAACGGATTGTACACCAGAAAGTTGCAAATTTCACCTTACTTATTTCACTCTATTTTCTGATCTGTGTGTTAATGTCGTTTCCTCATCACACCTAGAGTTGTGTTTTGTTTCATTCACACATGTTCAACACACAAAACCCTGCAGATTTAAGCTGAGTTCTTCTCTCAAACTGAAAACACTCCGTTCCACCTAGTGATGTCATCAAGTGCTAACACAGGAAGTGCTCCACTGTTTTTTCAAATTCCATACACCTTCACTAGAATAATTTGGTTAATTTCACCTCTGGAATTGCCAATCTCTACTGAACTAAAGGTAAAAAGGAGCTGTTAACTTGAAAACTACCACTTCATGACATCACAAGGTGGAGCGGAGCATTTTGGGCTATGGAGATGTAGGCAGATAATAATAAAGAGTTACTCAAACATGTGTGAATGAAACAAAACACAACTCCAGGTGTGTTTTTGACGAGGTAACGACACTCAACACGGCTGAAAGTTCACATCAGTCCATTGTGTCTAATATCAGACCTTGAAGAAGTGTCTCGTGTTGCATTTCTTGAGTTTAGGCGTCTTTCTGTATTCATGTGAGATACGTGTGAGAACAGCATTCAGAGTTGTGGCGGTCTCCATAATGAATTCCCTTCTGTGTAAAGACTGACACAAATATAATCTTCTCACAATCGGGTCTGGACAGGAACATATAATGGGGACTTTTTCTCAATCCTACAGAAGAGCGTCGATATATGAGCCCTGTGAGTGGGCGGATAACTACAGACAGTATATAGTACAAGTCACTTAAGCTATGAAAAAGACGTCTTAAATCCCAAGCTTTGAAAATGTGCCTTTTTACAGCAAATCCAGCAGTGTATTTTTATTCTAATATTTATTATGTCGCACCATATCACCAAAGCACATTTTTTTCCATTTCCATTCCGTGATTTAGTTCCGGTGTTCCTTCAAAACACTCACCCCCACCTCGTGACATCACCAGGTGGTAAAACAAAGGTGCTCTGTTGTATCGTTGAAGTCCATTTACCTTCACCAGACTAGGGACGTTCGTTAGACATTTTATATATAACACCGACAAAGATAATCGTTGTTACATCACCAGAATGTACAGGGGAAAAAAATGTATCCACAGCGGAGTTGACGAAGGGGGATAAAGTGGTCTGATGTCCCGGGCCCCAGCATCTTCAGGGCCCAGAATTGGACCTTTTTCTTATTAATCTGTATTAGAGGGGGGCCATGTGAGGCTTCTTGCCCCAGGCCCCCACATTTCTGTCGACGGCCCTGCTCATCCATTTAAACATAGAACTTATTCATAACAATAAAATTATAGTTATTCATATCAGAACATTTATTTAACTGTCAGCAGCTTTAATCGTTATCCTGATATTATCGTTAAAATCTCAATTATTAATTATTATTAGATGGTCCCATGCCCACACCACACTCCACTGCACAGCTAACCAAAGTCCAAACGGACAGCTATTGTTTTTAGTATAATTTAAACTCATTCACTTAGTTTTACATAAGGAAACACCGGCATAGGACAAGTACAAGGGCGCCACCTGTTGTCTTAACTGTGAAAAGCATTAAATTGCCAATATTTAAAGTTATACAAAGTTATATGAAGGTGTTTGACAGAGTGGCTTTTTCCCATTAATCGCACATTTCATTTCACACATTTGTTCATTTAATTTCCTGGAAATGTTTTGTATATTCTCTGTTTAGTTATAGTTCACCTTTAAGTTAAATACTTTAAATATTTACTTGGTTCAACTTATTCATTTCAGTTGTATAATTCAGTTTAATACATCCACTTTCATTCTTACCCGAGTCTCCACACGGTCCAGACAAAAATGGGGGCGTGCCCAATGTCGGCCATTTTTAAAGTCTTGGGGGTGCGGTCGTGGGCTGGACCATGTGGAGGGGAGAACTGGTTTAAGTTATTTTTTGTTCTTGTGTACAGTGGTCTCTCACTATATCGCAGTTCACCTTTTGTGGTCTCGCTGTTTCGTGGATTTTTTTTGGTTCAATTTTGCATGCTTTTTTTTCCCAGAGTATAAGCATGCATTGTGTTCTGCGTCCTTGTCCATCAGTCTCCTCTGTGCTGTGTCTCCTGTACAGTACAGAATGTGTTCAGAGTCACACTGCGATCGAACATTTATGTAAATTTGTCTGAAGTGCTGAAACCTTTGCTGACAGCGATGACATTCATGACAGCGTGGAGCAGGATGATGTGGAGCCAAGGCCATCGACGAGAACTTTTCACACAGTACTAAGCCCATTAATGCCAGCAAGGTCTGGTTTGACAAATTTCAGAAATGCTTTGGACTCAAGAGCGTTTCTGTGCCCGGAGAGGCGCCTCTGTGATACCGCTGGAGCAAAGGCACGTGAACAACACATTTAAAGCATCATCGAGGAAGAGGGAGATACTATACGAAGGTTTGAGCTTTGAGAGTGTTTAAACAAGAGAGAAACGTGAGAAAATGTTAATGCCTGTGTGAGAAAAGTGTATAAAGTGTGTGGTGAGGGGTTTACAGTCAAGAAACATATAGAATAATTGTAATAAATGAAGCTGACTACTTCGCAGATTTCGCTTATTGTGGGTTATTTTTAGAACATAACCCCCCACGATAAACGAGGGACCACTGTATTTTGGTTTCAGTATTTATAGTTTGATTTGAAACACTTTTGTTAAAGGGACTGTGGTCATCATAAATGAAGCAGGTTGATTTACTGCTTAAGTTAAAATCTAATCGGCGTCTGTGGAATGATTGGTACTTACCTGGGGGAGGTCCTTCCTGCTTATAGAGTATAAAAGTACAGGTTTAGTCCATTGGAGAGACTTCAGTGCAGTTGCGTTCACGTGGTTGTTATTCAGAGTTCATATAAACTGCAGCTTTAATGTAACTGAAAGTAGACACAGCTCCAAAGGATGAACGATTATGATACAGTCTGTGATAATGAGATCAAATGTAACACGCTTAAGACTGTGAGTAACTGAAGGACCCAAACGCACCGCTACATACACGTCCCCCTCTTCTCCTTTGTGTTTAATACTCTGTAGATAATTACCACGGCAATAACTTTCATATTTGAACGCTCGTAATTAGCAGTAATGAAGGGGCACCACTGCTAATGACTGGGATTTAAAAGGTGTTATGTAATAGTGGCGAGGCAGATCGTTAGGCTAATTCAAAGTTGGTTTAAACTCACAAACTACAAAAAAAAAAAAAAAAATTCAAAGGGATAGTAAAAGCAGAAATAGCTTTTTTCTTACAAATTCTTCCCTTGCGTGACCTTTTTTGGGATTAAAGCCAACAAAAATCTTTCAGAAATTGCAGTACAACCACCCACTTTGCTACTGACAAGAAAATCTGAATTATTCTCAAACATATTCTCTTAAACTGATGTTTTTATAAAGTATAATTTGCCATATTGCGCTGTTTTCTGATCTATGTTATAATGTTGTTTCCTCATCACAGACAGACCTAGAGTTGTGTTTTGTTTCATTCTCACATGTTTAATACACAAATCTTGCATATTTAGGCTGAGTTCTTCTCTCAGACAGAAAACACTTTGTTCCACCTTGTGATGTCATCAAGTGGTAACACAGGAAGTGCACCACTGTGTTTTTAACTTCATACACCTTCACTAGAATCATTTGGATAATTTCAGACCTGGAATTGCCAATCTCACCTGAACTAAAGGTAAAATGAGCTGTTAACTTGAAATCTACCACTTCATGACATCATCAGGTGGAATAGAGCATTATGAGCTTTGGAGATGTAGAAAGACTAATACTAAAGAGTTACTCAAGCATGTGTGCATGAGACAAAATGCAATTCCAGGTCTGTTTTTGAAGTGGTAACAGCATTATAACATGGCTAAAGGTTCACACAGACACATTGTGCATGATATAAGACCTTTAACAAATAGTAAAATGATAATAGGACTAGACACTTTCCTGAGGAGGTGTTCCCGAGACCCCGGGGAAGACCCAGGACACGCTGGGTGTCTCTAGGTCGCTGGTCTGGGAACGCCTTGGGGTCCCACTGGAGGAGCTGGAGGACATGTCTGGGGTGTGGGAAATCTGGGAGTCCCTGCTTAGACTGCTGCCTCTGCGACGCCACCCCGGATAAGCGGAAGAAATGGATGGATGGATGGCCAGGTTAAAGGCAGTTAAAGGTACAATGTATTTTTTGAATAGAGGTCTGCCACCTGCCTGCAATGTTCCACAGTATGGCATTTAACTTCTCTACCCGGAAAGCAAGGAGTGGTTTTGTGTCCTTGGGCAAGACACTTAACCCATTTTGAATGTATGAACGTGGAGTGGTGAGTGTTTTTAACTATAAAAAGCACCTGTTAGTGAATAAATACAAGATTAAGTTAAATTCCATACAAATTCCAGCCAAAGCAGTTAGACTTCCATGGAGAAAAGCATGTGGAGGTAAAGGTCCGATATTACTCCAAATTGACCCTTGTAGCTTTAAGCCATATTATAATGCTGTTAACTCATCAAAAACAGACCTGGAGTTGTGTTTTCTTTTATTCACACATGTTTGAGTAACACTTTATTATTAGTCTGTCTACATCTCCAAAGCTCAAAATGCTCTGTTCCACCTTGTGATGTCATGAAGTGATAGTTTTCAAGTTAACAGCTACTTTTTTACCTTTAGTTCAGTCGAGATTTGCAATTCCAGAGCTGAAATAACCCAAATGATTCTCGACAAGGTGTATGGAGTTTAAAAACACAGATGAGCACTTCCTGTACTTGACCCTGGACCCTTAAAAAAAAGAAAAATCAGACAAGCACTTTATGAACAATATTATACGCCAAACTCTGCCCAAACACATGTCCTTCTTTGCACTGAGTTGACCTTGTTGAGCTAATAGTGCGATCGTGTTAAAATCTATAAAAACATCACTCAAATCTGCTCATTAAAATACTGCAAATGAAATGCGATGTTGGAGATCCGGCGGCAGAAGAGTTCACAGTCGTGCTAACCCTGTAGGTGCAAATTGCAGAGCGGCCATATGTTTTCTTTCTTTCACACCAATCGCTATGGCAACTGAAAAGTGAAAATCTTGTTCTGTTTATAGTTTCTCGCCAGATTAGATGCAGCGGCAGCACACCCAGATAACTGCGCTCATCATTGTTAGCGTTTGCCGTTTAGTGTAGACTCTGCAGGTACAAAACAAGCTCCGGAGCCGTCTGTTTAAACATAGATGTGCATGTATAGGTGACACATGTTCACTATGGTTTATATTGGAGATAAAGGGAGACAAACATGAAACATTGGCTCCATTTCGAGTTTAAATTCATTTGTGTCTGTTTGAGTAATGTTTTATCCTCTCTTACTTCCTTTCTTTTACAAAAAAAAAGCTGGGCTGGGTTCAGTTTTTATTTTGCCAGAACTACACTCTTCTGCCTCCCGCTGGTCGCTTAATACATCTGTTTAAAGTAAGAGTTAGCATTTTTAGTTGTGTTTTTTATTCCAGAAAGTATTTTTAAGGTTGTTCAGGTTATAAAGATGTTTAGAGTTGACCAAGACTGTCCTAAAATGTTAAAAAGTGAACTATTAGAGAGGTGGGATAAAGTACATATCACAAAATTATAATAAGCTAAAAATAAACCAACAACACCACTGAAAATATCCAGAAAAATCAAAATATAACTAAACATAAAGCGCACAGGTAAGGTCAGTGAATGAGGAGAAACGTTCCATTTTATATATTTGGTAAAGATTCATTTTGTCTTCAGTTTTAAGCTTAGAGCGAGCGTTTTTTTTTTTCTACTTCCTGTATCTTCCTCAGACGCGTCACATGATGGTGTAGGTGTAGTGCTGTGTCTTGTAGCCTGCTTTACTTTGCCAGACAGTCAGAGAAACTTACGCCCCCTACTGTCTGATGCCTTCTCCAGGACTGGACTTCCTCCCAGGTGCGTGATAAGGTATATGCTCCCTTGTCTCGATTCATGCTCCTCGCTTCAGACAGTAGGGGGCATAAGCTTAATCTATAAATAAAAAACAAAACATAGGTATAAAGTCAAACCAGGCCAAACAGCTCAGCCACACTTCTCTTTTTTTGTGTTTTTAAAAGTGCACTATGTCACTTTTCTAATGGGGGGGTCGCTTGGAACGTTCCACAGTCTGGCACTAAAAATATCTGTGTAGCATTTATTCTACTACAGGTTTTATTGCTCTACAGAACCTTGAATAATACCTATGTGCAATACTCAAGTCACTTTACGGAGATGTTATATTAGTCTATTTTTAGTTTATTTTTAAGTCTATTTTTTAAATTATTTTAAGCTATTTATCTATTATATTGTTTTATTGCATGTACCATTTTCCTTCTGTTCTTTAACTGTGTGGTGCAATACTGGAATTTCCCCACTGTGGGACTAATAAAGGCATATCTTATCTTATCTTATTTTATAACACGCATTCTTACTGTGGGTGTGGTCGCCTCTCCACAGATCTAACATGCAACTTGGTCTTTTGGTGCTTGTATCCATGGAGATGGATGGAGTTTAATGCTAATGAAACATTCCAGACAATGCAACAAGATGACGTAGTGACTTGGATAGGGCGAAACAAATAACATCTCCATGAAGCTGGTGGCAGATCCTCCACCTGAAAAGTTACATAAAAAAACTTTGCCCATATCTAGAGTTTTGCATCCACGATAACTAGCTCGAGGTTGCACATATAAGACTGAATAGCAGCTCCAGGATCATTAGCCATGTTCTGTCCTCTCTCTCCTCTTCCTCCCACGCTCCTGACCCTTCCTCTTCTTCGTGCTGAGGCGTGTGTGTAATCCTGTTGTATCTTCTCCTAACACAAATCTTTCCGTCGCTCCTCATTCATTTTCAACCCCAACCTTGGCAGACATTTTTTTCATTAGTGATAAAAGCCATATTTTGATTTGTACTGTTACTCCGCCATTGGCAGTAAGTAAAAGGTGTTGGACCCTGCATTTGGCTGAAGTGGAGTCTCTCTGTACCTTTGCTGTTTTTTCACACGACATTGCACTGTTCTATTCACAGGTTTCGGCGGCTTGTTTAGGTGCTGATTTGTTCACGCTATTTTCTGGTCTATGTTCTTATGTTGTTTCCTCCTCACAAACAGACCTGGAGTTGTGTTTTGTTTCATTCACACACGTTCAACACGCAAACCCAGTAAATTTAGGCTGAGTTCTTCTCTCAAACAGAAAACACTCCACCTTGTCCATCAAGAGCCAACACAGGAAGTGCTCCACTGTGTTTTTGTTTTTAAACTCCACACATCTTCACTAGAAACATTTGAATAATTTCAGCCCTGGAATGGCCAGTCTCTACTGAACGAAAGGTAAAAAGTATCTGTTAACTTGAAAACTACCACTTCATGACATCACAAGGTGGAACGGAGCATTTTGAGCTTTAGAGATGTAACAGACTAATAATAAAGTGTTACTCAAACATCTGGGAATGAAAAAAAACACAACTCCAGGTCTGTTTTTTGAGAAGGTAACAACATTATAACATGGCTTAAATCTCACAAGAGTCAATTTGGAGTAATTTAAGACCTTTAAGGTGTAACTCCACATACTTTTCTACATGGAAATGTAATGTTTGTCTGGAAAATTCCATGGTATGGCATTAAACGTAACTTCGTATTTATTCGCTAACTGGTGTTGGAGTTTTTAACACACAAAGTTGATCTTTACTGAATAAAATGTAAAAAGTACCGTAATTTCACGGCTATAAGGCGCGGTTAAAAGTTGCGAACATCGCGGGAGCAATGGATGACAGACGACGAACACGCTGCACTGAGCAAGTTACGCCACAATTTGTGAATGGATTGTGGATGCTTGGGCTAACGGTGCGACTTTTGTATGTGTTAAATGCAGAAAAAGCACAAAAAAGCACCCGTAACTGCTGCGCCTTATAATCCGGTGCGCCTTATAGCTGTGAAATTACGGTGACTTGAAAACTACCACTTCATGACATCACAAGGTGGAACAGATCGTTTTGAGCTTTGGAGATGTAGACAGACTAATAAAAGATTATTCAAACGTGTGAATGAAACAACACACAGCTCCAGGTCTGTTTTTGATGAGGTAATAACATTATAACATGGCTTAAATCTCACAAGAGCCAATTTTGCGTAATATAGGACCTTTAATAAACTATTTGTTCATGATGAATTAAGTCTAATAACTATTACTAACTGTCAATCAATCAATATCTCATTTTAAATATTTAATTTCTATGTCAATGATGCCACTTTTAGTTGAGAACATCACAGGTAAATTGCTTTGTTAATGTGAAAAAATAAATGGGTTTTAAATATAGTGTGAAAATTAAACATGAAACGTGAATCTCCTTTTTGGATAAAGCACAAAAATGCCATATGCGTTTTGGTCCAGTGACTTTCTGTTCAAAGCTGCAGAACTAACAACCCCTGCGTCCTCAAAGTGGCATTTTACCGTAACAAGCCACAGATTTAAGACTAGAATAACATGTTAAGACTTCTACGGAAATACTAACTTCTGCCCCCATCGGAGAGTAAGACGTCACCACATTCTTGGATCTGAAAACAACCCATAGAAATCGGTGATGGTCTAATTAGGATCCATCATGTCTGGACCGAACTCCCACAAAGCTGGTTATATTTACTCTATCTGGCAACCCACCTCCAGCTGTACTTCAAAGAACACTCTGATCTGTCCAGGGGCAGCAGGGTTTTGAATGATAGTCAAAAAGCCCATGGCGTTAATGAGGAAACTCAACCAGGAACATCAGTGGTGTCACCTGTCAGCCAATCAAAACACACTACATTTAATCATACAGCTTTTTCAGATATGTAGGAGTGGTCATTTTCATTCTCAAACATGTAATTGTGACGAGCAGAACCACAATTTTAAAAAGTAGTTCATGACAAAACAGCAGGTGTTTAACCATATGTAAGCGTATTTGATTTTTTTCACCAGTAGATGGCAGATGTGAAACCTGCTCCCCCTTCTTCCCTCCTGGCTTCTGTTCACCTGGACTCTTTTTCAGACTGCTTCCTCCTTCCTTTTCCTCCACACTAATCCTCATTTTGCACGTTCCCACATTAAGTGCTGCTCCAAACAGACGAGCAGCGAGAAGTGGCTTATCGTCTCCTTCACATTAAGTCAGATCGGCGCTGAACTAACAGGTGTGTGTAACAGCGGAGAGCAGCCCGACTTGCAAAACACACCTCATGATTTAAGTGTTTATGTTTATTTAGAAGCGTGAACATCGCCTTTAGACATTTATACTGATCACAGACTTTTAGAGATGAAAAGTCAAACAGCTCTGAGGTCAGATCTGCTTTTATTGCTGCTGGAAAACGACATGACTCACATTACTCTGCACGAGCCTTTAGGTGAATCTGCACCTATTAAGCTCGCAGTTATTATCCATTTTCTGTGACAGTGAAACAAGTGACTTTACAGATTCATGAGCTGCTTCACAGGAGCGTAGCACCACAGAGCAGCCAGACGTGCCTTCACTGAGATGAGTAAACATCAGTGAATAGAGATGTGACTTTATAAATGAAAGAAAACTGTCTCTGAGGTTTAATGTCTCGTGTCACTGGTTCAGGAAAACGCAGTATTTTCATAAATGATAAGTTTCAGTAATGTCACAGACACATGCAGTCACATGTGTATTCTGCACAGAAACAAAACGACCAGTGCTCTACTGTCTCTGTGGTTTAAAATGATGATTTTTACATGAAACTTTGATAGGGGCGACATTTGAGGGCTTTGCTTTCAAAGTAACGAGCCACGTCTCCAACCTCCAAGCCTCTAATGTGGGAAAGAGGTTCAGGTATCAATCTCTGCTCATTCTCTGCTCATTTTGAAACATTTTGTCATCTTGTCTTCCAGATAGTAACTTCTTGTTGGGGAACGCCCAGGGTCGTCATGGTTACCCCATAGTGTACTGCTCGGATGGCTTCTGCGAGCTGACGGGGTTCGTGAGGACGGAGGTGATGCAGAAGACGTGCTCCTGTAGTTTCCTCCACGGAGCAGAGACCAGCGATAGTGTGGTCCAGCAGATCGACAAGGCCCTGAGCGGACAGCAAGAGTACCAAGCTCACGTCTGCTTCTACCGGAAAAATGGTACAGGATTCTACATCGTCATAGTAACTGAAGTCATGAAGGATACTAATAATCTGACAGTATCCCAGTGTTGTACTAACCGCAATCTAACAAAGTATTCCCATTCGTCTTCAGTTATGAGTTAATCTTATTTCTTTTAGGCAGACCACCTTTACTTATACAGGGAGACCGAATGAGAGAACTTAGACTTTCGATGGTTCCCCAGTTCAAAATACAAACAAAGCAAATAAGTACATTATATAAGCTCGTTAACATTACAAACAGGTGCAGGTAACAGTATAAATGTTCGTTACCAGATTATTAAACTGCATTTGTGGCACCAAAGTATCCAGTTTTGCTTGTCCTAGAAATATATTCCATTTTTTGTAAAGCAAAACAGCCAAAAGCCCTTTTTTCCCCCATTTCAGTTCTGGTACATCCAGTCCTTAGACTTATACAATCATAAGATCTTAACTAAAAGTTTCCATATCTAAGTTCAACAAACAAGTGAGATATTCAGGCAGTCAGTGAAGTATCCCTCATAAATACGTTTTATACAGTTGTTCTTCTGACAGATGCGATTGCCAACCTACTTTTTCATAGCCTGAACAGTGTTAGATTTAACTTCATCACCTGTTATGAAACAAAGGGTCAAGTGAAAGAGTGGATCTACAGGTTTTAAAGTACAGGTTGAAATCTGCATGTATATTATATTTCCGTAATCCAGTGCAAAACAAAAGGTTTCCAAACCAGTGCAAATTTTATGAAATGTCTTGACACAAAATGCAATCCCATCTGACTCAGTTTGTTTTGAGTGAGAGCAGGGTATTAACTGTGTGGTCTTCACAGGGAACCCATTCTGGTGCCTTCTGGACATCGTTCCAATCAAAAATGAAAAAGGCGACGTGGTTCTGTACCTTTTATCCTTCAAAGACGTCAGCGATTCATTTGGGAAGAGCCATTGCTATTCAGAGACAGAGGGTAAGACACTATTTCAGTTGGTAGAGTGTTCGTCCACTGATCCACAGGTTGGCGGTGCGATTCCAGCTCCAACAGATGAATGCGGCCGTTGTGCCCTTGGGTAACACACTTAACCCACCTCGCCCCCAGTGTCTGCGTACGCTGGTGTATGAATGCGTGTGTGTATGAATATGTGTGTGAATGTGTGTATGAATGTGTGTGTGAATGTGTGTATGAATGTGTGTATGAATATGTGTGTGAATGTGTGTATGAATGGGCGAGTGGTTCCTTGATGTAAAGCGCTTTGAGTGTCTTGAAGGTATATAAAAATGTGACCAAAATATGACCACACACAACTCGCTAAATTAGCAAAAAGTTAAAAATGCTCAAGTATCTGATTAAATATATTTCAAAATCAATAATTTAAAGCAACACTGTGTAATTTTCTTGACATATAACATGTCAGTTAAAATCACTTTGGAACATTCTCCATGGACATACCATATTTTCCAGACTACAAGCTGCAATGAGATTAACCTAAAATCCCCATTATATCATTATAAAGCAATCAGGCTGAAAAGTATGACATAATACTATTCACAGTTTATGTGTTTTGATGTTGTGAATGGGTGGTTTTCAGGGATCTGTGACGCCGTTCATCAGAGCAGAAAAACTCAACGCTCACACTTTGAACAAGTACGACACCGAGGCTGGACCATAGTGCACCACCTCACCAACCTGTTCCACAAGAGAGGCAAGAGGAAGCTGACCAATGTGAGTACAAAACTGCAAGAAAATATATCTTTTATTACTATTGCGTATCCATGGAAACACAGCCAATTCGCCGGGGGTTGGAGGTTTTAGTTTAGCTGATTTCAATTCTTTTGGGGACCAAGCACAAATATTTTTATTTCACAAAAGAAAATATGCTCTACACCAGACTGAGCAAAAGCTAGCTTCCATTCACAGTCCCTGATGATGATGCTTATTACATAATTTAGAAGCACTAAAGCCGTTAGAATGGTCAACTATGCAGATTACTATGAACCGACAAATGCTCATTTTATAGAATTAAATACATTAAAATGACATGATCTTGTTGATCTCAATACAATTACACAATTATGATATTTAAGGCAGATAATAATATGCTCCCTCAGTGTATCTAAGAGGTGTTCAAATCCAGAGAGGGAAGGCTAAAAAGAGAGAGAACCAGCCTAAAAAGTCATTATGTCTCCATTAGAGGCATTCATTTATGGAACAGCCTGGACCAAACATGAAAAGGCTCCAAAACAATTTACACATAGAAAAAAAATCAGTGTATGTGTATGCATACCTAGATGTAAAGTGGTCCTTCGCTATATCGCGGTTCACCTTTTGTGGCCTCGCTGTTTCGCAGATTTTTTTGTGCACTTTTGCATGATTTTGTTCTACGTCCTGATTGGCTAAGGGACTGTAGACCATTGTCAATCTCCTCTGTGCCGTGTCTCCTGTACAAATTTATGTAACCTTTGATTTATTTGATGTATATTATTTTATGTATTAACATTTATTTGGATCATTAGTATTTTGTTTATTACTTTGTACTTATTTTATTAAAAGTGAATATAGTGAAAAGTTAATTTTTTTTAATTTTATTTATACATTATCTACTTTCTTCCTAATAATATTGGTTCCTAGTTATTGTTGCACCGATAAAAATGAAGTATTAGGAAGTGTGTATTCTGGATCCCAGGCACTTTTTTAAAAAACAATTTCTAAAAATATCCAAACTACCATAAGAGGCTTATGTCAACAAAATAAATGGATACATTTAAATCAGGATCTTTTTATTTTTTATTTAGGGTTATTGGGATTATTTATATAGTCTATATATTTTATGGGAAAATATTAACTGATGAAAAACATGTAATTATGTCGGCTAAGTAAACCAGAAAAAGTTTCAAATTGATACAGCAAAATTTAAGATATATGGGGAAAAATTAGGTACGTGGCCCTTTAATTTCACTGTGGTTATGTGGTTATAATGCTATGGCGGATAAATATATTCTGACCGTCCCTCCCTGTGGTTGTCAACATATAAGTGCCGCCAAACTGACATATGTGAAGCTGGCTCCAATATGGATCCTAATTAAACAAGGATTACCAGCTTTGACAAGTGCTCGGTGAGTTTTCCTGTCTCTCCTGGTGTAAAGCTGAGTTAATCAACAGCTCTGTAATGACCCACTTGTGATATTGACAAAGAGGGTTCAAACAAGCCAATTAAGTGGATATATATAGGGAGGATTAACCACAAAATGTCACATTAAAACCAGTGAGCTGTGAGCAGACTCAAAAACACATGGAAGGGAATGGTTCACTAGACCTGCCTCACCGAAGAAAGTTGGAGGTAACTACATACAACAACCAAAGATACGCATTAATTTAGAGCAGGGGTCTCAAACGATATTTTGTGGCCCGCAGGACAGTATGAAAGTTTAATGTTAGTGTGCCATTACCATGTTGCGTGTAGAAGGTTTCGCCAAATCGGTAAACCCCAAACACACAAGTCAGTAGCGCTGTGTATTTCCGTCACAAAAGATTCAACAAATAACGATGTATATCCATAAAATCCACAAGAATTGGCATTTTTCCTCATGTATGTTGAAAACAGTGATGACTTTTGAGAAATTTTAACAAAGCTTTTTTTGTGGAATACCTGATGCGGCCCAGCCTCACCCAAACTCTGCCTCCTGCGCCCCCCAGTTTTTTGAGTTTGAGACCCCTGATTTAGAGTGACTTGTTTCCAGGGGTGGAACAAAGTAAAAGTAGTAAAGTACTGTACTTGAGTGTAAATTTTAGGTATCTGTACTTTACTTCAGTACATTTTTAAGTTGAAATGTTTTACTTTACTTCATTTGCGATCAGATATCTGTCTCCAATACTTACGAACATGTGAGTGTGGTCACCTGTGAATCTCCCAGAGTTCAGATGGGAGTGATTGACAGGTGGATTAGCCAATTAGGGACACATATGGTCCGTCTGTATCAAAACAAATATGTCTGCGTACAAGGAAAAAAGGAAGGAATCAATGAGCAAATAACTACAATCTGTTAATCTGAGGTGACGTTTGATTTAGTTAGTTGATGAGTTAGTTTAGAGTTTCTGTGTGTAGGCTGTGTCTATCCTAAAAGTGCACTATGCCCGAGTTCTAGTTAGCACAGTCATTCAAGCCCCTAATGAGTGATTTCACACCCATTAGCCCCATTGTACACAGATATCTACTGAGAATTACTTTAAAACATTTCATTATATATTTATCTGAGGGCCAGTTCCAGCTCGTGGTGCCAAAGACCAGACTTAAAACCAGAGGGGACAGAGCCTTTTCTGTGGTTGGACCTAAACTGTGCAACGCCCTGCCCCCCTACATTCAAACAGTTCCCACTGTAGAGTGTTTTAAGTCTCGTCTTAAGACCCACTTTTATTCTCTGGCTTTTAACACCGTGTGAGTTGTGTGGTCCTCTGTGTTTTTTATTTATTTTTATGTGTTTTATTGATTTTATGTACAGTTATTTATTTTTTGCACTTTAGAGTTGCTCTTATTTGATTTTACTTTTGTAAAATTAGTCAAATTAAATGAGCATCTATTTATTTTGATTGTTGTTCTTTTTTTTTTTTTTTTTGTCACTTTGTCTATGTGCAGCACTTTGGAAACTATTTGTTTATGAAATGTGCTATATAAATAAAGTGGATTGGATATATTAATCCATTGCAAACACATATCTGCACTTTCATGAGCAACAACTTCAAGTTTCTTTTTCATACCGACTTCATGAGCTGTGTTTTTTTTTTATGTATTTCTTAAATGCTACTATTGTTCCATAAATGAGCTCCCTTCACAGAGGTGCTTTGGTTCTGAATCTGGGTTTTTTGAAAACATCTGTTCCTTTGAGATAAGAACAAGCCACTACAATCAAAAAGAGTCTTTGAATGTTTACAGGTAATGTGGGTAGTATAAAAAACAGAGATATGTCATTCTGGACTAGCCAGGCAAATGTTACACTATTACAGAACTCATACAGAAATCGGATCATGTATTTAATTTTCACCTGCAAAAAACTTTGAGTAAACACCAATATTTCCATTTCCAGAACATGTTCCAGAAGCCGTCTTTACCAGAGTACAAGGTTGCCGCAGTGAAGAAGTCCCGCCTCATTCTTCTTCACTACAGTATCTCCAAAGCTCTGTGGGACTGGCTCATCCTCTTGGCCACTTTCTATGTAGCTGTGACTGTTCCCTACGACGTCTGCTTTGTGAACCACGACCCTGACCAAGAGCGCCACACGCAGGTCAGCCAAGGAACTATGGCCAGTGACATCGCCGTGGAGGTCCTCTTCATTCTGGGTAATTAGAGGACACATTTAACTTACCTTAATCCTTAACGTATTATATGGTCTAAATATTTATGTTCTTTGCACCACTATTCTTACCTGTCCAGCCAGAATCACATGCTTTGACAACACTTTACAAAGACGTGTGAACATCGAGCCATATCCCGCCTCCCCGATTTCAGAGGGTGTGATTGACAGGCGGGTTAACCAATCAGAGAGAGGCATGGCCCGTTCACATCAGAAACAAACATGGCTACTTACACTTAAAAAAGGGGGGCGAGGGGGAACATCGTAGAGGGCTAAGAAACAGCGTAGATTTTTGCAGAATAAACATTGGAAGAACCAAATTTTATCTAAAAAAAATAAGTAAGATAAGTTCTATATTATTCTGAATATTACGAGAATTTTCAAGAGGAGTCTTCTGCCTTTGAGAAACACATGATACAAATGAGTGACTGTAGTTGGACCATCTCAGTTTAGGACCATAGACTGTATATATAAATGGACATATATAAATGATGTGCTAGCCGCCGCGTTCCAAGTAGGAAGTGAGCATGGACACACTTCTGACTCCATCGACTCCAATTCACTTCATTACATTACTACATTGAAAATTGATCTATTTATACTGCGACCAGCCTCACTGCAAAACAAGCATATATATAAAAATGCACGCAAGATGATGGGGGAAGCAGCGCCAGCACATGGCAATTATGTTAATCAAATAGAAAAACTCATTTTCTCAAGTAGTAACCTCCCAAAATAATTGTATTCTTATTCAAGTAATTTTTTGGACCACCAATAGCAGCACTGTTATTTAAGTATAATTTTAGCTGCTTTACTCACCTCTGACTGTCATCCTTTGTTTGACAAAGGGACAATAAGTTCACTGTGATACAAGCAAAGGATCATGGGATGTATATTTTTAGACCTAAAACTTTACAGCTCCACACAAAAAAATGTTTTTTTCTTTTGTTTATTTATATCATCCCTGTTTCGGATGTGAATTGTCTGACAACGAAATTAGCACATTCCAAGAGAACTAGTGGAGTCGGGGGGTGTTAATCAGCCTCAGGAGATGCTAAAAAGACATGATGTCATAAACCAACGTTTTAGACTCTTATCTTCCAAAACATAGATTAGTTTCAAAGGTAGTGTACATAGATTTGGTAGCAGCAGCTCAGTTTGTGGTAGAGACATTTGAGACACTACTGCAGAAGTTGTTGATTCAATCTCTGTTTGGCAAGACACTCACCTTTATATGAATAAACCAGTGTGACTTCTGAAGGGCTTAGATACGGAAATGTGAGCCATCTGTCACAGAATAAATGAATAATGCTCCACTTTCACAGTTATGTAATTTTTCTTCCTCAAACTAAAGACATAGTTTCAGTAATTACAGGTTCCACATACAAGAATTATTCAAGGCACTTAAAACACTTGTGACGTACTTTTTTGAGTTGTTCTTGTTCTTTACTGTACATTGAGTTGAAATGGCTGTGGTGACTGGTCTGAGGTCACATTTTTATATAGCACTTTCAAACTTTCAAGGCACCCAAAGAGCTTTACATCGAGGAACCACTCACCACATTCACACACACATTCATACACTTCAGATCTCCAAAGACGTGATTGTTGTTGGAAGGACTTTAAGCCGTAAGATCACTGTAACAGGCAAGTTTGTGGAGCCAGTTCCAAATAAATAACGACCTTTCAGCATTTAAACAAGTCTTCCATAGAGTTACATAGATCTCTGTCCTCCATGTGAAATCATGACATCGTTAAATTGAAGAATGTGAACGCAACCTATTGAATGTCCTCCATCTTGGTATCACCACAGCCCTAAGATATATTTATGCAGTGGTTCTGTCTAGTGTTGGTACGATACAAAAATTTCAAACTCAATTTTGATACTAAGAAATAGACTCAATACCGATTCCGATACCAAATTATAATAACAAAACTCTATTTCATAGCAATTTCTTTTATATTCCCATGTGGCCTTATATCTGTGCAATCCCTCAGTCCTCCAGTAGGTTCATAGTGGTCCATGGGTGTGTACTAGTCTATGTGTCTTATACTTAATCTGATACAGCTCAAGATCATTCTAAAGCTATTCAGGAAAGGCTAATTTCTGCCCTGCGAATGTGACTTTTTTAGTATCGATGCCCTAATTTTGATACTAGTTTTAGTATCGATTACTATCTGATTTTCAATACTTTTAGCGACCTTGCTTAGAGTTCCTCTGAGTTAGCCCTGAAATGCTGTGATTCAGAACATGTTCATTGTCCTATACATTTACCTCATCTAATTCGGAGGGTGTCGGATGCCCTTCTGGTGATATTCTCCCACTTCTTCCCACTTCTCTGGGGTGTTATCGCACATTCCTCATCTGCCGTTGACGTATTATAAAGTTTGAGAGTCCTCGCAGAAAGAACTTGCACTTATTACACTTTAGATTGCATTGATACACCAGGGAAATAACACAGTCCATTTGTGGCATTACGAGTGGGTGAAGTTAATATAACCAAATTATAATAATAACAGCAACAGCACCAGGTTTAACCCAGAAAAATAAACAAACTAAACTAAAGCATAAGGCACAGGTTCGCTCATTGATGGAGGCAAGTGAGTTCCAGGTTAAATAGTAGCTTTTATTTTAAATTGCATAACCCTTGAGTCAGGACTTCTTATTGCTATAATTTTCACTATAAAAGGACCAATATAATTTCATTCACTTGAACAGTTTGTTTTGGTTGGTGGGAATTGATCATGGGCACGCTTCCAGCTCCATCGACTCTGGCTCCAATTCACTTTCCATTGAAAAACTGTGGCCTCTCTCTTTATTTGGCTATTTTGTCCATAAATCTAGATATGAACATTAACAACACACCAATGAGGCGCCTTCTTTCTCCCGAGGTTGTTCCTGCTAGCCTTAGCAACAGCTTTGATTGACAGCGTTGTTAACACCTGCCCCCTGCTAAACAAGCCCCGCTCCAGATTGGCTCTTTGGTTCCTATGATACTCATGGTCAGAATTCCAAATATGTAATTCGGCTCCAAATTCATCCCTATAACTGCTCTAGCCTCTATAAGTTTCATTTGACTGAACGCTGCGGTGACGTCACACTCACCTAGTCCACTTCTTTATACGTCTATGACTCTTCATAATAACCACCGGTACACTATTTAGGCCTTAATAAAGCATAAAGAAAGACTTTATTCATAATGAACAAATAGTTAATTAAATTATTTCTACGCCTAAATCCCTCTTCTTAATGAAGAGGCAAGTGTTCAGGAATTGTATTATGTTGTAGCGTTACCAAGATGTATCTACAGGCTCTGAGCATCTTCACCAGTGAGTCAGCCGTGAAGGCTGAAGGTTGGTGATTCAATATCGACTCTAGAACATTCTGTTGTGTGCCCCTTGAGCAAGACACTTCGCCCACTTTGTGCTGCTATGTGATAAAAATGCAAAAGTTGAAAATGCACTTTAGATATATAGTTGGTTCATGGTCGTAAGGGGAGTTGCAGTATTACACTACCAGTCACAACTTTGGACACACCCTCTCGTTCAATGTTTCTAATATTCTTACAATGTTTTCTTTTCATACACATACAGAAGAGATTCATATATACAAAGCAAGCTATATGGAATTATGTAGTAAATCAAAAAAAAGTTAAATAACAATTTTTAATACAAATATATCTTATATTCAAATCCTCAAAGTAGCCTATCTTTGCTTTGTCGAAAAGTGGAGTTAGTAGAGTTATTTCACTTTTTTCTTTACTACATAATTCCTTATATCTTCTTTATTAGGGGTGGCACTACACATTTTTGGTTGCATGAGCTAAGGGGGAGCTAAGGTCATCAATGTGGGTGCTCGCTTAAAAAGTTAATTTAGAGAATTTTAACAATAGAGCGTACCCCGCACCCCGAACATGTTTGTTTTGCTGTTTCAAGCTAATTTAAATGCAGTTAGCCCTTGTAGTCATTTCTAAAACCTAATATGAAATTCTTTATTTTATTGCAGTCTCATTTTGAACACTTGAAACAACTGGATGTGCTATGAAAGTGGGGAAAAAATCTTTGGGAGAGCTATAGGGGTGCTTTCGTCATTCTACGGGAGGCTTGTGCCCTGCCAAGCCAGCCCCCCCCGCGCCACCCCTGTTCCTTATACTTCCTTATTCTACTATGTATATAGATGATGTACATAAAATGTAGAAAGTAGTAAAACATTGAAGGAGAAGGAGTATTTCAACATTTCTGGATCGTTGGTTTGAATATTTCTTTAAAAAAATATGAATCTCACATAGTTACATATAAAGGCCCCCATTCTCCATCTGAAATGATGACGTACGTAGTGCAAGGAATTCAAAGTATTGATAAATGAAAACCTATTTTTTCTATACAATCATGTGCTGACTCACGTGTCTGCTTTCTCTGTTTTTTTCTTTTCAGACATCGTTTTAAATTTCCGTACAACCTACGTGAGTCAGTCGGGTCAAGTGATCTACAACCCTCGCTCGATCTACCTTCATTATTGTACCACCTGGTTCTTTGTTGACCTGATTGCAGCGTTGCCCTTTGACCTTCTGTATGCGTTCAACATCACAGTGGTGAGGTCACCTTTAGCATATACGTATGTGTGTGATTTATGTCGTTATAGACTAAATATACTTGATTTACAATGAGTTCGAGCGATGGTCTTTGTTGTTGTAACGATTGAGCAGCGGAGAAGATCTGCACAAAATCCTTCAAAACAGTTTAACTATGTGAAACAAACACTAAAGACATCTTAGATACAAAAAGAGGTGCCTTTAATAAACCCCAAAAAAGTGCTTATCATTAGCTGAAAAGACTTTAACCCATGATATTAATGTGACAAGGTTGTGGAGAAGGTTCAACATTTGTGGATCAGAATTTTGGAGATTTCTTTCCAAAACTGTGAATGTCCCATATAGTTATTTACATTGGTTTTAGAATTATGAACAGGTCTAAACCAGGACTGAACCAGGTCTAAACCAGGTCTAAACCAGTACTGAACTTGAACCAAACTAGGACTACACCAGGACTAAACCAGGTTTAAAACAGGATTGAACCATCACTAAATTAGAACTAAATCAGGTCTAAACTATGACTAAACCAGGCAAACCAGGACTGCAACAGTTCTAAACCAGGACTAAAATAGTTCTAAACCAGGGCTAAACCAGGACAAAACCAGGACTAAACCAGGACTACAACAATTCTAAACCCAGACTAAACCAGGACTAAACCAGGACTAAACCAGGATTAAACCGGGACTAAACTAGGACTAAACCAGAACTAAACCAGGACAAAACCAGGGCTAAACCAGGACAAAACCAGGACTAAACCAGGACCACAACAATTCTAAACCCAGACTAAACCAGGACTAAACCAGGATTAAACTGGGACTAAACCAGAACTAAGATAAGATAAAATAAGCCTTTATTAGTCCCACAGTGGGGAAATTCCAGACCTGGACTAAACCAGGACTACAACAATTCTAAACCTAGACTAAACCAGGACTAAACCCAGACTAAACCAGGACTAAACCAGGATTAAACCGGGACTAAACCAGAACTAAACCAGGACTACAACAATTCTAAACCCAGACTAAACCAGGACTAAACCAGGACTAAACCAGAACTAAACCAGGACTAAATCAGGATTAAACCAGGACTACAAAAGCTCTAAACCAGAGCTAAACTAGAACTAAACCAGGACTACACCAGGATTAGAACTAAAACAGGACTAAACTAGAAGTAAACCTGATTTAAAATCCCCCAATAATGCATCACTTCTTGTCTGAATTTCTAACTGTTTGGTTATACTCTGTGAACCCCTGTGAGGCGACCATCAATTACACTAAACAAAACTAAGTTGACCTGAAGCAGAACACTGGACTTCTGCCTGTCCACAGACGTCTCTCATGCACCTGCTGAAGACCGTCCGGCTGCTGCGTCTGCTCCGCCTCCTTCAAAAACTCGACCGCTATTCCCAGTACAGCGCCGTGGTCCTGACGCTGCTCATGTCTGCCTTCGCCCTGTTGGCTCACTGGATGGCCTGCGTCTGGTACGTGATTGGTCGAAAGGAGATCGAAAGCAGCGATCCCGTTACCTGGGACATAGGTGCGTGTTGGCATGTGTCTCACTAATTCAAATAATGATGTGTTTTTTTCATTAGTTTGAGTGGGAGGATATTTGCTGAGTTTTCTTGGCAACCCAAAAGCCATTACTGTGGTCTGCTATGTCCAAATTACAGCATGTGTGAAAGGAGTTTGCAAATATTCTTAGAATTTCAATGAGCGCAGTTTTTGCAATTTCAAAGCACATTACAAAGAGTTTTTTTGGTTTTGTTTTTCCCATACAAAGCGAATCATCCTTGCAAGAAGTGGTTGCATAATTTTCACTTTTCTAAGCTTAAATTACACAAAATTGACTGTGAGCTGTAATCTATGTTCTAATGTTGTTACATCATCAAAAACACACCTGGAGTTGTGTTTTGTTTCATTCACACATGTTTGAGTAATCCTTCATTATTACTCTGTCTACATCTCCAAAGCTCAAAATGCTCTGTTCCACCTTATGATGTCATGAAGTGATAGTTGTTGTTTTTTTAAGTTAACAGCTACTTTTTACCTTTTGCTCAGTAGAGATTGTCAATTCCAGGGTTGAAATTATCCAAATTGTTCTAGTGAAGGGGTATGGAGTTTAAAAACACAGTGGAGCACTTCCATCACAAGGTGGAACAGAGCGTTTTCTGTTCTGTTTCTGAGAAGAATTCAGCCTAAATATGTAGGGATTGTGCGTTGTGCGCATGTGAATGAAACAAAACACATTTCCAGGTCTGTTTGAGATGAGGAAACGACATTATAACATAGATCAGAAAACAGCGTAATATGGGCCCTTTAATTTGCACAGGCAAAATGAAGCCAGTTAATTTTTTGATAATTACAATCACTTTTTAATGGTATAATCTATTATTTTTTATTTTATTTTGCACGCTTATATATTTTTTTCTTATTTTTTTCCCCTTGTCAATATTGCCTATAAAATCAATTTGTTATTTGATTTTGGCAATCCCACATGTCATCTAGTAGGATTTGTTTTTGTCTATTACTTTTGAAAATTAATGTGTTGCATTGTTTTGATTAGTGAAAAATAAAAGTCACGTTTTTATTTTATTTTTTGCTTAATACCCGCCACCCCCCAAAATAAATGTTATTATATATTATATTAATTATTAATAATAAACGTGTTGTGCTTGTGGTCTGCTCTATAGTTATAATTTGCACATTTTAATTTGCAATATTCATCTAAAACAACTTAATAAAAGAAAGAAGTCTGCATAACAAAACTGCGGTGCCCAATGGGAGCAGATGTCACCATAAACATCACAACAAAGACGGCTCTTGACAGCTGCACATCACACTAGTGAGCAGAATTGTTTTTCATTTGTGCCAAAATCACTACACAGTGCTGCCAAATCCTATGAGTATCACTGAGGAAGAAAATAAAATTGAAGAACAAAGTACATAGGTCACAGTGGGCGTGTACCGATGGCGGTGAAAAAGAGGATTGATTGACAATATGGCGTCTTGAAAATAAATGATTAAAGATTGCTCAAACATGCATGAATCACTCCAAAAACAACTTCAAGAGGGTAAATGAGATGGAAACAACTGTAACATGGTTAAAAGTTCTAAAAAGTTAATTTTGCTGAATATTTCTGCTTTAAATAAAATAATATTAATCCTTATCCTTTGCGTTCTGTGTTTCAGGTTGGCTGCAGGAGCTGGGAAAGCGTCTGGAGACTCCGTACATAAACAGTTCTGTGGGAGGACCCCCCATGCCCAGCGCCTACATCGCCTCTCTGTACTTCACCCTGAGCAGTCTGACCAGTGTGGGCTTTGGCAACGTGTGCGCCAACACAGACGCAGAGAAGGTCTTCTCCATCTGCATCATGCTCATGGGAGGTACTGAGGCCTTTCAGATCCTAAAACTGTCCCTTTAAGATCCTAAAATGACGATATTTTAAGAGTTATTTGTTTTTCTGTTTGACTTTTTTGGTCCAACGTAATGACAGTATTTGACTTTAAAACATGAAGCAGCCAAGTACTACAATCCAAAAATAGCTTAGCTCACATTGCAACCAACTGAGACAGACGACTGGAGTTAGAAACTCAGAAATAATAAACCCTGAGTTTAACAGAGGACACAAGACTTTATCAATGGATCCTAGAAAAGAGCATTAACCATGGCAACGGTAAACCAGACGAGGCTTACATCCACAGACTGTATAAAGAAGTGGTGTGTGGTGTCACCCACAGCGTTCGGCTCCAGTCAAATGAAGCTCTTCGAGGTTAGCAGTTATAGAGGTGAATTTGGAGCCATGTTCCATATTTTGAATTCCGACCACGAGTATCATAGTAACCAAAGAGCCAATCAGGAGTGAGGCTGTTGAAAGTAATGCTCCTTCTCACCTGCAACACTGGTTTAGCAGGGAGCAGGCGCTTAGCAACACTGTCAATCAAACCTGTTGTCATCACTAGCAGGGGCGACCTTAGGGAAAGAAGGCGCCTGATTTGTTTGTATTGTTCATATCTTAATTAATAGACAAAATAGCAAAATAAAAACACCAGGAGAGTGTAGAGCAAGTTAAAACAAACATTTTAAGACCAAAATGACAAGTGTGACACCAACAGTTAGAGAAAGACGAGCAATGTTTTTGAATAGAAAGTGAACTGGAGCCGAGGAAGCGCACTGCCTATTTGGAACATGGCGGCTAGCAGGTTAGCCAAGTCAATTTATAAATACAGTCTATGCTTACATGTTAAAGGGACAGGAAGTCATGTCAGACCGATCAGTCTGGTTTAATATAAAAGGAATAAGGAGGAGCACATCATTTAATCAATTTCTATTATTTTAGTTTGAAGATACAAACAAGATTACTCTAAAGGCCCACATCACTTTGTTGCAGACTACTTACAACACCCAGAATTTTGTGCTACAGCCCTGTCCATAATTCCAATGATTTGCACTTTCCACACAGTTCAGTGCAGACAGGGATGGGTGAAGTATTTGAGTAACATAAGTTTGAAGTGTACATTCTGTTCTCTCATTGTCTCCCTCCAGCCCTGATGCACGCCGTGGTGTTTGGGAACGTGACGGCCATTATCCAGCGCATGTACTCTCGCAGGTCGCTGTACCACACCAGGATGAAGGACTTGAAGGACTTCATACGAGTCCACCGCCTGCCCCAGCAGCTCAAACAGAGGATGCTCGAATACTTCCAGGCCACGTGGTCGGTCAACAACGGCATCAACGCAAACGAGGTGGGACCAGGGAGGAGCGCAAGTAGAACATATTATATTTATATTATATTGGTCTATCAATGCAAAATAGTTGGAAGTAGTTAGTAGGGGTGGTACTTGTAGTAGTGGCAGTAGTAGGACTAGTTGTAGTAGTTGTTGCTGTAGTAGTAGCAGTAAAAGTAGAAGGAAGAGTCTCAAAGGTAGTAGTAGGAGTAGTAGTAGTAATAGTAGTGGCAAAAGTAGGAGGTGGAGTCTGAGAAGTAGTAGTAGTAGTAGTGGTAAAAGTAGGAGGAGGAGTCTGAGAAGTAGTAGTAGTAGTAGTGGTAAAAGTAGGAGGAGGAGTCTGAGAAGTAGTAGTAGTAGTAGTGGTAAAAGTAGGAGGAGGAGTCTGAGTAGTAGTAGTAGTAGTAGTAGAGTCTGACAGTTGTTGTAGGTGTAGTAGAAGTAGTATTAATAATTGTAGTAGTATGAAAAGAGTAATGGTAGTACGAAAAGAGTAATGGTAGTACTAGTAGTAGTGGGTTGATGTAGTAGTACCGTAAATTCTGGACTACAGAGCGCACCTGATTAAAAGCCGCATGCTTTAATTTTAGGGGGACAAAAATCTATAAGCCGCACTGCACCATAAGCCGCAGTGGTTAAAAACTGGAAAAAAGTAGCGGCTTGTAGTCCGGAAAATATGGTAGTTCTGTCACTCAGCCCTTTCTCCTATTAAAGGATGTAAAAAGTGATAGTAATAGTAGTAATAGTAGTAATGGCTGTCGCAACCTTAATGGTATGCGTATTTGCACTAGTAAGTGTGACCGTACACTTCACTCCAATTATTACTTTGCCCTACTTTTACTTTTGCATTCATTTTTTTTTCATTCAAATACTTCATTAAAATGCACTTTCTCTTTAGATCACGTTTTTGTTGAAGTTTATAAGAAGCCTCTTATTTGCCCGTCTCTTAAAAGTTCCTTCTGGCCTTGAATAAACCATTAGTCCAATTAGCTTTATGAAATCTTCGAAAAACATCAAACTAACCTTTTAAATAGACAAAAAAAGTTACTCACTACAATATCAAAGATGTACTAATTAACTGTATTGAAAGCCCATCTTGTTAAAGCAACGTGACTAAAAGTTTGTGACATTTCGAAGTTGTTTCACGTTCTGAGGCTCCAATATGGCACAGAATATGGCTCATCTCGTCTCCAGAGTCTCACCCCATTTCCACAAGTAGAGAGTAAAATGAAGAATATAACCATGGGAACAATGGGCCGATCCCTAGCAGCGCTCCGAGTGAATAGGAGTAATAGAAAAATCTTCATTAGCACCCTGAATGGCACCTTTGGGAGAGAATGTATGCAGTGTAAGGCTGCTATAGGCCTGTGTGAACACAACAGATGTTACACCTCACGATGCAGACAATATGGGCAGGCTCATATAAATATAACTATGAATAAGAATAAGCCATGGCTTTCAGATTTGAGATTGTGATGCTGTCATTCTGCGGAATGGGGACAAGTGATGATTACATTACCTTTTGGATATGTCATAGCAAAGTACACACACAATTGTTGGACCTGATCATTTCTATTAAAAGGTCCTATATTAGGCAAAATTGACTCTTGTGTAGCGTGCAGGGACTTTTATGGGTTGGCAAGCAGACTTGGGGTGGACACTGGTCAGACAGGGGACGTTAAGACATCATCAAAATGATTCTAGTGAAGGTGTATGGAGTTTAAAAACACAGTGGAGCACTTCCTGTATTACCACATGACACATGAGTGCTTTCTGTTTGAGAGAAGAACTCTGCTTAAATATGCAGGTTTCGTGTGTTAAACACAGAAATGAAACAAGAACAGGCCTTTACCAAAAGGACCATGAAAACAATGAGCAATACACTTAAAGAACAGGACACTGTAATCACTGCACTGAAACACAGAGGCTGGCCTGATCCAGAGGCTTGCAGTCGTGAAGGAACAGTTCAGTGCACAAGCAGCAGAACCAGGGCTACTGACCAGAGGTGGGACAACAAAACACCACCCATGATGGACAACAAAACAAACATTAACGCTAGCGGAAATGCTACTAACAAACAAAAAGACGAGATGTCCAGAAAGGTGAAGGAGCCATCTTAAAATCTGCAGTCATCTGAGAAGGAGGTGTGCTTCTTAAAAAGGGAGAAGAAAAATCTGGAGTCTGCTCCAGCGAGGAACAAAGGGCACAGCAACCCACTCAACTGAAAAGACGAGTGGAGGAGCAGAGGGGGGAGCCAAGGCATCATCAGCGCCAAGGAACCTCCAAACATGACCCTCGCATTAAGACAAAATACAACTTGCAAAATTTTAAATGTCTGTTGCTCGTGTTTTATCATTTTACAAGTCAAAACCTGATTTACTGCCAGACATATAACTTGTCACTATTTGGTCAGATACTGGTAAAATTGATTATTTATTTACTGTTGGAAAAGTCATAATTCTTTTGCTTGGAATTTATTCTCTTTAAATCAACCAGGTTTCTTTGGAGTAATAGTAGTAGTAGTAGTAGTAGTAGCAACAGTGGCAGTAGCAATAGTAGCAGTAGCAGTAGCAATAGTACTACTTACAGTAGTAGCAGTAGCAGTACTAGTAGCAGTAGCCGCAGTAGCTGTAGTAGCAGTAGTGGTACTGGTAGTAGTAGTAGTAGTAGTAGTAGTGGTAAAATAGTCAAACATTTACCATGAAAAAAAACAAATCACGTTGTAGTTACTGTGGCCTGGTATTAGACTGGTCACCCGGTTAGAAGATTATTGCTTTAAATTAAACAGTCAGGTCGTTTTAGATTTTTCTGTTTGCCAGATCAGCAACTATTAAAAAGAACAAACACAGAAGCTAAAACCGTATAAAAGCCAAAAGCCTTTTAAATGGGTCATCAACTTGGCAATGTCATTTTGTACCAGTGGTGGAAGAAGTGCTCAGTTTTGTTACTTAAATAAATGTACAGATACCGGAGCAAAAAATACTAAAGTAAAAGTATCATATGGAAAAATCTACTTAATTAAAAGTGTTAACGTACCTGTTTAAAAGTGTACTTAAAGGGTAAAAAAGTAAAAGTATTCAGCTTTTTTTCAGATTCTGAGGTCTTATAAAGCATATAAGATGTAGTGATTTTTGATAAAGATTTGTGCTGAATTTTGTTATTTATATATTTTTGTTTGCTCGAATTATGAACATGTTAAAAACAAACCCACGGCCTTTTCAGGTCTCAAACAATAATGTTAAATACTTTTACTTTTCAGTCCTGTTCATAAATGTAGTGGAGTAGAAGGTACAGATACCAGCTCTCAAATGTAGTGAAGTCAAATTAAAAAATATTCACTTTAAAATGCACTTAAGTAAAGTACAGATATCTAAAATGCTTACTTAAGTACAGTACTTTACTACTTTTACTTTCTTTCCACCACTACTTAGCACACATTTCCATGAGAGACTGTAGGTTCAGGTCAATGTCAGGACGCAAGCTATTTCTATAGGATTAAGAACCATTTAGTTTTTCAATAGACACACAGGTATTTCGAAGGTTAAAGTTAATGCTGCCTCCTGAGACACAATTTTAGACTATCCAGAGCAAGAAAAGTGTTTAAAATTAAACCAACTTAAGTGATGATTGATGACGATGGACTGGTGTTTTTCTGTGTACAGCCACTTAAACTTGGAAACTGAAAGCACCACTGGAACTACACTGAGACATCACTTGATAGACACATGTTTTTTGCTCTGCAACCACACCCTGATCCCACCTCTCCGCCCTGTTGCCCCCAGAACAGGCTCGGCTCAATAGGTATAAGATGGACCAGGGACTAGGTTTTGAAGGAGGGTTATAAGCAAAAGCTAGAGCCAAAAAAAGAAAGAATTACTGGAGCCAAAGGTAAAGCTTAGGGGAATTGTACTGGACAGAATGAACAAAAAACATTAACAGTAACATTCACTCACAAAACAAAATTATACCTCAGTGTCCCTATCTGAGCTCAGATTACGGAAAGTCCTGCCGGCTTAGTAGTCAGTTATTAGTTGGTCAAGTCAAAACTCCTTTGATGCAGTGTAGTACCATCAGAAGTCCAAACTTTGGTTTGGTTCAGTTCAAACAGGAAGGCTCACCATCCCCTTCCTCAGGGAGAAATCCAGTTCCAAGGTCCACTCTAAAATCTAGCCTGTATGGAGAACAGGGCTATTACTATAGAGTTCGTATTTATAGCTTGTATGGCCATAGTATTAATGTCAGTGGTTTAAAACTAACATTTTTAATATTAACAATTGTTTCTATCAATCATATTCTTCAAATAAATATATTCAGTGTAGCTTATAATCATGAGATGTAAACAATATAACCCATAAAAAAGCATATTCTACATGAAAAGCCAGTTCAACATGTATAAACCATAAACTACAGTAAACTCGACTTTTACAATACAGCACCTTTAAAAATGTACTGAATAGCATTGTAATGAACCATTACTCTTAATCATGCAAAATAACATTCACATTTCTTTGCAATATAACAAATCTGTATTTGCAATACAGTATAACCAAAAATAAATAAATGTCCATATCTATGTTTTTTACAGTGCAAAATTAGCGCAGGGCAAATGACCGCGGTGACGTCACATACTCAAATCACAGCACGCGCTTGTATTAAATACAAGTATAAAACTAAATATTTTTATATCCTTGAAATTATTTAGCTTCAATAGTGGATTTTACTGTTCTCATGCCTTATTTTTTCATCTAATAGTACTAAATTGTCTAGAAGCACACATTCTAGACGTGCCCCTGCGATAGCACATAACAGGTGGTAGGGAAATCCCGTGCATTTTTTTCCCATGGCCAAAACAAATAGCTTAGCTTCAGCTGCTACGTTAGCCGCTAACTAGCTCCGTACAAGGTCACTCACCGAGACGCTTCAGTGGTAAAGTTGTTTCATTGAGAGTGCAGTTCCTTCAGCCCAGTTCCCTGCAGATCTAAAAATAGTTCATTTATCTTTAGCTTGTAACTGAACATTAGCATGTTAGCTTCCGAGTTAGCGCTTGGTTTCCACTCACCAAATTGATTCAAATCCACAGTGGCTAAAGAGGTGGGTCAGGTCCGGTCCTCTGATCTCTCGGTATTCAGTTATCAGTTATTCAGATTTAGTAAATAGGTTATAGCTCAGGTTCAAGTTGATTGTGTGTTCCGCCTCTTTCCATCGCACAAAGAAAGAACAAGTACGCGCGTGCTTCGGCAGTGAGGCTCTTCTTCGACGGGAGAAACGAGGTATAGTTTCTTAAAGTTATGTAATACTCGCTACAATTGGGAAGCAATCGCGTATAATTGACTCTTCTTCAATTAAATATTACATAATTAAAAGTAAAACTGTAATTATTTCGGAGTCCATCTTAAACGTTAAGCTCATTGGTCAGCCGCCGGCCCGGTTGCTAGGCAATGTAACGTTGCGACGTAACGTAAGCGCTTAGACAGCGGATGACGTACGCTCCGTGGAATAGGCCCGTTTCGACGCGGCCTTTGCGGTCCACGGAGGCAACTCGGAGGATTATGAATGTAAATATTATGAATGTAACAGTAGTGTGCCGTGACTTAAGGCAGCAGACTTGGGGTGGACATCAATATTTAGTTAATAACAATTTAAAAACCTGAAACTGAAATATGGATATCGGCTTCCACATATCGGTTCAGTCGATATCCTGGTTGGGCACATACACTGATGCAATATGATTCATAATGTTTGAACTTTTATTCATCCCTGCTTTCTTCTTTATTTATCAGGGACCATGTACAAATTCATTAATCCTACAAAAGAAAAATGATTTGTACCAGATTTAGCCACTGCTGCTTTCCCTCTGCAGTCCCTGGACAGGTGAAAACAAATTAAAATACACTTTTCATTACAATTACATTATGAGACTAACAGTTCATCATTCACATTAGCAGGAAAACACAATACAATGTCTCCATGTCCAATAAATGATGTTTCCTACCAATATAAAAACTCATTACGTGCAGGTTTTTACAGTGAAACGGAACAGTACAAATGAACCAGACTGAACCAGACCAGTACTTTTTCAAATTTCTAGTGAAATGATTCAAATCTACAGACAATTTCAGGAAGCTGAATCCACTGTCTGATGGTTTGAAAAGAAAAGGCAACTGAGGAAAGACTTAGGATCTTTTTGGAACGATGCATTTGTTTGTTCAGAATAAAGTTTAATAAATTGTTCAATGCAGGTGGAGCTGCATTGTTAATCATTTTGAATACATTTCTTAGATTAATAACTGTTACATAACACATTTGGATAAGTTTTGTTGTATTTGATTTTTATTTAAAGGAAATAAATGATTCTTTCCATTTCTGCACTGTATTGGTTGATCAGGCAGATGATTAAAGCTCTCGTGTTGAAGACGGTATCAGAACTGAACAAGCTGGATCACATCCCTAGCAATCAAGTCTTTGGGGATATAACATCTCTCTAATCTTCATGCAGTTTATCAGTTATATTCTATACAGATGTATTCATTCATTTGGAGTAAATATGGCCATTACTGATGTTTTCTCATAATGTCTCATCTCCAGACATTAATTCAGAGTTAAACAAAATACTTGCCTTTTTAAGATTCGAAAACTTACACACATCCTCCTGTTTTGACTATAGAAACTGGTAAATACGATGTCTCCTTATGGCAGAGGTAAAAGTGTAATTAGCAATATAATACTTAAACATAATCCAAGGTAAATGCCTCTATTTTACTTTTCACACCAAGTACCACCCATGACGATGTAAGGCTATTAGTGTTAAACTCGACTAAAATAAGACTAAACCAGGTCTAGAAGTCACAGTGTAGGATGACTCAGAAGGAGCAGACAGCAGGTAAATTTGTAATAAGTTTATTACTGGAAGGTGAGTATTTGAGATCTTGCAGGTGGTGCAGGTTTGTGGCTGTGAGCAGGTAAGAAGACAGGAAGGAAGGCAGGTTATGAGGCAGGCAGGATGGTAGCTGGCACCTGGACGCAGGGAAAAAAACAAACGTATTTACAAAAGTATTCCAAAAAGCTCAAAGCAAGCCATACGAACAGGCGATGAGAGGGTGAGGAGCCATGCTTCTTACTCTGCAGGTGATGAGTAGTTGATCGTAGACAGGTGTCGGCAGCCAAGACACTCCCAGAGAGGACACAGAGGGGAGGAGGAGGGGGGGAAAAAAGGCAAAACCAGGAATGGACCCTGACACTATAAGGTAGCTCAAAATAATGAATAACCTATTAAAAAAAACACTGAAAAAAAATAAAATACTTAGAAATAATCAATGGTAAATGACACTAGATCTTAAACTTTTTATGCAAAGTACCACCCATCATATCAGGGTTTTACTTAGGACCCAAAAGCAGCACACAATAGGTCAGTAGTTCAGGCTAGTAATCAGGTAAACGTGGTAAATATTAGGCTGGGGGTCCAGAGGTGCAGGCAGGCATCTTCCAGAAATGACGACAGAGGGCTAAAATGACACAGAACAAATGGGGGAATAGTACATGTACCCCAGTTTGTGTAACACTCTTCTATGTTTCTATTTTTCTCTATCGTTTTAGTCATAAATCACTCATTCCACACCCGTCTCTTTCAGCTCCTCCATGACTTCCCTGACGAGCTGCGTGCCGACATCGCCATGCACCTGAACAAAGACATCCTGCAGCTGCCCGTGTTCGAGCGGGCCAGTAGGGGGTGCCTGCGCTCCCTGTCCCTGCACATTAAGACCTCCTTCTGTGCACCGGGGGAGTACCTCATCCGCCACGGCGACGCTCTCCAGGCCAACTACTACGTGTGCGCCGGATCCCTCGAGGTGCTGCGGGACGGGATGGTGCTCGCCATTCTGGGTCAGTCCAACAATCTAATACCTGCTGTACCTCCTTGAGAACGTCAGTCGAATCTGATCTGTGAAGCTGTGTAGGGTTGGGCATGGTTAGTACATGGATGGGAGACTGTTGGGATCTACCTCACTCACACAACATCACATTCATACTAGGCAAGTTTGGTGTCTTGCCTAAGAACACAATGGCACTAGACTGAACCTCTGTAGGACGTAGTATTCTCAGTGGTCTCCCATCCAGCTTCAGACAAGAAGAAGTCAATGAGAGACTGAGAGACAATGATTTACTCTGCATTGCATTAAGAAAGGGCCACATCTCAGAGGCTTTAGTAGTACATTCTGTTGTTGTGTCCTCAGGCAAGACACTTCACCCGCATTGACCTTTTATGAAGTGGTGAGGGAGGTGATGCAGATTAGCAGCCTTGGTTCTGTCTGTCCCAAGGCAGCTGTGGCAGCAATAGTAGTTTTACCATCACGAAGTTTGGAGTGAATGAGTAATGCAATGTAAAGAGCTTTGAGCATCTTGAAAGACACTATACAAATCCATCATTTCTATTTAAATGTCCTATACTACTCTTATAATGCTGTTGCCTCCTCAAAAACATACCTGGAGTTGAGTTTTGTTTCATTCACACATGTTTGAGTTTACACCTCCAAAGCTCAAAATGCTCTGTTCCACCTTGTGATGTCATGTAGTGATAGTTTTCAAGTTAACAGCTTCATTTTCCTTTAGTTCAGTAGAAATTGGCAATTCCAGGGCTGAAATTATGCAGATGATTCTAGTGAAGGTGTATGGAGTTTAAAAACACAATGGAGCACTTCCTGTATTACCACATGACATCACAAGGTGGAACAGAGTGTCTTCTATTTGAGAGAATAACTTGGGTTTGTGTGCTAAACATGTGTGAATGAAACAAAACACAACTTTATATTGATAGAAAAAGAGGCCAACTTTTCTAACACAAAAGCAGTTAATACGTGTAACTGCTGTAGAATAGGGGGCGCTAGAGAATGATTATCAAGACTAACTCTGTTTTATATAGTGTTTATGTGTGCAAATTTTAACTGGAAATGTGTGTTCAAATGCTCCTCCTATGAATTAACCATAATGTGATAATATCCTTTTGATTGTCGGCCCTCGGTGTGATTATGACAATCCCTGCATTTGTTGTGACTCCTGACCCCTCACCCTCTGTGTCCAGGGAAAGGCGACCTGATCGGGGCCGACCTCCCGGAGCAGGAGCAGGTGATAAAAACTAACGCAGACGTGAAGGCTCTGACGTATTGTGACCTGCAGTACATCAACGTGAAGGCCCTGAGGGAGGTGCTCAGACTGTACCCGGAGTATGGAACTCGCTTCAGCTCTGACATACACCACAACCTCACCTACAACCTGAGGGAGCCAGCCAATACTGAGGTACGGGTATTAGAGCATATGACAGACAGGTTCAGACTCAGCTGTCGTTCAGATTCACCTGTTCTTCAGATTCACCTGTTGTTCAGACTCACCTTTCGTTCAGATTCACTTGTTCAGACTCACCTGTCGTTCAGACTCACCTGTCGTTAAGATTCACCTGTCGTTCAGATTCACTTGTTCAGACTCACCTGTCGTTCAGACTCACCTGTCGTTAAGATTCACCTGTCGTTCAGATTCACTTGTTCAGACTCACCTGTCGTTCAGACTCACCTGTCGTTCAGACTCACCTGTTGTTCAGACTCATCTGTCATTTAGATTCACCTGTCGTTGAGATTCACTTGTTCAGATTCACCTGTCGTTCAGACTCACCTGTCGTTCAGACTCATCTGTCGTTCAGACTCATCTGTCGTTCAGACTCATCTGTCGTTCAGACTCACCTGTTGTTCAGACTCTCACCTGGTCTTCGGGAGGAGAACACAGGACACACAGCGGGACACAGGAACGGGTGGATCATGACACAGTCAAAAGTTTGGACACACATATGTTTTGTCATTCATGTTTTTTTTATTCCATTTACATTGTAGATTCTCACTGAAGGCATCAAAACCATGAATGGACATATATGGAGTGAACAAACAAAACTTTTTATTTAAGATTTTATGAAATAGCCTTTACCCTTTGCTTTGATCAGGGCTTTGGACACTTCGCATTTGAAGTGAAAACTATTTCTGGAGACCTCATTATGAAGCTTATTAACAAAAGGCCAAGGGTTTGCATCAATGTCAACAAAGTGAAGGGTGACTTCTTTGAGGAATTTGAATATTTCGATAATATTTTTCTTTGTGGCATAACTCCATATATTTTTAATGTCTTCCATATGCATACAATATGTAGTAAGAGTCAAGAGAGAGCTGTCCTCAAGTCCGACTGTGAATTCCTTGTACCTGTAAGTCCAGGTACAAGTTTGTTCAGTCGTCCATTCTCTTGTTTTTTATATAACTATTATGAAACACCTGTAATGAGAAAATGAGAAATGTATTTTCAGTGTTGGAGTAAATGACATAATTAGGCGTGTCTTTGTTCCGGCTCGTCTTTGTTCTTATGAGAGTATTTATGGAGCATGAGTCTGCACCAAGGCTCAGAACAATGAGTTATAATGTGACAGGTTATAACACAAACTAGTTAATAACAAAATTACAATGTTTTTTTTAGTTTGACAGTTTTGAAAAGTTATAATTATACTTCATCGACCTGGCTTGTCTCCATGGAGATGTTATTGCTTTCCCTGGAATGTTCCGCAACATGGCATTAAACATGTAAAGATTACAGGTCAGATCTGTGGAGAGGAGATCCCGCTCACTATAAGAATGCATGTTTTTCAATATATTTTTGAGCAAACTTGTTAAAAAGCTAGATCGGCTTAATGCCACACTATTATATTTCAGGCAAAGCTGTCACATTACCAAGGAGAGCAGCAGGAGGCAGACAGCACACCAGGAAAGTTACATAGTGTGGCTTTATTTATTCGTTCAGTTATGCATTCGATGAAGATACCGTTGCTTTACCTCATTCACATTCCCACACATTGTCTAAAGATAGAAAGAGCTGAGTGTGTGTTGTTTCTTGTGTTTCTTCAGGGAGGCAGGTCTCCATGGACACCGCAGGGGTCTCAGGTACGTGCGACGCAGATCATGTGTACTCAGGTGTATTTGCACAAGTCTAGGCAATGATCTCAACTTCTCTTTAAGTAAAATTTGTGAAAATGATTTTAAAAGTACAAGTCAGATCACAGATAAGTATGCAGCGTTAACATGAGAACATGAGATAAAGATACAGCTGGATTCACTACTGGTTTAAAACTGCAATGAAATCACAACTGAACGGATTTAGCTTGAGCCTTAATGGGTTTTGGTTGCAGGATCTGGCAACGCAACGAGGAGCTCATTCTGTTTTCTGAGTAGTTAATGTTATAATTGTCTTGAGAACTAAAACAAAACATGTCCACAACTTTAGCATTATGTAAAATAGCGGTAACACCTCACCCATAGTGTTTGGCTCCAGTAAACTGAAGCTCGTCGAGGCTAGAGCAGTTATAGCGGCGAATTTGGAGCTAGGTTCCACATTTGGAATTCCGACCACGAGTATCATAGCAACCAAAGAGCCAATCCAGAGCAAGACTGTTGAAGATAGCACCCCTTGCTGCTCGCACCACTGGTTCAGCAGGCAGGGGCCACTTAGCAACGCTGTCAATCTGTTGCTAACGCTAGCGGGAGTGACCTTAGGAAAGAAGGCTCCCGATTTGTCTGTTACCAATGGTCATATCTTGATTCTAATATCTTGGTTAATACGAACATTTTAAGACCAAAATGACGAGTCTGGCAGCAGCAGCTATGGCAAGAGCAGCGACAGTTTTTCAATAGAAAGTGAATTGGAACCAGAGTTGATGGAGCCAGAAGCGCTCCCATGATCATTTCTTATCATGGGCGTGCAGCAGCTGGCAGTTTACCTACATCCATTTACATATATATAGTCTTTGGGTGGTGCCAACTGTTTTCTGGAGATTGGAACAAATCAACATTACAATTATCAGTAAAGTTAATATTTGATTTGAAACTTTATTTGGTTACTACATATATAAGCTACATTCCATCATCTTTTTCTATATATAAATGAGTCAAATGTTCTTTGGCTCAAATTAATAAGACTATCTCTGGAAAACTTCTATTTTCTCATACCATAACCCCCAATTCAGTCTCTTTTTAGTCAAAACTGTGCTGCATTTCTTCGCAGGAGCACAAACTGCCTTTTATCATCGAGGCATGTGACGGGGATGAGGACTCGGAGCAGAGGAACGTGCCCCTGCTTAAAGGCGTGGGCAGCCCTGTACGTCAGACTCGTTACAGTACGCTGCTGGGGGCGGAGCTACACCAGAACTCCGCCCTCCGCCTCTGCAGGTCTCCGGTGCACGGCAGAGGCTGTAGTCCGATTCCCCAAACCTTTGAAGAACTGTCCCCTCTGGATAAAGATACTCAGCCTGCCTATCGGCCCTCGAAACTGCTGATGCCAACTCTGCCCTGTGCCAGCCCACTCAGCCTAAGTCCGAGGTAAACTTTGGTTCTGATGCTATTAGGGAAATTTGAAACAAGTGTTTAAAGGTCCTTCAATACGCAAAATTAATTCTTATGAGCTTTGAGCCATGTTCTAATGTCTCATCAAAAACAGACCTGGAGTTGTGTTTTGTTTCATTCACAAATGTTTTGAGTAACCCTTTATTATTAGTCTTATCTCCAAAGCTCAAAATGCTCTGTTCCACCTTGTGATGTCATGAAGCGATAGTTTTGACAGGTGTATGTGTAGCATGGACAGAATGGTCACAGGAGACAGGGTTTTTTTCATGCTGATTTAATGTACCCCCTTTAAAACAGTGGCAGAGGCATAATTTAGTGGACAGCAACAAGCTTTGTCTCCCTATAAACACAAATAAAATCAACATTAGCACAAAAACACTTTTAACAGGCCAAAAGTGATTAACTTTACAATTATAAATTTTATATTACGCTAACAATGCTAAATTATGGCCCCTGCGCAACAGGTACAAAGTGGAACCCTAGTAGTGTACATGCAAATAAATGTTGGAACTAAAATTAAAAAAAAATTTTTACAAAGTTATTCAAAATGAAAAATATAGCAAAATAAAATAAAAGTTTTATCATTGTTAAGTTTTGAGAATGTTCACATATAAAAAAAAATTTTGTTACATATGGAGCACTTCCTGTATTACCACTTGATGACATCACAAGGTGGAACAGAGTGTTTTCTGTTTGAGAGAAGAACTCAGCCTAAATATGCAGGGTTTGTGTGTTACATGTGTGAATGAAACAAAACACAACTCCAAGTGTGTTTGAGATGAGGAAACATTATAACACAGATCAGAAAATAGCGTAATAATGATCCTTTAATAACAGAAACAAGCCAGAACTGATGGAATTTCACCAAAGCAAAGCAGGTTTCATTTATGTTTGTTTTGACTATGCTGCATCTTTAACTGTATAATCGGAACTACAGGAAATGTGGGCAGGGATAGGGGGTAGGTGAAAGCAGGAATTTTCTGAGCACTCAAACTCTAATGCAGGACAATACAGGACGACTCAAACATGCATGATTCAGTTGAGCTAAAAGTTGGACTAAGCGAGTAAAGAGGAGAATCAATAAAACACAATTAATAGCTCTTGAAAGTAAGTTTTGCATAATAAGTCTCGTTTAATAACAATTCTGTGTACTGAAGTTCGCTCAGAAGTGTTTCAGAGCTGTGGAGGGGCGTATTGATGTTGTAAACGCTCCTGTCCAACATGATAATACTGTGAGACTTTCATAATACATAGATATAGGTAGTTTTTATACATCTGTCTGCTGCATGGACACTGTTACCGGTGATGTGTCATAATGGGTTATTGATTTTGCAGAGTGGTGGATGGGATAGAAGACAACGGACACAGGTTTCAGTTTAACGTGGAGCAGAGTGAAGCGAGTTCCAACGCTACAGGTACATCTTCGACTATGTTCACGTGTTTAACAAAATCTGATCAATATCTGATTTCTGGAACTGTAAGATTATTTAAATGACATGGAAAAGCTTAGTATTCAGAGGGAAAGGAATATGATCACTGGGATTAATTTTACTTTTTTATATAGCGCTTTTTCACCTTCACGGCACTGTTTTTTTTTTTATGTCGAGAACGGGATTCGAACCGCCAACCTTTGGATTAGTGGACAAACTTTCTACCAACTGAGCTACTGTCACCCCGATTTCACGGTTTACATGACATTTAAATAATCGTAAAACAAATCAGATAATAATCTGATGCACCTGACTGACTGCACATTTTAACTAAACTGTCTTCCAAAACTTTTGTCTGAAATTCCATGTTAACATTTTTCTGTTTCATTTTTCCACATGTTTCTTCAGCCCCTCTGGAGGTGAACACGAGCCTGCTGCTGGAGACTGAAGAGGTCCGACAGAACATCAGCAAACTCAGCAAAGAGGTACAGGATTTTTTCCGATAAAGGCTGTGTTCTGTGGTGGTCGAAAAACTTTCTAGAGGTGGCACTTCACCTGTATGATTCCACAGAAATAGAAATTTAAAACCATACTTTGGAACATTCTTCATGGAGACAGATGTGGTTTATGTCATACTGTGGAATATTATAGCCAAAGAAACAACAGCATTTCCATTGAGGACCTCCTCCAAGACAAATAAGAGTCAGGTTTGTGGAGATGCAAGCCCGTCCACAGTAAAGACTATGTTTTTCAGTTCTATAAACTACCAACTAATGAGAAAAAACATGCTTTTAGTTCATGAGTCTGTGTAATCCCTCAGTCGTCCAGGTCTGATCCACAGCAAAAGACAAAATTTAAATCTCTAACACAAAAATAAAATCACATAGAACAAAACAAAGAATAATAAATGAGTTTAACCATCAAGGGATGCCACGCAAACAAGATATTTTAGGACTACAAATAAATTCAGACTGGGGTAGTTCCTTCAGCTGGAGACATTGATTGAATATATGATCAGTAAGACGACCACTTCTTCTTATAATCATCCAAAACTCTGTGAGATAGTCTCTGTAAACATGCGAACTGAGAACCTGAGAGACGTTTGCCAATGAATAAAAGATGGGACTGATTTACCAATAATTTCCTTTCCAACAAAATGTCTGTCTGGGGCCACTGTGAAAGAGATGCAGGGGAAAACTTATTATCGAGGGGTCCCCCAGAATGTAAAGCTACTACACAATGGGATGTCCTTACCAACAAAACTCCCAACAACTGCATGTACCACAATCATCCTGGCATTTCCAGCAGAGAAGATTATCTGCCAGTCCCACTTTATGCAACCTTTAGAGTCCAGTATATTCAATGGAAAATTTTTAAAATTGGACTAATTGGAAACATGCTTTTATTTGAGTTTTGTTTGATGTTTTAGCTAGAAAGTTACACATTGTGGCTTTAGCATTAGTGGAGTGGTTAGTTTCACTTGGAGCGTTGCTTTGACATATTGATAACTGTTGTAATTTTAGTTCGAATGTAAGAAAAGTTGATTTACCATCAGTACAGGACCTAGCAACGTCTGTTCTAATTCAGTGCAATCCAGTGTGGCTATACTTCCATTGTAGGGAGTATTATACCTCTGATGACGTACGCCAAGACAACAAGGACTGAGCTATCTTTAACTAGTTAAATTCTTTCATCATTTTCTTTTCAGGTGACTAATTTGAACCAAGAAGTCTCCAACTTGGCCAAAGAGCTACAGAACATCATGCGCTTCCTCCAGTCCCACAGTTCAAGTTTCCACTGCTCTGCCCCAGCCCCTGCGTTCTCCTGCGGGGTCCCGATGATGGCTCCTCCCACCGTCACCTCCCCTCTGAGCATCTCCACTGGCCTGCACCTCCACCACGACACTATCCCGCACCCTCCCCGAAACATATGGGCCTGCTCTGGTCTCCCAACCCAAAGCAGGAGCCCGACTTTGCTCAGCGCCTCCAGACAGAACCTGCTTATGTCGCCATGTCTGTGCTGTAGCGACAGAGACGGGACGAGGGCGCATCGCTTTTCATCGCCCACTCCTAGCTCTCCTTATATTAGCCACAGACATACAGGACCACCGTTACTCGGGCTTTCTTCTGCTTTTAACAGCTACTCAGTGCACATGGGTTACAACAACATCACCGTCCCAACCATGAGTACGTCACGGCCTATGTGTTCCCCCGGTAACCATTCGCCGTTAAGAGTCAATACGGAAACTCAAGGGTCACAAACGCCAATTAATTCGACGCTTACGCCAATGGGACAACCGCCTACCCATACTGCGTTTAGCCCCCTCAGCTCCACATGGGCAAGGAACAGCCAAGGAACAGCTAATCTTGGACCAGTGAGGAATAATAATCTGATTGGGTCCAGCCAGGCACATGCGATGCAGGGGTCACTGTTGGGGCTCGTGGGAGACCGGGGATGTGCAGAGGCCAGTGGGGACAGCGGGGCAGGTTCAGATGGATCGAACGCAAAGCTATTGGACTTGGGTGGGAACTGAGATGTTTTATATTTTTGAGTGTCATTTTGTGAAAAAAATAATGCATGAAAATGTGAAATATCCAAGCTGACTGACTGATATTTGCTTTTTTATGAGTGGACATGGCTACTCCATTTCAAAAGCTAATTATCTGATTTCGTTTGCCAGTAATTTGACCAGATCAGGGTTGGGCAAACTTTTGACACACGGGCCACAGTGGGGTCTAAAATTTGACAGAGGGGCTGGGCCAGGTTATTTATATGTGAATATTACATTAGAGATTTGGCCTGTAACATGTAGCAAAGCAGGAATATGAAAGGCTCATTGTACAAATTGTTTTCCAAATGCATTCTTTAAAAACTCACCTTCAGAGAAAGGCTTGCTTGCTTTTGCTAATTTGAATGCCAGCAAAAAACTTGCCGTGGTACTGTGGTCGGACTTCGGTGAAAAAAAAGATTTGCTGTCCACTCCGTATTAAACAGTCAGAAATCACTATCCACTTTTCTTTTCTTTGATAAGCTCATTTTTGCAGAAGGGCTGATAAGAGAATAAGAGAGTAATACAAGGTTGATGTAGCTGAAGTGCGCCATAATTTGGTCATGTTTGACGGGTCGGATTAATAAGTTCAATGGGCCGTATGTGGCCCCCGAGCCGTAGTTTGCCCACCCCTGGTTTAGAATGTATCAGATTATCATTGTAATGCATGGCTTTTAAATTGTGTTTTCATATCTACTTGTCTTAGAGGAGTACGAGTTGAACCTCTTCACTTGTGCTGAAGTAAAATGGGCTGGTGAGAGTAAAATACTAAAAAAAATGAGATATATTTAGCATCATGGTAACTATGGTTACAGGAAATCCCATACCCTGATTTGATTTATGTATCACTACGGTATATGTCTAAAATAAAATAGGTCTATGGGATATTTGGCAACATTTAATGAACAGGTTCATGTGGTGCACTGGCTCTCCCTAGTGGAAGTATTTTGAATGTATTTCTTTACGTTGCAAATAGGCTGAACTTCAACTGAACCTTTTCATGTAGCGTCATAATAAATGGTTCTTTCTGCTTAAGGTTTAAAGCAGTGATTTCAAGTGTTCACTGGTACTTATGGAGATGTGTTTCAGTCACAGTTTACAGGTCTCTGTGCAGTATCTCCATGATTATGGAGTTTCAGACTGGCTTAACAGGATGATTTTCAATTGCTCATAAATTCTAGTATTACTGATGTAGCAGCTTTAGTGGCCATGATGTGCCAGTTGTGTCGACCATAGCGCACTGAGCCAAAGTGACGTGTCGTGCAAACATTTTTCTATAGAATACTGAATCCTGGGCCTAGTCAAATTTCATTAGTTTCCTAATATTTTCATTTATTTAAAGGGTCCATATTACACTATTGTCTCATCTATGTTATAATGTTGTTTCCTCATTAAAAACATACCAGAGTTTTGCTTTGTTTCCTTCACACATGTTTAACACACAAACCAGATGCATATTTAGTTCTTTTCTTAGACAGAAAAAATGCGGTTCCACCTTGTGATGTCATCATGTGGAAATACAGGAAGTGCTCCAATGTGTTTTTAAACTTCATACACCTTCACTAGAATCTTTGGGGTAATTTCAGCCCTAGAATTGTCAATCTCTATTGTGCTAAAGGTAAAAATGTAGCTGTTAACTTGAAAACTACAGTTTCATGACATCACAAGGTGGAACAGAGCATTTTGAGCTTTGGAGATGTAATAGACTGATAATAAAGTGTTACTGAAACATGTGTGAATGAAACAAAACACAACAAGGTATGTTTCTGACGAGGTAACAGCATTATAACAGTATATTTTTCATAATATAGGACCTTTAATATTTGCCAATTTCACATACAGGACAATGGAGCCACCTCATCTAATTTTAATGTAACACTTGAGTATTAAAAACAAGAGATTGTCATCAAGTCTACCATTTTCAAAAGGCTGACCTAAAATTAAAGGTGCACTCTGTAACTTTTCAGGTGGCGGGTCACTTACTCATGCTCATTATTGTTTACATAGAATATTCTACAGTGTGGCTTTAAACTTATCTCCATGGTGACAGGCAGGTGCGGCACCACTAGGCCAAGTTACAGTTCAGTTCTGTGTAGAGGCGACTGCGCTCACAGTAAGAATGTGTGTTTGCCAAGTCATTTTTAGCTATACAAGCACCTGTAATTGAATAAATGCAAGACAGATACGGTAAATGCCATTCTTATACTGTACATTTTTTGCAAATAAAGGAAGGGAAAGGGAAAAAAAATTAAAAAATATGTTAAACTTATTGTTATACTGTACATTTTTGTAAATAAACGAAGGAAAAAGGGGGAAAAAAAAAAAAACTAGAGTTAAGTAAATAAAAGTTACATTATTCCAAGTTACACAAAACTTACTGTTAGACATGTTTTTTTGCAAATAAAAAAAGGTGAAAAAAATATTGTTTATTTTTATTGTTATTGTTGTTTATTGTTTATTTTAAATATTGTTCATTAAATTTATATTGTACTTATTGTTAGACTGTACATTTTTTGCAAATAAAGGAAGTAAAAGGGAAAAATAAAAATAAGTAAATAAAAGTTACATTATTACAAATTACACAGAACTTACTGTTATACTTTTTTTTAGCAAATAAAAGAAGGAAAAGGGGAAAAAAATAAAAGTTACACAGAACTTATTGTTATACTGTAAATTCTTTGCAAATAAAGGAAGAAAAACGGGGGGAAGTTACATTGAACTTATTGCTATACTGTTCATTTTTTGGAAATAAAGGAAGAAAAAGGGAAAAATAAATAAGTAAATAAAAATTACATTGAACTTATTGTTATACATTTTTTGCAAATAAAGGAAGAAAAAGGAAAAAAATACAAGTTACATTATTACAAGTTACACAAATAAAAAAAAAAGGACTTTTTTACGTAAATACAAGTTACAGTATTACAAGTTACACAAAGAATACTGTTATACATTTTTTATTTATTTATATATATATTTTTTGCAAATAAAGGAACGAAAACGGGGGTTAGAACCAAGACGTCAATCTAACCCAGTCCATTTTAAACACAGAAAGAAAAAAAAAAAAAAAGCATTGTTACATCTAAAATCCCCTAGATGGCGCCATTTCTCCGTGTACCCGCCGGCAGCGCGCGCTCTCATCCGACGGTCAGGCCGGACACCATTGGCCAAAGCGCCTCTGACAGACACAGGGGGAGGTTCCCGGAAAAACAGCCGACCGGAAGTGAAGGCCAGAGCGGAGAAGCAGAAGACGAGAGCCGCGGCCGCCGATGCCAGCAGAAACACAAGCAAAAGTACAGTAAGTCCCGCACGAAATACACACGAAACACTGTTATTAAACGTGACAGTTACAGGTGTGGGATTTGCGGTTGGATCGTTGTATTCCCGGCTATTTTTCCCACCTGCGACGAGTTAAGTTAAGCTAGCGAGAAATGCCGATCGGGTTTAGCCTCGGAGCTTGTAGCAAAACGACCGCATAATCAGCTTAAAAACACAATTCTAAATATTAATAAGTAGTTAACTAAGATGTATTTACACTTGGGAGACGCAGTTTTAATCCTGGGCTTGTTCATTTGTCAAATAGTTTACGAAATGGCTCCGAGAAAAAGGAAAGTTGTCCAATGACGTGAGAGTTAGCCGCGCGATGCTAACAGGCTAACCGAACAGGACTTCTGAGGCTTTTCTGCTAAAAAACTCATTTATTTGTGACTTTAACTTGTACTCTGCTGAGGTAATTATGTGTTTTGTTCATATTTAGACGTTTGACAGTTGCAATTAGGCTGATGGTGTTTAGATTGTGTGAAGAAGTAGTAAAAGACTAGCTTGTTATGTTAGTTTTCTTTGCTAAGTGTGACTATTCCTTTAATTTAACGTATTTATGAGTCAAATTTGACCATCCAAGGTATCCCTAACTTGTATATTTGTGTGCTGTTTTATGATTGCAAATATTAAAGAGATCAGGCATCAAATTAGTGGCATTACAGCTGATCTAGGCCTACCAGCTATCAACAAAATCATGAAAATAGGCTAATTTCATGCAGTTTGCATTTCAAAGTAACTATTTTGCACTGATCTGCTGATATTTCTTTTGTTTTCATGACTTGTGACTATGTTGGGAGCTACCTGACACTTTCTAGCTAGTTCTCTTGTCCACCTTTGCATGATGTCATCCTTTTTAAAACACAGTATCACGTGTAATTTCTATACAAAGGTCTGACAATGATTTGTAACAACAGAGCAAGAATAGATCATAAACGTGCCATTTTTGCTGACAGCGATCGTACCTTCTCACAGACTCTTTATGCGGTTTAAATGGCTTACCTGCACAGATATTTCTATAGCGATGTAGCTCTTGTTTATGGAGGCATAAAGGTGACACAGCTGGGACCTTTGAGACTGGTGGATTTATAGTTTGATGCATAAGTTTTTGTTTATGATTACTGGACTGTGACCTTTCAAAGCGCATTTTATAACTCAAAGCCCTATGGTGAATTATGGTGGAAAAAAAAAAATGTAGTTGAACACATGGGACACCATTTTGAAAACTATCTGGACAGTAGACTTGGCTCATTGTCTGGGAAAATGATCGGGGTGTGGCATTATTTATGTGCGGGCAGGGTAATCAAGATAAATCTAAAAATCTAAAGTCATCGTGAGTCAGAACTAATTCGTTTTGAAATATCTCCAAAAAAAAAAAAACGTTTTGCCTTCAGATCTGCCTGTTTGAAGCATGTTTGAAGTCACGGTGTCCTGTAGTACACCCTACTGGCCACCGAGCAGACTGCATCAAGCGCCGTCCCCTGTGTGTCGTTCACTTGTTGTTGTGTTCGGAGGCCATTATACTATCACGTGCAGCAGACTCTCAACATGCGCTTTTACAACCGGAGAGCCGGTCGGTCATTTTAGAGACTTGCTCATGTGTACTGAGGATCACAGCCGGGCTCAAACAGTTAATACAGTGAATAAACCTATGAAGAAATTGGACTTCTGAGGAGATTTCTAGTGAATGCACATAGTGAGTGCAGCAGGAGATGATTACAGCAGCGCCAACTTTCCACACAAGTGACTGAACTAAATGACTTTTAGCTTCATATTTCTAATGATCAGATTTTCAGACTAACTCATTCATGAGTTAGTGTCTGGACTAATTTGTGTGAAATGTTTTAACACAGTGCTGTATTTAAGGGGATGTTTTTATAAGTGCACCCGTCTGACCTGGGCACCGGTCTGACCTGGGCACCAGTCTGACCTGGGCACCAGTCTGACGTGGGCACCAGTCTGACGTGGGCACCAGTCTGACGTGGGCACCAGTCTGACGTGGGCACCAGTCTGACCTGGGCACCGGTCTGACCCGTGCACCAGTCTGACGTGGGCACCAGTCTGACGTGGGCACCAGTCTGACCTGGGCACCAGTCTGACCTGGGCACCAGTCTGACCTGGGCACTGTTGTTGTGAGTGTCTCTTCATGAATGTTGACTTTGTGTAGTAAATGCATTACACATGTGCAGAGCTGTCATGTCACTCATTTGATTTCTAGATGCATAAGGATAATTACACAGATAACAATAGCACTGAAGGCTCAGCTGCAGAAATGAGGTGTAGGAGGAGTAGTAGTAGGAGGACACAAATTTGTGAAGAAACAAATAGCCCACGGACCAGCCTTGTTTGTACAAACAGTGTGTCGAATATAGTCCAATACAGTAAATATTAATAAACTATATAGATGTAAGCTTCTCAAATTTGACTCCAAAGCCCAGTATTTATGCAATTTGTATAAAAAAGTGGTGTTATTAATTTGTTATTGACTAAATATTGTTGTCCACTTTAAGTTTGCTGCCTGCTCATAAAAGTCACTAAATATAACTTAAGTGATTTGTTTGGAAAAGTGTTCTATTTGTTTCTGCCCTTTGATTTTAATTCACTTTTTTTATTTGATTTATTTATTTGAAGGACAATGGGCAGATACATTAAAAAGATGGCTGCACCAGATTTAGTAAAATGCTATTTTCCACCTGTAGTCCTTTGTGCCACAAACATTAAAAAACAATTCACATATAAAAAGTGCAATATAACAAGACAATGTACAAGTGTGCAGAATTTTAAATACAAAGTGCAAGTTTGCAGCTGTGACATAAAAACATCTTATTCCTATTATCCGTCATAGTTATATTCAATATTCTACCTTTACATAACTTCAAAGCTGCAGTGTTGTTACTTTGGCTGAGCCTGTATTTTCCACCGTATCAAAGAGTAATCTGATCATTGTTTTTAGCGTGTCTATGGACGATCACTACAGTCTTTGATAAAGTTGTGTTTTACCTTTAACACCGTTCTGGACTGCTCTGTTGTTGCAGTGGAAAGTACCAAATTTAGCGGCTTCTTATGAGCTCAGTTTTAGTTCAGGACAACGACTCAGACAAGTTAAGACATGGTAACAAGAGGTGAAGTGACACCAACGAAGTCTGAACTGTTGAGCTTAAGTTACTAAGTTTGAGTAAAATGACCTTTATTGAATATAGTTTTATAACAGGGAGACGGTAATGCCGAACATCAAAACCAGAACATTGCAAGTTATCAGCTTCATATTTATTTCTTTGTACATTTGTTTATCATTGTTTACTTTTTAACAGATGTACACCAAATTGTTTATTATTACAGAAATGAAATGGTTCTTGTCCAGGGCTGCAACTTTAATCGCAATCGAAAAATTTGAATAGACGTTATTGGCAAATCGCATTTTGAAGTTTGAATTTTTGAAGTGTTACATTTTATTCCCCAAAATTAGATTTTTTTTTTTTTTTCTCAAATCGTTCAATCCTTGTCCCATTTCCTCTTGTGGATTACAGAAGTAAAACTATGGGCCTTAGGCGGGTACGCTCTCACACAGGACAGGTATAAACAAAAGGACATCCCTCTAATCTCACTCACCGTATGAAACCATTGGTCATCATCTCTTACTCTTGTATGTTTTGACTCATGGTTTATGGCCCTTTATGGCCTTTATGCAAACTCATTACGCCATTATCACTTTATAGTTCATTCTAATTCAGGCAAGACGAAACTTGCTTCTAAAATGACTAAGATTATTATCTTGATTAAAATGACTAAGATTATTAGGTTAGCTTACACCTACGTGGGCACCTTGGGGGGTTTTTAAGAGAAGTTATTTTTGTGTGGTATGACACAGTCTTTGATCGGTGGCATTTTGGCCCTGGATTTTAGACCTCTTGTTTACTTTCAGTTTTGTTTTTGGACAGCTCCGTTAGTGCCAGCCAGTTTAGTCCCCGCTCAGCCTGTGGTTTCGTCCTTGGTAAGTCTTCGTTTAGTTCTAACTTGGTACCAGTTGTGTCATTTAAAGAATACTGTAGGCTTGTAGAATAACTTTCTAAACATTTGTAACGTTTTGTCCTGGATTTTAGCTCTTACTTAGCTTAGACTAGATCAGTTTTAGATGTTGTGTGTGTTTTATTCATAATCAGGATTAGCCGCGCCATAAACCGACGCTTCTATCTGCTTTGTTCAGTCGTGTTGTGTCCAGTTCAAGACCTGTTGCTGTGCTGTTGCTTTTTCACTCACTGCATTGTGGCCTATCGATCGGTTTAGTGACCACCGATGCCCACTACTTTTCAAGGTGCACTGTGGGAATTTTGAGCGCTCTACTTTTTCACCAACCGGCCATTCAGACACTACTAAAAATGGCTTGACCCCTAAGTAGAGAATAGTGTGGACATTCGGACACAGACTGTGACACTTTATAGATACTAGAACTAATAGGACTCAGTTTGACAAAGGTTTACTCTGATTATCGTGTTTTAGGATTATTGTGTCAGTATAAAGTAATTTCAGTATTGTTTATTGTGATATTTCTCTATTGTAATATGTTGTACTTCAAAATTTGTTATCGTGAAAGGTCTCGAAAACAACCAAAGAGCCAATCTGGAGCGAGGCTGGTGACGGCTGTAACTCCCTTTCCCGCCTACACTGCTGGTTTGGCTGGGGGCGAGCACTTAGTAACGCTGTCAATCAAACCTGTTGCTAACGCTAGCAGGGGCGAGGGAGAGAATACGCCTAAATTGTCTGTTATTAATGTTCATATCTGCATTTATGGGCGCAATAGCGAAATAACAGAGAGAGGGGTGATGATTTGTCAATGTAAAGTGAATTGGAGTCAAAACTGCGCAGATGATCACTTCCTATTTAGGACGCGGCAGCTAGCAGGTTACCTATGTCCATTTATATATACAGTCTCTGGTTTTGTCTCAAGCCCCAATACTTGAAACTTGTGAGGAGGTCGACAGAATTTTAACTCTGAATATGAATGTAGCTAATATACGAATTTTTATTGTTTCATAATGGCGTTTTTCAGTCAGAAGTCCAGGAAGAGGGAAGCGTGGTTGATTTCCTCCCGCTGTGAAGGATTGTCGCATTTCCGGAGTTATGTCACCACTTTCCCATCCCACAGCCCGTTCATAACTGCAATATTTCAAACACAAACACAAGATTTACAAGGACTTACCTGGGATTAAAGGCATTTCCCTTTTCAGTGATGAGTCAGGACATCTCTCCACACAAGTAAGTCTATTTAGGACTAAGCCTTAACGGTGCTATATTACGCAAAATTTCGTGAGCTTTTAGTCATGTTATAATGTTGTTACCTCCTTAAAAACAGACCTGGAGTTGTGTGTCCAAAGCTCAAAATGCTCCGTTCCACCTTGTGATGTCATGAAGTGGTAGTTTTTAAGTTACTTTTTACCTTTTTGTTCATCGACTTTGTGTGTTAAAAACTTATGAATGAAACAAAACACAACTCCAGGTCTGTTTGTGATGAGGAAACAACATTATAACATGTACCATGGGACTTTTAAGTGCACAAATGATCTCAGCAGCTATATCTTCACAGTGTGTAGTACAATACGTTACTCAGGAGAACTGGTGCAGCCCCTCGTATCAGATACTGCCGGTTAATTTGACCCCGCCCTTTCGACAGGGAGCAGCCCGTGTTGTGCATTGAAAAGAGATGAAAAGACACTGCTAACTGACTGTTTGGGTTCAGCCAGAGTTTGTCCTGGGGTGAACTTCAGGAAAATGACTTTATTACTGATTAATCTTTGTAGATTTTCATATCAGAGGTAAATGATGAAGCCACAGGACCAGACAGATTTTCTTTTTATTGTTATTTTCAAAGCTCTCTACACTTAAAGGGCTCATATTACATTATTTTCTGGTCTTTCACACACGTTTAACACACAAACCCTGCATATTTAGATTGACTTCTTCTCTCAAACATGTGTGAATGAAACAAAACACAACTCCAGGTCTGTTTGTGATGAGGAAACATTATAACATAGATCAGAAAATGGTGTAAATTGCTCTGCCCCGTGACATGATAAATCAAAAATTTACTTTATTTTTTGTTTTATAATAAATATTTGTCAAGAGATATAGGACTTAGGAGTAATCTTGTATCAGTGTCAGATGTTTAGTCCTAAAAGTCTGTACTTTAATAAGTATTTTTTCAAGTAGAATCGAGTATTTTTCTCCCTTGGGCATTTGAAGTCGCTGATCTTCTGAGGTTGTGTCAGTACAAACAGGTGAGAGAGCAGCCGCCTCCTGCAGTTTAATGAGCAGCCTCAGTTTGACCCAATGAACAGAGCGTCTTTATTCTCCAGGACTGTGCTATGCTAACCAGGCTAAACCCGCTAGCATACTCAGAGCTAAAAGACTTGAATGGCTGGGATATATTCTAATGTTCATCACGTAGTTTAAAGGTCCCATATTACTCGAACTTGACTTTAGTGAGATTTAAGTCATGTTATAATGTTGTTACTTCCTCAAAAACAGACCTGGAGTTGTGTTTTGTTTCATTCGCACACGTTTGAGTAACACTTTATTAGTCTGTTACTTCTCCAAACCTCAAACTGCTCTGTTCCACCTTGTGATGTCATGAAGTGATAGTTTTCAAGTTAACAGCTACATTTTACCTTTAGTTCTGTAGAGATTGACAATTCCAGGACTGAAATCATCCAAATGATTCTAGTTAAGGTCTATGGATTTAAAAACGCAGTGGAGCACTTCACACTCCACATCACAAGGTGGAACAGAATGGGCCTTATTGAGCGACACTTTACTTCAGTTTTAGTATATAATTTGTATGGAAAAAGAATAGTAATAAATAAATGCATTTTGCGTCACTGTCTTATAAATGTGAACTGATCTAATGAGTCTATTTACTGATCATATTGACCCAGAAAGTCTCAGAATATTTGAACTTTTATTTATACAAAGCTGCTTTGTAGTTACTTGAAGGCTAAATAACTGCTACATAACACATCTGGATCAGTTTTGTCTTTTGTCAGTTTTATTTTTGTTTAAAGGAAATAAAGGCTGTTTTCAGGCTGCACTGGTATAGTTTGATATTGGGGATCGACAGACACTTAAAGCTATAGTTTTGAAATCGGTATCAGGAGTGAAAAAGCTGGATTGGTGCATCTCTTTTTAAAAATTATTATTTAAATTGTATTGTTTTTTGTATTCATTATGCATTCTATATTACTGGTAGTTATTTTTATTACTTTTATTTTATAATTTTTTGGTATTATGTTGTTTTGTATTTATTTATTATGTATTTATTTATTTTTATTTATTTATTTATTATATTTTTTTTTTATTGTGTAATATTTTTTATTATTTTTATTTTGTATTGTTTTATTTAGTAAGGTTTTTTTTTTCTCTATCTATCTATATACCAGTGCTGTGTCCCACAAAGTGGGGTAGCCTAGACAGGGCACACACTCCCGTTCCCTCCCTCCCTCCTTCCCCTCCCCAAAACCCTCCCTCCTCGCGACTCTCCATCTCCCCCATCTGCACCAGCGTCCCCTCCCCACCACCATCACCACTCTCCTCTCTCATTGCCCTACAACCTCTGCCGAGGAGGCCAAACCCGCACTGACGTCCACCCCCGCCCCCCCCCATCCATGCACCGGACAGCCGAAAGGGCAGCCAGCGTACCCGAGTCGAACACCCCCCAGGACCCCGCCATAGGCGACACGAAAGGAAGCAACCGGCCAGACTCAGAGTGCAAAAACAGACCACCACCAGCACCCAGGAATCCTCGAGAGGACCACACAGGGACAGCCGCTGCACCCAGAAAGGGACAACGAGCACCCAGGCGCACCTCCCGTCCATCACCATCACCGCTGCTGATCTATTGTCCTATTTTCCCCTTTCTCCCAACATTTTTCTTATCCTGTGTTGCCCTATATTGTGTATATGTGTATGCTATATATATATGTATATATATATATATATATATATATATATATGTGTGTCTAAATGCATTAAAAAGGAGGACATTGTCCTGCAGGCCTAAGTGTAGATATTCAGCTTGCCCTAACTAAGAAATGATGCATTAAAAAACAAACTAAAAACATTGGGAGAAGGACCAGTTCAAATTACAGCAACAATAATAGCAAAACCAGAGGTGCACCCAGACAATGCTTGCCCCCGTCCAAGCGCCCCTGTCCACCATACAAACCCCCAAAGAACCCCGGATCCAGATGGCCATCCGGATCACACACCCAAGCACCAGCCAGCCGCTCCCTCGGTCCCCCCACGGCCAGGCCCGGTGGTGATACCACCCAAGCCCACCAACAAACCCCCCCCAACAACCCTGCACCCAGACGGACACGCGGGCCATTTTTTCTCTATACTTTTTTTATTGTGTATTTTCTTTTTCTTTTTTTCTTTTTATGTTTATTTTATTATTATTTATAATTTATTATTGATTGATGTATTTATTATTATTATTATTATTATTATTGTTATTAATAATTTATTTTTTATATTATTTTATTATTCATTCTGATGTAGTATGCCTCTGTGCCTATGACCGTGTTCGCTGTGAACATGTTTTATGGACTGAGCTGAGATCTGGTCACATGGTTGAGATTAAGTCTTGGCTCAACTGGAGACTGGGAGAAACACTTGTATGTAGCTTTTTCTCCAAACTTTACTCAAGTGGATTTCAATGATCGTCCTGCCTCTTTTAATGCAGGGGTCTACAGCCGATCCCCTGAGTAAAAGCATGTGGTTTGGAGCAGACGTCAGACTTTCAGAGAAGAAATTTGACTTTTTCGTGTCACATGGCAATGATTAATAGTTTGTATTGTTCATGTTCTGGAAATTAATGTTGAAGTCATTTTTGTGTTTGTTTGTGGACAATGTTTAACCAAGTTTGAATCGATAAATATGAGGAAGACAAAAATCACAAAGCACTAATATTAGCCCTGTCATGGTAACACATTTTGAAGTTCAATATATTGCTGATCATATTGAAACCAAAACAGAATTATCTCCCAAAAAGTATTTCATGAACTGTGATAAAAATAAATGACATACACATTTAAGTAGTTAATTTGTGTCTATAATGAGTCATATAAGTCATAATTCAACCCTCGACAGCTCGAATCTTATCATAGTGCAGAAAATATCCAAAATGTTTCCACTAGTGCTAGGAAATCATCCCTGTAATAAATACTGACCCCTAAAAGTTACTGTTCCATTTGTTATGTCTAGAACGAACAAATTACTACTACTTCTACTTCATTTAGATGTTTTTTTGCTCCTGACTGCCGCATTTTTGACTTTAACTTTCCTTATCACGCTGGTTTCTGATCTGTTATAATGTTGTTTCCTCTGGAGTTGTGTTTTGTTTCTTTTACACATGTTTAACACACAATCCCTGCATATTCTGTTCCAACTTGTGATGTCATGCGATAATACAGGAAGTTTTCCACTGTGTTTTTAAACTCCATACACCTTCACTAGAATATTTTGGATAATTTCAGACCCGGAATTGCCGATCTCTACTGAACTAAAGGTAAAAAAGTAGCTGTTAACTTGACATCACAAGGTGGAACAGAGCATTTTGAGCTTTGGAGATATAGACGATATAATAATAAAACATGTGTGAATAAAACTAAACACAACTCTAGGTGGTTTTGAGGAGATAACAACATTATAACATGACTTAAAGCTCATAAGAATCAATTTTGTGTAATATAGGACCTTTAAAAACTCCTCACAATCACTACTACTTCTACTTCGTTTAGATGTGTTTAGCGCCTGATCTTAACATTTTTGACTTAGAAAATCACTTCTTTCTCGGTTTTTGACTCGCTCAGCACTTGGATTTCTTCTGCAATCTTTTACTTCCTACTTTTCGCTGAGTTGCGTTTCCTGTCCTCTGACAAAGTGCAACTAATGGACCACCTCAAAACTGATCGTAAAAAACTTTGAACAGTTGAATGTGTATTTCCTCTTTGTGTCTGAGGGCAGATTTCTATAATAATTCTGTCATTTAAAGGGCCCATATTACACTGTTTTCTGATCTATGTTATAATGTAGTTTCCTCGTCACAAACAGACCTGGAGTTGTGTTTTGTTTCACTCGCACATGTTTAACGCACAAATTCCAGGTATGTTTATCATGTTGTGAAATAACATTACAACATAGTTCATACAATAGCGTGCAGGCCCCATATGGGCCCCTTAAAGATGCACTATGTATGCAACTTTTCTGGTGGATGGGGCAGCTGTATTCTTGTCTCCATGGAGATGTTGTTCCTTTCTCTAGAATGTTCCACAGTATGGCCGTAAACTCTCTAGCATTTTTTCAGTAACAGTTTTTTTTGCTGCTGAAAATGCATCCTTGAAAAACGAATTTTTACAGTGAGTGGGGTCGCCTCTCCACAGATCACACCTGTAACTTGGCCCAGTGGTGTCACCTGTTTCCATGCAGACAGATAAGTTTAATGCCATACTGAGAAACATTTTTGACAAAGCAATAACGTCTCCATTGAGGTGAGCATGTACCTGACCCTCCATCAGAAAGACAAGGCGAGTTTATTTGTACAGCACAATTCATACACTGTAAAGTAAATCAAAGTGCTTTACAGAATAAGAAACACATTAAAATCACAATACAACAAATCAAAACATAAATAATCATCATAACATTAAAACAGAAGACTGCAGAATAAAAACCTTTCAGTCAGTCAGCTCATGCACAGCTGAACAGAACCGTTTGAGCCTGGATTTAAACATTGTCAAAGTCGAGGCCTGTCTCACATCTTCAGGAAAGCTGTTCCAGGTTTTCTCTGCTGAAAACTGTACCCCTGATTTGGTCCTGGTTTAGTCCTGGTTTAGTCCTGGTTTAGTCCTGGTTTAGTCCTGGTTTAGTCCTGGTTTGGTCATGGTTTGGTCATGGTTTGGTCATGGTTTAGTCCTGATTTAGTCCTGGTTTAGTCCTGGGTTAGTCCTCAGAGTGTGAGATGGTTCATGTGGCTCTAACATGTTGGAGATGTTCTTTGATGCTGGTTCATGGAGAGACTTGTTCACACAGAGCTGCTTTAAAGTTTATTCTCTGAGCCACAGGAGCCAGAGACCTGAGCACAGGACACATGTGTGAAGTACTTCCTGGTTCTAGTCAGGACCCGAGCAGCGGTGCCCTGGATTGTACTGCAGCTGTTACATAGTGCACCTTTAAGTTTGAAAATGTGAATCCTAAGGTCCCGGACAGTATATAAAACTATATTTTCTCTGAATCTGAAAAGTTGGACCTGTTTTTGTGTCTCATCCCTTTAAGAAATACAGTAACCAGTCAGTCACAGAGTTTTTACACAAACACGAACTGAACAACTACGTGATGCTTTTCCCATTTGTAACTTTATCTGGAATTTTACTGCTTATTTTCCTCATAAAGTTTGTGAATATATTACAATCGGACATTCTAGGATACAGGCTTTTATTGTTTTTAGTTAAAACTCCAAAGTCACCATCTATTATATTTGGCCTGTTTAATGTCAACAGTGAAGTTTGTGCAACAACAGGAGCTTGGATCGACGCTCATCACAGAACAGAGATATCAAATGAGGACGTCAGTTGGATGGGATTCAGTGGGGGCAGGTTGGGCCGACTGTTGGAGTTCATTATAGTTTAGTGTCCAAGTAATATCTGTGACTTTACTGGAATTAACAAATTAAAATCAAGTTATGATATAAAGATTAGAGATAGAGCCATGAATTTGCACTTTTTAATGATTAATGGCCTTAAGTCTCCAGCACAGGCCGATATTTGGCTTTGGCCGACCTGCTGCATAAAGAACATAAGAACACATTTGAACACTTTAGTGCAAAGAGATGCACAAAACATGACCACACAAACCTGACTTAAAGGTTTATGATTTAAAAAAGGGCTATGGGTGAGTTTGTGTTAAATTTAAATGACATAAGTTGAGGAAAATAATCAAAATCGGCCTTAAATATCAGCCCAAAAATATCTGCAGAGCTGATCAGTCATCAGTTCTGGATTCTGAACGATCGGTATCAGCATAGGCCATGAAAAAACCCATATCAGTCGATTGTTGATTAATGGGTCAAATAGAAAATATTTGAACTAAATGTGTATGACTTTGACTTGGACAGCTGTATTGATCCATGTGAGTAATTTCTTGGACACAGTAGTTTAAAATGTTTTTTGAAAAATTAGGATGGTCATAATTACTATATTCTATTTCATATATTTTTTTGTATGTTTGTTTATATGTGTGAATAAATATTACTATCATTTAGATGACAAAGGCTTACACACCTTTTCATTTTTACTAAAACTTAAAGATAATAATAATAATAAAGATAAAGATTAATAATAATAATAATAAATCACACAGATCTTGAGTGAATAGATGAATAAGAAGCGCATTGCACAATAAATAATAAAAAATATTATAAATCATAAATAAAATAGGAATGATTATAATAATGGGGGAAAAAAGTAGGGGGTTGGCTTAGACAGTCAAAAAAGTCAATAAATGGCTGCCACTTTTTTTTAAAAACCTGTAGCTGTAATGTTGAATACCGAGAGAAGTTTTCTGGAAGACCAAAGTTGGCCACATACAAACAGAAATATCAATTGTTCTTGACAGCACTCTGGACCATAATTACTATATTGACTTATCATTCAATGTATAAAAGCAGGAATAATGTTTTGGGCTTCAATATTTATTGTGAGTATTTTTTGGGGATATTTTGGGGTATTTTTGTTGTAATACAATAAGATTTGAGGAGGAGTGAATAAGTCCCTTTTAAGACAAATTATTGGTACATTCTGCTATTCATGCTGCTCCTATGTTGGAGCTCATGTCTTAATAAAACAGTCCATTTCAAATTGGTTTACTGGGATTATCTTGCTTCAGTTAAATCTTAATTAGTGGCTTAAGTAGTTTCAATATTATCGTTTGTCTCAATATTTCTCTGTAGCGATATATTGTGCTTCAAATGTGTTGTTGTGACAGGTCTAAGAACAATATCAGAACAGTTAAAAGATCAAAACAGATCAAAATGTATTTCTTTTGAATACAACAAATGTATGTCTCAAATGGCGTCTTAAATTTGTCTATATTTGTTTTGCAGTTCCCATCGGTGAGGTCTCTTCCAGCGGCTCTTCCACCTGCCTGACCTGAGCCTGCCCCCCCTCTGCCCTGTCTGACCTCTGCACTTCAACAGCGACAGAACTAAACAAAACATCCACAAACTCTTCCTCCTCTCCTCCTCTTCCTCACCTCTTCCTCTAACCCAGCGCTATGGCAGGGCGAGGGGGACCCACACGGACCAACGGCGCAGCTCCGGGCAACAAAATATGCCAGTTTAAGTTGGTGCTTCTGGGGGAGTCGGCCGTGGGCAAGTCCAGTCTGGTGCTGCGCTTCGTCAAAGGCCAGTTCCACGAGTTTCAGGAGAGCACCATCGGAGGTGAGGAGAAGGCACACGCAAGGGGCTATTCACAGTAACCATAGTGACGCAATGGGTTCATCCAGTGAGGTTCATCTGGTCTTCCTTCAGTTCATGTTAATAGATTCTTTTTCCAGATGAAGGTTTAGTTTCTATTCATATGTGACAGTTTCGACTGCTCACTAGCGCTCCTACTCAGTGTGGCCACGTGACGTTACTGCGACGTGTCCGGTCAGCTGATTTAAACAGGTTTTGGCGTTTTCTTCCTACATCATTGGGACAGAGGACAACAAACATCGTCGCTGGATTAAAGAGGCAATTGAAATACAGAAAAGTGCTCACGGACTTTAAACCGGGACGAGGGGGCTTTTTTTACTCTCACACACCTGGGATACTGTCCTGAAGAAGTTGAACTGCAGATGGCGCTGCTGTCCTGCCTTCGCCGGTACAAAGACGGCGCCAAAACCTGTTTAAATCAGCTGACCAGACACACCCAGCAACATCACGTGACCACACTGAGGAAGAGGCCAAACTGTCAGGTATGAAAACAAAGTAAACCTTGGTCTGGAAAAGAATCTATAGACATTTAAAAAAACAAAGGGTTCAAAACAAAACAAAAATTTTTAGTGGATTAAACTAAACAATTTTCTGGAGCCTGTGATCAATACAAGAGCCATGTTTTTTAGGTTTTTTTATCTTCAGCGAAAAAGGTGAGAGTGAGTAACTGATCTGAACTATTTAATCAATACATATTTTTTAATGTATTGTAATTGTGGTATTAACCTGTCCAGGGACTGCAGGTGGGAAGCTAGCATTTTTGCTCAAACCTAGCACATGACATATTTGTTTTTATGAGGTTTACGTCTTTTGCCCATTGTCCCTGATCAAAATAAATGCATAATCAAATCAGATTCAAACTAAAACTGTTGGCTAATACTAGCTTGTGATGGTAAGGTTTTAAGGTCATATTTGTAAATGAAATTGATTTAAACATTTTACCTGGTTAAGTAAATGTTAAATAAATAAAATAAACTTCACAAATCATCTCACTAATTGAAGTTCCAACCAAGTCAGCTCTTTATGGTGAGATTGTGTAAAAACAAAGCTCAGATTAAAGTCTAACTTGAGTAAGAGAGCTTCAGACAGAGCAGTGCCTCCAGCGACCTTTACCCCCATAAGAAATGTTCATGACGTCACTTGAAAGGTTGTGTTATGTTTCAGAAAAGGCGTTTAGGGGTGTACATGGGTTTCTGTCATGAACAATTTGATGCTCTGGCAATAGTCCTGATGTTTCATGACTTGAAACGCATGGATACAGTTCAGAAAATGTAATCCATCCTCGAGAGACAGTTCAGTTTGCAGTCATAGCCCACTGCATAAAAAAAGACCACCCACAACAGTTCACACAGGTCGGGCACATGTACAAAAGGATGGACGTAAGAAGCTAATCGACATTTAAAATAATTTCAAATGTTACATACAGTGCACAGTTACTGATGATATATGGAGAGGAGTCTTAGACCGTATAAAGAAGTGGACTAAGGGACTGGGACATCCATAGCGTTTGGCTCCAGTCAAATTAAGCTCATAGAGGCTTATTAGGAATTCAGCCTGCGAGTATCATAGCAACCAGAAAGCCAATCCGGAGCGGGGCTGTTAAAGGTAACGTCCCTTCCCATCCACATCGCTGGTTTAGCAACGCTGTCAATCAAACCTGTTGCAAACGCTAGTGGGAGCGACTTTGGGAAAAGAAGGAGCTTGATTTGTCTGTTATTAATGTTCATATCTTGATTTACGGACACAATAGTGAAATATAAATACCAGTATCATCTAGAGTGGGTCAATACAAACATTTTAAGATCAAAATGATGAGTCTGACAGCAGCAATTATAGAGAGGGGTGTTGTCAAATGTGAAATGAATTGGAGTCGATGGAGCCGTCCTATTTGGAACGCGGCGGCTAGCAGGTTAGCGCCCATGTCCATTTATACGTACAGTCTATGAGAGGAATTCAATATAATCTAAAGATCGTTTTGATAATGGCCAGTGCCAGTGACCAGTATAAAATGATCCGTAATGTATATAAAACTATATAATATTAATGATACTGGGACTGCAGGATGGCTTAGGGATCATTTTGCTGCACTGACTGACCGATTACTTTCTGGGCCATACTTAAGATTCTTATGTAATTTTTCATACCTTGAAAGTTTCGGCTGCAGTCTGTCGCCTTCGGTCTGGTCAGCTGGTTTAAACAAATTTTGGTCCCATCTTCCTACTTGGAGCGGTAGGACGACGGCGCCATCTGCAGTCCTACTTCTTCAGGACTACATCTCAGGTGTGAAAAAGATAGTATGCCCCCTCATCCTGATTGACAGTCTGGTGGGCACGTTATCCGGATCTTGATGGCCTCCCTGATCCAACGATGGTACTTGGATGGTACCTTAGCTTTGTCCCAATTCATAAGATGGTTTTCTCTCTTGCAATGGTCTGATTGTTGTTCTTGTTGGTTCTTAGAGTCTTGGGTGCATACCTTTCCCTGACAAGATAAAGCTCCTTAAGTCACTACTCAGGCCATTACTTAACCCTTTAAGAACTGTGCACATTATAGACCATTATAGCTCGCCTAGACTTTTTTTTTTCTTTTTTTAGCCATAAAAATTATGTTAAAGGAAGTATCAGCATGTACTTTTTTTCACACAACTACCTCTATTTTACATATCCGTCCCTATTTTTCCTTTGACGCATCAAATAACTGTCTGGGAGAATCCCAGCAGCACCTGCGCTCTGATTGGTTGTCTTCAAGGGACAACGCAAGCACATTACCGCAATGACAGTGACATATTTAAAGAGCCCCATGTCTCTGCTTTGAGACGCCGTTTGAATTTACATGAAGCACAATTGGTTGCGGAGTTACGGTAATGTAAAGTCCGCAACAGCAAGTCTATTGGCAGCGATAGCAGCTGACGCTATAGGGTTAAAGAAGGAAAAATAAACAAAGCTCCATACAGTCAGCTCATTCTTACAGCCCCTATTTTTGACCATTCTCTCCAAAACACTAGTAAAACTCACCAAGCCACTTCTCGGACTCACCAAACAAGATTGCAGGAATGCCAAACAACTGGCACAAGAACTGAAAGGTCCGAATCCAAAGATATAGAGGTATTCATTTCACATGATGTCATTACATAAAAAAAACTCTCATAGCAATCACCATCCACATGCACAACGGGGTAAAAAGGTTTAAAATATTACACAGAAGGGCCACACTCACAGCCAATTACATCAGTTATCACAATTTGTATCCACATCTATGTATTTCCACTACAGAGGAACCATCTACAGGCGAAGGGGGGGAATTGCAACCTGCTGTTTGCCATCATGAGCGGCTGCTTCAAGACCGCAAATGCAATTTAACATATGAAATACTGTGTTTGTCGTGCAAGTCATGTGTAGCTGAAACAGATAGAGCCTTTAATGCACATAAAAAAAACACAGAACGGAATGTGAAAAAAACAACATGCATCCAAGACACTAAACAACAAGTCCACCAAGTCTGAAATATCACAATACTCCTAAGAGGGAAAACCGTCTCATGGACTGGGACAAGGCTAAGGTCACAGAGAGTAACAAGGTCCATCGTTGGATCAGGGAGGTTCTTCATCGAGATCCGGAAACGTGCCTACCAGACTGTAAATCGGGATGAGGGGACATGCCAGCTTCCTCACACCTGGGCTACAGTTCTGAAGAAGTCGAACCCAGATGGCGCTGTCGTCCTACATAAGAATCTAAAGTATAGTACAGAAGACCTAATGAACCTAAATGGACGATTTTTGGGCTACTGCCTACTCTCCCCACTCTCCACGCTACTTCATCCTGTGTATACACATAGTACAAACTGAAAAATGTAATGGCATAAATTTATATTGTGCTAGTTACATCTTTAGCCACAGCTGTCAAGGGGCAACTGTTCCTTTCTGCACTAATGGGCTGCCTCTTTCACTCAGCCACATAAGGACACAACTTTATCAGTGTAATTAGAAGGAGTTGAACCAGCAGTGTTTGACATCAGAGATCTTCTGCGTATTGTTTCCTTGTTTATGCACAAAATATTCAAAAAATCTGCTCCAGTCAAGTCAAAGTTCAAATTGTAGCTTGAAGAACAGTCAGAAATCAAAATACGAGGAAGGAATAAATTTAATTACACGTTACAAAGCCCCTTGGTTTTCTGATTTGAATCTAAACTATTTTCTGATCTAAGTTATAATGTTGTTTCCTCATCAAAAACAGACCTGGAGCTGTGTTTTGTTTCTTTCACACGTTTAACACACAAACCCTGCATATATTTGGTATTTGGTTCTTCTCTCAAACAGAAAACACTCTGTTGCACCTTGTGATGTCATCATGTAGTAATACAGGAAGTGCTCCACTGTGTTTTTAAACTCCACACACCTTCACTAGAATCATTTGGATGATTTCAACCCTGGAATTGTAACCTCACCTGAACAAAAGGTGAAAGGTAGCTGTTAACTTGAAACTTCATGACATCACAAGGTGGAACAGAGCATTTTGAGCTTTGGTTAATAATAAAGAGTCCTCAAACATGTGTGAATGAAACAAAACACAGCTCCAGGTCTGTTTTTGAAGAGGTTCAACGCTGCAACTTGGCTTAAAGCTCACAAGAGTCAAGTTTGTGTAATATAGGATCTTCAAATATAGAAGATTTTACTACAGTTAAAACCAGCGTTTCCTCTCAGGTTTTCGTTTCTGCTTTGCTGTTAATCTTTGCTTTGAGGCAGAGGAGTGGCCCAACCAGTTCTGTGCTCTGATCACCTGATGTCTCACAAACCACCAAGCTCCTTACACCACTGTGAATATGACCCTGTATAACTCATTACATAACACCTTTTGAATTTAATTAACCTGACTGAGAAGCAAGATGTTACTTACACTTGTTTAGTTAATTAAATGTCTGTCCCAGCTTAAAACATAAAAGTAGGAAAGAGTAAGCACAACAATGGGGTTTTCTCTTGTTTCCAACTTGTATCTATGTAGAAATTCATTAACAGATTTATTGACAAAACAAGGAACAAAATCTGAATTGTTTTTACTTTATGATAACGTAGTATTTTGGTTCCCTCTTGGTTTGGCTCATAGACTGTATATATAAATGGACATAGCTAACGCGCTAACCTCTGTGCCCCAAATAGGAAGTGATCATAGGTGTCTGGCACCAATTCACTTTACATTGAAAAATTGTCACCCCTGCTCCCTGTAACTGCTGCAGTCAGACTCGTCATTTTGGTCTTAAAATGTTTGTATTAACCTGCTCTGTATGATCCTGTTTTTTTGCTATTGTGTCGTAAATTAGTACATGAACATTAGTAACAGACAAATCGGGCGCCGAGGTCACTCCTGGTAGCATTAGCAACAAGTTTGATTGAGCGTGTTGCTAAGCTGTGCTAAACCAGCGGTGCAGGCGGGAAGGGCTGTTACCTTCAACAGCCTGACTCTGGATTGGCTCTTTGGTTGCTATGATACTTGGTCGAAATTCCTGATGAGCAACTTGACTCCAAATTGGCCCATATAACTGCTAGTTTCGTTGAGCTTCATTTGACTGAAGCCAAACGCTATCGGTGACGTCACACTCACTTACTTCACTTCTTTATACAGTCTATGCCGATAACGTAGCATTTTGTTTGGTTAGGCTGCACGATTCAGAAAAAAACATGGAAGTGCTTTTGAATTTGTCTTATTAGATTAGATTTGCAATTAAAAAGTAAGAATCTGACATTGCAAATTGTAAAAGTCTCCAGGATCTTTTGAGACATGACAAACTATGAACTGATTAACTAAGACAAGAACCATGTGCATTTCAGAACATGTTTATAGAGGCGTAAACTACAGGCACGATAGTTTACAGAAAAAAAAAAAATGGATATATGTTTTTTGCCAAACCTTTGATATGACGTCTCACGATTTCAGTTTGATTTCGATACTGGACAGCTCTGACTCTTGGTGTCTGTTTTGCTAATTGAAAGAGTAATTTTGAAACTTCTAGGTGACAGTCTGCAAACTACTAGGCAATAAAAATCATCTGAAGGGATTTCGATGCACCCTCTTACAATCTAGTTCCGTATTTTTCTTAACAATTGCTAAGCCCAAACTGAGTGTGTGGCTCTTCATAAATGAGCTTAAGTCTATAATAATGATCTTGGGCTAAACCAGGATCAGTTCTTGTTTAAACAGCTTAATCATGAGGACAAGATCAGTCACTGCATGAAATCCAGCTTTATTTACATTCATCTATACTGGATTTGAGTTTTTAAAAGAATGTAAGAATGTGTTTTAGATTGTTAAGAAATTGGGACTGTTGCCAGAGCGATTTAACAATTTTATATTATATCTTTTTGAATGGGGAAGCAGCCCTCAAAGTTCTGTAGATAACAGGAAGCTAAACCCGTAAATAACACTGAAGAGTTTATTATTTATAACTATGTAATGCGACGCTCAAATGAAACTGTTGTCGTCTTGCATTTATTGTCACCAGTCTGTGCTTCTATATCAAAGTAGTTGTGAGTTATGGATTATGGAAAGACGATGCCATCTCATTGTAAAAGGCATCAGCGTTTTCTGTCAGTCGGCTGAAGTTGTGGTCAGTGTGTGGCCGTTGGAGATTACAAATCTTCAAACTATGTGCTCTGCTTGTACTGCCTCGGTTTGGCATGTGACACAGGGCTGACTCGGCAGGATAAACGCAATTGTGCTTCCTGCCATTCATAGGATTTTTTTTTTTTCCTCAGAAGTTGGGTTTTAAATCCTGTTACTAATTGTGTGTTTAGTTCTTACTGTAATAACTGCATGTAACAAGTATTATTTCTAAATGTGCCCTCATCAATTTTGCAGAGGTTGATTAAAGGTCCTATATTACACAAAATAGACTGTTGTGAGGTTTAAGATGTGTTATAATGTTGTTACATCCTCAAAAACATGCCTGGAGTTGTGTTTTGTTTCATTCACACATGTTCTGTTCCACTTTGTGATGTCATGAAGTGGTAGTTTTCATTTTAACAGCTCCTTTTACCTTTTACAGTTCAGCAGAGATGGACAATTCCACTGCTGAAAGTATCAAAATCTAGTGAAGGTGTATGGAGTTTAAAATACAGTGGAGCACTTCTTGTATTACCACATGATGACATCACAAGGTGGAACAGAGTGTTTTCTGTTTAAGAGAAGAGCTTAAATATGCAGGGTTTGGGTGTTAAACATGTGTGAATGAAATAAAACACAGCTCCAGGCCTGTTTGTGACGAGGAAACAACATTAGAACATAGAACAGAAAATGGCACAGAAGTTAGTTTAGTTTCTCAAAAGCAAAAAGTGATTTCTGAAGTTTATGGTTATTTTCTGTTGTAGAATAAGTTGAAGTTGCCTGAGAGGAAGAAGAGACATGAGTCTGGCCGTACTAATCTAATCAGTACGAGACCCAACACCTGGAGACATGAACCCTTAAGACATTATGATCATATTGTCCACTCCAGTCTGGCTATGCTTCTGTTGTAGGGAGTATTATACCTGTGATTATGTAGGTCTAGATGAAAAGGACTGAGCCGGCGGTGCGGGACTGGCACAGCACACAAATGCAATTTCTCTATTAGGAGGTATTTTAATCTAACCAAGATGCAAGTTTGACATTTTAATGGTTTTCAAAAATATGATCTGGTTAACTGTATCAGGATGGGACACTTGATGATAAATACTGAGTAACTTACATCCCTTTTTAGTCCTGGTTTAGGCTGATTTAGTTTTAAACATTGATCTAGTCCCATGCAAAGTACTATATATAAATGCTTTTTTTTTGCTATTTGTCTTTCCTCAGCGGCCTTCCTCACACAGACGGTATGTTTGGACGATACAACGGTGAAATTTGAGATCTGGGACACGGCCGGACAAGAGCGGTACCACAGCTTGGCACCCATGTACTACAGAGGGGCACAGGCCGCCATTGTGGTCTATGACATCACCAACACAGTACGTACCATGCAGAGTGTCAGGGGGGTTTTAATAACACGAGTATAAATGAGAGAGGTTTGTCCCATAGACTGTATAAAAAGTGGACTAAGTGAGTGTATGGAATAGCGAATATTACTAGCGGAGATTATTATATTAGAAATTCCAACCGTGAGTATTATAGCAACCAAAGAGCCAATCCAGAGCGAGGCTGTTGAAGGTAATGCCCCTTCCACATCGCTCGTTTAGCAGGGAGCGGTTGCTAAGCAACAATCAAACAATCAAACCGGTTGCTAACGCTAGCTGGTGCGACCTCGGGGAAAGAAGGCGCCTGATTTGTCTGTTATTAATGTTCATGTATCTTGAGTTATGGACACAACAGTGAAATAAAAACGCCAGGATCATGTAGAGCAAGTTAATAAGAACATTTTAAGACCAAAATGACGAGTCTGAGGCAGCAGTTACAGAGAGAGGGATCACAGTTTTTCAATGTAAAATGAATTGGAGCCAGAGTCGATGGAGCCAGGAGTGCGCCAATGATCACTTCCTATTTGGAACACGGTGGCTAGCAGGTTATCTCTGTCCATTTACATATACAGTCTATGGGTTTTCCTCATTTATCAGTCACAATTATTAGGTTTGATCTTTATTCGTACTAAAACATACAAATTTAGAGATATATATTCACTTTTTGCATTTAGCTGTTTTTATTAGAGGCAGTTCCTTCATATTCATTTTTTGCAGTATAGTAAAATAGTATAAAATATATCGTCAGCGCCTTGACCGCAAATGATTAAGAAAGTACTTGGTATTTTCAAGTATTTTGTTGTTGTACATGTTAATTTGCATCAGTGGTGGATGAAATACTCAATTTTGTCAAGTAAAAATACAAAATACAAAGGTAAAAAGTTACTAAATTAAAAGTAAAAGTATCACTTGAAAAAATCGACTTGCGTAAAAGTATTTAAGTACCGGTTTTAAAATGTACTTTAAGTGTAAAAAGATAGTATTTCACACCAATTGGTGTTAATTTGTTAAAATGTAAATAGATGACTGATTAAAAATGAGACATGTTTTGGTCACAGTAACAATACAATTTTTTTTTTTTTTTTCAGTTTTGAGCAAACAAAAATAAAAACACAAAATTCATAAAATTCAAATTTGAGCTTGAACTGGAAAACTTCAGTCGGATGTTGCCACGACTATGGCAGAAATAACCCTTCAAATAATATGAAAAGTACTTTTTACTTCGTAGAAAGTTCAAATTTATTTCAATATGTTCCACTAATTTGCATAAACATGAGTCACTGGTGTTTCCATTGAGCTCTTTTGGAAACAGTTTTATTTATTTATTCATTTTTAGGTTGTACCAAATTTATAAGAATCCAAAGGTTGTCCTGTTTGTCCTGTTACTGTGGCCATTTCCAGACTCAGAAACACAAAGTTCGTTGCTGCTGCTGACTCCGGTCTTTCTGCTGTTGATCATTACTTAATTCATTTGAGCCACTCCGGATCATTGCTCTTGTAATTTGCAAACTCGTGTTAAACAAGTCGACTTATTTAAGCTGCTTTGAAATGTTTTAAAGATATTTTTTTTTGAATTATTTGCCGTGTTGATCACCAACCTACTCAGATAAAAAGTTAAAAGTAATAATTTGTGACATTTCAGTTATTATTATTATTATTATTTGCGTTAACAGTCACAATATAGATTTTTTTTTTTTTTTTTTTTTTATCACATCCTATTGACCTAATGTGTGGAAGAGTAGCCAAAAATGTTGCTTTTACTTGAGTAAAATCACTTCAAAGTAAAAAAAAGTACTACTCAAGTAAGGGTAACTGTCAGGACGTAATATCTGATTAATAATTTAATAGTTTAATAATGAAGTTAGTGGAAGAACATGCGCAAAATTAAATGGTAACTGGTCACATTTTTATATAGCACTTTTCCACCTTCAAGTCTCTCTTTACATTTGCACTTTACATCAAGGAACCACTCACCCACTCACTCACACATTCACACACCAGAGTACACAGACACTGGGGGCGAGGTGGGTTAAGTGTCTTGACTAAGGACACAACAACAGTATTCATCTGTGAGAGCTGGAATCGCACCACCAACCTGTGGGCGTGGATCACCCCTCACCCAATGAACTTTTTTTTTTTTTTTTGGTCAAGAGCGAGACTCAAACTGCCAACTTTTTGTGTTAGAGGATAAACTACAATTTGAGCCACTGTCGTCCTATAAATTAGAAAAATATCTGAAGGAGCAGTGCAAGAAACACAAATCATTTCAAATCATCGACATAAACCTCTTGTCACTTCTCGACTTACTCACAGCGAGAAGAGAAACCAAAACTTTTCCTCACGCTCACTTCCAACTAACTATTACTCAAGTAACAGTATGGTGTCAGAAAACTAGTCTGAGAAGTTCAATTTAAAAGAGTTACTCGAGTAAATACGACACAGTGCTGCCCCCTTGTGCTCACTCGTGCCGTTTTATTTCACAGGACACATTCACACGCGCAAAGAACTGGGTGAAAGAACTGCAGAGGCAAGCCAGCCCCAACATCGTCATCGCTCTGGCAGGGAACAAAGCAGATCTGGCCCAGAAGAGGAACGTAGACTTCCAGGTATAGAAGCATTTCAGTGTAAAAACGATATAAATACATGTATTAAAAAATGACACCTATTTAAATACTCTGCGCATTGTTGTTTTTAGGAAGCACAAGCGTACGCCGATGACAACAGTTTGCTCTTCATGGAAACTTCAGCCAAGACTGCAGTGAATGTCAATGAGATTTTTATGGCCATTGGTAAGTCACGTCCCAGCGGATTAAGTGGGTTTTGTCGGACATCCAGAACAGCGTTGCCAAATAAGTACGGCAGCTATGTTTTCAGCAATTTGCAGAAGTTAAAGGGCATAGAGACAGTTTTGTAGTTTCAAGTGTCTTTTACTCTTGAGAGGAAATGTCAGGAAAGAAGTCAGCAACACGGCTGTTTTAAATATTTAATGCAGTTACTTACAAGGTCCTATAATACACAACATGGATTTTTTGGAGCTTTAAGCCTTGTTATGAAGCCTCGAGTTGTGTTTTGTTTCATTCGCACATGATTGAGTAACTTTTTATTATTAGTCTGCTGCATCTTCAAAGCTCAAAACACTCAGTTCCACCTTGTGATGTCATGAAGTGGTTGTTTTCACGTTAACAGTTACTTTTTACACTTTGTTTAGTACAGATCGACAGTTCCAGGGCTGAAATCATCCAAATGATTCTATGAAAGTGATTCTAGTGAGCACTTCCTGTATTACCACATGATACATCACACGGTGGAACAGAGGTTTAAAAAAAACACACCTAAATCTGTTTGTGGAGCACTGGGTCCTGTATTTCAGCCACATGAAACTGACATCACAAGGTGGAAATAGCCTTATTTTCCCGCTGCTGCAATTTTGAATAATAAAGTACAAAAGGAATCTTGAGGTACTTAAGTTACAGTTAATGTTTACTTTTTACTTCCTGATTTTCAAAAATGGAAAACTTTTTCCTGTGGCCGACACATCCGGTATGAGCTTTTACAACATGGACGTCTGCAGATTTTTCATTCATTTCCAGCAGGTTTAGGTGCTATTTCCACAAAATTTTGACCTTCAAACCTTTTCTTACTTAACTAAAAGTACAGCTACTGCAGCAGCCAAACACTCAAGTAAAATGTTAAAGTATCACATGAAGAAATCCTGTTTAAAAAAGTATTTAAAGAGTAAAAAGTAAAAGTATTTTGCCGTCTTATAAAGCTTCGAATGTAGTGATTTTTTGATAGATTTGTGTTGGATTTTGTTCAATAGAAACAAATAAAAGATGGATTATTTTACTGTATATTTTTGTTTGCTCAAACTATGAACATATTAAAAATAAACCCCTCAGACTTTTCTGCAAAATACTTGGTAAAAATAAAGAGTATCCACTATAAAATGTACTCAAGTGAAGTATAGAAACCTAAAAAAATTGTACTTAAATACTGTACTTGACTAGTTTTACTTTGTTACCTCCCACCTCTTTGCATTTATCATTGAATTATTCCTTGTTCTTTATAAACAGCCAAGAAACTGCCTAAGAACGAGCCTCAAGGGGGCGCCGGAGCGGGAGGCCGGGCTCGAGGCGGAGTGGACCTTCAGGAAAGCGCGCCACAAGGAAGAAGCGGCCAGTGTTGTGGAGGCGGCAACTAACTAAACCACAACCACAAACCAACTTACACCAATCTACAGCTACGATCAACCACACCAGACGTCTACCAGCTGTCAAACAAACAACACCGCCCCCTATTGGCCAGACCGAGGCACTGTTCAGGCCCTAAAACACAGCACAAATTAACTGAGCGAAACCATAGGCCAGTAAAACGCCCCTCGATGGTTTCCGGCAACATTAACAACAGACCAAGAAGAAGACCAACATAACTCAATCATGTTTTAAAACTGGGACTTAACTTGCCGTAACCTCGTTTTGATGGACAGTTTAGGGGAATTCTAATTGTCCCATACACGGGAGGAGGAAAAGATTAGTCATTACAAATTAATGGGCCGCTACTGCTACTTCTAGTGTATTTGTGTAGAAAAAATAACATTGAAAATATATGAGTTGGCTCCTTGTCCTTCCTAATCTTTCTTTGCTCTGCGTTCATTTCTCAGATCGTTTTCAGAAGACTTTTAACTGGAGGTGCATGTGCAATTAATCTTTGGCTTCTTCTTCAAAAACAGGAGGAAAAAGAGGAGATTAACAACTTAAAGGCGCACTGTGTAACTTTCCCGCCCGCTTGTCTCCACGACAATGTTACCGCGTCGCCAGGAATGTTCCACGGTGTAGCATTAAACGTGTCCATGTTACAGTTTTTCCATTACACTGCTCAGAAATGCGTTCGTTTTAGAGATCTGGGCTGCCTTTTCAGAGATCTGACCTGTAACTTAACTTCTTGGCCTTGCGGCGCCACCAGCTGGTCGCCAACGTTAAATGTCTCCATGGAAACGAGCTTCAATCCAGACCTCCAGTATTTTGCACAGATTTTGAGGCTTCAAAAGTGATAAAAATTTGTGCTGTTCAATAGAAACGATTAAATAGATAGTTGCGACTTGACCTAGCGGCGCCGCCATCTCTTGTCTCCTACGTTAAATGTCTCCATGGAAACGAGCAGGCGGCGGAACTCCACTAGAAAAGTTACACAGCGCGTCTTTAACGATCGATAAACTGTTCCTCCAATTAAGCTGTGTAGATTGGATTATTACAATGTTAATGTTATCACTATTATTTGACACAAGCTAAGTATGATTTCTTTCCATGCAGTCCGTAGTCCACTGTCACCGTAATTTTTAGCATTAATGTAACGCTTTTGAATCATCGTTGTACAATTAAAAAAAAAAAAAAAAAACATGCAGCAAGATTTTTGTTTTCTCGACCAAAATCACTATTGTGTATCGAAAACAAATTGCTGTATTTGTATCAGACTTTACAAGTTTATAATTATTAATCAATAGTAGTTCTTATCGTCAAAAAGGCTTCCCGATCTTTTCATGTTTTGTGGATTTTTTATGTCTTAATTTTTCTGAAGATCTATGGTATTAAATGCACTGGTTCTGTCTCATCATCTTTGTGGATTAAGATGTTGTCCTCAGCCTCCTTTTTATTTTAATTTTTCTTTTTTCTATTCTGTCATTTGTACTCTTTATGGAGGGAGGGACTGGTCTCCTGTCAGCATCGTAGCACCTACACGGCAAACAACTGCTGTTGGATGGGAGGGGGCTGAAACTAAGAAGAAAGATGTAATTTTACCAATAAAAACAAGGAGATGGTAAACTTTGGATGGTCTGTTTTATCATTTATCATCATTAACACCTGCAATATCTGTTTTATGTTGGTTCACATTTAGACTACCCGTTTTATCCTGCCCAATAACCCAATTTTGAACTACATTACCCATAATAACACGGGTGAACGCTGCGTTTAAATACCCTCCTCAACTCGGTAATGTCATATTATCACCACAGGAGGGCGCTCTTCCTATGACCACGCATTGCCAGACTGGAAAACGTCAAATTTGTCTTATATTTAATTAATTATAATATATTTTATTTATGTAGCACTTTCCAGGATACTCAAATACGCTTCATAAAAAATAAAGCGTTAAATGAAGGAAATTATTCAGAAAGGATTAAAATTGTTGTGTAAAAAAATGAATTTAAAGATTAAAACCAGTTATGTGTTTTATTACTATTCGTTTAAATTGTATTTGTATATATATTTTTGACATTATAGCTGCATAAGTACCACAAAAATGCAATATTCTCTTAACATATACTTTGGGGTTTCTGTTAGCAAAACCGTTGCAACCGTTATTTGGCTTTTAACATATATTTTGGGCATTTCAGTTCACAAAACCGTTGCAACCGTTATTTGGCTCTTAACATATATTTTGGGCATTTCTGTTAATAAAACAATTGCAACTGTTATTTGGCTCTTTGCAGTTTCTTTTAGTATTTTCTAAGTACATATTTTTCTAATTTTTCTACTGTAAAACCCTGCGTAGTTTGGGGGACTTCCTTTTTTCCGACAGCCCCTGAACTCCCTGGGGCGGAGCAGAGCCTTCGCCGGGCTCGAGCGCACCTCCTCCGGGTTCAGCAGCAGCGGCGGCAGCGTGGACATGTCCGACCCGGCGACACAGGCCCTACAACCCCGGCTCCTCCACCACCAAGCCCAGGGCGCCTCGGGGGGCTCGGCAGGGTCCACGGCAGCCGCTACTCCCTCCTCCGCGACCGGGAGCAGCGACCCAGCCAGACCCGGCCTCAGCCAGCAGCAGCGGGCGAGCCAAAAGAAAGCCCAAGTGCGAGCTTTCCCACGGGCGAAAAAGCTCGAGAAACTTGGCGTCTTCTCGGCGTGCAAGGTAGTTAGCTGTTAGCATTAGCATTAGCCGTTAGCATTAGCCTACCAAAGTTCATCACAACAAAGCACAAGCGGGTTAGCATTTGTGACTGTACGCAATGTTCACATGCCGATAGCAGTCTAAAATGCTAACATACATAAATATAACTTAATTAAAAGCAAAAATGTGCCGTAGCTAGCCAACACAAGCTATATAACTTAATAAAACGCCTAGTATTATCATGTGTATCCTGAACCATAGCTGCAATCAAACTGTATTAGTGCATAGATGAGTTGTGTGATTCTGTTGTGTGTGTGACAGCTGTGTTTTTCTCATTTTAGGCTAACGATACGTGCAAGTGCAATGGATGGAAAAACCCAAATCCACCCACAGCCACTCGTATGGACCTCCAGCAGCAAGCGGCCAGCCTGAGCGAGCCCTGCCGCAGCTGTGGACATGCCCTGGGTACAAACTAACCACATCTCCTCCCTCCTGCCGCTACATCATTACCCATTAGATCAAACAGGACTTTAATGTTTGTCTTTTTCATCTGCAGCGGACCACGTTTCGCACTTGGAGAACGTATCCGAGGATGAGATCAACAGACTACTGGGAATGGTGGTGGATGTGGAGAATCTCTTTATGTCAGTGCACAAAGAAGAGGATACTGACACCAAACAAGTCTATTTTTATCTTTTCAAGGTAGGAGCAGCCCACGTTCTACCATCTAGGGCTGTTTTAGTAGGGCTTGCAAGATTAATTGGCATCAGATCAAAATTCTTATAAGAATAGATGCAATTAGATAATAGAAAAGCCTGCAAATTTATAAAATCCTCTCTTATTCTGCGTAAAATTGCGAACCCTGTAGGAATGAAGACGTTTCACTGCTCATCCAAGCCGCTTCTTCAGTTCTGGTCAGATTACTGTGGACACTGGCTTATGTCTATCTGAAGGGAGCAGCTAACTACACTGAAACCATCTGTAAACTGTAAACAATATCTGTTTCCAGATTTTACTTTTGGCTTTTACTATGGATCAGACTGCTAACCCTGTTGTTTAGATTAGAAATAGACCTTTATATTGGGCAGATATTTGCAATTTTTTGCGTTCAGTTTAACTCCTTTGTCTATGCCACTATTTGGTTTGGGGGTCACCAATTGTCGCATAAAGCTTTATTTTAACACTTAAGAGCGATGATGGAATTCACAAAATTAGATTACACAGCTCCATTATGTAGATTAGTAGTAGAAAAAGGGTTGTGCATGTCTAAAAATAATTTCTATTGAGATATTTTTTTCTTATTATAGTTAAAGTATCCAGAGCAGTAAAGCATATAGGCGGTATTTAAGTTCGTATTCATTTCAAATCATATATTTATGGGGAAAATTATCAAAATTGGTCCTACATAACAGCCCCAAATATCGGCAGTGCTTCGTTCCTCTGGATTCTAAACAATCGATATCTGTGTCAGCCATGAAAAACCCGCATCGATCGAGCTCTAGTTTAGATTAAACGTGTTCTGAAGTGTGATTTTTGTATTAGAAGTGACAGAAAAAAAGACAAGCTTGACAAACTAAACAGAATCTTAATGTTAGAACAAAATCACAATTTGATTGTAGCGCTTGTTAGAAAAATAGCAATATTTTTTCCACATTGGTCAGTCGTAGTTTTGCATTTTCCTGGATATTTGACACGTGGCCTTTAATAATTCAAACATCTTTTGTCTGTTTTAGTTGTTGAGAAAATGCATCTTGCAAATGAGCCAGCCAGTCGTAGAAGGATCTTTGGGGAGTCCGCCCTTTGAGAAGCCAAACATTGAACAGGTGAACCTTATATTTCCTGCTCCATAATTAAAGTCTTATGGGTCTTTCCACAAAATCATTGCCTTTTCAACTTTGAGATTTTGCACAATCGTATTATATTTTTATAGGTCTATATAACATTATGAGATGCAGTTAAAATTTTAGTGTCTCATAGGGGGGTTGATAATTTCCTATATATTTCCTATTTAACTTTCCTGTAATGATGATTAGAAGAAATCTTGTGAGTAGAACTGTGCCAAAGCGTGTTTTAAAAAATATTTAAACTTTAAGTGTCAGACAAATGTAAAAAATATAATAATACTATCCACAATCATGCAGAAATATTAGTTTGTACCTTGTCTGAAAGATGTAAATGTAAGTAAAAGAAAAAATCTATTCTGGTTTTTTTTTTTTTTTTGAGTGAAGACGTTTTGCTGCTCGGCCAGATTAATGAACACAATAAGTCAGTTGTATCCAGTACATTTAATGCGCATTTCACATATTTTTTTCTTATTTGAGCTCAAAAAAGGAGGGGGAAGAAGAACTTATTAAATCCCACCCCTGAATTTTTCTTTTACTATGAATTATACTTGAACGACTAAACAGACATGGCAACATAAGTTTGTTCCATTGTTTTTTTGGCTTTTTGGCTTTTGTTTTGCATTTTGAGACAGTTTTATCATTTGTGGAAAGAAATCTGTACAGAATTTACCTATTGGCACCCATCTAAGAACTTTACAACATTTTATAGAAAAACAGCCATTACCCATTATAATTATTACATTAGGACATGATGTCATCTAAACAGATGTCCTCAGACTTGGTTATCCGTATTATTTTACAAGACGAGCTCGTGCCTTTAACATTTGTGTAACTTAATCCCACATTTCCGTCTTTTCCAAAGGGAGTGCTGAATTTTGTGCAGTATAAATTCAGCCATCTGGCGCCAAAGGAGAGGCAGACGATGTTCGAGCTCTCCAAAATGTTCCTCTTGTGCCTAAACTATTGGAAACTGGAGACGCCGACTCAGTATCGTCAGCGCACTCAGAAAGAAGATGCTACGGCCTACAAAGTGGACTACACCAGGTCTGTGCAAAAAGGATCACATTGATTTTATTCACAACTTGTTTAGGACAGAATCCCTCTTACACAACACAATAAGTAACAGCAGAGTGTATTTTACCTTTTATATGAGAAGCAGCTTAAACTCCTTTAAACTTGGCTAAACTCTCGTATATTGGACTTGACCATTCAAATATTTCATGTTTGTTCCAGAAATTCTATTTTTGTCTGTACTCGTTTGCCACTATCACTGTAAAGACTTTTAAATCTACAGGAAAGTCCTAGAAATTGATTTTAAGTTCACAAATAAACTGAAAATACCTTCAAAAGGATTTACCTGGGATGTAACTTGGGATGTAAGATTAATTAAATATCCTGGTATCGTCAAAAGTGTCACAATAGCATCACAGGTCATCACAATATATCAAATTATAATATCTCATAACAGTATATTTAAAAACAGGATCAGTAAAAGGCAACATATAAATATCAGAAGGCACCAATGATTAGCCATAACAGTTATTTATTCAATTACCTTACCGTGTTAAATCTCCCCAATATTGTGATGAAATTGTACACACACTAAATATATATTGTTCCAACTTCCACATATGTAACGATCATGACAGAGGCCTATGAGAAAGTGAGACCCGAGCAGCAGTGTTCTGGATGTACTGTTCTGTCTTAAGGCTCGTTTGGAGAGACCAGTGAGCAGGAGGTTACAGTAGTCTAAACCAGACTGGGACAGACTTATCCATGCATTTGTCTCCAGTAGGTTAGCCAGTGTACTATAGTTTGGTTAAAATTTGAAACTCATTGGCCCTTCATTTTTCTTATGGTGCTGCAGAAAAAGGCTGCCCTGTGATATGATGATAGGACCTTAATACATAAAGGTCCTATATTTCTCAGAACTGACTCTCATGAGCTTTACGCCATTTTATTATGTTGTTACCTTATCAAAAACAGACCTGGAGTTTTGTTTCATTCACACATGTTTGAATAACCTTTTATTATTAGTCTGTCTACATCTCCAAAGCTCAGAATGCTCTGTTCCACCTTGTGATGTCATGAAGCTGTAGTTTTCAAGTTAACAGCTCCTTTTAACCTTTACTTCAGTAGAGATTGTCAATTCCAGGACTGAAATTATCACATGACATCACAAGGTGGAACCAAGTGTTTATTTTAATTTGTGAGAAGTCTAAATATGCAGGCGTGTTTGTGATGAGGAAACACTAGAACATAGATCAGAAAATAATCAAATTAATCCAATCTGTTTAATTTTCTTTGACAGGTGGCTCTGTTACTGCCACGTTCCGCAGAGCAACGACAGTTTACCCCGATATGAAACCACTCAGGTGTTCGGACGCAGTTTACTCAAGTCCATCTTCACAGTGACCCGGCGCCAACTACTGGAGAAATTCAGAGTTGAAAAAGACAAACTGCTGCCCGAAAAACGCACACTCATCCTCACTCACTTCCCCAAGTTAGTATTATGTGAAAAAAAGTTCAAGTTTTTGTTTTTCAAATTAGTTAATATTGAGATAGCTAAATGTCCCATGTTTGGCCAGGTTTTTGTCGATGCTTGAAGAGGAAATCTATGGAGAGAATTCACCGATCTGGGAGGCAGATTTCATCATGCCAGCTTCAGATGGGGCTCAACTCGGGCAAACAGGTGAGCTACATCGTCTCATCTTTACCAACAGGCCAAAATGATCCAGTCCACATTTTAGAAGCTGAAACATTTCCAAAGTCCTGCACAGAAAAACATTAAATGCAAAAAACATCTGCAGGAGCTGAAATCGCACTGCTAACCTATGGGCACAAACTTAATCACTGTCACTCCACAATAATTATAATAATACAGTGTTAATAGTCGTATTTTGATGATTGTTAATTGTCTTTACTATAGAGACACATATAACAAATACATTGGCATTATTGACTAGTAGACTCCGAACATAATCATTAGCTGCAGCCCTGTTGTAATTTTGGTTTAGACTGAACTGCTTTTTTTCTTTAGCTGGTATAATTATCAAGTATTTGCCAATCTTGGTGTTAAAATTATGACTTGTACGTAGTCACTCAGTATTTCTTGTTGTCGTCTGAAGGGATCAGTGCCTCTGTTGTTTCTGGGTCCCCTGGGCTCGTGAAGGGTCTGAGCAGTGCTTCATCTCTCTCCAGTCTGGATGCAGGAGTTACAGAGACTATCACAGGTCAGTGAACGCACCACATAATCACTGAGTTTTCAGATCAATTTCAGGATGCATAAATTGAATAACATTTATGAAGGAACAAATAATTGTATTTCACAAGGCATAAAACAAAAGTTTATACTTTTTTGTCCCATTTTACAAATGAATCCAATAGTTTAGAGTAGACACAGTACATGACGTTTAGTTAACTTATGTCTCGTTCTAATATTACATGTTCTAAAGCAAATGGGGTTTTTAAACGTAAATGTTTTTCAGGAGAGAAACGTAAACTTCCAGAGGCGTTGACGCTGGAGGACGCCAAACGGATCCGTGTGATGGGAGACATCCCGATGGAGCTGGTGAATGAAGTCATGATGACCATCACTGACCCTGCTGCTATGCTCGGACCAGAGGCAAGTCAGAACCACACTCGTACTTTTACAGGAATTACTCAGTCAAGCTTTGATTTCATAATCATGGACGACAGGAGCTCAGTTATTGGAGTGTTTATCCACTGATACGGCTGGTTGGTGATTAGAATCCCTCTCGACATAAACATCATTGGTTGAGCGGTCAGATCCACTGATCCACAGGTTGCCAGTGTGACTCCAGTTCCTGCAGATGAATGCCATCGTTGTGTCCTTGGGCAAGACACTTAACCCACCTCGCCCCCCCAGTGTCTGTGTGTGTAAAAATGTGTGTGTAGTTCCTTGATATAAAATGCTTTAAGGGCCTTGAAGGTGGAAAAGTGCCATATAACAATGTGACCATTTAGCATGAATTAGTCATTCTTTAAGTACATAATCATTTCATATGTTGAGTGAATGCATGTGTGCAAATATTGTTTTTTGAATGCACTACAGATGTTAGAAACTAAAATAATCTGTGTTTTGCTACAATAGATATTAGTGCTAGCCACAAATAGTATCACAATATTCAAAGTCCATATCATCCCCAGAATATAAATTTATCATGAATAATCTGACAGGGCCAAGCCCTGTTTACACCAGTGTTTAATTTAAAAACACATCGATCTTGTATTTAGATGGTGAGATTCGGTACAACCCTTCTGTTCTCATGTAACATTGGGGCCTGAACGATTTGTGAAAAATATCATTTTTTAAAAATTTTTTTTTCTGACAAGCATCACAAGTAGATTTAGATTTTTAATAATAAGATTTTGTTTAAAGTTCACATTTTAAAACATATCCAGAAGAATTGACCAAAAGTCTGAAATATGAACTGACAAACTAATTGATGGTGGCCTGTTTTTTTCTTTTGTCTAGACGAGCCTGTTGACTCCAAACGCCGCCCGAGATGAGACGGCACGGCTGGAGGAACGTCGTGGGATCATAGAGTTTCATGTGATTGGGAATTCTCTGTCTCAGAAGTCCAATAAGAAGATCCTGATGTGGCTGGTGGGGCTGCAGAACGTCTTTTCTCACCAGCTCCCCCGAATGCCCAAAGAGTACATCACACGACTGGTGTTTGACCCGTGAGAACACTTATATTTTTACATCTGTTAAGTTTTTAATGTACAAGGAAACATGCCAGTCTCCAGGTCCCATCATTCTTGGTTTCTGTAGCATCCCACTGTGGCTCCCCAGAGTCTTAAAAAAAAAGTTGTTGAGTAAATGACACTTTGTGTTCTCATCATAAACATAGAAGTAACTGTATTTGATCTGTAGTTGGTACAGTGGAAAAAGTGGCATTTATAGTCCCAAAATTGTATTAAAGAAAATTATTGAAATTCTGTTGCCACCACAATCTCTGGTGGTAAATGCTGTCATATTACATTTTTTTTAATATATATATATTTTAGCTTTTTATTTATTTAATAAATAAATAATAACAATCACAGTTGGTTTATTTTTCTTCACACATTATTGGGTTACTTTTCATAAGGTTCATAAAATTTGTTTTGATTTGCTGTTATAAGCCTGAAATGACCTTCCCTTTTACAAATTTGACATTTGACACTTGTCTTTACCAGGAAGCACAAGACCCTGGCCCTCATTAAAGACGGCCGCGTCATTGGAGGCGTCTGTTTCCGGATGTTTCCCACTCAGGGCTTCACAGAGATCGTCTTCTGTGCCGTGACCTCCAATGAGCAAGTCAAGGTACACCAGCACCATTTTACTCACAATTCATAAAAAACATACTCAAAATATGAATATATATGCATTTTTATACTTTAGGGCTATGGAACTCACCTGATGAACCACCTCAAAGAATACCACATAAAACACAGCATCCTCTACTTCCTCACGTATGCAGACGAATACGCCATCGGATACTTCAAGAAGCAGGTATTTTAAATGTTCAGTTTGCCTCTGTGGAGATAATGTTTCTATATTTGGAAAGTTCCACATTATGACATTATAAATCTACCACTTTCTATGGAGACAAGCAGGTGTCAGGCCAAGTCTCAGGTCAGACAGATGGCCCTGCTCAGAATTACAATACCGTATTTTCACGACCATAAGGCGCGGGTAAAAGTTGTGAACATCGTGGGAGCGATGGTTAGCAGCCGGCGAACACAGTTTTATAAAGACTGGGAGGCAGCGCCGCGCGATTTACGAGTTAGCTTGGGCTAACGGTGCGCCTTTTGTATGTGTTAAATGCAGAAAAAGCACCTGTAACTGAAACTGAGCTTTATAATCCGGTGTGCCCTATGGTTGTGATACGGTACATGTTTTTAAATATATTTATAAGCACTTGTAATTAAATTAATGCAAGACAGTTTAATTCCATACTGTGGAACATTCCAAGCAAAGAAGCCACATCTTCATGGACACAAGCAGATGGTGGACGCCCCCCCAGAAGTTACATTGGGCCCTTAGTTGCCTGGGATAAAGAATACACACTTCTTCAATACTTTACAAAGATGTTAGTCTGGTCAATGGTGAATCTCCCCGTTTTCAAACAGGTGTGATTGACAGGTGGATAAGCCAATCAGGGACACTCATGGTCTGTCAATATCACAGGGGGCTGAAAAACGTGGCACATTTCTGCAGAATCAATGAGCGAAGCATTAAGATTTGATTGTTCTGAGTCATAGGTGATCATTATGAGCTTCCTCCTGAAGAAAAACGCATCTGATTACACAATGATATTTGACCGGGCTTGAGATGCACCAGAGGACATGGAGACCAGACTTATCTGTCCAAAAAGTACAGAGAGTTAATTCTGGATTTGCTAGGCAGTCTCCTTAGTATATTATAACATGAACTCACCTCTTAGGCTCTGTTCCATCTCATCTTCTCCTGTGTGTTTCCTGCATTCTCAGTAATGTATTTTGTACCAGGGCTTTTCCAAAGACATCAAAGTGCCCAAGAGCCGTTACCTTGGTTACATCAAAGACTATGAGGGCGCTACGCTAATGGAGTGTGAGCTAAACCCCCGGATCCCCTACACCGAGCTGTCCCACATCATCAAGAGGCAAAAGGAGGTCAGTGATGAACAAGAAGTAATGAGCAAAGAGTATTAAAGGTGCACTGCGTAACTTCTCTGTTGGAGATGGATCTACTTCTCTCCATGGAGATGTTCTTGCTTTGCCTAGAATATTTCATATTGTGGCAGTAAATGTATCCATCTTGCATTTATTCAATTATGTTTTTTTTTTTTAGCTAAAAATGTCTTTAAAAACATGCATTTATACTGTGAGCGGGGGTCACCTCTCCACAGATCTAACCTATGTCCCCTTAGAGATGGATGCATTTATTGCCAAACTGTAGAACATTCCAAGTAAAACATTCCATGGATATAAGCAGGTGACGGACTCTTCACCAAGTTACAGATTGTACTTTTAAATTCTAAAACAAAAAAGACAATTTAAATCTAGTGTAAATGCAGCATTAGGAATTAAAATCACTGGGGAACTCTAATTATGATACCATGTGTATTGTGTGCCTTTTATATCAAATCAGTCTGTGTAATAACTCATTTGTTCAGGGTTGGTCCACGGTGAGAAAGGTTTCAAAGGTCATCATCTGGACAATGTTTTTGAAAAGGAGACGTTTCATAACCAAGATTACAGCAGTTTAACTCCTCCCTCCCCAGGCCAGTACCTTAGATAGACCTGGGGGTATTATGCAGAATTGATTTTTTTTTTTTTTTTTTTTTTCTACCGTATTATAATGTTGTTCCCTCATCAAAAACCTCCTGAAGCAGTTTTACATGTCGTCCAGGCACGTTTTACTAATTTGGAGATGTGAATTTTGGTAATTTAAAAGTAAAATGCACCATTGATTGACCAACGAGCCTCGTGCCTCTCTCCCCTCCGCCCACACGCACCTGTCTGCTCCTGCCCACTGCCTCCGCACTCTGCTTTTTTTTTTTTTTTAACATTTTAAGCTCCAAATCACGAGTAAATGTGTGAAACTATGACATGTAAAGAACACTGGAGGATATTGTGAAACATAATGCACAGATGCGCATTGAGGAAGCGACCGTTTCTTTCCTCTTTTGGGCTGTTTGAGGTTGTTTTGACAGGACATGCGCTACCTGCATGATGATGACTTCAGGTGCACTGTGTAAAACTTTTCAAAGCGCAGCAGTGTAATAAAAGGTCAATTAAAAAAAGCTCTTTAAATTCAGGAAACTTTTCCCGACTCAGCAATGCTGGGTTTGTTTTTTTTTTTCATGGCTGACACTGATTGTTTAGAATCCAGAGCAGCTGATGGCTCATAAGATCTGCTGATATTTTTGGGCCTATTTTAGATTATCTTGTCCGCATTGTGTAATAAAAAATGACTAAAAACTCACCCACAGCCCCTTTTTTAAACAACAACCCTTTAAGAGAGCTGAATAGTCCTGTTTTGTGCAGAGATCTCTTTGGACAAATGTTAAAATAAAGCTTTGTGTGCGTTCTCTTGGCAGCAGATCCTCCAAAGCAAAATGGCCAATATGTTTAAAAAGTGCAAATATTGGCCAACCAATATTATCAGTATCTTCTGAGTGACAGGTGGCTATAACCAATTATAATGAAGGGTGAACTTTTTCAAGAAGACTACTCCCTCCCATAAAGTCTACATGAATTGTGATAAAATTAAATCTTGATCTTGCTCAAACAAAATGAGTATAAAAATGAGTCGAAACATCTCAGAAATGTTGTCCAGATGACCACCTTTTAAAACGTTTTCTAACATAATATAGCAAAGTGTGTGTGTGTCCGTTTTTAAAATGCATTTAAAGGTGCTATATCTGGTTTTCATTATCTTCAGAACGTGAAAAATCGAACTTGTTTATTTTAAATGGTTTGCTGTGGTCCAAAGTTAGTCCTCACTTACTCTAATTACTTCTTCACGATGAGTTTATAAGCATGTTTCACAACTTTCAGAGAGGGCAGTGTTTTCACAGTAATGCTAACAACAACTAGCATGTTACCACTTGTATTTAGCTGCTTATACAATATTTGAGCATAATTTGTCGTAGTCCAATACAAATGCAATGAAAAAAACACTTAAATCCTCCACCTAACTGTATATTGTATCCACAGATCATAAAGAAGCTGATTGAGAGGAAGCAGAGTCAGATCCGAAAGGTTTACCCTGGACTCACCTGCTTCAAAGACGGAGTGCGGCAGATCCCAGTGGAGAGCATCCCAGGCATCAGTAAGTGCACAGAGGAGACGCTGACTTCAGAAAACTCAGACACATGGACTTACTCAGAGCTTGTTTTGTTTCTAGGAGAATCGGGCTGGAAACCGAGCAGCAAAGACAAAGGGTACTTTTTATGTGTATTTTGTTAAATGTTTATTAAGTTTTACAGCATTGTGCAGTACCTCCTCACACCAACAGGGTGTTCTGGTGTAAGGCCACATCTTTGTCTTGATATAGACGTTATTATTCTCGCTTGAATGTTCCGTAGTATGACATTAAACATATGTGTATCCACGAAGATTAAAGTCCAGGTATGTTTTTGAGGAGATAACAACATTATAACAAGACTTTAAGCTCACAAGAGTCAATTTTGTGTAATAGAGGATCTTTAATAGCAACTATAGGCCAAGTTAGAGACCAGATTTGTGGGGACAAGCAGGCTCACACATTACCAGAAAAGTTCCATAGTGCAACTTTATCTGGACATGTTCATATTCAGTGTGTTTATACATGTTATGCAAATTAACTGGCTCTTTCATAAAGCTAGAAAACTTTATATTTGATAAACATGTTACTTATTAATGTTGCTTCAAACAGTGAGTTGCTATAGTTGATGTTTTGCCGTTTTACCGTGTTTATCATATGTTCTGTTTTTACAGTAAAGAGGTGAAGGACCCAGACGTGCTGTACAACATGTTAAAGAACCTGCTGGCCCAGATAAAGGTGAAAAACAAACTTGTATTAACTGACAGAAAGAAAAGTGTTTGATGTTTATACCATTTTGTTTTGGTTCACCAGACCCACCCTGACGCCTGGCCTTTTATGGAGCCAGTGAAGAAGTCAGAAGCTCCAGATTACTACGAGATCATCCGCTTTCCCATTGGTATGTTAGTACAGTAAAATGGTCATTAATGTGCCGGTAGTTTAAAGGAAAAACATCTTGGCTAAATAAATCATTACAATAATCAAAACATGCTCACAATCTGGTCTTTTTACCAGCCTTTTTTGCTTGTCACGACCCCCCTTTTTTAATTCTTTGCAATTTTATTGGGTACATACAGAACTGACGTTTTCATTTTTAAAGTGTTAAGGTACTTTACCATACTGTATTCCTACACTTCCATTTTAAACTTCCTTATGCATTCAGGGTGTCCTAATTATTCAGAGCAAGGAGTTTATAAACACTTTTCACAACTTTCACAGATGAGAGTTTTTTTGCCACGGTAATGCTAAGAACAACTAGCATGCTAACAGGTCACATCCTGATTCTCGATCGATGATAAAATGCAGCAGACCGAAATCTCATTTAGACCTCAAGAGACGCTTACACACTATATCTGTCCTGGAGTAAAATTTTGATCTACTACGCGGGAAAAAATCTGGTATAGCCACCTCAAGCATTAATATGAAAAAATAGTGTGTATCAATACAAAATGACTCTGTAGCATTTCTAAGTTCAAACCTCACTGTTTTCCATATCATACCCTCAGATTAGAAACTATTTTAAACTGTTATGAATTGTGTTTAAATGTCTGCACTCTATGGCTCCTCTTTATTTGAGGGAGGTACTTCAGCCCTGTACTCCTCCCAGAGCCCTGAGGTCAGCTGACCTGCTCCTGCTGCTGTGCCCAAAGCCGGGCTCAAGACCAGAGGTGACAGAGCCTTTTCTGTGGCAGTGCCCAGACTATGAAACAGCGCCCTCTGCCTGTCAGATCCTCTCAGTCTTTAACTCTGTGTAAGACTCGAGTGAAAACCCACCTCTTCTCCCTGGCATTTAATAGTAAACAGGATATCTTGGTGTTTTATTGTTCTTTTCCTATGTTTTGTGTGATCTATGTATTTGTTTTCTGTTGACTTTTATGTGAAGCACTTTGCTGCTGTAGTTTTTTTAAAAGTGCTATATAAATAAACTTGAATTGAATAATCAGATTTTTCTTTTTTTTTTTTTTTTGACAGACTTGAAGACGATGACGGAGCGCCTGAAGAACCGATACTACGTGACTAAAAAGCTGTTCATCGCCGACCTGCAGCGCATCATCACAAACTGTCGCGAATACAACCCCCCCGACAGCGAGTACTGCAAGTGTGCCAACACTCTGGAGAAGTTCTTTTACTTCAAACTCAAAGACGGAGGCCTCATCGAGAAATGAGCCCCCGTTTAAACACAGACTACACTCTTGAGTTCACGGCGGCCATTTTGAAACCACGGAGGAGACGCAAGAAAAAGCAATGCGCAGTTTTAAAGTATAGTTAAATGTAATAAGGGAACGGTTTGAAAAAAAGAGTTGCACCAATCAGGAATAGCATTATGACCACTTACACATCACAGGTTCATGAGGCTGGTGTCTGCACAGGCCTCCTGCTGAGTATATGGTCTTTCAGGGTTCATTTTACTGTCCTGGTGACGTTTGCATGATACTTGAACTCAACCCAGCACTTTTCAAACATTTTAACACATTTCTGTTAATGTAAGGGTTACCATAACAAGACTTTCTGTCAATGTTACCCACCTCTACCGGCACACACACGCTTTATAAGTTAGAAGCAGGAACATTTTTATTTGACAAACACATTTACTGAGTTTGAAGGGGTCAGATTGGAATTTCTGGGTCAGAGCATCTCCAACATTGCAGGTCTTGCAGAGTTCTCGTCTGCAGTGGTCAGGATCGAACAGTGATGGTTTAGATCCGGTTTAGACCTGGATTTAAGAAGAGTAGGGCGAAAAACGTGTCCTACTGATATAAAAAGGGGGCATGGAAAAAACTCAAAACTATTACGTATCTTTATGTATCTGACCCAAACTACATTCACAAGACGACACCTGCACAGGAATTAATGCAAAAACAACTATTTGTGCAGAACAAGTTTAATCGTGCCCCTTTTTGCATATAAATACCAAAAATACCAAATCTTCGGCTCACTCACAAACCCTTAAGTTCTGCTGCTGTCCCACATAAATCCTTGTAGTTCAGGTTTGCAGGTGGTTGTAATGTTATCCCTTCTTGGTGTGTAAAAAGAGTTTGTTGAAGCATCACCTTCCCCCTTTTCACGTTTGACAATAAATGTCTCATTAAATGTACCAAAGTTCAAGGTCCAAGTGAAGCCAATGCCCGAGTTGGTTAAAAGTCAAGTTCATTCCTGTTTAGTCCCTCACAAAAGTTACAAATATTTAGAATTTACATTAGAAAACTGCACCTCGGGACCTAAGCCATGTTGCCTTTGTTTCCGATCAACACTTGAACGCCACACACGTTTATGTCTTTAATATTGATTTGTACAGATAGAAAAAGAAACCTAGAAGACTGCTCCGTTTGTTTGTGAGAAAATGTACTTAAAGGCGTTGTACCTGATTTTTACCATCTTAAAAACAGTTCATTTTAAACGGTTTGCAGTGCTCCAAAACTATTCCTCACTTACCTTATGCATTCTGAACATCCTAATTATTCACCATGATGAGTTTACACATGCTTTTCACAGACCAGAACGGAATTTCGCCATCAGTGTAACAACACCAACAACTAGCATGCTAACAGCGCACTTCTTGATTACCGGACATTACAAACGGTTTGCAGTGTTATTCCTCGTTTACCTTATACATTCGAGCATCCTAATTATTGACCACGATGAGTTTACAAGCGCTTTTCACAACTTTCACAGACCAGAGCGGAGTTTTGCCATCACTGTAATGCTAACAGTGCAGTTCCTGGGCAATAAATCGCTTTATAATTAGAAACGGGCAGTACACAGTGGACTTATCTTGACCTCGAGCTGCTTATACAGAATCTGTGTACAGTGGAGAGACACATTTTGCACACACACGGGCGTCAAAATCAGGTACAGGGTCTTTAAAAATCTACATAAACTAAAAGAATCCCATTATTGGCTGCAACTTTGCATTGTATTTGATATTTATTACCACTGTTTGTCTGAAAAATAAACATGTATTTGTTAGCTTATCGATGGAATGAAGGGTTTTGACAGTTTGAATGTAAAATTATACTTCAAATGTTTGGTTGGTAAGATCATATTGCTGGGTTTCAGATGACATCACAACAAGGCCAGGGCTGTCCAAACTTTTTTCACCGAGGGCCACATACTGAAACATATGAAGCGGAGGGCAACAAATCAGTGTCGATACAGGGAGTCAAATGGCACATTGAACACAGGTTTGACACATTGTACCGTTAAGACTTGGAAGATTATTTTTAGGTCTGTGTCACTGATGTTATTCAGGTTATAGAGGTAGAATTTCATCAGTTTGTAGTAAAAATACAATCAATTGGGGCAGTTTAGGGGGAGGCATGAGGGCCAACAAAAATTGGGCCGCAGTTTGGACAGCCCTGCTATGGGTCTATAATATTTAATACTTAAGGGGCAGGTAAGATTAATATTGTTAAAATGCAGATGTTGGTAATGTAGAACTTTGCTATGAAATATTCAAATGCAGATATTTTTTCCAACAATCTCCTACAGATGACCACCTAAAAATGATGTAATAGCCCCAGTGCGTCAGTAGGGGTCAGTGGAGGCGCAAAAGATAAGACGCTATATTTGCAATTTCACAATGGAAAAACGACAATGTTGCAACAGCATAATACGAACAAGAGCTGCATTAGAATTAAGACACAACTAAACTCAAATTGTGATATCATAAATTGCTTAATATAAATTAGACTTTACAAACTAGAACTAAATGTGTTTACCAACTTAAACAAGAAAAAAATGCTTAAAATGTTTTTCCACTGTTTAGTTGGAGCCGTTTGACACAATCCAGATACAAATCCTTTTTTTGGTTAAGTTAAAACGTCTGTAACTGTTTTTTAAAGGTCCTATCTTACACAAAATTGACTCTTGGTAGCTTCAAGACATGTTATAATGTTGTTACTCCTCACAAACAGACCTGGAGTTGTGTTTTGTTTCATTCACACGTTTGAGTAACACTTTATTATAGTCTGTCTGTACATCTCCATAGCTCAAAATGCTCTGTTCCACCTTGTGATGTCATGAAGCTTTTCAATTAACAGCTCCTTTCTCCTTTTGTTCAGGAGAGAGTGGAAATTCCAGGGCTGAAATGATCCAAATGATTCTAGTGAAGGTGTATGGAGTTTAAAAACACAATGGAGCACTTCCTGTATTCCCATGATTCTTTGCCAACACTGTTCCTGATTGGATGAACGTGAGTGACCCTCTGTACAGCTTCTCTATTAGTTATTACGCAACAAAATTCATCATTTGTCGTTTTAATTTCTCTTTTTTTCTTTTCTGCTCTGTCTGAGGCTCTTAGACTTTAATCTTGGCTTTATTTTTAACACAATCTGACCATAAAGAACTGAATAACATCACATTGACAAGCTAGCTAGCATTAGCCAACAATTTTTCAGTTAGTCACAGCCGCCATTTTTGTTGAAAACCAAACACCTGAACATGAAACTTGTATTGATCTCCTGAAAATGTGTTGTTTAAATCCATTTTGTGTTTTTTTTTCCTTGAGTTTTCAGATAATCCAGACTTGTTGACAATGTTTGCTAATGTGTGCATTGTGTCTCCATGGTAACAGCTAAACATTCCCCCATACAGATACATGTAGAACCCCCCCAGCGTGATGTCTCTGCGAAGTACCAATACACGGCATAATATAAAGGCTGTTCATCGCAAGCAGAAGTCATTAAAATCAGGTACTGGCCCTTTAACTAATTTTTTTATTTTTATTTTTTGCCTCTTATTCAAATTAACTGCCTTTTTAAAGATGCTCTACGTAACTTTTATGGTGGACAAGTCATAATCTACCTGCTAGCCTCCATAGAGATTGTATTGCTTTGACTAGAAGATTCCACAGTATCACATTACACTGCGCTATCTCCACGGTAACAAGCTTATGGCACACCATCTACTAAAAAAAGTTACACAGAGCAGCTTTAACATCATATACAGTCACTTTGGGTATGGGTGGTTCATTTGTTAAGCTTGAAATTTAACTTGAATCATTTTGTCGGTAGCACTTGACTCCACAACACAATAATAACATGGTAAAAGGAAAGACATGCTCCGCAGTGTGGCATTAAACCACGGGGGGGGCTGCATACTGAAACATATTTGAAGCTGAGCGCCACAGACCAGAGTCGATACAGGGAGTCAAACTGCATTTAACACATGTTTGAGACGTTGTACTTTTAATAAGACTTTGAAGATTATTTTTAGGTCTGTGTCACAGTGCAGTGTGATGTTATTCAGGTTATAGAGGTAGAATCTTCTTAATTTGAACTAAAAACACTTCCTGATCAATTGGGCCAGTTTAGGAGGAGGCATGAGGGCCAACAAAAATTGGTCTGAGGGCCGCATTTGGCCCCTGGGCCGTAGTTTGGACAGCCCTGCATTAAACTAAACTTTCTTTTCAATTACTGGTGTCATTGCTAAAAAAAAAAACACATCTGGAGAAACCTGCATTCTCACTGTGAGCAGGGTAGCTTCTCCACAGATCTGACCTGTAACTTCACTTCGTGGGTTCACCTGGTCGTCATCTTGGAGATGGATACGTTTAATACCATACTATGTAAATTTGTTGGCAAAGCAAGTAAGTGGCAGACCCTCCGCCACTTTTAAACGATCTAGAACAGGGGTTTCAAACACTTTTTCACCGAGAGCCACATCAGCAAAGTGGCTGCTCTCAAAGGGCCAGATGTAAAATAAATCTAACTAATTTTTAACTTGTTAATTAACTGTTTCTGTATTTATTACGTATTCAAGGTACAAATATTGCATATGCATTTACCTAGATGTAAAAATATGACTTTGTAACTTAATCTCCTGATAAAATGACATTTTACGCTGTCGAGGACCACATAAAATGATGCAGAGGGCCACGAGTTTGACACGTGCTCTAGAACAAGTGTGACAAGGATGACGCTCAGTTGAGTGTTTGTCCACTGACCCACAGGTTGGCGGTGCAATTCCAGTTCCCATAGATGAATGCTGTTGTTGTGTCCTTGGGCAAGACACTTAGCCTGACTCGCCCCCAGTGTCTGTGTGCACTGGTGTATGACTGTGTGTGTGAATGGGTGAGTGCTTTTTTGATGTAAAACGCTTTATAAAAATGTGTTTAACATTTATGAAATTATCAGGAAAAATATACAACTCAAACATAACCGAGACATGAACATGAATTTTGAATATTTATTCCTTCATTTTATACCACTTGAGGTCACATGAGACTAAAACCTATTTAAACAATCATCCCTCATATTTATTCATATTAAAAAAGGTACATTTGTTAAATCTATGACAATAAAATATAGTAGTTTTGCATCTTTGTGATATATGTAATATCTGGGGGAAAAATACTTTGATTTTAAAATGTAAAACACAGCTTCACATAGTAAGTTTCAGAGCAATCATAGAACAGACTGAAGAATTACCCAGATATACCTAAGTATGTAGGCTACAAAAGTGTGCATGCACCGTCTTCGTGATAAAGATTAAAATACTCAGTAAAAGCGGCGTCTTTTTTTGTAGTTTGAGGTTAAGTTGCTGCTGTTACAGCTCTCTGTCTCCCCCTGCAGGTCATTAACACCACAGAGCAGGACTACAGGCTGTTTCCTCCCATGGACTGAACCAGTGTGTTGCACCAGCTCATGTTGGACTCCTGGCAAAAGGATCGCAACAACCGGCCCAAGTTCAGCCAGATTGTCAACAACCTGGACAAGATGATCCACAAGCCCAACACCCTGAAGGCCGTGACCCCCCCTCTCCTCAGGGTATGTGTGGTTTATGGGAGCAGGACTCTTCATATCACTGTCTGAATGATTTAAATGAGGGTTTTATCTTTGGATGAGCTCTTCCATAAGACAGTGTTGGCATGACAACAGGGGGAATATTTTTTGTATATAGCAAGTAAAGCAAAGAGGATAAGTCCTATTTGTTTCACTTGCTATATACCAAAAATATTCTGCAGAAATACATTGAAATTTAGGTTTAAAAACAATTGAGAGGACATATTGTAGGTTGCTTTTTTGCACCAGATCTTTAAACATCACGACAAAAAACTACACTTGGTTTTGCGTACCAGACATTCTTTTTTAAATCAGTTTGTCAGTGTTAGTGGGTAACATCTAAAATAATATCCGCTGTGGAAGTTCACTTTTGCCTAACAGATGAATGCTGTTGTTGTGTTCTTGGGCAAGACACTTAACCCACCTCTCCCCCAGCGTCTGTGTACACCGGTGTGTGAATGTGTGAGTGGTTCCTTGACATAAAACACTTTGCGTGACTTGAAGGTGGAAAAGCGCTGTATAAAAATGCGTTTAATATTTATGAAGCTATCAGGAAAAATATACACGTTTAGTCTGTTTTTCGGAACTTTAATCACGCTGTTACTGTGCTGTTAAGTGCTACCATTTTGTTTGTAGTTTGTATTGTTTTGCACTGTAGGAATATGGACCAGGTTTGCTGCTTCATTACTGCTTCGTTTCAGTTATAAATGGTGAGTAACAAAACACATCCATAAGGAAACCTACTGTAAACCTGCTCAGGACAATAGTCTGTTAATCTTGGGGGAATTCCAAGATGAAAACTGACAACGCTTTCGCTTTGTCGAGAAAGGAAAACACAAGTTAAATGGACAGTGTTTGGTTAACAGACAGAGCGGGGCCCGGTGAAGGGGGTTCTTTAAACGCACTGCACTTGGAGCTTATAACACTAGACTAGATTCGTTATTTTATGTAAATATTAAGATTATTGCTTAGTCTTAACTACATTTTTGCTAACTTTGAGAAAACGCCTCTCCAGCAGTATGTGAGAGAATAAAAAGTTGAAATGTGCTTTTGAACTATGCAACATTTTGAGGACTTTTTCCTCATTCAGAAAGATGTATTTAGCTTTAAACTGTTAATCGCTATGGCAACAGTCTTAATTTTAAACCCGTGTATAGATTGCAAGTCACGTTCTGGGATTCGCTGGTGTTATAATTTCAGATGTAGGGCAGGCGTCTATGTAACACTTTGGAAAATTTACTATTTTTGCAAGAAATATTCAGACTTACGATCCACAAATGTTGAACCTTATCATTAGTCGTAAAACTTGTCATATTAATGTTATGTTTGTTCTCTGATCTGAAGGTTGGCGGTTCGAATCCCTCTCTCGACATAAACATCGCTGGTAGAACGGTCCGATCCACTGACCCACTGGTTGCCGGTGCGATTCCAGCTCCCACAGATGAATTCTGTTTTTGTCTTTGAGTGCCTTGAAGGTAGAAAAGCACTACATAAACACTGTATGTGACCATTTATTTTCTGAAGCTATTGTCAAAAAATAATGTAACTTTTGCTTATTTATACTCACAAAGATGTTGAAATGTTATTCCAGTTTTTATTTCATGTGGATAGGCTGAAGGATTACAGAGATATAAACGCTAAACTAGGTTATTCTAGTAAGTATGGTTAGAATATTGCTACTTCAAACTCTATTGTAGATCTAGCTGCTTAACTCGACTCTGAATACTGTACTTTTACTGCTTTTCTCACATACATGTACTGTGTCTATTGGTCCTTGCTTGTCGCTTCAGATTGTGCAGAGCCACGGTCGTCCCTCGCAGTACTCCCTCCTCCAGCCGGGCCCTCCTCTTCACAGTTTGAGGCGTGTGTGTGTTGTACTTTCTGTGTGGTGCTTTCGTTTTCCCAAAACCGAGACTGCATGATTCAGCTGATCGTATATAAACCTTCCCCTGGCTCTGGGAGGCACAGAGGAGGAAGAGCTGTGGGCTTATTCGATTCAGACGACTATCGAAAGAACGTGAGTGAGCAAATGTTGTGTTACTATCTCCATTTTGGACTTTGTTACCCTCATGTTGTGTCTCTCTCTGAGCAGGAAATAAGTTTATGCTGGACTGAATGCTACTTTGTGTACTTGTGTAGCTATAGGAAACACGTATTACTATTAAGAAGAGACCGAATGCAAGGTAGGTAAGGTAAGGTGTCTTGCTCAAGGACACAATGGTAGGCAGTAGTAGCTGAGATAGAACAGTCAGCGTTATTATTTGTGGGCAAAGACACCCTGAGCTTAAGACATATTGTTATTATGACACAGAATGTAAAAAATAGTACAATTCTGTATAAGAAACGTGTTTGTAACGTCTTTTTTTTTACAATATCTCAGGTGTGCAGGTTGTAATTGGGACCTGCACTTGTTTTAAATGTTTTAAATGGACCTATGCTTTTTTTTTTTTGTATTCTATTTTTCTGTATTTTAACAAGGCGCTCATGAAAAAGAGAGTCTGGAATAAGGGAGGGTAAGGTGTCTTGCCCAAGGACACAATGGTAGGCAGTGGTAGCTGGGATTGAACTTTATTGTTTGTGGGCAAAGACACTGCAAAAATCTGGAGAATGTATGAACTATATTTATTTTCTCCATTTAAAAAAAACAGAAGTGCTGCTACAAAGAAAGCGCGGTTTAGGTGCATTTACGTAAAAAGTGGGCGGGGCAGAACAAGGTCAATACTGTACTTTTGTTTATTTTTGTTTGTTTCTTTAGAATGGAAGAGCTGCAGCTGTACTCGTACCAGGAGGAGGTGGCACAGAGGGCGCTTCGTGGTGAAAATATCATCATTTGGTTACCGACCGGAGGAGGCAAAACCAGGGCAGCCGTCTATGTGGCCAAAAGACACCTGGAGACTAGACCCGGGGCTAAAGTGGTCATACTCGTCAACATGGTGCGAAAACTTTACACTATAACTCAATTATTTTGTGTTATATAACTAATTTGCTCAAAGTACAAGGAGTAGTACCAGTATTCAGGCCCGTTGACAGAAATTTGGGGGCCCCGGGGTAAGAAGGCTCACATTGGCCCCCGTCATATATACGTTAATAGGCAGAGGTTCCATTTTGGGCACCCTAAGACCCTGGGGTCCCCTTACTATCAGATACTAATACTAAAATACTGAAGATACTAAAAGAAAGTACTGTTATAATGTTGAAAATCACATCTATCATCTATATAAGAGTTGTTTTTATTATTATAGTATTGAGTATCAAGTCTACTCCTTAATATTGAAATTAAGTTTGAAATTTCTGTATCGTGACAACACTAGTACCAATAGAAGTAGCAGTACCACCAGTACCAGTACCAGTTTAGGAGTATTAAGTAGTAGATTTATTCTGTAAAGCACTTTGAATGAATTTGCGTATGAATTGTGCTATACAAATAAACTTGCCTTGCCTAGTATTAGTTGCTAGTATTTGCATATTGTTAACCCTACCATAGCACCAAAAGAAGTGGTAAAAGTCCTTCCAGTATTTGTAGTAGGCCTAGCAGTCACAAAAGTATTAGTAGTATTGCAGTACCAGTAGTTTAGTTCACTTTTTTTCTGTTTTCCAGGTGCATCTTGTGGACCAGCACTACAAAAATGAGTTTTCCAAGTACCTGGAGCCTCAGTTCCAGGTGCTGCCGGTGTCTGGGGACTCGGGTGAGAAGGACTTTTTTGGTAAAGTTCTGAAGACGTCGGATGTGGTGGTCTGCACAGCTCAGATCCTCTACAACGCCATGATGAACGAAGAGGAGGATCGACACGCGGAGCTGTCCGGTGAGTGGAGGGAGCGTTATTCTACACAATCTGACCCTATAGACCTGACTTACAACAGGTGAGCCCCTCTCAAATAACATTACAGTTAAGACTTTTTTTGTCAGTATTTGCTAACATACATTGTGCTGCATTGTGTCGCCATGGTAACTGCTGAACATTCTGCCATAGACATACATGCAGGGTGCACGCCAATGTGGTATCACTGCAAAGTATTAATTGATCCACTACAGAAATTACTTGGACACAGTAGCTCACACGTTACAACAAAGAGTAAAAGATATAAATAGTACTAAAATTTAAAGACAAAAATATAGTAAGTATATCAAAGTATATCTAGTCCATATACAAGAGGTTAAAGCTACTATTTGTATTTAGATTGGCTGGTCCACCCCTGTTGTATTCTCACATATCACCACTACTTTACATTTTCCTACCCGTCCTACAATCTCCTTATTCCTTCTCGTCTTTGTAGTAGTATAACTTACTACTGTCTTGGTACATGACTACACTCATACCATATGTCATGTCAACTCACTTTTTCATCACCAGTTTCATCACCTATTTCGACGCCAGTTGCCTCCCTTCCCCTCACCTCACCTGGCCTTTGTTCAGACTGTGCTCTCAGGTTTTCTTCTGTCAGGACAAAGCTGGCACACGATCAGACAGCAGTAACATAGACAGCATCTAGTGGTGATATGTGAGAATACAACAGAGGCGGGTCAGCCAATCTCAGTGCACATGGTAGCTTTAAAGACTTAAACCTATCATGCCTTAGGTCTTCACTTTATCCAACATTTACTGGTTCTTGTCTATATTTACCAAATAAATAAAAACTATAAAATAACGTCAAACTAAACTTACAGTATGTCCGAAAGCTCAAAAACATCTGTGTTGATCGTAGACATCACTCTGCTGATCATTGACGAGTGCCACCACACCCATAAGGAGCATGTCTACAACATGATCATGCGCTGTTATGTGGAGAAGAAGCTGAAGAACGAGGGGCCTCTGCCTCAGGTGCTGGGCCTCACCGCGTCTCCTGGGACCGGGGGCAAGAAACTCCTGGAAGGAGCTGTGGAGCACGTCCTTACGGTCAGATTTATACACTTTATATTTGGCACGATTGGATGTTGTAAGTGCGGTGGTGACAGAGACTCGTGTGGGGTTTGGTGATAATGACAACATGTTTTAGTCTCTGGATTGGTGATCAGATAATAGTTTTGCAAAATATAACAAACGTGCTAAATCCATAGACTGTATAAAGAAGTGGACTAAGAGAGTGTGACGTCACCCAGCAGTTAAAGCGGCGAATTTGGACCCGAGCTCCATATTTTGAACTCTGACCACGAGTATCATAGCAACCAAAGAGCCAATCTGCAGTGAAGCTGTTGAGGGTAATGCACCACTGCTTTAGCAACACTGTCAATCAAACATGTTGCTAACACTAGCAGGTGCGACCTCAGAGAAAGAAGCACCTGATTTGTCTGTTATTAATGTTCATATCTTCATTTACGGTAACAATAGCGAAAGAAAAACCCCAGGATCAAGTAGAGCGGGTTAATACGAACATTTTAAGACCAAAATAACAAGGCTCACTGCCCAATTTTTGCAATGTAAAGTGAATTGGAGCCAGAGTTGATGGAGAAGGAAGCGCGCCCATGAGCATTTGGAACGTGGAGGCTAGCGCGTTAGCTATGTCCATTTATATACACAGTCTATGGCTAAATTGTGTCTGCAAATGCCTTTTTAGAGGTTCAAAGTGTTATACTCTTGCTTTAAAAAATCTATAAGTTTTTATGAGGTTAAAATGTTTCACAGTTTGGCATTAAGCTTCTCTAACTCCATGGAGACAAGTATATGTTGCCACCAGGCCAAGTTGCAGGTCAGATTTATAATGTCATTCTGTGGAGCATTAGGCTGCAACATCACCATGGAGACAAGCAAATAGGTACAGAAAATGTACACAGTGCACCTTTAATGTAAACTCAATACTCAAATACCACTTTTAATATTTTTCTTGTCAGTGATGTATGCCCGTCTGTCACTATAATGTTCTCTTTTGCACATCGACTTGGCACCTGTTCTGAAAATGTCTGTGTCTTGTAGATCTGCGCCAACATGGACTCAGCCATTGTCTCAACTCAAAACTACCGTCAAGATCTGCAGGAAAGAGTCCCCCGGCCTCGAAAAGTGTTTGACATCACAGAAAAGAGACCCAAGGTATCGTTTTTATCGTTAATTCATCTAAAATCATTTAACCACACTTTGTCCACTCTTATTACCTGACTGATTGTATGTATCCTGTAATTAAAGCAGCACTATGTAACTTTTTGGTGGAGGGTTTCTGTGACAGCTCTCCCTTTACAAACTATGTCATTAAATATAATCCAGGCTGCATTTCTTTAATAATTTGTTTTTATAGCTTGAAAGGAAAGTTCTCACTGTTGGCGCGAGCCTCTCTGCTGATTTGAACTGTGACCTGGGAGCGTCTCTGTACTCGCCTCGTAGAAACCCCGTTTCTACTCTCCACGAGCCAAACACCTCCTCACAATAAGTCACTGACGCCAGGATGGGTTTAGACCAGGGATGTCAAACTCAAATTCACAGAGGGCCAAAATTAAAAACTATAACTAAGTTGTGGGCCAAACTAAATATTTATTGAAAAATTTCAACAACATCTGCATGTTTTTCAGAAGTGGTGGATTAAATTTGAGTGAGGCGACAGGTAGTTGATGCTAATAAGTGTCAAGAAAAGTCGTGGAGGCCGGCGCCAACACATTTACAAAGCATTCTGGGATTCATCCCTGCTAACCCAATGGTTAGCAGCCTTGCTCTGGATTGGCTCTTTGGTTGCTATGATACTCGCGGTGGGAGTTCCTAATATGGAACTCAACTCCAAATTAACCCCTATAACAGCTCGAGCCTCGATGAGCTTCGTTTGACGGGAGCCGAATGCTGTGGGTGACGTCACTTAGTCCACTTCTTTATACAGTCTATGAACTCAACAGACGTTAGCTAGTTAGTTATGTAAATTAGCTTGTAAATAGTTTGTTTTTTGTACACTAACTCTTTTAACACATATACCTTTAGTTTCTTAGACTAAGTTATTGTATACTTACAGGGAGTGCCTTCCATGAACTTTTGAGACTTTTCTGCTTTACTGCGTGCACTACCGCACATGGCCTGTAGAGACAGGCTTTTTAGGCTGCTTGCTTTTTATTAAAAGGCAAGCACACTTGGCCAAACTAAAATATGCAAATTAGACAGATCAGAGCCACCCTCTTGTCACCATGGAGATGGATAAGTTTGGAGACTTTACTGTTTTGCCTAAGTATGGCACTAAAGTGCAGTCTCCAAAGAATCTTTCCTGAATAGCTTTAGAATGATCTTAAGCTGTGTCAGATTAAGTATAAGACACATAGACAGAGTACACACCCATGGACCACTATGAACCTACCTGGACCACTGAGGGATTACACAGATATAAGAACACATGGGAATAGAAAAGAAAGTACTACCATTTAATTTTGAAAATTATTATTGTTCTAATAGAGAGTGTATTTCATTTTCATTGTGGTATCGGAATCAGTTTTGAGAATCAAGTCTGATAGATGAATGCAGTTTATTGTCTGTGCAGCAGCTTTGATATGGCACAACATTCATCATTACTGCATGTGTACTAGACCTCACTGTCTGTCTGTTTTTCTCAGGACCCGTTTGGAGATCACATAAAGTGGATGATGCTCCAGATTCATGAGTTTATGGACCTGCCGCGGGACGTTCATCTGAGGGAGTGCGGGACACAGGAGTATGAACAAGATGTGGTCCTCCTGGAGCAAAGAGGTGAGAGCAGGTCAGGGTCAGGGTACAGTATAGTTGCTAGGTAACAGTTATAGAAATAACTCCTCACATGTCACATCTGTTGAGCAAAAGCTTAAATAGGACTTTTTAGGTAAATGTAGTTTCTAACTTATTATGCACATATCCCCCTAAAAGAAAGTTCAAGTGAGACACTGCAGGTGAATAGGGAAAAATCTTATATTTAGAGATATCAATTTGAAACTTTTTGTGTAGTTTAGTCATATTAATGTAAAAAAAAATATTTTACAACTCGACCAACTGGTGGACAATTTTTGGGACATTCCAAACAATCATGAAAAGAGCCAGGTTTAAAATTCTTGCTGCTTTTTGTTGTCATATTAGATGCTAAAATATATACAGAGGGGATTTTGTGTATCTTATTGTGGACGAGAGAGACTTTTCAAAAGACTAAAATTGTTTAAAAGCCAATTAAACTTATTCTGAGCCAACTAAACTTATTCTAAAACCCAGCAACGCCACTTAGACTTAGAGGCCTGTGCTGTACTTCAAAATAAAAGCCTCCACAGAAATGACACAGCAATGTCATAACATGCAAATAAAATAAACACATAAATATTAGGCCATATTCTCACATTATTATTATTATGAGTAGACTAGATCTGACAGAAAATGTGCTTCAACATCCAAATTTTGCATTATTTTTGGAGTTAAAACTTTAAAGAATAACTTCTTCCTTTTGTATGTTTTGTCAAAATCTTGTGAAGATAAAACCCCGGGGAGAGAGAGGGAGACACGTGTGTAGATCATTTACGTGCTTTTATTTATTCATTTTTTTAACCCTACATGTCAAAAAAAACAAACACAGAAGGCGGGGACAGGGGGGAGGTGAAAACAGACATTTTCTGAGCTCTCAAACGTTGAATGCAGGACAACACAGCATTGAGTCAATCAAAATACAACTTTGAGCAAACTAATGATGAAGGGAAATCACTATGACATGAATAAAAAAAATGTATGTCAATTTTACATGTGTCCCCTTTAACCTTTAACCTTTAACCTTGTGTCAGGGGTGAGAGAGAACAACCGCAGGATCGCCCAGTGCGCCCTCCATCTGCGAGAGTACAACGACGCCCTGCTCATCAACGACACGCTGAGAATGATCGACGCCTACAACTCCCTCAAAAGTTTCTACAGCGGCAAGACGACCATGGACAAGACCGACATCCGGCTGGTCGGACTGTTTGAAGGTAAATAATCGTTTATAATCATTTAAAAGTGCCAACTGCTTGTCTCTTTAGAGGAATCATTACTTAACCTGGAATGTCCCACAGTATGGCATTAAACAGGCTGATTTAGCATGTATTTACAGGTGTTTTTATTGCTCAAAAATACACAAAAAAACTTACTTTTTTTTTCGTTGATCTAATATGTAACTTCCACCAGAGAAGTTACATAAGGCATCTTTAACTGCATGCTGTGAGGGAGAACTTGTTTAGGGAGGCACTATGTCATTTTACATCTTTAAAATATATAATAGTTTAATAAAAAGGTTAAAGGTACTGCAAGTTACAAGTTAATTTAAATGTTAAGGGGCTTGTACTTAGTTCTGAACTCAGTTTGTCTTGCCCCTGTACAGATATATTGTATAATCATCTCTTGAGGTCAAAATAAGTCTGCTACGTACTCTCTGCATCTAATTAACAAGGGTTTTATTGTCAGAGTATCAGGAAGTGTGTGGTTAGTACGTTAGTAGTTGTTAGCTTTGCGGTGACGGCAAAACACCGGTGATAAAATAGCTTAGAAAGGTTTTTAAGACAGTAAAAATCAGGTTCTGTACTTGTTGTAGTTCGAACCAAGTCAGCTCTTTATGATCAGATTGTGTTCAGACAAGGCTCAGATTAAAGTTTATCTTGAGTAACAGAGCTTCAGACAGAACAGTGCCTCTAGTTAGCTAAATTGCACTTTGCCATGAAATATCTAAAAGGAAAATTCACAAATGTTGAACCTGGTCATTTCTATTATTGACTAGACCTAAGAACTCACTGTATTACAACACAATTCTGCATTTCAGCCACACTGATGTTCACTGCCCCCGTCTGTATTTAACAATATTGGCCTTTAAAATGTTGTGAAGTCGTCTGAAACCCTGTAATAACACACAGTTTATATTTCACACAGTTTATATTTCACACAGTTTATATTTCCTTTCCACAGAGAATGAGGTGGAGCTGAAACTGCTGGCCCAAGACCCCAGCTGTGAGAATCCAAAAATGGCCAAACTGGAGAGCACTCTTCTGAGACAGTTTGAGGCTGATCGGATGTCAAAAGGAATTCTCTTCACAAAGACCAGAAGAAGTGTCCGCTGTCTGCACGAGTGGATTCTGGGTAATGTCGCCCTGCGGAGGGCGGGCATCAAAGCAGCCCAACTGATCGGAGCTGGGAACGGCCTCAGTCACATGACACAGGTACTGCCCCTTTAAAGCACAACTATTCTGCAAAAACGACTTTTTAGAGCGATTAACCATGTTACAGTTGTGTCGCCTCAACATTTACGTCATCTCCCACTGGCCATCACAATTTTCTAACTCAGAAGGGTTTTGTGTGTGTATTACTCTAAGTGAAGTGTGTAAACAGGTGATTGGTTGATTTTTTTCTTTGCTTAAATTGCATCAGCTGCTTATTATGTTTACTGTATTCTGTCGTCTGTGCATTTAATTTTGATTAATTAATTTATCTGGTTGGGACAATGAATGTTAATGAACTGATATGAATGTAAAAACACTGAATTATTATTATTATTATTATTAATTTCCATCTGTTGTCCCAAGCGCTGGGGTCACAGAAGGGTCAAAATAAAAATGTAATAGTAATAGTTAATCACATTTTAATAGAGATTGAGTCATATCTAAAACAAAGTGTGTTGAAGCTATTAATAAATAAAAAAAAAAATGTGTTTGAAGGGGAAAAAAGTTGGAATATCATAAGAATGTAATATTAAATTGAACCAGTGACGTGCGGTGAGGTTCGTGGCTGGTGAGGCACTGATGTCGTCACAATCAGATTTACAAAAATGTAAACAAGGTGTCTGCGAGTAAATCTGACCCGGGGCCAATTTTTCTCCCAGGGAATTGGGGCCAGAATAAAAAAGAATTTCAAAATAAAAGTTCCGAAGTCCGTATGAAATAGCTCTAATAGTATGAAATAAAAATCTAGTTTTATATTGTTTTTATAATTTTCTGGTTCCCCAATTTTCAGTGGATTGAAGTAATTAAATTTCTTACAATTTTGTACGTCTCTATTTGAAAAGAGTGAGTCTTTCGTCCTGTCGACTGGAGCAAACCATTTAGCTCCTTTAGCGTTGGTCTCGGTCCTTTAATTATAACCTCCTGCTTCATCCGAAAGTCCAGTTTAGAAAACTGCTTGAGCTTTAATATGTATCTTCCTCCATTTAAGGGCCAGACAAGAAAAAAAGTGAATTGCTAAAGTTGACTTGCTAACTCTAAATTGTAGTTTGTGGCCCCTATTCTGCAGGAGTTACAAGAATCCCTGGGCTCACGAGCGCCTCCTAACATGAGGCAGGGTAATTGCGTGCCTCACCCGGCCCCTTTTCACAGCCGCTATAATGTGCTCAGCCCTTAAAGTGTTGAAACAGCAGCTTAGCTACAGCACAGTCAGTCCGCGGTGAGGCACCAACAGCCTGCGCTCACCACGCGTCTCTTCTCAGGATTTCAACGGTAAACGTAAAAATTTTGCGATTTTGAGTAAAAAAAAATAAAATAAAATAGTTAAATACGTTAAATAGAAAATAACTTTATTGTACAAATAATTGGATAAATATAACCATTTAGTTTTTCTCTGTGATGACAGGCTCATCTGACCACACGTCACTGAATTGAATAATAATTGAATAATGACTTGTATTTGTGTTCAGAATGAGCAGAAAGAGACCATCCGTGAATTTCGTGGAAACGCTCTCAACCTCCTCATCTCCACCAGCGTCGCAGAAGAAGGCCTCGACATCCCAGAATGCAATGTGGTGGTGCGCTACGGGCTGCTGACCAATGACATCGCACAGCAGCAGGCGAGTGGGCGGGCCCGGGCTGAGGACAGCACGTACTCAGTGGTGGCTCAGAGGGGGGGGCGGGAAGAGCGCCGGGAACGGCTGAATGAACATCTGGAGGAGCTGACCAAGAAGGCCGTAGCCAAAGTGCAGGAGATGAGCGAGTACGACTTCAGACAAAAGGTACGAGTTTACAGTCTACAAAAACAAGTTATGAAACATTAGAACACAATTATTATTTTATTCTCAGTAGGCTCTGTGCACAGCAACACGCTCACTAGCTCACTGCGTCTCAAAGCTAAGTCACTTTTATTAAAATCAGAAAACAAAATAAATCTATGGAAATTCAAATAAATTAAAATGAAGACTACCTAAATATTTATATGTAGAATACTTACTACTTTAATATTTATTATGCCTCAGAATTAGCATTAGCATTAGCATTGAGACACAAACATGTCTCTTCCTAAACACAGACATGTTCTCTGGTGAAGTGTTCCTTTTATTTGTGTTTAACATGTGGTCAGTGGCATCCTCCCTGTCCACTGTCTGACCCTAACCTCTGACCCCTGACCCCTAACCCACCTGCAGCTCCCTGTCCACTGTTTGACCCTAACCTCTGACCCCTGACCCCTAACCCACCTGCAGCTCCCTGTCCACTGTCTGACCCTAACCTCTGACCCCTGACCCCTAACCCAACCCTGCAGCTCCCTGTCCACCGCCTCATCTTTAAATATTTATTCATTTTAGTGCGATTCGACAAAACCCTCATAGAATAAAACTGGACAGGAAGTAGTGACGCTAACAGTGAGGTCGCCGCGTGCCGCAGTGCACAGAGCCTGTTCATTCTCAGTCTCTTTAAGGATGCTCCGAGCAACCTGCTTGTTTCCATGGAGATATTATTGCTTTGCCTGGAAGGTTCCACAGGAGGGCATGAAATTTATATCTCCATGGAGACAAGCAGGTGACGCCGCCAGGTCAAATTGCAAAGTCGAGTCTGTTGAGAGCTGAGCCTGAGCACTTTTGATACGATTTTTTCCTCCTGTAATCAAATAAATGCAGGACAGGTCATTTTAAACATTGTACATTACTCAAAATAACTCCTATGAGGTTTTAAGTATTATAATGTTGTTACCTCCTCAAAAACATACCTGGAGCTGTGGTTTGTTATTTATTTTAATGTCTTTCTTAGTCTGTAAAGCTCTTTGAATTACTTTGTGAACCGATTGTGCTCTACAAATACACTGGCCTTACCTGAATAATTTTAGAAAGACTCACATTATCTTCATTGAGCAAAAGGAGAATAAATTTTACCATTTCATTAATACTGACTGATGGACGTTTAATTGTTTTCCAGATACACCAGCTACAAAGGGAGGACCTGATCAGTCAAAAAATAGCTGAGCGCAATAACCAGGCGAGGAGGAACCGCTTTAGAGCTGCTAATGTCCAGCTGGTCTGTAGGAACTGTCTGAAGCCTGTGGCCCACGGGAGCGACCTCAGGGTGGTGGAAGGAGCCCACCATGTCAACATCAACCCACTGTTCAGGTAAGATCAAATTTAGAGAGAATATTTTTTTAAAACCCTTATAGTTTCAGCTTATTTTTCCTTAAACACCTGACTAAAATGACTCCCAGTTCAAACTGAATCTGTGTCTGGACCATAGACTGTGTAAAGAAGTGGACTAAGTGAGTGTAACGTCACCCACAGCGTTTAGCTCCAGTCAAATGAAGCTCATCGAGGCTAGAGCGGTTATAGCGGCTAATTTGGAGCCGAGTTCTATATTTGGAATTCCGATTACTTCGGTTAATGCAAACATTTTAAGATCAAAATGAAGAGTCTGATGGGAGCAGTTACAGAGGGAGGAGACACAGTTTTTCAATAGAAAGTGAACTGGAGCCAACTGAGCCAGACGTGCGCCCACGATCACTTCCTATTTGGAATGTGCCAGCTAGCACGTTAGCTATGTCCATTTATACAGGGCCCAAAAGTCACTGACAGTTGAAAAAAATTCATAACTCTTAATCTGAGCAAATACAGCACCGAGGAACGAACCCTCATTGTACAGTGGTACTTTGAGTCACATGGGTCAAATTCACAAACCCAGCGGTGTTACCGTCGACATTTTAATACCAGAGATACCCCAAGAGTAAATGCCATTAAAGGAATAATAAGTGTTTTTCACAGACAGGGGGCAGTATGTGATCTCCACAGACCTGACTAGTCCTGATTTCTTCCTGTGGGGCTATTTTAAAGAAAAGGTGTTTGTGAATAAACCTCAGACAATAAATGACTTAAAACGTAATATCAGGATCAAATAAGATCCAGAAATGCTTTAAATGTTATGTAAAGTGTGTCGGATCAGGCTGTTCAGAGACAAACACAAAATGTGGACACTTAAAAATTTCGTCATTTTTACTTCCCCTAGTTTAAGTAGTGATAAGTTCAAGTGTAAGTGAACAATTATAACCGTATATATTGCCAAAAATCTCGGAAGGTTCAGTTTATCTACTGCTAAAATTTGCTGAGTATAACTTAAGAATTATAGGAGCCACTGAAGATTTAAAAGTGTCAGTGACTTTTGGGCCACCCTGTGTGTACAGTCTATGGTTTGGACACAGTCTCTGCACTTTAAACATTAACAACGTGATAAATGTGCTTTTTCTCATTACAGGAGGGAGTACAAAGTGGGAGGAGCTATTGTTTTGGACAGAGATTTTGAAGACTGGGAGCCTGGCTGTAAGATCATCTGCAACAACGGAAACTGCAACAAGGTACTACTGTCATTAGGCTATTTCAGCTTTAAATGTGATGACACTATAACATCTGATATATGAATCATTTTATTATATGAATGCTAGAATGCTAACAGTTCACTTCCTGTTTCGCGATGGATAAAGCACTTTATAATCAGATGTAGACCGCACATATTTGCAGGGTTGTCAAAAGAATCGAAAATCAGATACTAATCGGTACTAAAACTCAACTGATACTTAGAGCAAGAATCGTTCAGTATTTGAGCTTTACTGTTTTAGTTTGATTTTGAGCTTTATCAGAACAAATACAGAACCTCGAACAAAGACAAAGAAAGTATGAAAATTACACTGTATGTAACTAAAAATGGAGATTTTTTTTATCTTCATTGTGGTGTCAGAACTGAGTAAATTCCTTAGTTTCAAAATTGAGCTTGACATTTTAGTATCGTGACCCTAAACAGTGGTTTCATGTCTACTTTAGGAGCTGCTTTTACAATATATCTGCACTGGGGTAAAAAAAAAAGGCCCAAGTGGATAGAAAAAATCAGGGGCAGTGCCAGATATTTTTGGTTGGAGGAGCTAAAGTCTTCAATGTGGCTGCTCACTCATGTCGTGATTTATAAAAACTAATATGGCATTTCCCTTTTTTATCGGAGCCTCAGTTTGAACAGCATTTTGAGTCAGATTGGCTTAGATGTGCTATGAAAGTGCTGCGGGGTTCGTTGAGCGTTCTAGGGGAGGCCAGTGCCCCCTTAAGCCCCCTCCAAACACTTGATAAATACAGGACACACAGTGGGATCTGAAAACTGCTGTTTCCTGCACATCCAGCTCCCTGACATGTGTCGATAATGTGCCTGTTTAAGGATTGGGGGTTCGAGATGAAATACAAAGGCGTCGCCATTTTGGGGACTCTCAAAATCTCCAGTTTCGCTCTGCTGACTCCCGAGGGCCAGACCACCAAGAAGAAGTGGAAGGACGTCCCGTTTCCTGTCGATGAGTTTGACTTCATAGCGTACTGCGAGGACCACCACCCCGACCTGCTCGACTGAGGACGGGGCTGCTGCCGTCGGCCTGTTCATGGTTTCTGCTTCCTGTTACACGGCGCTATGTTCAGGGCAGGTCACAGTTTAAAAGATATTGAAGTTGCCGTGGGGGCGCCGCCATCGTTATTCAGGTTATATTATTTTACAGGTTATATTATTTTGACCTTTTTCTGCCCTGCTCACTTTTCTGTAAATGTGACTAAACCGCACTTTCTTTGTAGTAGATTATGTGGGAATCCCGTTCCTCTCGATGGAGAATTTGGGATAAGTTTTGGCGCTAAAATATTACATAAAGTAGGTTGATTTGTGTGAAAAGTTCAGTGTTCACGTACAACAACAAGTCAACACTGCACTGATTCTCTGGAGGCTTTAAAACGGCTCTGGAGTCGTGTAAAACTTATTTGCTGCAAAGATCAGCAGCTCCAGACAAAATAATACAACCCAAATGACGATGGCGTCGCCCACAGCAACTTCTGGACTAAAAAACCCTCCCATTTGGTGTTGACTTGTTGGTCACATTTTACAGAGTTTACATCATGTGTTGATTTAACAGGAGATTATGATCGGCAGGAAGCGTTTTAATGAGGGGAAAATACGTTTTAGGATTTACAGGACAAATACTTGTAAAAATGTTGAGCCCAATAGAGTTTTTTACTTTAGGTACAGATATTTTACACTCACTCACTGAAAACAAATCACGCCGGCTTCTTTTAGCCTCCAGTCACTTCTATTTCAAGCATAACGCAGCATTTTAATGGGTCTGTAATATTTAGTTTGGAATTGCTAATTGCTATGGCAACTGTCCTAACTTCTTATTATTCTGAAACAGTGTGTTAACTTTGTAATGCTCTTTTGTAACAATCAGGATTTCACGATTCCTCACATAATACCACTATTAAAAAAAATATATAAAAAATATAATAATAATAATGATAATAATAATACCGGTAATAATAATAAATAAAATTACAATACATATTTTACAAGGTAATTTTAAGATTGGATTTTACTGTTTACAAAGACTTCTCAATGAAACAAATTTAACTTTAGCTTTCCTAAGTATTTAACACAAATACATTTCATTATATCTTTGATGGGGTGAACAGCGTGAGTCGTGTTCACAGATGAACTCCTCCTGTGTGTCATATGGACTCAGCAGTTACAGATTTCTGTCATGAATTTGGTCAAGAGACGTATTAATCCTAAACACATCGATGTGGACCAACCCTGTACTGCACAAACGTCTCTACCGCACTCGTCACTTTAGTCCACTCATCTTCGGTAATTTACTGCTTAAGATAAAGCTCAACCATGAGCTAAACTTGTACTTGCACCTTGCACTTACTGCCAACAGGAAGTCTGACAGGAATAAGAAACATTTTAAACTAAAAATAATGTCTGAAAACAGCATAGCCTGAATAAAAACTGTGAGACTTGTGACACTTGTCGTTTACACTGTTTGAGAAAGTGAAAAAAGAGCAAACACCAACACGACAAGCTGATTGTTTGAAATCATGAATTTAAATGTAAAATCAAACACATCTTCTGTTTGTCTCTGTTTCTTCCATTTTAAAATTCTGTAAGTGTCTCTCTTTAAAAATGATTTGAATAAATAAATGATGTAAACCTGAAGTATTTTGTGTCATATGTTTTGTGACCACTAGATGTCAGTGTTCTTTAGGAAACCAGCTCCAGTTGAGGTTATTACACAAACTGCTGTGAGTTTACTACCAGTGTGTACTAAGAAATATCCTACAAGTGTTGAGCTGTCATCTCAAATTAAAGGTCATTATGTAACTTTTCTGGGGGAGAGTCTGTCATCTGCTAGTGTAATGCTAATGAAGTACAAGTTGTAAAATACTGTACTTAAGTAGAATTTTAGGTATCTCTACTTAAGTACATTTTAATAATTAATATCACAACATTTACATTTAAATGCACAACACTTCAGTGAAATACTTTTACTTTTTACTCTTGAAGTACATTTTTAAACGGGTACTTTAAAATATTTACTTAAGATTTTTGTGATATTTTTACTTGAGTAACTTTTTACCTTTGTACCTGTACTTTCTACTCCTTTATATTGTTGAACTGAACTGAAAAGTAAAAAGTACTTTTCATATGATATAAGGGGTTATTTTGACCATGTTTGTGGAAACATTCTGACTGAAGTTTTTGAGAAACAAAAAAAAAAAAAAAAAAAAAAAAATGTACACAAAAAAAGTATTCGTATTGTTACTTTTGACCAAAATGTCTCATTTTTAATCAATATCACAACATTTACACTTAAACAAATGAACAACACTCATGTGAAATACTTTTCCTTTTTACTCTTGAAGTGTATTTTTAAATGTGTACTTTAATACTTTTACTTAAGCAGATTTTTGTGATACTTTTACATTTACTTGAGTAACTTTTTACCTCTGTATCTTCTTGTACCATGGAGATGTTATTGCTTTGTCTAGAAAATGACACAGTATGACATTAAACACGTCTCCATAGCAACAAGCAGGCGGTGCCACCAGGACAAGTTACAGGTTTGATCTGTGGAGAGGCGACCTCGCTCATAGTAAAGTTTTTCAGTGGTAAAAACCTGTGTAACTGAATCAAATCTGTAATGTCCCAGAGTATGGCTTTAGACTTTTCTATTGTACAACAGTGATTATTTTAATATTAGTCATTTAGAATAACAGTCGGCCTATTAATCACGATTAGCATCACAATCTGCAGCGGTGAAATGTGAAAATGTGCAGAAAGAGAGAGTGCTCCTTTGTGGCTTTAACAATAGAGAAATCACGAGCTGTTTCCAGACGTCTGTGTCACGCTCAGGTTTTTAAATCGAAGACAAACACTGATTTTGCAGAGCCCTGAACAAATGCTTTTTGACTTTATTCAATTAATCCTCTTATACCAGATTCATTTGACCTTCCAAAAATTTTAACTAAACAGACGCTCTTTTATTAAAAACACGGGCTTAAAACATCATGGACCAGAGGCTGAGTGGAAATGCCGTGAGTGACAAGTTTCCAACACAAAAAAATCAACCAACTCTGACACGTTTGTGCTTTAAATCAAGGAAACACTCACCCATTCACACGCAGACTCTGGGGTGAGGTGTGGTAAGTGTCTTGCCCAATGACACAACAACAGTATTGATCTGTGGGAGCTGGAATCGCACGTCAACCTGTGAGTCAGTGGATCAGACTGTTGTACCCAAGATATATCGGCTTAGAAAGTGAAATAACCACTAAATGTTTTTCTACAAAGCAAAGGGTGGATCTGAATATGAACTATCCAGAAATATTTAGTGGAGTTATTCACCTTTTCATCTATTACATAACTCCATACATCTTATATCACTCGTCCTCTCCTCGTCCAGTCGATGAAGAGTTCTTTTATCGACGGCTTGATTCATCTTTATTGTGGCTTGTACGATCTTTATATGCCACCAACGCCGCCCCCAAACTGAAATAATTCACTTAAATACAATTAGAATACAGTATATGTGTCATAATAAGAGACATAAAATACAAAAAAAAATTTACAAAACACATAAATTGCTTTCTGACCCTTATTATTGAGGTAGAACGAGCGTAAAATACACCTTTACTAACTTTATTTTTACTTTAATTGGCTGCGTCCCTGACAAAATAAAACAACAGCACTTCCTATCTGTTGACTACCAAAATAAAAGCACTAAAATACCTATAGACATGTTATTCAAATAGTTAAATAAAAGATAAATCTGAATGATGGCAGTCAAATCTTACTTCATATATTTGCGCTCTTCTGTATGTATATAAAATGTAGACTGGTAGTGTAGTTTTTTTATTATAGGTGTGTTTTATCTGCAAACACTCAAATTAAAGATTTCATAGGTTTATTTTATTATCAGAGCCAGGGCTTCAGTCCATTTTAGGGCAGACGGACTAAACTTCTTCTTCTTAGCCCAAAAGTATCAAAAATCAGATACTAATCGGTCTGAAAACTACTGGAAGATACTCATTTGAGCAGGAATCAATACTAAAAAAGTTACATTCATAGGACAGAAATGAACCTTTCCTGGATGGCTTTAGAAAGATCCTGAGCTGTATCAGAACAAGTATAAGTATATGAAGTATAAGTATATGAACCTACTGGACGACTGAGGGATTACACAGATATAAAACCACATGGGAATAGAAAAGAAAGTACTACTATTTAATGTTGAAAATCACATTCTATTGTCTAAAGATTGTGGTATTGGAATCAGTATCGAGCCGATTCCTTAGTATCGAAGTAGAGTTTCAGAAGCCCCAGCTGCTCTCCTCCTCCTCCTCCTCCCGTTTGACGATGTGCCCTCTCTCTCTGTCTCTCCCCTCTTCCTCTCGAGTGCCTCCTCGACTCTTTCCTCCCGGGCGCTGTCAGTTCAATCAGGACCAGTAGTTTGGGGAGATTTTGGAGATGTGCACTGGGAACAGAACAGAGCACCTCCTGTTTCTTTAGGCATCAGTTTGATCTGGTCCTGTCTGCTCTAAGAGGGATGCGTCTGTCTCTCTTTCTCTCTCTTTCGTTCTTTCTCTTCTGCCCTGACACATTTCAGCCGTTGTCTTCAGGCCCGGGTGATCTCCAGTGGTGCTGGTCCTCGCTCGGTGCCTTTGGGAAACTGCTGTGTTGAAGATTTCATTTTCGGCCTGTTCTGTGATCTGTATTGTCTAGTGTGTGTGTGTATCTGTGTGTTAATGTGTGTGTGTGTATGTGTGTGTGTGTGTGTGTGTGTGTGTGTGTATGTGTGTGTGTGTGTGTGTGTGTGTATATATGCGTGTATATGTGTGTTAATGTGTGTGTGTTTTAGTGTGTGTGTGTGTGTGTGTTTTTAGTGTGTGTGCGTGTGTGTGTGTGTGTGTTTTAGTGTGTGTGTGTGTGTGTTTTTTAGTGTGTGTGTGTGTGTGTGTTTTAGTGTGTGTGTGTGTGTGTGTTTTAGTGTGTGTGCGTGTGTGTGTGTGTGTGTTTTAGTGTGTGTGTGTGTTTTAGTGTGTGTGTGTGTGTGTTTTAGTGTGTGTGTGTGTGTGTTTTTAGTGTGTGTGTGTGTGTGTGTTTTAGTGTGTGTGCGTGTGTGTGTGTGTGTTTTTAGTGTGTGTGTGTGTGTGTTTTTTAGTGTGTGTGTGTGTGTGTTTTAGTGTGTGTGTGTGTTTTAGTGTGTGTGTGTGTGTTTTAGTGTGTGTGCGTGTGTGTGTGTGTTTTAGTGTGTGTGTGTGTGTGTGTTTTAGTGTGTGTGTGTGTGTGTGTTTTAGTGTGTGTGTGTGTGTTTTAGTGTGTGTGTGTGTGTGTGTGTGTGTTGTTTTAGTGTGTGTGTGTGTGTGTGTGTTTTAGTGTGTGTGTGTGTGTTTTTTGTGTGTGTGTGTGTGTGTGTGTTTTAGTGTGTGTGTGTGTGTGTTTTAAGTGTGTGTGTGTGTGTGTTTTTTGTGTGTGTGTGTGTGTGTGTTTTAGTGTGTGTGCGTGTGTGTGTGTGTTTTAGTGTGTGTGTGTGTGTGTGTTAGTGTTCGTGTGTGTGTGTGTGTGTTTAGTGTGTGTGCGTGTGTGTGTGTGTTTTAGTGTGTGTGTGTGTGTGTTTTAGTGTGTTTTTGTGTGTGTGTGAGTTCTGGTGGTGGTTGGAGGCTGGCACAGATCGGCAGCTTTCCTTCTGTCGTGAATTAATACTGCACTGCAAAGCACCATGGGTGTCATGCATAGTCAAGTGTCATACTCATATGACACTTGTATGATACTCGTATGATACTCGTATGACACTTGTATGAGACTTGTATAATACTCGTATCACACTCGTATGACACTCGTTTGACACTCGTATGATACTCGATACTTGCATGATACTCATGTGATACTCGTATGACACTTGTATGAGACTTGTATGACACTCGTATGTTATTTGTATGAGACTCGTATGAGACTCGTATGACACTCGATACCTGTATGATACTCATGTGATACTCGTATGACCCTTGTATGAGACTCGTATGACACTCGTATGATACTTGTATGACACTCGTATGGCACTCGATACTTGTATGATACTCACGTGATACTCATGTGATACTCGTGTGATACTCAAGTTCAGAATTCCAAATATCAAACTAATCTCCAAATTTGCCCAACTCCAGGTTTGTTTGTGATGAGGAAACAACATTATAACGTACATCAGAAAACAGCGTGAAATGGGCCTTTTAATGGAATAAAACATAGAACGATGTATTTTAGAGTCTGACGGGGACCAGAGTGAGACTAGACAGCCGGGTCAGAGCAGTGGGCAGCTCCAGTGTCTATCAGTCTGTTCTAGTTTATTGGAGCAGTGTATTATAAGTACTCATACACGCTGCCTGATTGGTATTAAATCATTTTGTTTCATAATATCATTCACATATTATTTCTGTTATTTACGTCACCATTTTGTTTTTTTAATCCCGTGAGTCATTTTGAGTCATCCAAGCTGGTGCGGATTAAGATGATGAACTCAGATGTCATGCCATGTTCCTAGGTCTGCCACAAGGATCCCAGATATTATGTCGGCTGAATGCACAAAGTCGGTGTGATTGTGTTTTTTGTGAAAAATTTAAAGAAAAAAACAGATGCCCTAATTTGCAGGATTGGGAAAGACACCCAAAGATTTTACTTAGGACCCAAAAGCAGCACACAACTGTTAAAGTAGTTTAACTGTTTATTGTCTAGGCTAGTATCAGGTAAATGTGGTAAGTATGAGGCTGGGGGATCGCAGGCGCAGGTAGGTATTGGTCTGGCAGGCAGCAGGCAGATGAGGACAGACCGGCCGCTTCCAAAAATAAGAAAGAGGCACTAGGAAAAAGCAATTGTAGAACAAAAATTCTGAAAAAGTGTAGCCAAACGCATCTATTAACCAGGGGCGGTGCCAGGAGGGGGGTTTGAGGGGGCACTAGCCTCCTCCTAGAATGATCAACGAACCCCCATAGTTCTCCCAAAGATTTTTGTAACAGATCCAATTTCGACTAAAAATGTTCAAAATGAGACTCCTATTATATAATTTTATTTAATTCTACTTGTTACCTTATTTCATGCATATGCTACTTTTTGCTACTTAAACTATTTTGAACTTTTTTATCTTTATTATTTTGATACTGTAATGTGAAAGTTCTTGTGTCCCAGTACTCTCCCCTGTGGACCAATACAGTTTGTCTAAGTCTAAAATGCAACATGAACTTTTAGCTTTTATATGTTGTGGCCCATATTATTTTATCTGTTTTGTTTCAGTCCCAAATGCTTTAGTAATGCAGAATAACCACTCTTGTTTCAAACTGCTTTATTTTTCACTGCGAGGGAGTTGCAAGTCTAGTGCCCCCTGCTGGTGTGTTGTATTTTCACACTAACTTGCTCCCGCTGAGGTGTTTTCAGTAACATAAATGATCGTACAGGAGATGCCAGGTCAAGGCTCAAGTCCAAATGAGCTAAAAAGGAGCTTAAGTAATGCAGAAGGGAGGAGCTTGACTATATATTAATTTAATTTAATTCTACTTATTATATATATTTGCACCTTATTTTACACATATGTTACTTTTTGCTCCTTTAAATATTTAGAACTTTTTTATCATTATTATTTTGTAATGCGGAGTGAGGTTGTTAAAGGTAACGCCCCTTCCCGCCCACACAGCAGGCGCTTAGCAACGCTGTCAGTCAAATCTGTTGCTAACGCTAGGGGACGCAGTCTCAGGGAAAGAAGGCGCCTGATTTGTCTGTTATTAATGTTCATATCTTGAATTACTGACACAATAGCGAAATAAAAATACCAGGATCATGTAGAGGGTTAATACGAATATTTTAAGACCAAAATGACGAGTCTGACACAGTTTTTCAATAGAAAGTGAATCGAAGTCAGAGTCGGTGGAGCCGGAAGCGCGCCCATGATCACTTCTTACGTGGAGCGTGCCGGCTAGGCTAGCTACGTCCATTTATGTAAACAAAGTCTGTAGTTTTGACATTGGTCACTGTGGTAAATGAAGGTACCTCTTCATCTCCACTTATGTCGACAATGTCCCACTTCTGAGTTCTGCACGTTGTCAGTCTGGAATGTCTCTTGCTAAAAGTGATCAGGAAAAGACAGAACATCATGACTTATTTTTTTTAGAATCTGATAGAGTACAGATAGAGTACAGCAGTAAAAAAAACAAAAAAAAACCATACTGAAATAAAAGTATCACATGAAAAAATGTACTTAAGTGAAGTGTATTAAATTACCCATTAAAAAACAAGTAAAAGAGTAAGAAGTAAAAGTATTTTGCGCAGATTTTAAGGTCTAATTAAGCTTCAGATACAGTGATTTTGATGAAGCGAAACAATTGAATTAATAGTTTTTTCTTCTGATCTGTTTTGTATCTTGAGTCTTTTCAACAGGTCTCACACAATGAAAAAAAAAAAAACTTTTACTTTTCAGTCCTGTTCAAAACTGTAGTGGAGTAGAAAGTACACACGCCTGCTCTCAAATGTAGTGAAGTAAAAGTATGAGTGTGTGTGTAAATGTGAGTGGTTCCTCGATGTAAAGCGTTTTGAGCTCCTTGAAGTTGGAAAAGCGCTGCATAAAATGTGACCATTTACTATAGCGTCTCACAATTGGCAGTGGGTTTAATGTCCCTATCCCCCGGAGTAGGCACAGGACAGGGCCGATCATTGCCGCTTGTGGCTATAATTGTTAGTCATGTATTTATTTGTTGCCTGAGCAGAGGAAAAAGTGCGTTATACGTGTCCGAATTTACACATGGAACTCTGTCATGAATAAAACACTGTTCTAGTCGTATTTTGGATGACCACATGTAATGGCGTAGCTATTTTCTTTAATAAAACAGCTCCAAACAACTCGTGTCCCTCCGCCCAAACTCAAGCCTAAGCGAATGTTCAGGTTGTCATTTTGAAGAACAGATTTTTTCCACTTTCCCTTCACTTTTTACTATGTCACACTTTTCCATTGAGATGATTTATGTTGTGCATGGTCAGAGTTGATTGGATGCAAACCACACACAGGCAAAGTGGCCCCTGACACCGTGCACGCAGTACTACCAAGGTAAAGTCATTATTGTAGCATAAAATAAATACAAAAAACAGTTTAGTAGAGTCATTTCGGGTGACTTCACATTATTCTACAGGCTGATCATGTTTAACAAAGATGGGGGAAGCTAAAATGTATGTTGAGTTCTAATAAATATGATCAGTTTTTACATTTTTTGGATATTTCATACGAAAACACAATGTAATCAATAGGGAAACCTGTCTCTTTGGCCCCCCCTACTGGGAAACTGACATCATTACATCCCAAAATTTCAAAACCACCTACGGCTCTTCTCCATCCAAATCTTTTCTGTCATTAATAAACTATAACTACATCTACTTTACATTCTTGTCAGAGGTGAAGCGTATCACGAGCCCCATCAGAATCCACCAAAAGCAAAGTCCCCCAAACGTCCCCATCGATCAGCGAGCGGCGCAGGTCACCACCGCCCTTCTATAATGGAGGCACTACATTAAAAAGGACCAGCGTTTTGACACTTCCAATTATAATGAGCCATAACACTGCCACCGCAATGCCCTCCCAGGGTTAGCCCGGCCGCCTCTCCCCTGTATGTACACGCTCTACGGGACGGTACTGTATCAATGTGTAAATATGAAACAGCAATTTGGTACCTGCTGCTTTCGTGGTGGAGAAAAGTCACAGGTAGCTTGGGTCCATGGAGATGCGAAAGCTTTCCACGGTGTAGAGTTGAACGTATCTCCATGGAGACGAGTAAAGGACGTCACCAGGTTTAGTTACAGGTTAGATATATGGAGAGGAGAGGTCATTCACAGTAAAATAATGTTTGTTTCTTTCTGGGGGTAAGGTTTTTTCTAACAATATAAAAGACCAATTGACTGAAAAAAGCCAAATGCCATACCTTGAAACATTCCGGGCAAAGGAACAACATAGTTATAGTGGTCAGTGTTACCTATACAGCTCATCAAAACCACTCAAGCACTAGATGTTGTGTTGAGATCATATAAAACTGTATAAAGAAGTGCCAAATGACGCTCATTGATGCTAGAGCAGTTATAGCGGCGAATTTGGAGCTGAGTCCATATTTGGAATTCCGACTATGAGTGTCATAGCAACCAAAGAGCCAATCCGGAGCGAGGTTGTTGAAGGTAACGCCCCTGCCCACCTGCACCTCTGGTTTAGCAGTGTTACAGCCCCATGCCTCCAGCTCCTCCTCTCTGGACCTGTCGTGATGTGCTCCAGTTGGAAAGTGATTTGACAGCAGGGCCCTGCGCCTGATTGGAGCATCAATCTAATCCTGGCCAATCGGGATCCACCTGTGGCAGCACCCCTTTAAATGGACCCCCCCCTCCCACTCTGGGCTGCCTGATTCTGCCTGGACTGCATGCCACTTTGGAACTTTGGATTTATGAAACTTTGGAACTTTGGATTTATGGAACTTTGGAACTTTGGAATTTTGAACTCGGAAACTTTGATTTTTGGTAATTTGGACTTTGAAGTTGTGGCCCTTTTGTATATTAGCAATTTAAGTTCTTTTGTTTTGTTAGCTGCACTCTAGTTACATGTAGAAGTTTACTCTGTTCAGAGCCTCTTTTTGTTAGATTTTGCTTTAACATTCCTTTTAATAAATTATAAACTTTAATTTTACCGTTTTACATCTGGTTTTGTTACTTCCATTTTCCCCTGGTTGAGCTGGGTCGTAACAGCAGGGAGTAGGTGCTTAGCGAAGCTGTCAATGAAACCTGTTGCTAACGCTAGCGGGAGTGACCTTGGGCCTGATTTGTCTGTTATTGTCATGATCCCAGTCTGTCCTGCCTTTTTTTTTTTTGTACTATTTTCCCCTCTCCCTTCTGTATCAGAGCCTGGAGCTGGGTGGAGATTTGGGCTCCTCCTGTGCTCACCTGGACCTCATCTGCTGCACCTGAGGAGGATAAAGGGAGCCAGGACCTGACACTCAGCTCCAGATCGTCCGCCTATTCACTGTGGTACTACTCTGCTTGGCTCAGTAATGTTTTTGGTCCTTTTGATTCTTCCTAAGTTGGATATTTTTGCCCCATCGTCAGATCGCGCTCCCTGGACCCGCTCAGCTCCTCTGTCTCCGACCCTGCTCTCCACGACCGGTATGAACCTCACCTCTTCAGACACAGCTCACCTCGTCTCAGACCCGCTGCTCACGCTCCTCCCCTGGACCACGGCAAACGCCCCGCTCTCAAAACACCCCGCTCTCAACTCCCTGATCCATCTACCTTCATTTGCACATTTAAAACTGTCAAACATTGTTAAATTGTTCCCCGAGTTCTGTCTCTTCGGTCCCCCTGTCAGTCGTTACTGTCGACAGATATTGATTAACGGACACGATAGCGAAATAAAAACACCCGGATCATGTAGAGCGGGTTAACATGAACATTTTAAAACTGAAGTCTGACAGCAGCAGGGGTGACAGTTTTACAATAGAAAATGAATTGAAGCCAGAATCGATGGAGCCGGAAGCGATCCAGTGCTCACTTCCTATTTGAAAGGCGGCGGCGAGCAGGTTAGCTATGTTCATTTATATATACAGTACAGTCCATGGTTTAGATTGACACATTTCCAGTATACAGTATGTAGTTTATGTCAGATGCCCTTCCTTTCACATACTTCTACACATATAGGCTGTATGTTATAACCTCTCGAAAGATAAATGGCTCACACACCAGCTCTGTCCCGCTATGAAAGAGCAGAATGTACAGTCCCGTGTGCTGTGACATGCAGTACTGGAAAACATGTTTTGTAGCTAAATCTTTTTACCGCAGGTCTATTCCGGTCTACGGTGAGGCTGCTCCAAATCACAGGGTTTGTGTAAAACAAAAACAACTTCAACGTCAGCCCTCATTCTGTGTTCTTCAACTTAATTTGACTCAAATTCCTTCAGTTTAACGAGATCTTGATATAAATAGTTGTAAATAGGCTGCGTGTGCCAGTGGTGGAGCGCAACAAAGTCAAAGTTTGGAGTACTGTACAAATTGTAGGTCTGGAGTCTACTTAAGTACATTTTACAGAGGATACTTTTTACTTCACTACATTTGAGAGCAGTATATGTACTTTCTACTCCACTACAAGTATTTTCTATTATAGTTTGAGACCTGCTGAAAAAGCCGAGGAGATGATCATAGTTGGAGCAAACAAAAATATGCAAATCTTTATCAAAATCATTATATTTGAAGCCTTATACGATCTCAAAGTCTGTACAAAATACTTTTACTTTTTACTCTTTAAGTACATTTTTAAAGAATCAGAATCAGAAGACTTTTATTGGCATTGTCAGAGAAAACAGCTCACAAACTAGGAACTTACTTTGGTGATAAAGTACAACATAAAATACTGAACTGTAATAATACTTAAAAAAAAAAAAAAAAAAAAAAAAAAAAAAAAAAAAAAAGTTATTATAAGTACAAATAAGGGCATGCATACAGTTAAAAAAGATAAGCTTAAAAAAAATTAAATTAAATTACAAAAACAGTACTTTTACTTAACTGGATATTTTCATGTGATACTTTTACTTTTACTCGAGTATTTTTTGCTCCCGTATCTGTACTTTTAAGAAACAAATTGTAGTACTTCTTCCACCACTCAGAAAATAATCAAACTTAATGAGAACAAGTTTCTCTCCTCACATGACTCCGGTTTGCGTCCTGTTGCCAGGTGAATAAACCAGACAAACATGCTGCTAATTAAGATGCACTCTGTAACTTTTCTATTAGGGGGTCTGCCTCCATCACCCTTGTATCTGTCGCCATGGAGACAAGCAGGTGGTCCCATCAGGGCAGCTTACAAGTCACAGTAGGTCAGTGGTCAGAAAGTATCAGTTTTTCAAGGTTTATCTTTACAAAACATCGTCGGTTCAGCTGCTTCTCCCTGTTGATGCATAGATTTAATGCCGTACTGTGCAACATTCAAGGCAAAGCGGTAACATCTCCATGGAGACAAACAGGTAGCAGATACTGTCAGGAAAGTGTTTATCCACTGATCAGGAGGTGGGCGGTTTGCATATTGCTCCCGGCATAAACAGCAGCGTGGTTAGAGTGGTCAGATCCACAGGTTGGCGGTTCAATCCCCGATGACGATTTACCAAAGATACAAGAATAATCAGATCTCATAAAGTCCAACATTAATCAACAATCCAGCAAACCAAACTGAACAAAGACAGAACAGGCTGCCCCCCCCTGATTAGCAATGAATGACAAGAGCGAGGAAAAGCAGGGAGGCACAAACCAAGGAACAGAACTGGACTGGGGATAAAACAGAACAGAAACAAAACAGACAAATCAGGCAGGACCGTGACAGAACCCGCCTCTCAAGGGACGGCTCCTGATGTCCCCAAAATCAAAACAGAGTCAGAAATCCTGAGGAGGGCGAAGGAAGGACACACGGGGGAACGAGAGATGAGACACGGGGTGGAAGCGTGGACGAGGGCAGCCCGAGCATAGGGTGCGAGTTACAGGCGGAAGCTGGGACCCGGTGAGACAGCATCAGGGTGATCCAGAGGAGCCAGGCGAGTAGACCCGGAGCGACGCAACACGGCGGCTGGAAGGCACGAGGGACCGGAGGAAGGACCGACTGCTTTTACGGGTGGACACTACTTTTATCAGGCGGCCCTCAGGTCATAGCACACACGGGCATCATGGAAGACAGGTTGAATGAAGCAGAAGTTATTCCAGAGAACTTCACGTCCGAACAGCCAGTAAACCTGACTAAGGATATCGAAGACGATGAGGTGGTGGAAGTGGAACCGGGGACCAGCGGGCCTTTGACTGTGTCTCCAGTGGATATTGAAGAATTGACTCCTACTACATTAAACTGCAGGTTTTTGACTTAAAAAAAAAAAAAAAGAAAGAAAAAAAGGAGCTGATTGATCGGAAGGCCAGGCTCTGGACTGAGGTGGAGGAGATGCTGGAGGCCGGACAATGGCCTCAAGAAGACCCTCTACACAATTATGAGGGTGAAAGCTGCAGTCCACCACCATCCACCATGTCACCCTCCAGTTCTTCTTTTTCTGTTCATCTGACGAGGAAGACAACGAAGAGGAGGAGACAGAACCCCCCCTCTCAAGGGACGACTCCTGACGTCCCCAAAATCAAAATACTGTCAGGTGAGAGGAGCAGGGTGAGGAGCAGGGCAGGACAGGCAGGTGAGCAGCCTGGACTCTCTTTGCTGAGTCCGTCTTAGCTGGATTGTTCTGTAACGTGGTGGTATTGGTGGACCCAGTTGCAGCACAAAGAGAACAGCCCAACTCCTCGTCTCAGAACAGACACAGAGCCTGGATGTCGTCTTGGTGAATAAAAGAAAAGAACGAGTGGCAGGAACCAGTGATGAACAAATGAGACGGAGCTCCGGAGCACGTCTCGTTCTTTCTGTAACAAATTACTCCGAAGCTTTGCCTCGGAGCTTGTCTCGCAGCAGCCGCTCACGTGACCGAAGTGTCGAAGTGTCGGTCCCTCCCTCTCCTGCTTCGCTCTGCGTGTCAGTCGTTTCAGTCAATGATCAGCCCCTTAAAATGCAGAGTTTTTACACTTTTAACAATTATTAAACCGAACATTTAGCTTAGTTCATCTCTTCCATCCTACGCTGCCTCTGCACTTCCTGCTCTACAAATATTCAGTGATTCTAAAAGTGACGGGTAACAGGTTCGCTGATTAATTTCTCTAAAACATTATTCAATTTAAGATTTAACTAAAATTATTGCCTAGTTTTTTTCCAGTTTTTAATAATTTTGGTGAAGTTGGTTTTACCCCTTGATTAGAAAATGAAATATATATCAACGACGTGCAAAACTGGATACTTTGGTGCCACTAATGGACTTTAATAATCTGGTGATGAACATTTATAATCACTCCGGCTCCTGCTTTAGAGATAATTCCGTAACTGTTCCCGAGCAACCGTGATGTTAAGACCCAAACTTGTCCAGATCGTACAATAATTATGATCAGACTAAAAAGAATATACGACAACATCTTTATGGCATAGGTTGAGGTATTCCTTAGTAGAACCATAGACTGTACAAGTGATCATGGGCTGCACTTCTAGCTCCATTGACTCTTGACTCCAATTCACTTTCTATTGAAAAATCGTCAACCCTCTCTCTGTAACTGCTGCTGTCAGACTCATTATTTTGGTCTCAAAATGTTCGTATTAACCCGCTCTATGTGATCCTGCTTTTTTTTATTTCGCTATTATGTCTGTAAATCAAGACATGAACATTAACGCACAGACAAATCAGGCGCTTTCTTTCCTACTAGCGTTAACAACAGGTTTGATTGACAGCGTTGTTAAGCCCCCACTCCCTGCTAAACCAGCGGTGCAGACAGGAAGAGGCGTTACCTTCAACAGCCTCGCTCTGGATTGGCTCTTTGGTTGCTATGATACTCGAGGTCGGAATTCCAAATATGGAAAAATATTAATTACACAGTCTATGGTTAGAACTTGACGCTACTTCCTGTATTTTTAGGCTTTTCTTTTCAATCTTTCTTCCACAAACTGTCACTATAATAAATATTTAGCGCAGGTACAGGTGCGATCCCACCAAACCAAGTCATAATTAGAAAAAAAAAAACATGAAAACCTGCCATACGCACTTGAAGCTCCCCCTTTCTCCTCAGAATAAAACCTCCATGTTGAGATGAAGAGGAGTCTAAGTGATAGTCTCTCCTTCCCTTTTGTTGAAGGTGGGTATTGTCTTGCCGAGCTGAGCAGGAAATTGAACGTGGACTTAGGAGCAGGGGAGGTGAGGAGGACCAAAGTGGTGACGTGAATGGACTTTGGATTTTCCAGGACATGATACACGGAAATGAACTCGCCTGGTGTGACCCGCGACGCTCCGAAGTGAAGAAAATGCAAAAGAGGGAGCGAGGAGACCGGGGTTAGCAAACATGAAGAAACCGACTTGAATAGCTATCAAAGTACGCAAAGAGGTACGGCGGATTTGAATATCGCTCTGTGCCCAATTTTTTCCCATGTATTTGAGTGAAAACCATCCCTCTGTACAGATATTTTGTATAAGTAGATCTTGAGGTCAAAATATGTCAACTTTCTGTCAGGAAGTGCGTCCTTGCATGCTAGTTGTTGCTTGCTCTGGTGACTGTTGCACTGGAGGGAGTGGGGACATTTCAGGGTTTTTTTTTACTGTACTGATACTACTACTACTACTACTACTAATACTACTGCTACTAATATACTACTACTACTACTACTACTACTTACTACTACTACTACTACTACTGCTACCACTACTACTACTAATACTAATACTACTGCTACCACCACCACTACTACTACTACTACTGCTGCTGCTGCTGCTACCACTACTACTACTGCTACTACTACTAATACCACTCTTACCACCACTACTACTACTTCTACTACTAATACTACTGCTACCACTACTACTACTAATACTACTACTATTACTACTACTACTACTACTACTACTACTACTACTATACTACTACTACTACTACTACTACTACTACTACTACTACTACTAATACTTCATCTACTACCACTACTACTTCTACTACTATAATAATAATACTGCTACCGCTACTAATACTACTACTACTAATACTACTACCATTACCACTACTACTACCACTACTGCTACTAAAACAACTACCACTCGCATTACTTCTACTACTACCACTACTACTGCTACTACTACTACTACCATTACTACTACCGCCACTACCACTACCTTCTACCACTTCCAATACTATTACCACCAGGGCCGGTCCAGACTATAAGCGACTAAGCAGCTGCTTAAGGCCCCGAGACCAGCAGAGGGGCCCCCAAGAGCCCAAACATTTATATTGAAAATAATATAATTTGTCAAGTTTTAGTGGACACAGAGCTTGTGAGTTTACTGCAGCCTAAATATCTCTATATGTCTGATATTGGTCATAAAAATACAAATACAACTGGTCACGGTGAAAAGAGCAGAGTCATAATGTGAATCACCAACAGCTGAACCAGGAGGGATCTGCTGTTGAAGGCCCCAGAGACAAATTCAGCTTAGGGCCCCCCTGACAGCAAGGGCCCTGATTACCACTACTACTTCTACTACTACTACTACTACCACTACCTATACCACTGCTTCTACTCCTGCTACTACAAACTAAACACTATTGTATCATTCTATCTGGCTGCACTCCTCTCGATGGGACGTCTTCATTCTTTCCGCTCCATCAATAGAAAAATGCTGCGCTGTAGCAGAAGAACCTGTTTCATCGCAGTGACAGCAGAGTGATGATGAGGAGGAGGAGGAGGAGGCTCGAGGTTTGGTTCTGTGGCCGACGGGGCGTACGGCAGCTCGGCAGGTCCGCCAGGTCCAGCGGGTGGGCAGGAGAAAGTGGGTTTGCTCTGGCAGGAAAATGGCTATTTGCGAAACTCCAAATGCCCCACTCCTCACTGACATTCTCCGAGCCCTGCAGGCACCGGTAACCTTCTGCGGAGGAGGGAGGAGGAGGCGGAGGAGAGGAGCGAGGGGGTATATTTAGAGAGGTAATGGGGGAAGTGGGTTTGGGCGAGGGATTGAAATGGGAGTGGAAATGGAAAAATTTCCGTAGGTCGTGTTTGGAATATTGTAAATTGAAGTAGAGGATTTTTTTCAGCTTTTCATTTCGTATTGAAAGGAAACGTGTGGAACTGATGAACAGCCAGAAGCATCTTATTCTGTCCCAAGCCCGGAGAAATAAAGGAATGCATTAGAAATAGAAAGTCCGTTTAGCGGGGATGGGATGAGATGAGACATGAGAGTGGGACATGGAAACGAGGCAAGATTTTTATGTATTTATTTTTTATGTAAGGGGCAGTTCACAAATTTGTGTTTTAAAAATTTGAATCACAGTTTTTTCTGGAATATAAGTCGCTCTGGAGTATAAGTCGCACTGGAGTATAAGTCGTACAGGAGTATAAGTCGCACTGGAGTATAAGTGACACTGGAGTATAAGTCGCACTAGAGTATAAGTCGTACAGGAGTATAAGTCGCACTGGAGTATAAGTCGCACTAGAGTATAAGTCGTACAGGAGTATAAGTCGCACTGGAGTATAAGTCGTACAGGAGTATAAGTCGCACTGGAGTATAAGTCGCACTGGAGTATAAGTCGCACTAGAGTATAAGTCGCACAGGAGTATAAGTCGCACAGGAGTATAAGTCGCACAGGAGTATAAGTCGCACTAGAGTATAAGTCGTACAGGAGTATAAGTCGCACTGGAGTATAAGTCACACTGGAGTATAAGTCGCACTAGAGTATAAGTCGTACAGGTGTATAAGTCGCACTGGAGTATAAGTCGCACTGGAGTATAAGTCGCACTAGAGTATAAGTCGCACAGGAGTATAAGTCGCACTGGAGTATAAGTCGCACTAGAGTATAAGTCGTACAGGTGTATAAGTCACACTGGAGTATAAGTCGCACTAGAGTATAAGTCGCACATGAGTATGGAGTTGCACTAGAGTCACACATGTTTACACACAGGAGTGCATAAGTAGGCTGAGTATAAGTCTCACTAGAGAAAACACTCTGTTCCACCTTGTGATGTCATCAAGTGGTATCCAGGAAGTGCGCACTCTGTTTTCAAAAGTCACACACCTTCACTAATTGCACAGGTTCATTTCAGCCCAGGAAATGCCAAGTTCTACTGAAAAAAAAGGTAAAAAGTAGCTGTTAACTTGAAAACTACCACTTCATGACATCACAAGGTGGAACAGAACATTTTGAGCATTGGAGATATAACAGACTGAGATAACAATATTTTAACATGACTCAAAGCTCACAAGAGTCAGTTATGTGTTATATAGGACCAAAATCTGAAGCAAAATCCAGGTTGCCATAGAAGCGCTTTAAAATATAACATAACAAATCTATAAACTTTGAATATATTTCATCCTATTGATGCACACTCACTTTGTCCTCACCGATGTTTCTCCCTTTGCTCTTCCTGCCTCTGGGCCACCTCCTCACGGGAACAGCAGTTTTCCCGTCCCATTAATATGTATAGCTTTTCTTCCCAGGTGGTCCCGGTGCAATCACAGTGTGTAGATGGAGCACATGTTTGGTAACGGCTCCTCGGTTGTCTTCTCGCTGTTGGAAATGCGGTGAAAATCGTGAGCTCTGTCTGGGAGGTTAATTGGGGAGTCGTAAATCACACGGGACAAGTTTAGTGGGTGCTGCTCGTGGGGTATAGCTGCTGGGAGCGAGGAGGAGAGAGCGTTCGCAGACAGAGAGGTGTTTTTAGGTCTGTGCTGTGATCTTGTTGGCTGGGTTCGGAGGCGCAGTATTTGATCTTGAACTAAGTGAGATATTAAAGACGCTCGAGGAGGCACTTTTTACCTTTTGAACTTACATTAAAGCTTCTATATTACACGAAATTGACTCTTGTGAGCTTTAAGACATGTTTTAATGTTGTTACTGCCTCAAAAACATACCTGGAGTTGTTTCATTCATGTCTGAGTAACCCTTATTATTAGTGGGTGTATGTCTTCAAAGCTCAAAATGCTCTGTTCTACCTTGTGATGTCATCAAGTGGTAGTTTTCAGGTTAATGACTACCTTTTAGCTTTAGTTCAGTAGAGATTGGCAATTTCAGGGCTGAAATGATCCTAAATGAGTTTAGTGAAGGTGTATGGAGTTTGAAAACACAGTGGAGCGCTTCCTGTATCACCACATGACATCACAAAGTGGAACGGTGTGTTTTCAGTTTGAGAAAAGAACTAAAATCTGCAAGGTTTGTGTGTTTAACATGATCAGAAAAGAGTATAATATGAACCCTTTAAAGTTGCACTGTGAAACCTTTCTGGCTGGGGGTGCACCAGTTGCTTGTCTACATGGAGATGTTACAGATTTTCTCGGAATGTTCCACAGTATGGCATTAATCTTATCTATCTCATTCATTTACAGGTGTACTGCTCAAAATGACTGTGAGTGGGGTCTCCTCTCCACAGATCTCACCTGTAACTTGGCCTGTAAGTATCATCAGCCTGTCTCCTCTCTGTAGATATATTTAACACCATACCGTGGAACATTTCTGGCAAAGCAATAACATCTCCATGGAGACGAGCAGGTGAGGAACCCTCCACTAGAAAAGTTATTGAACCTAAATTGAAGTTGAATAGTTATTTTAGAGTTAAGCGAAAGATTGAAACAAAAGACAGAGTGTGGAGGAAAGGCAAGAACGACATGGACTTTAATTTTACCCTATGTACCCTATCTGGAGGGGTATCCGCCACCTGCTGGTCTCCATGGAGATGTTATTGCTTTACCCAGAGTAATCCAAAGTACGGCATTGGACTTATCTCTATGGAAAAAGCAGGGGATGCTACTCGTCTATGTTACAAGTCAGATCTATGGAGAGGTGATCTGGTTTTTGAGTAATAAAGACGTGCAAATGAAATAAAACCAAGATAGTTTAATGGGAAATGGTCAAATTTTTATATTGTGTTTTTCAGCTCAAACATCAAAGAACCACTCACACATTCACACACACACGTTCATACACCAGCTTCAGTCAAATGAAGCTCATCGAGGCTAGAGCAGGTATAGCACCGAATTTGGAGCCAAGTTCTATATTAGGAATTCTGACTGCGAGTATCATAGCAACCAAAGAGCCAATCTGGAGCAAGGCTGTTGAAGCTAACGCCCCTTCTCTCCTACACCGCTAGTTTAGCAGGGAGCAGGCGCATAGCAACGCTGTAAATCAAACCTGTTGCTAACGCTAGCAGGAGAGACTTTGGGGAAAGAAGGCGCCTGATTTGTCTGTTATTAATGTTCATATCTTGATTTTCGGACACAATAGTGAAATAAAAACACCAGGATCATGTAGAGCGGGTTAATACGAACATTTTAAGACCAAATTGACGAGTCTGACAGCAGCAGTTACAGAGAGAGGGGCCAGAATTTTCAAGACGTCGAGAGCGAGATTCGAACCAATGGACGAACGCTCTACCAACCGAGCCACGCAGTGCACCTTTAAGACATGGATTGACCTCTATCCTCTGAATGTGTTCTATTACCACACAACAGGACCAGACCTAAGACCAAAAAAAAAAAAGTATATCTCAGCAGCGACTCAGAGGAGGTGTCAGCTTCACCGCGTGCGCCCGAATGAGATTAGTTCGGCACGTTCACTTTTTGACGTCAATCACCCATTAGTGTTCTCCAAGTCCTGCTGCGCTTCCTCAAACTTTGCACTTAGAGCTTTTTTCATTTCAGTCTATTAATTTTACTTTCATGACAGGCGAATCGCTGTGTGTGGCTCCCGTTACCATGGAAACGTCTCACATCACGGACAGGTTTGGAGCGAGTGGGCGCCTGAGTGGTCCTCAAGAGTTACACAGGTGGGCTTTATGAAGAGGGTAATATGGGACTCTGTGTATAATATTATGTAAAACTCGAGGTTACTACTGTATTTTGGTTACCTTTAGTATATCCTGTAGTAAGCTGGACTATGTAACTTTTCTGGTGAGGCTTGTACAGTACCTGCTCGTCTCCACATCCATGTTTTTGCTTCGTCTTGAAAGTTCTATAGTGTACAAGTTAATCCAGCATTTATTCAGTTGTAGCTGGGAAAAAAAAGACAAATTCATGGTATATTCCTTAAGCGTGCCTTTTCACAGATCTGACACGTACTCCTCCAGGCTGGTCACTTTTTTCTAAAGTTAAAAAGCAGTATAACCCTGGAATTTCTGGTTTTATCGTAGCCTCGTTTTGTCTGTGTAATCCCTCAGTCGTCTAGGTACGAGCCATATTTTCCAGAGTTGTGCCAAACTGAACAAACATTTTTTTTCGAGTGAAGGCGTTTCGTTTTTCGTCCAAGCCGCAGAACTGACGAAACGGCTTGGACGAGCAGCAGAACTCTTTTCTCGAACAACGTTTTGTCCAGTTGACGGGATTTTTCTTCGACTATAGCCTCCTTTTGAACATTATGAGATTGTCACGTGAACATTTTTATTCGAGCTTGTTGTTTCCCTGCTCTTGAGCCCCCCCTGCTGTTGACCTCGTGCTATATCCTGCCCTGACTATAAAACTTATATGGGATGTGAACCATATTACAATTAACTATAACCAGAGAGAAAGTAGCTCAGTTGGTAGAGTGTTTGTCCACCGATCTGAAGGTTGGAGGTTTGAATCCCGCTCTCGACGAAAACCTCATTGGTCGACCCACAGGTTGGCCCCTAATGAGAAAAGTTTGGACACCCCTGTGCTACCTGAAGGATATTGCTCAGTAGGTTGTTCGCTGAGCTGAAGGTTGGAGGTTCCAATCCTGCTCTCGACCTGAACATCATTGGTAGAGCGGTCAGATCCAGTGACCCACAGGTTGGCGTTGCGATTGTAGCTCCCGAAAATGAATACCGTTGTCGTTTTCTTGGACAAAACAATGAACCCACCTCACCCCCAGTGTCTGTGTGAATGGACCAGTATCTCCTTGATGCACCATATACCATTTATAGTCTCAAGAACAGGACCACTTCTTCTTCAAACTTCTACTTTTACCACGTTAAAGGTTGCAAAGATCTGATCCCTTCACAGATAATCGGCCGTGTCAGCGCAGAGAGGCTAGGACTCCGGGGCCCTGGACGTCGACCAGTCAGATGCCTCCTGGGGTTCAAGTTTGTCTTTCTTGGCGAGACACATAAGTGAATGTAATATGAGACAAGCCAGAAGCTGTCCTCACGTCAGAGCTTATCAAAATAAAACGGTATTCATGTTGAAATCAAAACTGATTTAGTGGTATCACGCAAAATACTCCACAATTTCTACCTGTTTTCCAACTTTTTTTCGTAATATAAACCTCTTAAAACTTAACTAAACTAAAATAACTTAAACTAAACTTCAAAACTTGATAAATTATTCTCATCTAGAGTTTGATTACATGCACTAAAGTCATTTTTTCCTCCGTAAGAACGATAAAGTCCTATCTTATCTCATCATACACAGAGAGACGGGGGAATTTCTTGACTGCATTTGACCCGTCTCAAGAACCAAAATGGCAGCCAGGGACCCTTCACCACTTCTTAAGATGGGACTTAGTTCGAGGAGGACGTGCAAACTCCCCCACAACAACTGTTAACCACTCTGCCACCTTGTTAGCTGATAGCGCTCACGTAAATGTGGCCTGTTTTTTATAAGAGTATCATGTTTTTAAGTTGCAATGCGGAACTTTTCTTGTAAAGGACATGCCAACAAAAGGATATCGCTCAGTTTGGAAGAGTTTTGCGCAGTGATCTGAAGGTTGGCGGTTCCAGTTCTCGACTTAAACATCGTTGGTTGAGCGGTCAGGTTGGCGGTGCGATTCCAGCTCCCGCTAACGAATACTGTCGCTGTGTCTTTGGGCAAGACACTTAACCCCCCTCGCCCCCATTGTCTATGTACACTTATGTATGAATGTGTGACTGATTCCTTGATGTAAAACCGTTTCGAGTGCCTTGAATTCGGAAAAGCGCTTTATTAAAAATGGCCACCTCCATGGAAATAGATCAGTTTAATGCCATATTATGAAACATTACTAGCAAAGCAACAACATCTCCCTAGAGACACGCAAAACCCACCACCCCACCAGGAATGTTCCGTCGTTTAAGCGAGGATTTAGGTCAAGGAGGTAATAAACTCCATGGTAGTAACCCCCTGACAACAACTGCTAACCACTCTGCCACCCTGTTACCTGGTTTTACACTCAGTTATATCAGCGTAATGTCTGAAATAGCCAATGTGCATTATCAGTAATAAATAAAGCGTCCTCTTGTTAAGCCTGTGCTCCTGACGACATCGTGGTGTTGTGTTACTCTTCTCCGGAGTCTATTTTTATTGTCACTGTCACTTTCTCGATCTGGGCTCTCTAAGAAGAAGCTCCATTCAGACCTGGTGACAACTTGTTCCCTGTGAGAGAGAGAGCGTGGGCCAATGGGCTTCCCCTGATACACACTGTACCCCGGTGGATTAAAGCCGACGAAACGAGGACCATCGCACATCAGAACACTCACGACAAGTTCACAGTGCAGTCTAAAGCCGCTCAGGGGTAAGAGGTAAGAGGTTAAACAGCCAAATGCGGAATAAAAAAGACAGAAAGCTCTAGTTTAATTTTACATGCTGCATATAAAGTTGCACTGTGTAGCTTTTCTGGTAGAAGATCTGCCACCTGCTTGTCTCCATGGAGATATTTGTTTGAGTGACTGTTAGGTGTTGTTAATGATAAGCAGCGGTGGAGCGTAACAAAGTAAAAGTAGTAAAGTACTGTACTTAAATATAAATTTCAGGTGTCTGTACTTTACTTATGTAGATTTTTAGGTGGGTAGTTTTACTTTTACTTCACTACATTTGAGAGCAGGTATCATTTTTGAACTGGATTGAAAAGTAAAAGTATTTTTTGCAATAGTTTGAGAGCTGCAGAAAAGGCTGAGGGTTTATTTTTTAACACTTTCAGAGTTTGAGCAAAAAATAAAAACAGCAGTTGGAAAAAATGTAGTGATTCAATTGTTTCTGTTGAACAAAATTCAGCAGAAACCTTTATCAAAATTAGATTTGAAGCTTTATTAGCTTTGGAAATCTGCGCAAAACAGTTTTACTTTTTACTCTTTAAGTACATTTTTAAACAGCAAAAGGCGAAGTTTAAATCTGTCAACTGGACAAATCGTTGTAAGAGTGAAACGATTTGTCATCAGACCTGGACGACAGAGGGTTTACACAGACACTTTTAAACAGGTTACACTTTTACTCAAGTAGATTTGTTCATGTTTTTTGACTCAGTATCTGTACTTTTACTTAAGTAACACAATCGAGTACTTCTTCCACCACTGATGCTCTGAAATCTCCTCGGACAAAAAGCATTCTCAGTCTGAATGGGGGTTAACCTCTCCGCAGATCTGACTTATAATTTGCCTGATGGTGCCACCTGAGTTCTTAGCAAAGCCACTGCACCATCACCACAGTGTCAAAGGGACAAGCGGAAAAGTTACACAGTGCACCTTTAACTGTTGTCCATATCAACACTTTTTGAAGCCCTGTGAGACCATTGTGACCATACAAAAAATATTAAAATTAAATGAATGAATGAATGAATGAATAAATGAATAAATGAATAAATGAATAAATGAATAAATGAATAAATGAATAAATGAATAAATAAATAAATAAATAAATAAATTTAATTAATTAAAATAAAATAAAAAATTGAATTGATCCGTATGATTTTTATTGTATTTCCAGACCATCTTGGTGAACAACACTTAAGCATGACTGATTCAAAGGCTCTGTATCTGATTTTTTAATGAAAAACATAAAAAAATCGAAGCAGAACATCCTAATTATTCACCTCGATGAGTTTGTAAGCACTTTTCACAATACAACACTAAAGCTAACAACAACTAGCATGCTAAATGTGCACTTCCTGATTATCAGACACTAAAACGCTTTACAATTAGACACAAACACAGCACACAGCGGACATATTTTGACCTCGAGAGCTGTTTATGACATACATCTGTACTGGGGCTAAAATGAGGATAAAACTGGGTACAGCACCTTTAAAAGTGAAACCTGAAAATATATATATGAACATAAACATTAGAAAACTTGTTCAGAGGATGTATTTGTATTTGTTTGAGCTAAAAAGGCAGCGCCCACCTCCGTGTTTCTTATTCTTCCTGTCTCTATTTTAATGTGGGAAAAGTCATAAATCTGCTGCCACTCCAGGCCCTCGCTGCAGCAGGTATTTTTACACGCGGTACATGTATGTAAACCGCTCACATTGTTCCAAATGACTTCTATCAGTCACCACTATATTGTTTGTTAATACGAGATAATCCTATAGAGGACATATTCTTTTTCCATTGGCCTGTTTGTTTCATCTGTCGTATGATTTATGAGGGGCCTATATGTTAAAGCTGTGGCCTCGAATAGAAGTTTTAATCTTTTACTTCATTAATTCCACGATAAACCAATGTTATAATCAGGATATGTTAAACTATTTAAGTAGCAGCATCGTAAGAAACAGGCTGCGCTTCCTTAAGAGTTTGGCTCTTAAGGTAAAAAGTGTTAGTAAAGCCACAGTTACACAGGAAATTGACCTTTCACAATAAAATATGAATGGTCCATGTATTTGCTATAGTTTCATCAACACTTTCAAAGTAATGTAATCATATTTTTGTTATTTTCTATTCTATTTATATTTACTTTCTTGATTAAAACTGCAATAGTTTCAGTTGTAAAACCTATGGAGCTATGAGACAGTATTTTTATCAAGTTCAAAGGAAAGAAAAATGTATAATTCACATTGTATTGTAACAGAATTAAGAGACAATTGCTATCTTCTAACTTTTTTTCGTGCTACTTTTTAATTGTTCTTGCTGCACGTGACCTGTAGAAATAAAATTAATTAAAAAAAATAAATAAATAATAAAAAAAAAAAAAAAAAAAAAACAAAACACAATTCAGTCACGTTAAAACATAAGAAAATCGCCTCTTAAATTCACTTAATCACCCGTGGCAGATTTGTGTCATTTTACTCGTGTTCTCGCTGTGAAATGACACTTCCGGTATGGTGTCCTCTGTGCGCGTGGCTTCACAGCTCCAGTCCGCGCGCTGTGCTCCTCGTGCGGGTGTCACTCTGGTCCACACACGTTAAGACAGTCGCTGAACACGGAGCAGCACCGGGAGACGTCAAACTGAGCGGCACGGTAAGACCCAGACGTGTTTTGCTCTCTTTCTCTTTACGTGACTGCGTGATGGAGCCAAACTTCGCTGTTTGTTTTCAGTGACTTTATTTACACCGTAGATTTTGTTGCTATGGACTCAAGAGGATGCTTTCTAAACTTTTGTGTTGCCTCGGTTCAGTGCTGTGCGCATTTTGGAAACGTGCGTAATTACGCATCACCATCTTGTCCAAACTGGGACTTAAAGATGCACTACGTAATCTCCAGGGGGATTTTATTGCTTTGCCTCAAACACACATCACACAAAATGGAATTAAACTTAGTTATCTCCATGGAGACAAGCGCGTGACAACACCTGGCCATGTTACAGGTCAGATCTGTGGAGAGGCCATTCTGCTCATCATAAAAATCTTGTTGTTTTTTTTTTTTTTTTTAAAGTTTAGTCAAGTGAAATAAATCCTGGAAATAAATGCTATAATGCCATATTGTGGAACATTTCAAGCAAAGCAATAGCATCTCCTTGAAAGTAATCAAGTCCACCAGAAAAGTTACGAAGTGCAACTTTATTATTATTGACAATATTCTTTCATATTTACAGTTTTTTGTTTTTTTTTACTCTACCCACCTTCTCCATATAAGCTTATATAAACCAAATATGCAAAACACCCTGTCTGAGTATGTCCCTCTTCGTCTGTTCTAACATGTTACTAAATTAGCAGGTGGATAATTTCAGAAGTAATCGAATTTGGACGTGTTTACTGATCTCCTTGTGGTATTTCGTGTCTGTGCGTCTCCTATACCTTCTCACAGCATAAGCCCTGAGCTGATGATAGATGCTGTTGTCTGGTTTGTTGTTATGATAAAGTGGGTAGTGCATCTTTCAAAGTTATCTGAGATCTGGTGGGCGGTGGGCTCTTTGTCATCGGACTTATCTGTGTGTGAGGACAGGGCTGGCAGGTAAAGCTAAGATGCTTATAGAATACATTGTTGTGTCTTCAAGGTGAGTCTCTTTGCTGTTTTGTCTCTCAATGATGCAGGAACAAAGTGGCATTTCTAAAGGTTGGTACGATGGTCTATAGAAAGTTAAATGTGCTGGCTTGTGTGTGGAGTTTGCATGTTCTTCCTGTGTTTGTTTAGTGGCTGCTCTGGTATCTCCAACTTATACCTTGCACAATGGCTTATTACTACCTCAAGGTCTGGAGATGGGTCCCCGGGTGCTTCACTGCCGTTGTCCTCTAGCGCTGAAGGACGGGTCAAATGCAGAGGGCAAATTTACAATGCAATTATAATGTAATCTAAATTTTTATATAGCTCTTTTCCACCTTCAAAGCACTTTACATCAAGGAACCGCTCACCCATTCACACATTATTCATTTGTGGGAGCTGGAATTGCACCGCCAACCTGTGGGTCAGTGAACAAAGACTGCACCATGAGCTTAAAGGTGTACTATGTAACTTTCCAGCTTCTCTCCATGGAGATGTTATAGCTTAGTCTGGAATGTTTATGCAGTAGGCTCTGGCCATAGTCTGCATACATAACTGGACATAGCTAACGCGCTAGCCACCGCATTCCATATGGGAAGTGATTATGGGCGCGCTTCTGGCTCCAGTTCACTTTACTTTGAAAAAACTGTTTGCTGTGAGCCTCATCCTTTTGGTCTTAAAATGTTCATATTAACTCGCTCTACATGATCCTGGGGGTTTTATTTTTGCAGTTTTGTCCGTAAATCAAGATATGAACATTAATAACAGACAAATCAGGCACGTTCTTTCCCCGAGAGTTGCTCCCATTAGCGTTAGCAACGGGTTTGATTGACAGCGTTTCTAAGCACCTACTCCATGCTAAACCAATAGTGCAGGTGGGAAGGGGCGTTACTTTCAACAGCCTGGCTCCGGATTGGCTCTTTGGTTGCTATGATACTTATTGGAATTCCAAATATGAAACTTGGCTCCAAATTCGCCGCTACAACTGCTAGCATCGATGAGCTTCATTTGGCTGGAGCGGAACGCTGACATCACACTCACTTCGTCCACTTCTTTATACAGTCTATGGATCTGCCAGATAACTCGTAGCTCGTAGCTCATTAGCATTAGCGTCATTTGCATGGATTTTGATTTGACCAACAGCACTGAGCATAAAACTGTAAATTTCATCTTTTCTCTGTAAGTTGAGACCAGCAAACTGAACTTTTTATTGGCCTACCTCAAATCCAGATTGTGGTTTCAGCATAATGCGTTTTATAGTTTCAATCTACTTTTTATGTGCCTTTGATTTTTACTACCAATCCCATTTTAGCCGCGGCTGTAAACGTCAGCTGTCAAAATGTTGCCAAACCATCTCGACAAATATCAGGGAAAAAAAACAGTGACATTTGAATGCTTCGCCACTTGTCTGTAATCACTGTTTCCCCGGGCTACACAACACCTCTGCTTTTCAAAATGGAGGAAGTGATTTGACTCTTTTTCAAATAATGTGTCAGATAGTGGAGCATCCCATTGACGACTGTGTTATTTGTCAGATATGTTGATTGTGTGTTTTAGTGTGAATCTAGATTGACAGGAGCGCTGGTCCCTGTCAGAGCTCGATGTTTGACACTTAACGGCTTCATCGCGCGCTGGGGTTACATGAGCACTTTAAATCAGGTTATTATAAGGTTTTTTGAGTTATAAGACTTTTAAAATGACGTGTAAACAGCAAAACCATCTCATGTCACATCCGATTTTGTGTTTTGCGTTTGATTCAAGTCATCTTAAATGTCCAGAAATCAGATAATAATCAGATTACGGTGTAGATGTGAACATAGTGTCATTGAAAACCTTTTTTATTTGAAAAGAGGTCATGTTTGGGTCGCTCCACTTTTGTTATACGAGAGGAAAGTGCTGTCTGCATCTAACATCGACTGTATAAAGAAGTGGACTAAGGGCCACAGGGTTCGGCTCCATTCAAATGAAGCTCATCGAGGCTGGAGCAGTTATAGGGGCTAATCTGGAGCTGAATTCCATATTTGTAATTCCAAGGATGAGTATCGTAGAAGCCAAAGATCCAATCCGGAGCGAGGCTGTTGAAAGTAGCGCCTCTTCTCGCCCACAATGCTGGATTAGCAGGGAGCGGGCGCTTAGCAACACTGTCAATCAACTTGTTGCTAAGGCAGGGCCGGTCCTAGCTTTCAGGGGGCCCTAAGCTTAATTAGTCTCTGGGGCCCCCGGCAGCAGATGCTTCCTGGCTCAGCTGTTGATGATTCACATTTGACTCTGCTCTCATCATCTTTACCAATTATATTTGTATTTATAACATCAGACGGAAAACATCCAGAATGTCACAACTACCACAGTCACAAGAACAGAACACAAACATGTGAGGGGAGTCAAGATTTAAAAATTGTAGACATTTTTTTCTTTGTTTCTGGTGGATTTTATGTGCAAAAACAAATTAGCAGCAGCAGATATTTAGCTACTATAGATATAAAATAAATGTAATCGTTTGGGAGGGATAGGCTGCTGTAAAATACACACAAGTCCTGTGCCCAGTAAAACTTGATATATTATTTTCAGTATAAATGTTTGGGCTCTTGGGGCCTCTCTGCTGGCCTTGGGGCCCTAAGCAGCTGCTTAGTCTGCTTATAGTCTGGACCGGCCCTGTGCTAAGGCTAGTGGAAGTGACCTTAGGAAAGAGGGCAACTCATTGTTCTGTTATAAATGTTTATATCTTAATTTAGGGATGAAATTGTGAAACTAAAATGACGTTTTTCCATAGAAAGTGAATTGGAGTCAATGCTCGCTTCTTATCTGGAACACGGCGGCTCGCTGGTTAGCTCTGTCCATTTATTTATACAGTCTATGGCATCTAATTATTAAGCGGATCATTTTCCGGTAATCAGGATGTGCGCGTTGGCATGCTAAATGTTGTTAGCTTTACCGTCACGGCAAAATTGCGCAATGTAAACTCATCACTGTGAATAATTAAGATGCTCAGATGCTTCGAAGTACCAAACGCAGCTGCATCAGTGGAACAGCTCACTTCTCCAAAAGAGTGACTAATCTGGCCCGTCCATAATCATTTTTTTTTTACTTCAGCAAAGAAACATCTGTAGCCTGTCACATTATATTAACTCCCTTGAACATACAGTTGTAGGTATAATATTACAAGTAAAAGTAGGAAGCACTTTTAATGATGTTTTAACTCATTCAAATTCCAGTCTTTTTCCCAATGCCAAGCTTGAAACCTCTTTTTCTTCATACCTTCGTTCTCCTTCAGTGTTCTATTGATTCTCGTTATTGCCCTGCTCCATATATCACCCCTCCCGCTGAGCCCAAGGTGAGCACTCTCATCGCAGGGCCTACATTCACACCAGGAGAGCATAAAACACACTGACCCCTCTCGCTGTACTTTAAAACCGCACTGCTTCTCGTCCTTGATAAAACCCTCGTCCCGAAACTTTAGACCTTTACATTCTTTCTGCGTTCTGTTATGAAATAGCTTTAGCGATGTCGACATAGACTGGGTAAAGAAGTGGACTGAGTGAGTGTGACGTCACCCATGGCGTTCAGCTCCAGTCAAACGAAGCTCGTCGAGGCTAACGATTATAGCGGCGAATTTGGAGTCGAATTCCTTATTTGGAATTCTGACTGCGAGTATCATAGCAACCAAAGAGCCAATCCAGAGCGAGGATGTTGAAGGTGACGCCCCTTCCCGCCCACGCCATCCAGTTTAGCAAGGAGCGGGCGCTTAGCATGTGTCATTCAAACCTGTTGCTAAAGCTAGCAGGAGTGACCTCGAGGAAAGAAGCACCTGATTTGTCTGTTAATAATGTTCATATCTCGATTTACGGACACAAGAGTGAAATAAAAGTTTGCCACCTGCTTATCTCCAGCAGATGACACCGCCAGGCCGAGTTAGAGGTCAGATCTGTGGAGAGGCGATTCCACTTAGCCTGTTTTTCAATGTGATTTTTGACCAGTAAAACATCTTTAATCGAATAAGTAACTAGATGACTGATACTGCTATTGGATATCGCAGACTAAGTATCGGTTCAGTCGATATTCTCGTTGGACATATTATTTGACGTAATAAAACTCTTTACTGGTCGTAGTTGGCCCAGAAAGTCTCATAATCTTTGTGAAGTTTTAAATTTTGTCTTATGTTATTTTTGGTTTAAGGAAATAAACGCTAATTTTAGTCTTTGCTCTGGTATCGGTTGATATTCGGGCATCGGCGGATCCCTAAAATCCATTGAATCAGAATCATTTTTCCGGACTGAAAAAGCTGGATCCCTAACAACTTTAATGCTATACTTTGGAACATTCCAGGCAGAGCAATAGCATCTAGGAGACGAGCAGAAATGTTGGTATATTTTGCTGAACTTTCTTTAGAAATAGTTTTTTGAGCCCACTGCCCATTTTTCCATATAAATCTTTAGTTTCATGAGTTTTTTCAGTGCTAAAACAACCATCACTTTCCCCTGAAGTCTTCACAAACCGCTCACTCCCTCGGTGAATGTCCTCCTGAGGCTCCTGACAGCTGCGCTAAACCTGCCCCCTCCTTCACCCTCCAGCTCCACCCTTCACCCGCCGAGTCCCGTGCCCGACCGGAGGCCCTCGTTGCGGGCACAAGGTCCTTCTCGTCAGGGGTCTGGAGCAGATAAAGGAGCGGCCTTCGGGGATGCAGCTTTAGGTTTCACTCACTGCCTCAGAGCTTTTGTCTAAATCCATATTGATGTTTTATGAGGGTTTTACACCTCCAGCCATAAAACAGTTATAGAAGTTTTTACGGCAGTAGTTTAGGGGCAGTTTGACCTTAGACGTGTAATATACATCTGTGGGTATTGTAACTAGAAATATAGCGTGCATTCAATATTTACTATGGAACTTTTCTGGTGAAGGGTCCACTTTATGAGATGATAAGGTGTAACAGCGTCTTGCATTTATTAATTATCGGGTGTTTGCCATAGATTGTAAGTATAAATTGACATAGCTAACCTGCTAGCCGCCGCGTCACACAGGAAGAAGAGGACGTGCTTTCGGACCCGCTCTACATGATCCTGCTATTTTTATTTCGCTTTTGTGTCCGTAAATCAAGATATGGACATTACTAACAGACCGATGAGACGGCTTTTTTCCCCCCGATGTCGCTCCACCTAGCGTTAGCAACAGGTTTGATTGACAGAGTTGCTAAGCGCCCGCTCCCTGCTAAACCAGCGGTGTGGGCGGGAACTGGGCGTTAGCTTCAACAGCGTCACTCTGGATTGGCTCTTTGGTTGCTATGATACTTGTGGATGGAATTCCTAATGTGGAACTCGGCTCCAGTTTCGCCGCTATAACCGCTAGCCCCGACGAACTTCATTTGACTGGACCAAGCGCTATGGGTGACGTTACACACTCCTACTCTGGTTATGGAGATAGATTAGTTTAAATCCATGCTGTGAAATATACTATAAGCAAAGCCAGTGCATCTTGATCTTTATACCTTTAATATTTCATTAGGTGAAGGTAGTGGTTGTCTTATAAACTAGACTTTAACTGAATATATGCTAGCTAGTTCAGTTTATTATGAGACATTCTTGGGACAGCAGTATCCATGGAGACCAAAAGGTGATGGACGCTCCACCCGAAAAGTTACACAGTACACATTTAACATGATTGAAAAAAATCAAACAGAGCGTCCAATCAGATTTGTTTATTTGAGTGACACATGGGCGATAATAGCTCAGAGCGTTCGTCCACCGATCCGAAGGTTGGCAGTTCGAATCCCGGTCTCAACCTAAAAACATAATTGGTTTAGAGGTCAAATCCACTGACCCACAGTTTGGCGGTCTGATTCCAGCTTCCACAGATGAATACTGTTGTAGTGTCCTTGGGCAAGACACTTAACCCACCCCGTCCCCAGTGTCTGTGTGTGGTGTGTGGATGTGTGTGAGCTCATTCGTCTTCTGTCATTTAGAACAAACTTTTAGCATCAGTGTTAAATGTTTTACTTTTTGAATCTACACAAATTTTTTAGTCATCCGTTGATTTATTAATTTATTTTTTTACTCTTAGCAGCCATATTTGTTTGACACCAACAGACCATGCCTTTCTCTCATTGGCTAATCCACCTGTCAATCATTATGTCATCAGACCTTAACGGGCCCATGTTACACTTTTTTATGATCTATGTTATAATGTTATTTCCTCATCACAAACAGACCTGGAGTTGTGTTTTGTTTCATTCACACATTTAACACACAAACCCTCCAGACTTCGGCTGAGTTCTTCTCTCAAACTGAAAACAGTCTGTTCCACCTTGTGATGTCATCAAGTGGTAATACAGGAAGTGCTCCACTGTGTTTTTAAACTCCAAACCCCTTCACTAGAATCATTTAGGATAATTTCAACCCTGGAATTTCCAATCTCGACTAAGCAAAAGGTAAAAGGAGCTGTTAACTTGAAAACTACCACTTCATGACATCACAAAGGTGGAACAGAGCATTTTGAGGTTTGGAGATATAGACTTAAACATGTGTGAATGAAACAAAACACAACTCCAGGTATGTTTTTGATGAGGTAACAACATTATAGCATGTTTTAAACCCCACAAGAGTCAATTTTGTGCACTATAGGACCTTTAAAGCCTGTAAAAAAGCGTGTCATGTTATAGCCAGGCTTCTAAACCACATCTTTCCCGTTCATAAACTCAAGTATTTCATTACCCAAATCTACTTTACACGTTACAACTCAGATTTGTCAGATTATTTCTACCTTTGAACTACCTCTAGTGTCCATTTAGCTCTGTTTAGCCTCTAGCATCCTATACATTAACACTACAGTGGAGCAGTCATATATTTCCTCTATAGGCAGACTATTGCACCGCATCGCAATGACTAGCCTAGTGTGAAACCTGTCTTTAGCTTCACAGTGCAGAGTCTGTACCTTTGCAGAGGCTAACACACTAGCGCAGTGTACCACCGGCTAAACCACCTTAAAAACAACAACACGGGATAAATAGGGTTCTTGTTTGGGTCTGAACTGAAGCAGGAAGGGCGAGGCTAAAAACATCGTAGCGCGTTAGCATGGACGGCTTTCATCAGTACATGCAACTGTTTCCACGCGCTTTTGGGTTTGTGCAGGTGGTTGAAATATGAGCTATAATATAATACGTCAAATTTAAATGAAAAATTGGAGGATAGAAGCAGCTGTAGAAGGTTGTGACTTATGGTAAGGACAAGGTATGGCATCTGGTGTAAAAAGGCTATGAGAAAATGCACTTTTGTCCACATTTTTGTCCTAGTTTTAAGTGAGTCCTTGTCTAGAACCGGTTTAGTCCCTCGAATAGTCCAATTATAGTTGGTTTGGATGTGTGGGACACTCAAAGAGCCATATGTGTTCTTCCTAATTCAGTACTTGTCATAATCACTCAACTTCTTAAGCACTTTTCAAGTTTTCCAGCATCTTACGCAACAGCTTTTTTGCACTGTCTGCAAATAGTACCACGCTAGGCCGAAAGTGAGTAATATCTCAAAATTAACTATTAAAAAAACTGACGTTAACGTCACAAGTGTTTTATTGCTCAAAAATACCTTGAATGATGTGCATTTTGCAGCAAGGTCGCCTCTGTACAGATCTGCTTGTTTTCATGTAGATGAGGTTAATGCATAGACTGTTTATATAAATGGACATATCTAACCTGTTGGCCGCCGTGTTCCAAGTAGGAAGTGATCATGAGCCACTTCCAGCTCCATCAACTCTGGCTCCAGTTCAGTTTACACTGGAAAACTGTGGCCCCTCTCTGTAACTGCTGCTGTCACGCTCGTCATTTTGGTCTTGAAATGTTCTCCGCTCTACATGATCCTGATATTTTCAACTTGACTCATAGTCACTGGATCAATACCTTTTGTTATATCATTAACATGGAAGCAGTATCAGAAGCTAAAATGCATGGAGCCAATACAAAAACTATCTCATTATGGAGTAAAACCTCATTTAAACTGGATAATCTCCAATAAGCAAGGTTCAATAAATTTGTAATAATGGTAATGGTAAAAAATAATAAAGGATAAATAAAAAAGAAAGGTGTGTGTGTGTGTGTGTGTGTGTCTATATATATATATATATATATATATATATATATATATATATATATATATATATATATATATATATATATATATAGTATATATATATATATATAGTAATTGTAATGTATAGGTGTATATGAATACATACATAGTGCGCAAGTATATATGTGTATGTTTTTTTATGGTATAGGTATGTGTATATGTATGTACACATTTGCATGTGAGTTTGTATGTAGTTATGTATTTTGTAGTATACATGTGCATACACACAAACATATATGTAATGTTTTGATCTTGTACATGTGGAGCCCAGGGAGGGGGGTAGGATGTCATCATGAGCTCGGGAATGTTTTTTGGTTTTTTTTGTCCTGTTTTTGTTATTATAAAAACAATGAAAATTTTTATTTTGCCATTATGCCCGTAAATCAAGATATGAACATTAATAAGAGACAAATGAGGCGTCTTCTTTCCCCGAGGTCGCTCTCGCTGGCATCAGCAACAGGTTTGATTGACAACGTCCCTGCTAAACCAGTGGTGCAGGTGAGAAGGAGCATTACCTTCAGCAGCCTCGCTCCTGATTGGCTCTTTGGTTGCTATGATACTCACAGTCAGAATTCCAAATATAGACCTCAGCTCCAATTTTTCCCCTATAACCGCTCTAGCCTCGATGAGCTTCATTTGACTGGAGCCGAACGCTGTGGGTGACGTCACACTCACTTAGTCCACTTCTTTATATGGTCGGTTAATGCCATACTGTGGAACATTTGATTCAAAACAAAAGGTTCCATAGTGCAACGTTAAATGAATTCATTCAAATTCGTTGTGAAACTAAAATCTTCTGGTTAGATTTCCTCTCCGCCTCTAGAGTCACTGATACAAACCTGCTCTTTCACAGAGAACTTACTCATGTATCACCGGGCTAAGTGCTTTGCTCAAGGGCACAATGGTCAGCTGTACAGACAGACAGGACAGAGTTAGTCACTTCCTTTCTCTGCTAAGAATATTTCTGTGGTCTTCGAGATGTGTTTGGGTGTTTGGAGAGTGTTTTGTTGGTTTCAGGCCTGATTCACCCCTGCGTGGCCCTGCAGTTGTCACTCATGTTTTTCCTTTATCCTGCCCAGCTACTTTCCATTTTTACCTCCACCACCTACTTGTCTCCGCGGAGATGTTATTGCTCTGCCTGGAATGTTCCACTCTATGACATTATAAGGCATTTATCTCCAGGATGAGATAGGTAGTGGCCAAGTTACAGGTCAGATCTGTGGAAAGGTGAACCACCCGCTCACGTTAATAATGCACAAGCTTGAATGGATACAAAAACATGAATAACCTAATTTTACACGCTTACATATGTGTTTCCCAGTCTTTTTATGCATTTCATATTGTGTCTCTACCCTTCTGCCTCCTGCTGCTAAATATGAGAGATCACCGTCATTACGAGCAGCAGGAGGTGGGACTGAGACCGCCGCCATCTTGGATCGATTCCCACAGAGACATGCACACTCCGAGGGGGTGAACCGGGGATTACGGAGAACAGGAAGTGACATCACAAATGACGCAGGTTAGGGCTGACTCATACTGTAGGCCCGTTTGTGTCTGTGGATGTATGGTGGACTGGGAGACTCGGTTGTCATGGATCCAACCAGCCGCAGAGCATTGATCTTTGTTCTGGTGGCAGGCTCTATAAGATATAATACTTCTACTGAGGCATTTTAGAGTTTAACGCAAGTTTAACAGATAATGAGACAGTGAAAATGAAACTAAAATGAAACACCTGCTCTACTTCTTCCTCTTTTACCAAGTTGGAGTAAAGTTCTACAGATACAGTGATATTAAATAGAGCACAGTTGTAGATGATTTGTCATTAGGATCAATACATGGCTAAGGAGTGGCTCGTTGTCATTGCCTGCACAGTAAAATTGATTTTCTGCAATATTTGTGGGAGAACTCATGAGAATCTATCCAGGTCTTGCTGTCGGCGAGTGACCAATCACAGAGCTGCACTGTGGTCTGGGCAGACGCCAAAATCGAAGCATCTGAATGAAAACGAAACAAATGTGCAGCAGATTAGGCAGAGATTTCAGAGATGGAGGCAAGTCACCTTTGTGCAAGTCATAAGGAAGTCACCTGGTTAAGTCGAGTCATGGCTCCCTACATCACGTGATATATCGATTTTTATGACGTATTTTGCAAATTTGTTCGAATTATTATTATCATGTTTTGAAAGTATAAATTGCTTAAAATTGACTGCTACATATGTCTGACTGTGCAGTATAGCCAAGAGGTTAAAGCAGGTCTATTGTGCTTGTGTCTTTGAGACCCGTGGTGGGGTTCTGATTCCTCCTACTGTCCTGCTCACCTGTCTGCGTGTCCTGTTTGCCTCGACCCTGCCTGCTTGTCCCACCGGGGGGGTTCTGTTCCCGTCCCTGTCTGTCTGCCCCGCCGGGGGGTTCTGACCCTGCCCCTGCTCCTGCTTCTGCTCCTCATCCTGACTCTGCTCCTGATCCAGCTCCGTTCCTGTTGGTTGCTGCCTCCCTGCTTGGCTCTGCACCTGTTCCCAGTTGCCAATCAGGGGGGCAGCCTTTATATTCTGTTTCCCTGTTTCATGTTTAGTTTGCTGGGTTCTTGTCTTTGGTTTTGTTCCTGTCCTGTGTTTTGACCATGCCATGTTCTGTTTTCACGAAGGACACACAGACTCTGCATCTGTTTGGCTGCGTTTTGGATAATAAATCAGATTTTTGCACCTTTAAGTTTGGACAAATGCGGCATTTGAGTCCTACACCGAACATTATGACAGTTACGTCATAATTTGCACATTTTAAATCACAATATTCATCTAAAACGACTTAATAAAAGAAACATGACCGCTGACTTCTGCGATAGAAAACTGCTGTGCCCGATGGGAGCTGACGTCGCCGTGGATTTTTAAAAATTTGTACCAAAATGACTACATGATGCTGCTTCATCGACTCCAAAAACAAATGTGAGAAAATAAATGAGAAGAAAACAAGTGTAACATGTTCAAAGCTGAGAATGAGCTCTCTAGACTGTATAATATAATATTTTTTGGCTTCAAATAAAGTTCTATAAAAGGCGGGAGCTGTGGATTCACTGGGGTCTTAGCTTCTATTTACTCAGCTGTTTCTGTAGACTCATGCCAGTGTAATGCATGTTTCCCATAAAAGTCTAGGACTCGATAAACTTGTAAACATGAGTCTTCTTCGAGTCTTCATTTCTTCACTGCTGCTGTAAAACGGTTTTATTCACCCAGAGAATCTCGCAGACCCCGTCCTCCCACTGCATTGATCTGAAGTGCTGCGTTTATGAAAGAGAAACTTAAGAGGGGCACATGGATAATTTGCAAACACATGCAGGGCGTTTAGCGCACAGCTCCTCTGACAAAAATCACACCAGTCTCTTTGGAACATCAGTCAAGTGAGTCTCAAATCAAACCCGTCCAGAAGAGCTGAGAAAAACACTCAGATCTGCAAAGACAAACTAATAAAAGACTCACATTTCAGAACGTCTAAACTACAGGCTGAAAAAGAGGAAATGTTTGTGGAGGAAATTATGATACTTAAAATATTGCGACCTTTGTGAGTTTGATTTGATTCCGATTCATCTCCCAGCGTCATTTGAAAATCGTCATCTCTGTCTTATCTGTTTTCGCCTCTTATTATCTTATCTGGCAACCGCAGATCTGTCGTCCTCCTGTTACTGCTCCAGTCGTATAAGAAACGCATCCAGATGGTGATTACAACAGTTCATTCATCCTTTGGAAAATGTGCTCTGCAAATGTGTATCTGCAGAGGCCCCCGGATGGTACAATGTTACACAAATGCAATAGCGTACTTCAAATACTACTAATACTTACATTATTTGTACTTTTTGCTCTTCCAGTTATGCTTTGCTGTCTGTAGATTTGATTGTATCGCTGCAGGTCAGTTTCATCCACGTCTCTCTCTTATTCCCTCTTTCTTCTCTCTCTCTCTCCTCATACTCCCACACTCTCTTCCGCTCTTCCTCTCCTCTCTTTCTTTCCTTTTCTGCTTTTCTCCTCTTACTCCCTAACATATTATTCTTCCCTCTCTCCCTCACTCCCCATCTCCCTCCCTCTCTTCTCTCTCTTACTTTTTTCTGTTTCTAACTTCTACCTCTTTCCTTCTCTCTTCTCTTACTCCCCCGACCCTTCCATCTTTTCCTCTCTCCTCTCCATCTCTCCCGCTCCCTTCCTTTCTTTTCTAATTCACTCCTTCTCCCCCTCTCTCTTCTTACCCTCCTGTCTGCTCCCTCCATTTTTCTTTCTCCTCTTTCTCCTTTTTCCCCTCTCTCTCTCTCTGTCTCTATTATCCCACACTCTTACTCTCTCTCTTTCTGTCTTTTTCCCTCTTTTACTTTGTTCCCTCTCTCTCTTTTCTCTCTTCTTCTTTCTTTGTCCCTTTCTCTCTGTCTCTACCTCCTACACTCTCTCATCTTATCTCTCTCTCTTCTCTTACTCACTCTTTCCTTCTATCTTTGTCCCCCTCTTGCTCTGTTTCTCTGTTTCTCTCTCTCTCTCCCTCTATCTTTGTCCCTTCCTCTCCCTGCCTCTATGTCCCCCGTCTTCCTCCCTTGCTCCTTCTCTCTCTTTCTCTATCTCCTCTTACTCTTTCTTCTTCTATCTTTGTCCCACTTTGCTCTGTTTCTATCTCCCTCTTCTCTCTCTCCTTCTATCTTTGTCCCTCTCTTGCTCTGATTCCCTCTTTCTTCTTCTATCTTTGTCTCTCTCTCTGTTCTCTCCCTTCCTCCTTTCCCTCTCCCTCTCCTCTTACTTCTACTCTCTCTCTTCCTCCTTCCATCTTTGCCTCTCTCTTTGTCGCTCTCTTCCCCTCCTCCTTCTTTCTCTCTCCTCTTACTCTCTCTCTTTCTATCTTTGTCTGTCTCCTTGTCTGTTTGTCTGTCCTCTTTCTGTCTCCTTTTATATTTGTCTCTCTCTCTCTTCTCCCCCTCCTTTTTGTCTCTCCTCTTTCGCTCTCCTTCTCGCTTTGTCTCTCTCTCTCTTTTCCTTCTATCTTTCTCGCTCCCTGTCCCTCCATTTTCTTTTATTCTTACTCTGTCTCGTCTTCTGTCTTTGTCTCGCTCTCTTCTCCTGCTTCCTATTTTCTCTCTCTTACTCTCTCTGTCCTTCTATCTTTGTCTTTCTCTCTCTCTGTGTTTTCTCACTTCTCCCCCTCCCTTTCTCTCTCTTTCTTTCTCTCTCCTCTTACTCTTTCTCTCCTGCTATCTTTCTCTCTCTCTCTGTCACTTCTCCCCCTCCTTTTCTTTCTCTCTCACTCTCTCTGTCTCTCTCTCCTCTTTATATCTCCTTCTATCTCTGTCTCTCTCTCTCCCCCCCCCCCTTTTTTCTTTCTCTCCTCTTACTTTTCTCTCCTTCTATCTTTCTCTCTCTCTCACTTCTCTCCTCCTTTTCTCTCTCTCTCACTCTCTCTGTCTCTCTCTCTTCTCTTTATATCTCCTTCTATCTTTGTCGCTCTCTGTCTCTCTCACTTTCCCCCCTCCTTTTCTCTCTTTTCTCTTTATATCTCCTTCTATCTTTGACTCTCTCTGCCCCCCCTTTTTTCTTTCTCTCCTCTTACTTTTTCTCTCCTTCTATCTTTGTCTCTCTCTCTCACTCTCCCTTTTTTCTCTCCTCTCTCTCTCTCTCTCTTCTCTCTCTCTCTCTCTCTCTCTCTCTCTCTCTCTCTCTCTCTCTGTCTCTCTCTCTTCTCCCCCTTTTTTCTCTCTCATACTCGTTCTTTCCTTCTATGTTTGTCTCTCTCTCTAACTACTCCCGCCCTTTTCTCTCTCTCTCACTCTCTCTGTCTCTCTCTCTCTTCTCTTTATATCTCCTTCTATCTTTGACTCTCTCTGCCCCCCCCCCCCTTTTTTTTTTCTTTCTCTCCTCTTACTCTCCCTCCTTCTATCTTTGTCTCTTTTATCTCTCTCCATTTCTCTGTCTCTCGCGCCGCTCTGTTCTTCTATCTTCATCCCTCCCTCTCTCTCTCTGTTCTGTGTGGGTGTCGAACGCTGTATTTCGCCCCAGGCTCGGTCTCTTCTCCTCCTCGTCTCCTCGTCGTCTCCTCCTCCTCTTCCTCCACAGTCAGACGGGTGACTCCTGCCTCTTCACGTCCCACTTTAGCTGCTCTTTCTTGGGTTCAGTCTGCCCGTTATAGCCCTGGAGCCCACATCCAAGCAGCACACATCTGATCTCCAAAACGCCCATGTTATCTGCCCATCGTCTGGGTCACGTCTGACACACCGAGGGGAGGAAGTTTCACATACAGGCTTCACAAACTTTTGATTTCTGCACTTTTGGTCTGATATTACACAAAATTGACTCTTGTGAGCTTTAAACTGTGTTATAATGTTGTTACGTCCTCAAAAACAGACCTGGAGTTGTGTTTTGTTTCATTCACACACGTTTGAGTAACACTTTATTATTAGTCTGTCTATATCTCCAAAGCTCAAAACGCTCTGTTGCACCTTGTGATGTCATGAAGTGGTAATTTTCAAACGAACAGCTATGTTTTAACTTTATCTCAGTACAGATTTGCAACTTCCGAACTGAAATCATCCAGATAAATCTATAGTAAAGGCATATGGAGTTTAAAGACACAGTGGAGCACTTCCTGTATTACCACATGATGACATCACAAGGTGGAACAGGGTGTTTTCTGTTTGTGACGAGGAAACAACATTATAACACAGATCAGAAAACAGCATAATATGAGCCCTTTAAGTTGTCCTTGTAAAATGTAAGTTTGAAGTTGTATAAAGTATTTTCCTCTCCTCAGACACTAAACCAGTCGTCCATCATGAGTCACTGCCCGAGGTCTTTGACGTGACAAACATTTTTGTTATTTTGAAAGGGCGTCAGAAGTTTTGAGAAAGTTTTGATCAAGAAGTGGACTAAGTGAGTGTGACGTCACCCACAGCGTTCTGCTCCAGTCAAATGAAGCTCGTCGAGGCTGGAGCGGTTATATCGGCGAATTTAGAGTCGAGTTCCATATTAAGAATTCCGACTGCGAGTGTCATAGCAACCAAAGAGCCAATCCAGAGCGAGGCTGTTTAAGCTAACGCCCCTTCCAAAAAGCTGGCACTTAGCAACGCTGTCAATCAAATTCTAGGTCTCAGATTTTGTCAAATAAATTTCCCCCAAAAATGTGACTTACATATGTTTGTTTCTTCATTATTATGCATTTTTTGGCTGGTGCGACTTATTCTCCAGAGCATCATGACGGTTCTTGTTCTTGTTCATGTCTTTTGTTGAATCCTCCTCTCTCTCTCTCCTCTCGTGTCCTCTCCTGTCGCCGTTGTGTTTAGGAGGTGAACCAGAGGCAGCAGCATCAGCAGAACCACAGCCCCGTAGACTCTGTTAGACCCTGTTACTCCACGGATCATTGAGAGAGAATCTATGGTCCAATTATACTGTGTGAGAGCAGTGAGCGAGTGTGAGGGGCTGGGCCGGGACCAGGGCCACGTGATGGAGGTTAATCAAGAATCCTGATTATGGTTTGTCACAATATAACAGCAAGAAGAAAAAAAAATTTAGAGGCAAATAAAAGGTAATTTTGGTTCATTTTAATCACATTTAGGATTAAACAACAAGCAGCTGTGTGTTACATCTACAGCAGCAGTGCCATGTGTCATTAATTTCGGCAGTGGTGTCAAACTCAAATTCACACAGGGCCAAAATTAAAAACTGGGACTAAATCTTGGGCCAAACTACATATTTATTGATACGTTTCACAATAATATCTGCATGTTTTTCAGAAGGATTAAATTTGAGTGAGGCGACAGTTAGCAGATGCTAATGAGAGTCAACAGAAGTGTTGGGGGTCAGCGCCAACACTTCTCCAAAGCATTCTGGGATTTGTAGTATTAGTGGTGCATGCGCTATACTGGTGCGGCAGCCGGCGGGGAGCTCTAACACATATTTGATATGGTCTCGCAGGCCAAATATAATTATATCGAGGGCCAAATTTGGCCCATGGGCCTGAGTCTGACATGTCTGACTTACGGAGTGTCTCCAGCTCTTCAGCAGAGAAACCACAGACTGTATATGTAAATGGACATAGCTAACCTGCTAGCCGCTACATTCCAAATAGAAACTGAGCATGGGCGCGCTTCCATCTCCATCGACTCTGGCTCTAATTCACTTTACATTGAAAAACTGTTGCCCCTCTCTCTGTAACTGCTGCTGTCAGACTCGGCATTTTGGGCTTAAAATGTTTGTATTAATTCGCTCTTCATGATCTTGCCATTTTTATTTCACTATTGGGCCCATAACTCAAGATATGAACATAAATAACAGACATATCAGACGCCTGCTTTACCCGAGGTTGCTCTCACTAGCGTTAGCAACAAGCTTGATTACCAGCGTTGCTAAGCGCCGACTCCCTGCTAAACCGGTGGGAAGGGGCGTTACCTTCAACAGCCTCGCTCCGGATTGGCTCTTTGGTTGCTATGATACTTGCCGTCGAAATCCCAAATATGCAGCTCGCTCCAAATTCGCCGCTATAACCGCTCTAACCTCGATGAGCTTCATTTGACTAGAGCCGAACGCTGTGGGTGACGTCACACTCACTCAGTCACTTCTTTTACAGTCTATGTGTTTGTCTCCATCCCAATTACATGGCAAATATAGATTGACAAGCGCAAGAAAAGTTTGCGTATGCTCCTATTGGATCCGCAGCCGACGATGCTTCAGTGATTCTACTTTGAGAAACAAAGCTCTCGTGTTCCCCTCGAAACATAATTGAAGAACAAAAGTCTGTAGAAAATCAATAGTGAGATCTGTGTGCCGTATCCAGCCTCTGCCCCGCTAAAGCTGCGGCCAGAACGCTCACCGAGAGAACAGCAAATTCACGACTCCATGTTACTTTATTTCTCACTTAAATGGACTCAGCCAATCTCGCTAAGGCCACCCGGTTAATTGAATTTTTACTGAACAGTGTCTGGTCAAGTCCAAAACATATCTTTCTTCTGTGTAACTGCAGCGTCTCTGAGTGAAAAGAGCAAGCTGAAATCCCACATATTTTGTTTGTTTGCAGGAATGACCCCCTTTGTCCATCACCATTACTGTTATCAGGGGAGAGTGATTGGCCCGTGGCATGCTGGGAAAGGAGAGAGGTGACAAAATTGGTGGGAAGAGGGAAAAAGAAAATGGATCTATATTGTGTCTGATCTATACTGTAAGAAACATGGGCTCCAGAAGCACAGAGGAGGTAATTAGGCTCATTAAGTGTAATAAACGCAGTGGAGCTCTTTGTCAGAGATGGAGCTGAATACAAAAGCTGCTTCGATCATAATCCCAGCACAATATGAACCTGTGTGATTTTAGGTTCAGGTTGAATCTGTGTTTTTATAAATCAATATATTTACTGTGTAACTTGATGGAGACATTGTATTTCTGTCAGCTATGTCATCAGAGGTATAATACTCCCTACAACAGAAGCATAGGTCGATTAGACTGGACTGAACTAGACTGGACTAGACTGGACTCAACTAGACTAGATTGGACTGAACTAGACTGGACTGGACTGGACTAGACTAGACTGGACTGGACTAGACTGAACTGAACTGGACTGGACTAGACTGAACTGAACTAGACTAGACTAGACTGGACTGAACTAGACTAGACTGAACTGAACTAGACTGGACTGGACTGGACTGGATTCAACTAGACTAGACTGGATTGGGCTGGACTGAACTGGACTGGACTGGACTAGACTAGACTAGACTAGACTAGACTGGACTGGACTAGACTGGACTGGACTAGACTAGACTGGACTAGACTGGACTGGACTGGATTGGGCTGGACTGAACTAGACTGGACTGGACTAGACTAGACTGGACTGGATTAGGCTGGACTGGACTGAAGTAGATTGGACTGGACTAGACAGGACTAGACTAGACTGGACTGGATTAGACTAGATTGAACTGGTCTGGACTAGACTGGGACCAGATTGGAGGTTGTGTCCGTTCATTCATCTGGTTAATAAATGGGCCCAAAATATTACGCTATTTTGTGATCTGTTATAATGTTGTTTCCTCATAAAAGATATATCTGGAGTTGTGTTTTGTTTTCACACATTTAACACATAAAACCTACATATAACAGAAAACACTCTGTTCCACCTTGTGATGTCATGTGGTAAGTGCTCCATTCTGTTTTTAAACTCCATACACCTTCACTAGAATCATTTGGATCATTTCAGCCCTGAAATCTGTCGAACTAATGCTAAAAAGTCGCTGTTAACATGAAAACTACCACTTCATGACATCACAAGGTGGAACAGAGCATTTTGAGGTTGGGAGATGTAGAGGGATTAATAATGCAGGATAACTAAAACATGTGTGAATGAAACAAAACACAACTCCAGGTCTGTTTTTGAGGAGGTAACGACATTATAACATGACTTAATCCTCACAGGAGTCGATTTTGTGTAATATAGGACCAATGCCAACATGCTGTAGTGACTGGAACTAAACTAATACTACACGTGTTATACAACCAATATTTGATTTGAACATGTTTATTTCATAACGACACAAACTTAATGCTTATGAAATATTGAAGAAACTCTGTGAACCTCTCTAGCACGTTGCCATGTTGCACTTTTTTTTTTAAGGAATTCTGGTTACAATATTTTCCTTACACTGAATAGTCATTGGCTCTGCTTCATCAGTCTGCCCACTTCACACAGGCATCGGTATCAGCAAACTTTACCATGGCACTTGAACACACCACACTTTGGTCCTTGCTCAGATCAGGACCTCAAAGCACACACGGGGAACAGCCGAAGGGAGGGAGGGTCTAACAGAGCGCCCCCTGTTCCCTCTCCTGGCTCCCTGCCCCCTGCACACTACACCCTTCACTACAGGAGGACGGCTGACTTAAAGCGGGACATTGGGGCTCTGTATTTCTCTATTTGACTTCCATCTCTCCTGGACAGGTTTCTTATTGGAACGACCTGTTAATATGTACGTTTGTGGTCTCGTTGGTTACCGCCAATATGCAGTATTTGCTCTTTACGCTTTAGTACAATTCTGACTTATATACTCAGGATTGTTTTCTTGGTTTTCTGACGTTTAGAGATGATATTGGCTTGGTATTTGGCAACCTCACTCAAATTGTTGTAAATGAGTACAGACTTACAAATGCCCTAATAAATAAAAGTTGAAACATGCATTGGGTATTATTTCTCTCCCATAAATGAAGACTGTTGTTGTGTCCTTGGGCAAGACACTTAACCCACCTCGCCCCCAGTGTCTGCGTACACCATGGACTATATAAAGAAGTGGACTAAGTGAATGTGACGTCAGCCGTAGCGTTCAGCTCCAGTCAAATGAAGCTCATCAAGGCTAGAGCAGTTATGGGGTGAATTAGCGTTAGCAACAGGTTTGACTGACAGTGTTGCTAAGCGTCCGCTCCTTGCTAAACCAGCGATTCAGGGGGCTTAATTTCAACAGCCTCGCTCCGGATTGGCTCTTTGGTTGCTATGATACTCACAGTCTGAATTCCAAATATGAAACTTGGCTCCAAATTAGCCGCTATAACAGCTCTAGCCTCGATGAGCTTCATTTGACTGGAGCCGAACGCTGTGGGTGACGTCACACGCACTTAGTCTATGGCAGGGGTGTCAAACACATTTACACCAAGGCCCCATCAGCAAAATCGCTCCCGTCAAAGGGGCAGATGTAAAATAAAACTACTATTTTAACTTGTATTTATTACTTATTCAGGTTACAAATATATATTATAGATGTAAAAATATGGCTATGTAACTGCGTATCTCCTGATAAAATGACAGTTTAAGACCATCATACCTTTTAATATGCCCTGTCGAGGGCCACATAAAATGATGTGGAGGGCCACATTTCGCCCGCGGGCCTTGAATTTGACACATGTGGTCTATGGTCATTACCCTTAATATCGAGTGCGCACTGATGCAACGCACTGCCTGTGTGAATACTGACTTGAATAATTTAGATTTCAATTATGATTATAATTTTTTTCTCTCCTGTAGCCCAAAAGAAGAGCTGTATATGGATCAGTGTTGTTTCTATACTGAAATTTGATGTTGATACTACGGAATAGACTTGTATAGTATGGTATGGTTTTATTTAGACAGGGACAGTGCATGACATTACATTGACTTAAAAAAAAAAACAGAAAAAGATGTATGGTGCCAGGTTATAGCATAAATACAAGTTTCCACCTGTCGTCCCTGGACAGGCTGATGTTGAGTAAGAGTAAAAGTTTGGTGTAGGTGGATGAAAGACCTGTAAAAATATGGTACATACATCAAATACAACACATCTCGCCCCTCAAATACGCCATACTCATACTGATTCCGATACCATGATGATGATAAAAAAAAATCTCGACAGAATGTGATTTTCAACATTAAATCATAGTACTTTCTTTTCTGTTCCCATGTGCCCTTATATCGGTGTAATCCCTCAGTCGTCCAGTAGGTGGTCCATGGGCGTATCCTAGTCCATGTGTCTTATACTTGTTCTGACACAGCTCCAGATCATGTTTGTCCACTGATCCCAAGGTTAGCGGTGCGATTCCAGCTCCCACAGATGAATGCTGTCATTGTGTCCTTGGGCAAGACACTTAACTCACCTCGTCCCCAGTGTCGGCGTACACTGGTGTATGAATGTGCGTGTGTGAATGGGCGAGTGGTAATTGGTCACATTTTTATACATCAAGGAACCATTTACCAAGGTTACTTTAGCGTTGATACTTGCTCAAATGCAAGTTTAGATTAGATTTTCGATACTTTTGTCCTTCTTAGTATGGATTTAGTAAACGATGACTCCATGTTATTTACCGTGAGAGCGGAAGAAGCAGATTGTTGGCTATTACAAGTCGGCAGGTGATCCGAGGTTTAGCTTATTCTATCTGTTTTAGCGAATCCGTCTGCTGCCAATCCCTTTGCCCCGAGTCAGAACAGGTCTTGGAGCGATTTGTTCACTCTCCCCGGTGACTTCATTAGCGGCAGATTGTTACAACATGATGCAACCATTTCGGCTCAGTTTGGGTTGATGTGAACTACTCTTTTTGCCTTAATCAATATCGTTGTAGCGGGGTTTCGAGCTACGGCGTTTGCATAGTTCTGTACGAGTCTATAATCACTGCACTCGACCGCACTCGTCTTGTCCCTGCTCCTTTAATTGGCTGTGACATTTAAATCAAGAGGTAAATGTGTGACAAGGACGGAGTTGGCCAGGTTAACAATTAAAATGGTGCTTAATGGGGCATGCTAGAGCTATTTCTGGTGCGTGTACAGGGAGAGGGAGGAGGGCATCGCCTATTAGTCAGACGCCAGTGTATTTCCTTCAAGTGGGCCAAGGTCAGATTCGCTCCTTGCATTTCTAGGCTACATCCAACCACCTCTCGCTACAGCTATTAGCATAAACACCGACGTGGGAGTTAGCTTTTAGCATGCAGAAAGACACCATAGAGAATACACGGTCGTTTATCACGGCAGGCTAATGGAAACGCAACAGCTAGCACAAGCAAGTCGCACCCACAGGAACCATAACGCAGCTGTACGGAGACCATGCTAGCATAAAGCATCGCGCAGAGGCTGAGGGCGAGCTGCCGCGGATTTGAGTTAGTGATAGAGTTATGGGAAGTTTGAGGAAAGAGAAATTGATTGAAAATGTTAATTGTTTTGTGATTTTTTTGATAAATTATTGCTCATTATTACGCTTCTCTGTCTCTATGGAGAAAAGCAGGTGACGCCGCCAGCTCAAGTTACGAGCCAGATCAGTGGAGAGGCAACCCCCCATGTTTATTTTTCTACATAAAAGCACCTGCAGTGATATAAATGTAGGATAATGCCATACTCTGCAATAATATCTCCATGGTGACAAGCATGTAGCAAACCCTTGACCTTCTTGCTGTGAGTTCAGAGCTTTAACCAACTAAATTTTTACATTTTTGTTTTTCCTGATCACAACTTGAATGATTTTTATGTTAATGTTGATAAAGCCCAGACTGTAGCTTATGTTTTTTGCTTGTATTTCCTGCTGCAGTTCCTCCCTCCCTTCCTTCCTTCCTTCCTTCCTTCCTCCAACCAAATCTCTGGCTATTTGGCTCCTCCACTGGCTCTCCCTCTGTTTGCCTTCAGGGGGCGCTCATGTGTCCCAGTAGACCACCGTTGGACTGGTGCATTTGTGGTGCAGCTTTGGGACTTGGCACGTGATGGTCCACCTCCGTAAACAGAAGGACGGACACTGTAGAAAGTAAATATCGTAACATATTTAAATAGTTGCACTTTGAACTGAGTTTCAACGAGGTTTCACAGTGGTCCATGTGTGTATGCTAGTCTATGGTCTTATACAGGGTGGCCCAAAAGTCACTGACGCTTTTAAATCTTCAGTAGCTCCTATAATTCTTAAGTTATACTCACCAAATTTTAGCAGTGGGTAAACTGAACTTTCCGAGATTTTTGGGAATATAAACGGTTATTATTGTTCACTTACACTTTAAATGATCACAACTTAAACTAGGGGAAGTAAAAATGACGTCCATAAGTGTCCACCATTCTGGGTTTCACACTGAATAGCTCGATCCAACACACTTTACAGAACATTTAAAGCATTTCCGGGCTTATGGCTCTTATTTGATCCTCGATGTTACGTTTTAAGTCGTTTATTGTCTGAGGTTTATTCACAAACACTTTTTCTTTAAGATAGTCCCACAGGAAGAAATCAGGACTTATTATTCCTTTAATGGCATTTACACTCGGGGCATCTCTGGTATTAAAATGTCGACAGTAACACCGCTGGGTTTGTGAATTTGACCCATGTGACTCAAAGTACCGCTGTACAATGAGGGTTCGTTCCTCGGTGCTGTATTTGCTCAGATTAATGTCGGAAGGGTCGTTCTAAATGCTCTGAGAAAATAAAAGAAAAACATTTCGAAACATTTTCAACTGTCAGTGACTTTTGGGCCACCCTGTACTTGTTCTGATACAGCTCAAAATCATTCTAAAG